>OX375883.1:11534453-12734453 GCA_947359465.1 Metellina segmentata
TTAAGCTTTTCTTACAAAGTGATTGGCTCACAAGGAATTATGTGGTCAAATTTACTCTTTTAAGGTCTGAAGAAATCATTTCTCCATAATCAAATGCAGGTCATGGTAAGAAGATATTTGATATGCCAACTAGAGTAACATTGTTGAAAACTAATTTTGCAGATAATTGAAAAGCATCGTCTTGTACACTAAGTTTATATGTGAACAAAAAAAGTCAACCAAATTTCTTTGCATTTTCAAGTTCACAGCAATGTATTGCTCTTACCGACGACATTAGCTCTCCTTTAAAATGACTGACTGATGCAAGAAATTGCGTATAAATTAAGATTTCCGTAAATCTTGCCTTCAATGCTCAGGGAGAGTACTTTTTACATAAACTTGATTCAGGTCACAGGTAGGAGGACATTGTTACTTGTGGAATTAATTCAAATAAGTTTTCCAGTGTTTTACTCAGTTTACTTGTCCAAGAAGATGAATTGCATGCTCGTTGATATTTTCATGTTTTGCTAAACTCTGTCCGGATTGCTGCACTCTATTTTTCTATCTTGTTGGTGATGTTAGCTTTGCTTACAAAATGACTAATGTACACAAGGAATTGTGTCAAGTTAAAAATATTTATCCTGTTTGCTTTATGGTCCCCTAGATTTTTTGCATTAAATAGTCTAAAGACGGCATCCTATTAGCTACTTTGTAGCATCGGACACAGTGGCACACTGTCTGGCTCGTCGCAAGGTTTACGTAACCATTGTTTCAACTGGTATTCTGGTACCTTGAGGAGTTTGTCTACTCGTTGTAGCAAAAGTCATGGAACCCCCCCCCCCAAGTCACTTACAAATGGTACTGGGGCATTTCACAATATTAAGTTGTTACAAACTTTACACTTCAGAAACATATTTTATCCTAAAATTCTCTTACAGTGAAAATGTTTAAGCTAATCTTCAAGTAATTTCATATTTTAGTATGTAATTGAAACACTGGTGGAGTGGTCGCAAACGGGACTGTAGCGGCAAGGCGGTTTTTTTTTGTCGCCAAACCAAGATGGCGGAAATTGCAATAACAAGATGGCGCGGTGTCCATGTAGCAAAATTCACTGTGAACTTTCCATAAATGGATTTGACAGTAATTTCGGTGGAGTGGTCGCAAATGGGACTGTAGCTCCAAGGCGTTTTCTTTTGTCGGCAAACCAAGATAGCGGAAATCGCAATAACAAGATGGCGCGGTGTCCATGTAGCAAAATTCACATTGTGAACCCTTGCATAAATGGATTTGACAGTAAATTTTGGGAAATGGTATAACAAGATGCCGCGTCGCCATACAAGATGGCACAGTGTCCATGTAGCAAAATGCACACTGTGAACCTTTGCATAAATGGATTTGATAGTAATTTTTTGCAAAATGGTATAAAAAAAATGAAACTTACCCTCATTTTGTCATTAATTACTTGGACGAAGGCTAGAAAATTCGATGCATGAAGAGTATATGCGTCTTATAATGGAGGAAGATGCCTGGATAATTTCTCTGAACGGTCTCAATGTCACAGTGTTTAGCAGCAGCAAGTATATCTGCAAATTTGCGACTGCCGACATTAGTGGCGGGAAGAGTACCAAACTTCTTGAATCTACCATCCTATCGGCAATACGCTGCACATTCTGCTGGTGATCCATGAGCAGCCTCAAAATGCAAATCATTGTCAAGCTTTTTGATCTTGGATATTCTACTCCGTTGTTTAAAAGAAATAATGCCCTGCCAATGGACGCGTTTAGTCTTCGGAAAGATCTCCCTACCGAAGCAAAGATATTCATAGCAGCAAGGCTCATTCTTAACTTGAAAAGAAGTAAAACACCAAAAAAAGACGGTATCGTTGAACAAGAAAATGCACGAGGAACGTTAAAACACACACCACAGTGAAATGATAAAAAACAAAGTGGCGGATTAAGCGTCGTTATCTCTTATCGTTAAACAAGAAAAAAATCTAAACCAATCAGAGCAGGTTTAATTTCACTTCAAAACACGTTTTTATTCCATTCAGATAACGTCTTTAATCCTAATCTTCTTAATAGGGTTGCCTTAAAATAAGCCAAAATGGAAGGTTACCACTTTGGCGAGAAAAAAAGACTGACCACCGTAATTTCTATGCATTTGATAGTAATTTTGTGCGAAATGGTATAACAAGATGCCGCGTCGCCTAACAAGATGGCGTGGTGTCCGTGTAGCAAAATTCACACTGTGAACCTTTGCATAAATGTATTTGATAGTAATTTTTTGCGAAATGGTATAGAAATATGAAACTTACCCTCATTTTGTCGCCACATTGTAAATCCTATTTATTTCTTCTACGAAGGCTAAAAATTGCCTTTGCACCTTATTCTTCCAGTTAAACCATCAACTGCCATTGCTAATATCGGGTGTGTGAACGACGCACAAAAGAGAAAAAAAAGTTCAACTTATGTTGAAAGACGTGATTACAAATCTTGTCCAACAAAAAAGCACCAAAAACAGATGGAGTCAAAGGATGAGAAACGATAAATCACGCACCACAGTGAAACGATAAAAAAAACAAAGTGGCGGATTAAGTGTCGTTATCTCTTATCGTTAAATGAGAAAAAAATCTAAACCAATCAGAGCAGGTTTAATTTCGCTTCAAACCACGATTTTATTCCAATCAGATAATGTCTTTAATCCTAGTCTTCAAAATAGGGTTGACTTAAAAACAGCCAAAATGGAAGGTTACCACTTTGGCGAGAAAAAAAGACTGTCCAGTTTGCTACCACTCCACCGAAACCAGTAGCAGTTATTATAGTTTATTATAGCAGCCAAAACTTTCTTACTTCTTTCTTTCACAACTACAAAAAAACACTTATCCGTCCCTCTTTCAATTCCTCCAAATACCCATTGACCATTCACTCTTTAACCTTTATTGAACTTTCTTTTTTCAAACTTACTCTCATCTATTTCAACAGTCTTTCCCTCTCCTCCAATCATTCCATTAAACTCCAAGCAAGCATTCATACAAACTTCTCTACAAAAATTAAACCAGTCAGTCATCATATGAGTCGCTGTATCCATTTCATTTATGACACATTTAATCGACATTTCACTCACATTATATTCATTATGACACATTTAATCGACAATCACAAAATACCACGTAATCAAAAGAATCTTACAGATATGCAATTTACTCCTTTCAAACCATGTTCCCTTTTGCACTGATTGAGACTTTTTGTGTCCATCCCTTCTGCACTTCCACTCATACCTATCACCCAAATCCTTTCTTAACGTTAAAGCCATATAATTCGCACATTCCACACTTGTAGCAATCAAACCAACTTTCTGACAAAATTCAATCACAAGCAATCTCTTGGGATCATTCATACTATCAATATACATTTTTCCGAAATACAAAGCATTTATTCTTCTAGTTAAACCATCTACTGCCATTCCTAATATTGGGTACATGAACGACGAACAAAAGGGGAAAAAGTGCAACCTACTGATGTTTTGTTAATTTCAGTAGATTTGGTAGAAGTACATAAATATTTATGTAGTGTATTTTGTGCAAGAAACAGTTGAATTTCTGCATTTTTTGGTAATAATGAAGATTGGTGTTTCGTCGTTTCATTTCCACGAGTACTAAACACTCGTTCTGAAGGAACACTTGTTCCTTGAATTGCTAAAAGTCGTTTGGCTAAAGTTTTTAACGTTGGGAAAATGCTTTCATGACATTTCAAACATGTTAATGGGTTTGTATCCAAGTTCACTTTTGGCATTGTCAAATGGTTATTCAACTCCACTTCTGCCTTTCTCTTAGACTTTATCCCCGGTTCATCCAAAGTATCATCTTCTAATAATTTTGATAAACTCTTGCTAGTGGTTGCAATGGGTAAGTTTATTTGACTACTAGTCGCTTCATTCAATAGCAAATTTACATCACTTAAGCAATAATAATGTATGGCACTGTCTTTCATTTCTGCAGTAGAATCGGTAAAATTCACTCGAAATCTGGGAACACATAGTGAATACATTCTTAGAATGGATTGTAATGGCTCTTTCTCGTATCTTGGGCTTCACAACCCCGGGGTACCTGAGTGATCTTCCCTTCAGGCATCAAATGCTTCTTCGCAGGGTAATCTTGTAGCATTTTACAAAGATGCAACTGATTACTTAAAAACCTACAGCAATGCTTATGGGTACTCCACCACCTTCTCGCGTGCACTGGGGATTGCTACTACATCCATATTCAAGAGCTCCTGAGCCTTGACAACATCTTGCTTCATCTTCCAGCTATGGGCTACTGTAGTCTGAAGCTTTTTGAGACGGGACACAGCTTTCTTTAGCTGTGGTAACATTAAGGCCCTATTTACACAACGTCCAAAGCAAGGGACATGTGGTTAAGGGACAAAGTTAGGGAATGTATTGCTTTCAGAATGTTTGCACCATTATCCGTTGTGTACAAGAAGCCAGCTCTTTTATATTCAAACCCAAATCTGCTAAAAGATTCTGCTATATTATTCAAAGTATGATTTTCCTCAAAAAAATCATACAAAAAGATTTTAGTTCCCACTCTTCGTCAATGAAATGGGACGTAAGTAGAGAGAAAATGCGGATATGAGAACAGGCGGAGCGGCGGAGCTAGTTGAGTTGTTTACCTCCTGGTGGTGACGTCACATGGAGGTGAGTTGTTTATGCACTATTAGTGACGTCACGTGGAGTTGAGTTGTTTTCCCTCCTGCTTCGAGTTGAGTTGAGTTGTTTGTTTTGTTTCTTGAATTCCGTGGTTTGAGAGCAACAATGAGTTGAGTTGTTTTATGGATAAAGTTTCTTGACTACTGAGTGGCAACACCCTAATTTCAAAAACACGTGTTTTAGGCTTGTTTACATTTTTGGACTTTGATTTGTTTCTACCATTGATATGAGAGTCTAGTTGAGATGTTTGATGACTGCTTCTGATGGAAAACATTTAATCAGGAGTTGAGCTGTTTATTTATATCAAATATTTACTTTGAAAAGAAAGTTTCTTTGCTGTTGAGTGGCAACAACCTTAAACCACGTGCGCGTGACGTCACAAACATGTCCGAACCTGACTTAGCCGAAGCACAGTGAATTTCTTCCGCAACTAAGAGCGGAGGAATACAAATTGCAACTTGTTTAGGGGCTTATCTTGCAAAGGGGTGAAGGGGCAGTCTTGGCATTGGTTGAAGACAAGGTTGGAGGGATTTTCTGTGTCACGTGATTTTTGAATGCTTCCCTGATTGGTGGATTATGTGAGTGTTCCTGAGGAAGTACCTTATGCCACCATTTCAAGCACTGGCTGTAGCGTTCGTTGGTCATACGTTTTGAAGGAGTAATTTTACATTGAAAACTATGAAGCGAAATTCCGTTCAGCCTATTATTATGAAGAGAGCTCGGTTTGCTGAAAAAAGTGCATTGTCTACTCTTGGAGAAGAATCAATGCCTATATCTATGCCTGATGAAGAGCCAAAATTAACTATGGATTCTCTTCCTGATACGATGTTTCATCTTGGAGACAACATGTTCCTGCTTGTTAATAAGTTCATTGGTCTAACCAGAGTGCATATTCGGAAATACACAACGGATGAGAATGAAATCTTGCAACCCACGAAAGAAGGGATTTCGCTGTCTCCAAAAGTGTGGGATTCTTTCATCAGCAAAGTGAGTAAATTTTTCACCTTTGCTACTTTAGAATCTGTAAAGATTGTCGAAAGAGACCTGTGTATGTCCAAAGAAGTTGTTGGAGATATTACATTCCTCATTCTTCAAAGGTTGTTTCGCAAAAGTGACATGTCCTTTCAATTTGCATCCGATCGTGTTATGTTGTGTTGGGAGCATATCTTCAAAATTTGTGAAAACTATGAGCGTGTTGCTGAACTTATAAATAGATCCCTATTTACATACTCTCTATATTATTATGTGTGCCACGAACTTAAAAAATGTTCGACGTCCAATTCTGGAGAGGATTACAACGGTGACCCTGATAATCCAGAAGGGATACGTGAAATGAAATCAGCTTTATGTTCCCACCTTATGGAAATACTTTCAAACCATGTATTAAAAATTGTGGACTGTTTTGGATGTAAGAATGATATAGTGAATGACGTTGCACATACCTGTTTTGACACGAGTAAGGAAGATTTATTTTCTAACTATTTTACACTTGTTCTTTACAGTATCGATTGGCAAGATTTTGCTGTGACATTTGTACGAAAAAATAACATGTTGTTAAATTTTCAGTATTTGATAATGACAGGTGACTTTTTTGAATGTTTAAATGTAAAAGAACTCATAGAATCTGTACGAAAAATGTATGTAAATACTAATTGCTTCTCTCCATATTTCACATCAATGTAATGTTCTTTTTACGTTTAGTGCTTATAAATAAAATAATTTAGTTCATTCCCTGTGTGTTTTTTATTTTAAAATATTCTTTTTACTAACGTATTACTCTTCATGTATTATGTTTACCAACGTTTGATGTATTTAGTTTTCTAATTGCATTCATTATGACACAACATTTCTGAAACTATAAAGTGTGTGGTATCTAATTTTAATTATGAGATGCTGTTCTTGAAAGAGGGAGTGTATTAATAGAGTGAGGGGTATATAAACAGTGTTTCTTACAATTTCAACAGTCATTATGAATATCAACTTTAGATTAGATCACAACCGCTGCTGCAATGGAAGAAATTCTGAATCAGACGTATCGGAATCCCAAGTTTCCAGGCAGCTTCGGTGGTATCAATGCTTTGCAGCATGCTTTAAAAGGTCGCGTGAAAAGGAAGCAGATAAAGAAATGGTTACAAACGAAGGATTCGTATACCTTACACAAGCCTTTGCTACACAAATTCCATACAAATCGAGTTATAGTAAGAGGTTTGAATCAACAGTTTCAATCTGATTTAGTAGATATGCAATCTCTCGCCATTCATAACGATGGGTATAAGTATTTACTTACATGTATTGATATTTTGTCTAAATATGCATGGGCCGTTCCTCTGAAAGATAAAAAATCTACATCTGTCATGGCAGCTTTTGAAAACATATTTTTGGAACGCGTTCCCATTTCTTTACAGACGGACGCTGGGAAAGAATTTACTAATAAACTAGTGCAAAGTTTCCTTAAAAAAAATAAAGTTCACTTCTTCTCAACACATAATTCAGTGAAAGCATCAGTTGTTGAACGCTTTAATCGTACCCTTAAAACTAAAATGTGGAAATATTTCACAGAGATGAATACGAAGAGATACATAGACGTTATAGATCAGTTGATGTATAGTTATAACCACACCTGGCATAGTAGTATTAAGACTGAGCCTGTATTAGTAACATTACAAAATGAAAGAAAAGTATGGAATACATTATACGGGCAACAACCTGTAGTGATACAGAGCAAATCAGATTTAAAGATTAACGACACTGTTCGTGTAAGTCGGGAGAAAATGCACTTTGAAAAAGGATACGAACAAAACTGGACAAGAGAAATTTTTACAATTGATAAAATAATACCACGGGTACCTACTGTGTATAAACTCAAAGATTTAACGGGGGAAATAATACAAGGAAGCTTTTACAAAGAGGAATTACAAAAGATTTCGAATTCAGGATTCTATCCAGTAGAAAAAGTTTTCATGAAAAGAAAGCGTCAAGGGAAAACGGAATACTTTGTGAAATTTCAGGGGTACCCTGAAAAGTTCAATGCCTGGGTTGAAGATGTCAGAATGATATAAATAGATCTGTCATAGTACTTACCTTTTCATTTTCACAGTACAATGTCATTCTATATCACGCTTCCCAGCGACGGTTCTATCCAGTTTTATCCTGGCAATACAATGTCTCATTTCTACACGAAACTCTCCACACGTCTAGAACTCTCAGGTGAATGGGAAGTTGGATTAGTTGAAATTATTTATCCCAGAATGTGGAATAACATTATTGACGGTGAAAATTCTTTCGAATATGATTTAGGAAACGGAGTAAAAATTAATGGAAACGTAGCGTGTGGTTTTTATGATTCCCCGAATGACATTTTAAATACATTTCCAAAGCACATAAAAGTTCAAATGAAATATAATAAACACACTAAAAAGGTGGTGGTGCAACTCACTAACGGTGCAACGCTGCGATTGTCCAAGGGATTAGCTGAAAACTTAGGTTTTGAACCTAATCAAGTGATTGGACAAAATTTTATTCCAGGAAATGGAGGTCCAGATACAGTAATCACTGAAAGTCCTTTCGTCGCAGATCCTCATGTTGATTTACATTTGCTGTACGTTTACACTGATATCATTCACCCTGAAATTGTTGGTGGGATCTTAGCTCCTCTTTTGCGGACTCTAACAGTGAAAGGAAGAGATGGTGATATGATTCAGGAACAGTTTGAGAGACCTCATTATTTACCAGTTTCCAGAAAAAATTTTGACTCGATTGAAATCATTATAAGGACGCACACTGGTCGTTACGTCTCATTTGAACGTGGAAAGTTGATAGTGAAGCTACATTTTCGCTTGAAACAAATCATATAAAAGAGTGTTCCTTTCTGAATTGAATCCTTTTTTCATTCAAGAAAAGAAGTAACAAAATGTTGGTACCTTACACGTGTTGTACAAAAAAGTTTGAAGATTATTATGCAGGACAAATCGGAAATGGTCTGCCCTACTACAAAGGAGTTGTTTTTCAGAAAGGGTACGGAATAGGAGGATTTTTTGCAAAACTCTTTCGCAAAGCATTGCCTTTTTTGATTAGTGGTGCAAAAACAGTTGGAAAAGAAACTTTACGGACGGGAACAATGGTTGCTAATGACGTGTTATCGGGCGCAAATTTCAAAACATCGGTTAAAACGCGTGCAAAAGAAACTGGGAAAAAATTAGCAAGAAAGGCAGTTCAGAAAGCAGATGAAATGATTGGTCACGGAAAGTTTAAAAGGAAGCGCAAACCCTCCAAACGTATCATTTCATCTAAAGTTAGGAAGGCGCAAAGACGTGATATTTTTGACTTATGATATAATGGCATTTCTACTAAAAGATTCTCCAGAATGTGTAAAATCCGAGCTAGAATTATTCTCTTTACCTCCAACACAAACTGTCATCGAGAGAGGTCAGTGGGTTGAATTTCATCCCCTAGCCAATGTTTCTGATGGAAGCCCTGTTGAATTCAATGTCTCTGGAAGCGGAGACGAATACCTCGATTTGTCACAGACTCAATTATATGTTAAAGTTAAAATTTTGAAAAGTGATGGCAAACCAATCACGGCTGAAAGTAAAGTAGGCCCTGTAAATCTCTTCCTGCATGCTATGTTTTCGCAAGTAGATATCAGTTTAAACGAGAGACTTGTCTCCTCCAGCAATAACACATATCCATACCGAGCCATGATAGAAAAACTACTGAATCATGGTTATGATACTAAAACTTCTCAATTGTCTTCAGAACTCTTTTTTAAAGATACCGCAGGTCGTATGAATGTGTTTGATACAGGAGATACCCACCCTAACGATGGATTTAATCAAAGGACAGAAATGTTTAAGCTTGGTGCATCGGTGGATATGATTGGCCGTTTGCACTTGGATATGTTTCATCAAGAGAGACTCCTTTTAAATATGGTGGATGTGAAAATTAAGCTTATACGCAGTAAATCGGAATTTTGTTTGTTGGGGGACGGGGAATTTAAAGTTTCATTAGAACATGCTTCTTTGTTCGTTCGTAAAGTCAGAGTGAGTCCAGGTGTCGTTATAGGACATGCGAAAGGTTTGGAAAAAGCAGCAGCTAAATACCCCATTAACAGAGTACTCTGTAAAGCTTATTCCATTCCGGCTGGTAATATGAGCTTTGTTCAAGATAACATTTTTACAGGACAGATGCCTAACCGCATTGTGATTGCCTGTGTCGATAACGACGCGTTCAATGGACACTATAAGAAGTCTCCCTTTGAGTTCAAACATTACAATATTAATTTTATAGGAGTCTATGTGGATGGTCAGCCCGTGCCTCATAACCCACTCCAACCAAACTTTGAAAAAAATCAATTTGTTAGAGCATATCAAAACTTATTTACGAATGCAGAAAACAGAGGCCTATTCCTCTCAAGGTCAGAATTTTCAAAAGGTTATTCTTTATTTTGCTTTGATTTGTCACCTGATTTGTGTGACGGTTCACATCTAAATCTTATTCGTCATAGTAATTTAAGAATAGAAATAAAATTTGCCACACCCTTACCGCAAACAATTTCATTGTTAGTCTATGCTGAGTTTGAAAACTTGATCGAAATCAACAAAGCTCGTAATATACTTTACGATTTTGGAAACTGATGAATTCATCAGACATTTATAAAATCTTATCTCGTGATCCTATTTCGGCGAGATATTTTGTGGGTGTTTTCCCTTCGGATAAAATACCAATAATTAGACAGTTTCCCTCAGCTATGGTGTTGAATACTGATAAACATGATGAAAAGGGAACTCATTGGCTTGCCGTCTACATTCCAGATAAACATAGCATTGATTTTTTTGATTCCTATGGATTATCTCCCGATTCATTTGGACAAGATATAACAAGGTTTACAAAGACTTTTCAGTACGTTCATTGGAACAAGGTTCTATTTCAAAGTTTAACATCTAACGTATGTGGGCATTATTGCATTTATTTCATTATTAAACGATGCCAAGGATTATGTATGAAATTCATTCTTACTCAACTTAGTGTAAAGAATGATTTTAGAATGTTTCAATTTGTCAAGAAAAGATACGGTGTAACCATGGTTTTTAAAAAATAAAAGTTAAATTTTCAATGATATTGTCTCTTATTGTATTATTTTTTTTATTTAAAGCTATAAAAGGGTTTTTTTTAGTGAAAGCACCAGTTTATGAAAAGCTTAGAATGAAGTAAGACGCACAAAAAATGGCCAGCGCAACCATAAGAAATGTTTTAACAGCATTGCTTATATTTTCCTACATTGGTTTTTCTGTGTTTATTATTTGGACTTGTCTTAACTGGCCAAAACATGATTCGTACAGTTTAGCACAAAATAAAACAACGCTTGAATTGTATAAAATTTACCAAAAAATTGATTCAGTGGGATTTATTAAATGCAACGAATTTTCCAATCTGTTCTTCAGTCACTCAGTTTGTGGGAAAACAATATGCGATTGTGTTCACAATTCTTTAAATGTATTTGAAAACCACTGCTTGGAATTTACTCAAAATATTGTTGATTCAATCAGCGAGTGTGAACTCGTGGCACGCACAATTAAAGGTTGCACAGACATTGTCTGTAAAATATAAAAGCCAAACTTTTTTTAACTCAACGCATATTGAAATATGGAGCTCCCTAAGCTTGTTCATCCTTCAACGTGTCTTCTCAGTGGTCCTACAGGTTCAGGAAAAACCGTTTTTGTAAAAAAGTTATTAGATCATAAAATGTTTGATCCTATGCCCACTAATATTGTTTACTGCTACGGAAGTTATCAACCTTTTTTCAAATCAATGAAAAATGTCAGTTTTGAAGAGGGTCTACCATCTAACTTGAATTCTATTCGAGATGCTTTAATTATCATAGATGATTTGATGGTAGAGTTAGCTAGTGATACTAGGCTAAGCAATCTTTTTACGAAAGGAAGTCATCACCGAAATCTTTCAGTTATCTTTATAACACAAAATTTTTTTCATCAAGGTAGGGAAATGAGAAACATTCATTTGAATTCACATTACGTTGTACTGTACAAAAATCCTAGAGATAAAAGTCAAGTAATGCATCTAGCTAGGCAAATGTTCCCTAGGAAAAACAAAGCTTTTCAAGAAATTTTTGACGATGCTACCTCAATACCATTCGGTTATTTGTTCATTGATTTGAGACCCGAGACGGCTGAACGGTTGAGGTTACGTACAGGAATATTTCCTGGTGATAAACATTTCGTGTATGAACCTCGGTAGGTCTTCCCAAATGATTTCATTGCTGTGCTTTATTCAAAGAGGGTGTCTACGCAACCTATATAAAAGAAAGCTGGCAATCATGTGAAATCACTTAGATCCAGAATGCCTTCCGAGAAGGATGTAGAATATCTAAAACTTTTACAGAAAAGCAGTAAAAAAACAGCTGTATTGAAAAACTGCCCAAATTGTCTCATTAAAACAGTTTGTGATTGTGTTTTAAATCTTTTAAAGGGTAATCTTCCAATCAGTAAGTGTACCAAAAATCGACTTGCACCTTTTAAAAAAACTTTGAGAATACTCGCTCAGAAAAGAGTACCTATCTTTAGAAAAAGACGTCTATTAGTACAAAAAGGCGACGGATTTTTATCTCTAATCATTCCAGCAGCAATAACAGTCCTATCATCTCTTATCCATGGAGCATAGTAAAAAATTTGCCTTGGTACCAATTGGTCAAATACAAGAATTTGAAGAAGAATATTTGAGTGACTTAGATATGCAGATTCAAAATATTTTGAAAAGAAAAATGAGTGTCGAAGAAAAAGCCAAGCTGTATAATCAAATTTTACAAAAATACGTTACATTCCCATATATGAATGTTGCTTCATCACCCGAAAAACAGCAGCCTATCGAGAAAGGCCATGAAAGGAATCTGAACATAGAAAATAAAATTCTAGAATCTGTTCCTGTAAAACAAAAAAAATCTGCACAACAAATGATAGAGTTTTTTAAACAACATAAAATTTCTTGGAATCAGTACAATGAAGTCATACTGAACGATAAGGAGTTCCCTGACTCAGATATTGTACAACTCATAAATTTTCTATTGAGAAACAGAATTAGAAAACCAGTTGCTTTTGAACAGTTTGAAAAAACATTAAATGCTAATAATTTCCCTCAAAACTTAATAAAGAACAAATATTTAACTGAGTTTAAAACTATGTATGCAAAGCCTAAAAAAACCAAGGGAAGAAAATTGTCTTCGAACAAATGGTTGAATTTGTAACTTCTGTATTTTCAATAGTTTTAAATAAACATGATTGATATCAATAATTATATGGTGTTTGTCATAGTAAGGTAGCAATTAGCAGAGGTAGTAAAGAATGTAAATGGATTTCTATGTAAATCAATAAAGATGAAGCAAAATAATTACTGTCTACTCATTTATTCATGATTTAAAACACAAAAAAAAAATACATGTTATTTTCACTCTACATGTGAAACATACAAAATTCCTCTCTTGCTTTTTCAATATACTCTTTAACAATAATGGATGATATCAATTCTAAGTTTACAAATTCAGTCAAGGGGCGATCAAACAATGAATGAATAGGATACTTACACACTCGTTGGTGGAACTTTTCCATAACCATGAACAGATTCAACTTAAGCACTGAGGCGTTAAAGTTCCGTAGGTTGTTCTGGGCTAGCACTTGCTCATCCGTCTCTTCGTAAGGGTTGAACAAACCTTCACCCTCTGCTATGACGCTGCAGAAGGCCGATTTCATCAAGAAGCTGAGAGTAGAATCAACACATTCGGAAGGGACCCAAGTAGTTGTACACAACTTTCTCTTTGAAATAAGTTGGTACGGGTCCACTAAAGATATACCTTCAAATTGAAGGTTAGCAATCACAGATGTTACCGAATCCTTTATTGAAAAAAGTTTGTCCCACTGTTGATCGCTTATGGGCACAGTATATAAATAAATCCTTCCACTCCTGCATGTGATTTCGTGTTTTAGAGTAACGGATGTTTCATCAAATTCGACGAGGATTTCATCATCAGTCTCCTCATCACGAACGCCTGCACATCTCGCTGAGTAGATGGTTGTAGGATCCGCTTTAACTCTCCCAGATTCCTCTTTAGGGATGTCAAAGAAGTTGAGGACGCGGCTGCCATCGAGAGTCTTATTCTTCAACTGGTTGCTCTCCGTCAACGTCACGAATTGGAACGGTGTCAATGTCACAACCTCTGGGGACGGATAGTATTTCTCTCCAAACTTCTTGTATCGACGTATGTGAACCATAGCTTTTCGACGAAAAGCATTGCAGGTCACAAACACATCTACTCCCAGGGGAAAGGTATTCTCAGGAATCAATCCATCCGTAAAAGATCTGTGGATACTCTGCAATGAAAACAGTACAATGTGTAGGAGGGATTTAAAAAGATATATATTGCATATACGATGCTATAATACTTTGAATCAGAAAAAAAAAATCTATATAGAATGCAACTTACTTGAGACTCATTCAGCTTCCGCTTTAATCCAGACATCAGCAGCAACTTCAAAAGGAGGTAAAGTATTAAATAAAAGGTAATAGAGTAGGAGAATAGGTCTTGTGGTTTGTAGAGGAACTGGATTTGGAATGGCTACTAGTGCTCAAACTTGATAAGGCAGAGTTTCCCTCTTCAAGCTGATTGGTAGTGGGTTGACAAGGAAGGTGTTGTTAGAAGTCACCCTATTCTCCTAGGACCTAAGGTCCTATTCGTCAAAAGTATAGATAACGACATCCCCCCTTCCGGCATTGGTGAGAAGAGAGATAAAGTGAAGGGCAATAGTGGGCATTGCTTATCTCCCCAAGTTTACTTCATTAACCCCCTCCTCCTCTAAATCCAACAATTCCATCAAGTATTTACACTGGGTCGATAAGAAAGTAGTCAGTGATTAAACAGGATGTGTACGAACCACATGGAACGAATCACTGAAACGTGCACGCACATGTATATACATATAGAGATAAGAAATTAGTCAGCGATTAAACAGGACGTGTATGAACCACATGGGACTAATCACTAAAACGCACACACACACACGTATACATATAATTACACCAAATATAGTTTCTAAGTACATTTGCAGATCTAAAGTGGACACTTTTAGCTCAAATATTTACATTATAATTAATTAAATTTAAGAATGTGTGTGGGTACATGTATTTTTCCTCTACACACAATTAACTTCAAATATTTAGCATAGTTACAGTGCGATGTCGAGTATTTCGCTGGATACATCTTCTGTAATTCTAAAGTGACCGTATGCCAAACTACCTTGTCCATCTTTTAAAATATAGCGTTTATTGTCATAAGGACATAAATTGGATTTATTGTAGTTCACGGTCTGAAGCCTATGATTAAAACTTGCTATTTTGAGAGCATATTCTAACCCCCTTTGTCTCTCCAGTAGGCAATTTCTGTAATCTGCGTGCACAAGTTTTCTTTTAACAATATTTTTTGACACCCCCTTTGCTGTCTTTTTTTCGAATGTTGTAGTACAGAGGGAATACATTTTAGGTTTTAACCCTACAAATTCCATAACCACTTCACCCGCAAGTTCATCTTTCATCTTTCCAAGAATTTTTTTGTTTAGATCGCTATGTAAGAAGTGAGTTTTAGGATAATCCGAAGTGTCGAATAAATGGATATCATCATTCATATCCGAATATATGTCATTTGTAATTATTCGATAGCAAAGAGAATCGGTGTCCGTGAACAGCAATTTTGCATTAGAACCAAATTTGGTTTTAATATAATCATAGTGAAACTCGTACATTAAAATTTTCGACAGGTCAAGGATTGAGAATCCTACATATATAGGTCGATTCAGAAGGAGTGAGGTTTTCTTCCTTTCAACCAACGCCAAATTCTCATTAACTATTTTAAATGAGTGAAACGCGGGTGAAGCAATTAATTTACGGGCTTTCTTCTTTTCCTTTACTATATCAATTTGGGTGCGATTTCTTAAATTTTCCATGGTTTTACCAAAGACGGCATTGTTGAGTAACTTGAAAAGGTCTTTTTCAAATGTTGATTTAGCATTTTTTCGTTGGGTGGTATTAAAATCAATATATTGCTTTAACCATGGACTTTGAGTAAACTTTAAAATTTTATATACCTGTTTAATTTTCATGCCTTTTGCCACATACTGCTTCAGATTTCTATAGTGCACTACATATTTTATTTTATCATTCAAGTTAGGAATTAATTTGGTCGACTCGGGTGTTCGCAGGTGAAGGGAGGCTGCTAGCTCTCTGCAATATTCGGATAGCATGTTTGAACTAACTGTAAACTTCTCGGGGGCTAGGGGATAGTCATTGTGCAGTTCATGTAAAATACTTGGATATTCTAAATCAACTTCTAGGATGTAACCATCTGGTGAATCGTCCGGAACAGATAGAACATCCGTGGAGGTATCCACCCATTCAAAATTATGAGTGGGTAAGCTTTGAGACATGGCCCATCCATAAAGGTTATTTGCGTCCAGGTACATGATATAGTTTGATGGGAGCGATGGATCATAACCTTCTAAATAGGGATTGTTGGCTTTCGCATATCGATGCGATATCATTGAGATGCCCCCTCGAATACCTTTTTCGATAAAAAGATGCATGTCTACGTCAGTTATAAGCTCCAACCTTACGTTAGACATGCGCAGACAAGCCTGCCAAGCCAAACCTGGTGCCGTGTATACGTGACAAGGATCAATTTTATAAAATGCCTGACAGATAGTGCGAAAATTTTCAAAAACATCGGCAAGGAGAAGGACATCAGTACATACATATAAATCGTGATACTCTCCTAAATTTGAAATATTAAATCTCTCCCATACATTTTGGGCGTGTTCATAATCTTCATCAGATACATGCTGCTCAGTTAAGGAGCTAAAAAAATCACTTTTTGGAGGGAGCTTAGTTTCAGTAAATCTATCGATGGAATCCATATACTCATATGGGTAACACCCCTTTCGAAGCATTAGAGAAGTATTTTGCCGAAAATATTCGCGAGTCATTATTGCTCTACTGGGGTCTAAATTGCTAACTAATTTATCCAATGAAGCGTTTAAAAATTGTAGAGAATCCAAAAATCTTAGAGAACCGAGGGAAAAGGAAATAAATTTTTCACTATTAATTGCAATGCATTCGATTTTCTTAGTTTTTAAATCCCCTAATCCCTGTATAATGAGGTGACTATCATACCCCTTCAAATTATGCATGATGATAGGGATATGTGTGGCAATTTTATAATTTAGGTTGCATTTATTGTGAGCAGCACCTCTATAGACACCGGTTAAGTGGTCGTGATCTCTCACTTTATCACTTCCCAAAGGCTTTTCGCAAACATGACAATTTAATTCAGCTTCAAATTTTTGACAATCATTTTCTGTGAAATGCATAGGTATCACGGTCTTTATGATCTGTAGGATTTCTTTCTCCTCACGAATTAAACTAATTAAAAAATTATGAATAACATTAGGTCCACGGTATATTACTGGGGCCTTCGTTAATTTTCCATCAGGACCTACGATCACATAGGCGTAGCCACAAGGAATGTGATCCGCAATGGGGACAGTGTAGGAGTGTGATGGGTTTGGAAGGCAGGTAGATTTTTTTAAGAGAACGCATTCAAAGTCTGCATATATTGCAAATGGGACCTGCAAATTAAAATGAAAATTTTGAAAATGTAGCCATTTGTTTTCCTCCTCGGGCATTTTAACTTTTTGGGGGCCATATGCCTGGCAACTTTCAATGTGGGAAGTTAGATTTGCGGGAGAGGTAAACCTATGCAAGCAAAAATCACAATAAAAGGCCTTCCCTTTGTGCTTTGTCAGATCCATTAAAAGGGCACTCATATTCTTTATCCAGCAGTAATGCCTACTCTCCTCATTCGAAATGAGGAGTAAATTTACATGGTTTGTACATTTCTTAGTTGTGATGCGTAGAGGGAAGACGTCGTTTTCATATCCAAATACATTTACGGAAATATTATTCACTCGCTCAAATTTCTCAATCTGTGATACGGGAGTGGGAAAATCTATCCCAGTGACATTGAGCTCTTTCTCATAAATTTTGTAATTACTCACGCGGTGTGCATTATGGTCCGCAGGATGAAGAGCCGCCAAAACGCTCCATACCAAACACTTTTCATCATTATTCTGCACGTTGATTATAGCGCACTTCCGTTGCAGTTTTCTGGGGAGAGGAATGTATGAGGAGGCAGCTAAAGGTCTGTACGTTGCTGTCTTGAGCTCCAAGTTTAGAATTTCATCTAAAACCCATCCAGATCCCTTTCCTTCAAATTCCTCATAAGAAGAGAGTACCTTAAACAATAAAAAGAGAAAATTTATTTTAAATTATATAGATTATGAAAACAAGCAATTTTTGAAAAAGAATATGTAAAATAAAATAAATAAAAAAAAATTAATTAAAAAAAAAGATTTCTTACCTTCTCAATGGCTGATTCGATGTTTGGAGAAGTTCCGGGTAAAACAATTTCGCATTTGCTACGGAAATGGGAAACACATCGTTCGTCTTCATCCTCAGATATGCGACGAATGAATTGAACAGTAGCATTTAAGTAATATTTTATACCGTTTTCCGAAACGACGACATCTTGGATTCTCCGTTCCAACTCGGGTTGCACAGAATGCAGGAAAACTTGGAGATCCTGGTTGGTTTCCTCGTTTGAGTGAATACAATCAACATCGAACGTATCGAGACATCGCTTTTTCGATGGTACACCTCTAGACGTTGAAGCTTTCGACGATGATGGATCAGCGCAATTCCTTTTATTTGCACACTTTCTCTTCGCAGGGTTCTCGTTATCAGGGAGTTTCCTCTTCTGCGGCTTGTCATGGGTTTTCAAGTGTCTGCTTAAAATATCTTTACGCGTGAAAGTCGTATCACACTGAGGGCATCGATGGCTATCCTTCTCGTGTGTTGATATAATATGCCGCAGAAGATTACGGCGTTGTTTGAACTTTTTACTACACACTGTACACGTCAAATCGTCAAAAGGCTCAGGCAGCTGGGTTGAGTTGGCCTCACCAAAGTCTACAATTGTTGCCACTTCTTCGGTTATAGGTACATCAACTTCTTCAAATTCTTCTTCAAGCGACATTTTCTATGGGCTGAGAGAAAAACATGGGAGAGCTAGTCTTCTCGGGTAACTTCTCAAATGGGTGAGATATTAGCTGTAGAGGAGTCAAATCTAATTGTAGGTAACCTCTCTCTCAGCACTGATTGATATGGTAGAACTCTCCCCGTCGTAGACTATGGTAGCCCCTCCCCCTCTCATATCATTGGTCAGATTTAACCCCCAGGGTCGAGTCAATTCATTATCTTAATGTAAACACTCACTCATTACTAACCAACAAATATCAACCGTGGGGATTAGGGTGTTGCCAGGAGAGGTTCATCTTCATATTTAATTCTCTACAACCCAGGTATTCGTAGCTGAACGGTTATAGCATCTGACTAATCCTCAGCTACGAGTACCTTTTATCCGAGAGAGAGAGATCTCCAGTTCAAATCCGACAAAGATATCAGCTACTTTATATTTTAAATATTTTCAAATAGGTTATTATTTTCATTCAAAAAAGTGCTAACAGATGGCACCACGAGTAACAATGATGCGAAAAATCAAAGTCCAAGCTCCACGTGGTTTAGGGTGTTGCCACTCAGCAGTAAAGAAACTTTCTTTTCAAAGTAAATATTTGATATAAATAAACAGCTCAACTCCTGATTAAATGTTTTCCATCAGAAGCAGTCATCAAACATCTCAACTAGACTCTCATATCAATGGTAGAAACAAATCAAAGTCCAAAAATGTAAACAAGCCTAAAACACGTGTTTTTGAAATTAGGGTGTTGCCACTCAGTAGTCAAGAAACTTTATCCATAAAACAACTCAACTCATTGTTGCTCTCAAACCACGGAATTCAAGAAACAAAACAAACAACTCAACTCAACTCGAAGCAGGAGGGAAAACAACTCAACTCCACGTGACGTCACTAATAGTGCATAAACAACTCACCTCCATGTGACGTCTCCAGCAGGAGGTAAACAACTCAACTAGCTCCGCCGCTCCGCCTGTTCTCATATCCGCATTTTCTCTCTACTGACGTAATAGCAATGCATGGCATGCCTTTATCGATGTCCAGCAGTCCGTAGTTATTAAAACTTCAGAATTTTTTACCATAGCAAACATCTGTTGAATTTTTTTTTCAAGTATATCATTGTAAAGTTTTGGAATACCGTTCTTTTAAAAATACTTTCTGCCACGCAATTTGTATCTTGGATTCAGAATATGCAACATAGCAATGAAAGCTTTATTTTCGACTAGATTATAAGGTTGCATTGTTGTTGCAATGAACTTAGTAACTCACAATGTACAATTTTTTTATGTACATGCATCTAGTGGTTGAAAATCATGCATAGTTTTTTGTTCTTGTATGTATTTTCATGTTTCAACACAGTCTGTTTAAATCCAGGAACCATACAGGAAGCAGGGTTATCAATATTCAATTCACTACTTGAGGCATTGGCAGACTGTTTACCCATTTGAAGGCACATCGCTATAATATACAGGGTAATATAATTTAAATGGCTGAACAAATTTCATGTACTTCCTCCCTACGCTGACACAGCTGTCGTACAATGTTTGGATATAGAAATGTTCTCCTTTATTGTCCGCCCACAACTATCGGCAGGCAATCCAAAATGTGCCCAAACAAGACTCTTGGTTCTTTTCTTCGACCCCAAATGGTCATACGGAGTACATTCCAAGGAGCGGTGAGATGCAGACATCTAAATTTAGATTCACTTAAAATTTGAAATAAATTATTTTTAAAAATCAATATGCATAAATAAAACTCAATTGTGCACAGACAAGTCTTAGTTTTAAAGCGTAATTAAAAAGCACGTTTGTGAAATAAATAAATTTAATTTATTTTTGTGTAGTTTAAATGTTAAATATTAAAAAACTATTCATTTAAAGAAATCACATTTAAGTTATCGATCTAGTGTAAAATTTTCAGTAGATTTCAAATCCGTTGAAATGTTCACTATATTTTTAACGATTACGAAGATAGAAAACTTCAAATAATCCTTGCCCGTGACGAAGTTAAAATCGCTAGCTAGAAAGTGACAAATCAACACAAATCAAAACACGCTAATATCGGAAATCCGTTAACACACCAAAAGCTGTTTTTCTCTCTTTACATGACGTCATAACGGTATAGTTCCAAAGGCTCCATTGGGCCCTGTTCACCTGAGGCGCGTCTAACGCGCATTTGGCGAGGCTAGCGAAGTCCCTTTCCGCAAGCATTGAATTATGTTTTTTTTATTCCTCTAATTCAAGTTGCTATCGTTGAAGATAGAGTAAAACTTTCAACGGATTTGAAATCTGCGGAAAATTTTACATAAGATCGTTACCCTTAAATATGATTTTCTTTAAATAATTAACAAGTTAATAATTAAATAAAAAATCTTTTTGGTATCGACCTGGCTTAGAATTTTACGCTGATTTGAAATCCGTTGAAAATTTCACTATATTCAACGATCACAAAGATTGAAACTTGAATTGGAGGAATAAAAAAAAATTTAATGCTTACGAAAAGCGGGACCTTGCTAGCCTCGCCAAACGCGCGTAGAAACGTCTCATGCGAAAAAAGCAGAATCTGTCCTTTCTTCAATCGAGGCTCTGTGACGTCACTTTCGTGGAAAGGTTGAACGGAGGGGGCGATTATATACATAAGTTATATTTGTAATGAAGGAAAAACGTAATTAAATAAAAAATGTTTTAAATTACATTTTAAAACTTGGGTCTGGACACAAAATCAGGACCACCTCAAATTTGATATTGAAAATGCCACAGGTCCGCCAGTACACAAATATAGACACAAATACTTCCTTTTCTAATATTAGATGTAAAAGACTTTCTTTTGCAATGTAATAATTTCATCATTCTAAAAATTATACGACTGCATTCATCCCAAGTTGGGATCGTTTCGGGTTTCATATACGTATATAACAAGGTGCAAAATTTATAAGTTTGAATATTTTTCTAATAATGCTATTCTGAAAATATATTTCGATATCCTTATAAAACAGTCGTATCAAAAAAAATCTACGATCTATATCGATTTAGGATGAAATTGGCAAATCTCACGCATGCGTACGTCGTTCAATCCATATCGGTTTGGTCACATATCGGCTCAAATACCGCGCATGCGTACGTTGTTCCATCCATATCGGTTCTGACATCGGAAAATCGCACAAGCGTATATTGTTCGGTCCATACCGGTTTAGGCAGATATCGGTCTAATACCGCGCAGTCGTAGATTGCTCAGTGCATATCACAATACATGGCCAAACTGAAAATCGGGATCCAGGAGTCGGGATGTCTCCTTTATATCGATACATCGCGCCCAGTCATACTGGCCACCAGTCATTACTGTAAAGTACAGCTATTCAAGTGAGTGCCTATTTCAATGTCAGGTTTGGAAATGCTTTGGTCAATGTTTATAACAAATGATTGAGAATTCTCGTTCCTATGAATATCCCCACATCTTTTCTCAATATATTTGCGGTTAACTTCTGCAAATACTTTGCACAGTTTTTGTGTTGAGATAAGGGCATTCTTTTGGTGCCAGGGATTGATATGACTGGGCTCCATCTATTTTCAAGCTTAAACTCATCAACAATGTGCTACCACCTCAGTTTCAGGTACAAAAAGAATGTTTTTGATTTAGCCTCTCTTTTAGCAATGACATAGAAATCATAGGCATTAGATGACACATTTTTTTTTTGCATTGTACAGCGCCACACTTTTTTTTATTTCTCCCCATACTATCTACTGGTCCTTTTCCATGCGCTGTAGGAAAAAAAAATTTTCAGCTAGCAGTGCAGCCGTAGACTTCAATTTTGTTTTTTAAATTGGCTACCACAGCCATCTGACCAGTAATGAGCATGTGTAAACGTCTTTTCAGTTTGTTCTTTACATCATGCAAAATAATTCTGTTAGAGGTGAAAACTTCCTTTTTGCAATGTATACTAGACTTTTTATCTTGAGTTTGGCATAATATGTCCCAAGAGGACTAAATACCACAAAACCATGTGAATCCATCCTTTTTGATATGGGTTAGGACATCTGAGACAATAGCATAGGAAATATGATACAGTTTTTCCCCAACCTTGACCTGGTGACCAGTGAGCTTTCAGGAAGAAAAAAAAAATTGAATCTGTTGGGTCCTCGGTTTTTAACATCAACAAAAATCTAGGTTCGAGGAAGACCCAACGTAGACATGAAAACGACAGATGATTACTTAGATATATAAATATTTTTTTAATAGGATCACTGACGCCTGTTCACTTTGAAATTCTTGATGAGGGGTGTCGATGTCTCTGATATTTCAGTTTACAACAATCACATAATACAAAATGAAATAATCTGTGGTTTCTATGGTAGTGAAGGATAATCAAAAGGTTAAAATTTAACAATCAACATTTTATTCAGGCATTAGACATAAATTGCCGAAAGTAGTGTTACAAAAAAAGAATACATTTTAAGGAAAAAAAAAACATTACAAATCTTGGATAAGCGTACAAAATAAACACTTATGAATGAAAGAAAAAGCGCGTCGTCGACGATTATAAAAAGGGAAGGTAAATGGGGAATGGACAAAAAGAAAGAAAAAAAAATTGGATTAATTTAAATTAGTAAACAGCATGGACATTATAGTCGAAGAAATGCTGTGTACAGCCTCGAGACTTTATATAATTGAAGAAAAAATGATACTTATCGGTTTTATCCATCACATAATTTTAGAGTATTCATTCATTATGTTTTGATTCATTTCTCTCTCACTTTATTATTATATTATTTATCTGATTTTTTATCTTGAGTTTGGCTTAATATGTCCCAAGATTACTCAATGCCACAAAACCATATCCAATCCATACGCCAAACGTCGATTAACTTCAAACACTTTGTCAATTCTTTTGGATGTATGACAACTGTCACTTCCACATTTGGTGCAGGTAATTGTCAATTCAAGTGAGCAACCCCTCCTTTTTTTTTAATAGTTATCACTCGCACTTAAGCTGTAACTGGCACACGAAGGGCAGGAAACCTTTCTGAATATTGAATTTAAGCATTCCATGTCCATAAAGAAACATCTGTCCAAGCAAATACGAGTATTTTACAACAGCGGGAATATTGTTCAATTTCACTGTCGAAGCAGTATCCACATGCGATGGAGTTTAACAGTGTCCTTCACTTTTGTGAAGCAATTTCCCCATAATGTAACTTTATTATTATATTATATATTTGATTTTTTTTTTTAATCTTGAGTTTGGCATAATATGTCCAAAGAGGACTCAATGCCACAAAATCATATCCAATCCCCATAGTGTACGCTTATTCTTTCTATCGTAATTTGGTTTTGAACTTCCCATCATTTAGATGTTGAAGTAGCCCCCAGGGGCATTCCTTCTTTAGGTTTGTACGGGCTTCACAACCCCGGGGTACCTGAGTGATATTTTCTCCCTTTCGTTCTTCTCCTCCTCTACACTTCGGCTTTTTCCTTTTTCTTCCTCCCTCGTTGTGGTTGCCTCTTCGGAGGTGAGGGCTCCCCTTGAGAAGCTTTTTGCCAATCTGTGCTTTCAGCTCCTCTTGGGGATTATATCACCCACGTGTTTGCCGTGCGTGGAGACCTGTGTCTTCGTAAAAGGTGATCCTGGTGATTGAGGGACAACATAACGCCCCAATACATTGCTTCGGCTCCTGCTTCGGACAAACAGGAGGTGTACTATGGTCCCAGTACATCAATCGGCTGGTGGGAATACCCTGCTAGGATTAAGGACCTGCTCACCAACTAGCTCCTTAGGGCAGTCATAGGGGTGAGTTGGGTCCGTATAGTCCCTGGCTAGCACCGGTGCAGCCACCTGTATCCCCTCGTTGGACTCCATGGTGGGTGGTGCCGCTGGGGACCGAACATTTATTTATCCAATATGGAAAACCTAAACTCAACTTCTCCTTCAGTGGAGCACCAAATTAATAAAAAAATTGATAACAATTTACCAGAACAAAAATTTTTCATTATAAAAAGTAACCAAGGAAATCTGAAAAATATATCTGCTATCTTACTCCATAAAACTATACTAGGAATGGTTGGAGAAACTAAAAACATAAAAAAAACCCTAGCAGGAGATGTACTCGTTGAAGTAATCAATAGATCACAGGCAATAAACATCACAAAAATTAAACTCATCGGTCCAATAGAGGTCACTGTAACACCTCACAGAACTTTAAATTCATCCAGAGGTGTTATTTCTGAATCGGATCTAGTTAATGACACAGAAGAAGACATCTTGGAATCCCTATCCGAACAATATGTTATTAACGTCAAAAGAATAACAATTACAAAAAATGGTCAAAAAATACCCACTAAACACTTAATATTAACTTTCAATACACCAAGCATACCAAAACACGTTAAAATAGCCTACATTAATTGCCCAGTTAGACCTTTCATACCAAATCCTGTCCGCTGCTTTAAATGTCAAAGATTCGGCCACTCTTTCATCGCTTGCCGTGGCAAAGAGACTTGCGCAAAATGCTGTGGTACAGACCATAAGACCGATGTCTGTACTTCATCATCCCTTTGCTGTGTCAACTGCAAAGGTGATCATCCAGCTTTTGCCAGGTCTTGCCCTAAATTCCAAATTGAAAAAGAAATTCAAACAATAAAAGTTCAACAAAACATTTCATTTCCAGAGGCCAGAAAAATTGTAAATGATCGCACCCCGAAACCTGGCATATCTTACTCTTCTCTATAGTAAAAAAAACTTTCAAAACTAATGGAACTCAAACCGATGTAACTATTTTTAAGCCATCTCCACAACATAAAATTTCAATTAACCAACCTATAACGCCTCTTATCTCTAAAGCATCAGCTACAACCTCAACAAATACAAAACACAAACCAAACAAATCGACCTAAAAATACTTCTTTAAAAAGAGCCATATCATCTGAACAAAATAACATTAAAATTTCAAAAAGTTCTTCCCAAACCTCTCTTCAACCTGACGTTTCATCCAGAAATATGATAACTAATCCTTCTACCAGTGACCTCATTAATCTTTATAATACTGAAAGCGACATTTCATCTGTAGAAGATGAGGACTTGGAGACTTCGCCACTGAAGCCCAAGAAGGATCCTCGGCAAGACAAACATCGTCCTAGGACGAGAAATCACAAGTAGTTTTTCCTTTTCCTTTATACTTTATTTTTTTGGCTTCATTCCTTTCCTGGAACTGCCGTGGTTTTCGTCAAAAAATTGATGATGTCAAAGACATAGTAAACAACCACAAGCCAGCTGCAATCGCCCTCCAGGAGACCTTTTTAAGAAGCAATGATTCCACCAACATTCACCATTTCACTACATTCAGAAAAGATTACGATGATGGCCATAGAGCATGTGGAGGTGTTGCATTGCTTACCTCCCATGACTTTCCAGTAACTCAAATTAACTTAAAAACAAATCTGCAAGCTCTTGCTGTAAGACTTCACGTAAATATTTTAATAACAATATGCAATTTATACTTACCTCCTAACACCCGTATTGCCACTTCTGACTTAAATAATTTAATAGATCAACTTCCACAACCATTCATCATACTTGGTGACCTAAATGGCCATCATATCCTCTGGGGCAGTTCAGACATTAATCAAAGAGGCAAACAAATTAGGAAACTAATAACGGACAATGATTTATGTATAATGAATAACGGCCAACCTACTTACTTTCACTCACCTTCACTTACTTACCATTCAATAGATCTGGCAATTTGCACTCCTTCAATTTTGCCATTTTGGACCTTTTCTGTGGATCCTTACCTTTACAATAGTGACCATTATCCAATTAAACTTAAATATGAAGGCCAATACCAACATCACTCTGTCAGCCAAACTAAATATATTTTTGAAACTGCGAACTGGCCACTTTTTACTAGCCTTGCAAACATTTCTAACATGGTAGAAAATGAGGATATCGATGAAGTGACAAATAAAATTACAGAAATAATTATAGCAAGTGCTGACGCTTCAGTTTAAAAAGTCAGAAATAGACCAAAAAAACAAAAGAAACCTTGGTGGAATGAGGAATGTAGCGATGCGTATCGGAAGCAAAGGAAAGCCTGGAATATCTTCAATAGATATCCAACAAGAGAAAACTATATTAATTATAAAAAAACAAAAGCGGCCTTTCGAAAAATTCAACGACTTAGTAAAAGGGATTCTTGGATTAAGTATGTCAATAGTATAAATAGCAAGACCACAAGCAAACAACTATGGGACAGGGTCAAAAGAATTTCCGGTGTTTACCCCAATAGACAAATTCCTATTCTCGAACATAATAACCAAATTCTATCGGCACCCAAAGACAGCAAACACAATAGGTTCATGCCTTTCCGAAATATCCAGCTCCAATAACTACCCTGAAAGTTTTAAAAAGATTAAAATTGCATCTGAAAAGAATAAAGTTAATTTCAGTTCAAACCGTACATTATCATATAATTGTGATTTTACTTTTTCCGAATTGACAAAGGCTTTATCCTTAGTTCACAAATCAACTCCTGGCCCAGATAATATTAGTTACATCATGCTCAAACATCTTTCAAATAGTTCTTTAAATCATCTCCTTAAATTTTATAACAGAATTTGGAACGAACACACTTTTCCTCAGTCATGGAGATATGCTACCATAATACCCATACTGAAACCGAACAAAGACCCCAAGAATCCTTCGAACTACCGTCCTATAGCCCTGACAAGCTGCTTATGTAAAGTTCTAGAAAAGATGGTCAACGCTAGGTTGGTTTATGTTTTAGAAAAAGATAAATGTCTCCACTCCAAAGTGGTTTCAGAAAAAATAGATCCACTATTGACAACTTAGTCGCTCTCGAGACGGAAATAAGAAACTCATTTGTTCAAAATAAGCATCTCGTTTCGATTTTTTTCGATATCGAAAAAGCGTACGATAGAACATGGAGACATGGGATTTTAAGGGACATTTTTAAAAACGACATAAGAGGTAATCTGCCTATTTTTATTCAAAAATTTTTAGAAAAAAGATATTTTAAAGTACAGATTGGATCAATTTTCTCAGATGTTTTTATTCAAGAGGAGGGAGTGCCACAGGGCAGTGTTTTAAGTGTTACTTTATTTATTTTAAAAATTAACAATATTGTTTCTCAATTGCCTCCATCAGTGAAAGGTCTTATTTACGTTGACGATCTGCAAATTTCATGCGCAGCTAAAGACATTCGTTTAATTGAAAGACAACTTCAACAGGCAGTTAACAAAATCACTCATTGGACTAACGAAAATGGTTTCAGTTTCTCACCTTCCAAAACTGCGTGTGTTCATTTTTGTAAAAAACGGAATCTTCATCTTGACCCTGAAATATTTTTCAAAGATATTTTAATTAATGTTGTGGACAATTTTAAATTTTTAGGTATATTTGACAAGAAGTTGACTTTTCAACCGCATATTTTAAATCTACGCAAACGTTGCGAAAAGGCCCTCAACATATTAAGAGTTTTATCTAAGTTATCATGGGGATCTGATCGGAATTGTCTTTTAAAAATATATAGAGCATTAATACGATCAAAATTAGATTACGGCTGCGTGGTGTATGGTTCAGCAAGAAAATCTGCTCTTCAAACCCTGAACACTATCCACCACACAGCTTTACGTTTATGTTCTGGTGCCTTCAGGACTTCACCCGTAAGCAGCTTATATGTGGACAATTTTGAACCTTCTCTGGACTTAAGGCGACATTTGTTGTCCTTGGAATATTATTTTAGAATTTCCTCAATCCCTCATCACCCATTGCATACCATTCATCACAGTCCGTATTTAAAACACGCCTCTATCTAGCTAAAACATCCTTCATCCCTACATTTTACTTAAGAATGCTGGATTTGATGAACGGATCCGAACTTTGTTCACTTGACGTTACTCAGAAAAAACTGTATTCTTTCTCTCCTTGGTTTAATCATTATTTTCAATTTCAAAACCCGTTCCAAAATTTTAATAAACTCAGATACCTCTGATATTATTTACAAACAGCTTTTTCAAAACCATATACAAAAATACACAAATTTTATACAAGTTTACACGGACGGATCGAAAAGGGCAAACTATGTTGGAGCTGCGTTCACTATTAGTCACTCTGTTCACAGTTTTAAACTTCATTCTTCATGTTCTGTTTTTACATCTGAAATCATGGCCATATATAAAGCATTGGAATATATATCTGATCATTGTCATAAAAATTGTATCATTTTCACTGATTCATTAAGCGTTTTACAGTCATTGAAACATCCTGATCATGACAGTCATCCCATTGTTTTAGAATCACTGGAAAAAATTTATCATCTTTCATCCAAAAATTTTAACTTGTTATTTTGTTGGATCCCATCTCATGTTGGGATATCTGGAAATGAATTAGTTGACAAAGCCGCCAAATCGGCCGTAAATAATTTTAATCATACTATCCCTTATCGTGACCTAAAATCTATCATTTACACATTTTTACAAGACAAATGGCAAAACGAATGGAATGAACAAACTGAAAACAAACTCCATGCTTTAAAACGAAATATAATTCAATGGAAATCGCTACCTTTTAGAAGACAGGATGTAATTCTAACACGTCTCCGTATTGGTCACACGCGAATAACCCATAGACACTTCCTCCTCGGAGAAGATCATCCCATTTGTAACTACTGCATTTGTCCACTTACGGTGAAACACATTTTAATAGAGTGTTCTCATTTTAATTATCAACGTCTTAAATATTTTAAATCTTATACCTTGACTTTAGAAGACATGGTTGGGGAGAATCCTCATCCAAATATTTTTAGCTTTTTACATGACATTGGTTTTATCCATCACATATAATTTTATGTAGTATTCATTCATCATGTTTTTACTCATTTCACTTCATTATTATATTATATATCTGATTTTTTATCTTGAGTTTGGCATAATATGTCCCAAGAGGACTCAATGCCACTAAATCATATCCAATCCAATCCTAATCTTCTTAATAGGGTTGCCTTAAAAACAGCCAAAACGGAAGGTTACCACTTATACTCTGTTTCACCTTAACTTGTCAGTATTGGGAAAGGCAGAAATGATGTTCATCCGCATGAAAAATAATTCCAACTTGATTTGGAATTTAAAATAAAGAAAATGCATATAAACGTGTAAAAATTGTCCTACAATGAAGGAGTGATTTTTGAACCTTTATAATCGGTTATTTATTTGTAAAAAGCATTTTTTTTTGACCGAAGCGAATGAATATATCCGAAACGGAATTCTAAACCGGTTTCCATGGTAACATTTCTGGCGAGCTAAATACGCTTTCCGGCCAAGTCTGCGCCATTTCGCTCTGCGTCTTTGCTAGCGTGTGTATTTACGTTCATATCTCTCTTGTGCTATTTTATTGGAGTGTGTTTGATACTCTGAACATGGCTGAAAAAGGAACGTCACCATCCAAGCTGTATACGCCATCAAAGCAAGGAAAATCAATTGGTAGTGGAGCTCGCAGGAACATATTGAATGTTTATTCTAGACTTCGAGAAGAAAACCATAGTGATTCCATTAACCAAATCGTCGGAAAGGTGTCTCAACTAACTGGTGTTTCCAAAAGAACTGTTTTTCGTTTGAAAAAAGAAAAGAAGACGACAAGTCCTTTGAGTACTCCAGGAAAAAAACGACCTTATGCCGTTGGAAAAAGAACAAGAATGATGAAATATGACAACTTTACTTTATCGTGCATCCGACGAAAAATTCATGATTGTTTTCGTCGAAATGAAATTCCTACATTGGACAAAGTTCTAAATGAAATTAACAATGATAAGGATATTTTTTCGACAAACATTAGCCGAAGTACACTGTACAGGATACTGAAAGATTTGGGATTTTCCTTTGAAAAGCGAAAAAGGCAGGCTATGCTTTTAGAAAGACACGACATAATTTTATGGCGAAGAAATTATTTACGAAAAATTAGAGAACTGAAGAATGAAAATGCTTCAATCTATTATTTAGATGAAACATGGGTGAATGAAGGACACTCACAAAGTCGAGTATGGCAAGACAAAAACATCAAAAGCACCAATGAAGCTTCCTCTTCAAGTTTGACAACAGGCTTGGCTGCACCAAAAGGAAAAGGAAGAAGACTCATCATTACCCATATCGGAAGTGATGAAGGATTTGTACCTGATGCGGCTGACATTTTTGTAGGAAAAAAATCCGGTGACTACCACGAAGAAATGGATGGTAACCATTTTGAGAAGTGGTTTGAAGATATCATGCCTAAATTGAAACGAAACAGCTTTGTAGTGATGGACAATGCCCCCTATCACTCGGTGAAGAAAGAAAAAATTCCGACGACATCTTGGAAAAAAAGTGCAATTCAAGAATGGCTATCGTTGAAAAACATTACGTGGAACCAGGACATGATCAAGATTGAACTGTTGAAAAAAGTTAGCGAAATCAAACATATGTTTGATAAATACAGAGTTGAAGAAATTGCCGAAAAATTTGGACATAAGGTTTTGAGACTTCCCCCGTATCACTGTGAGCTTAATCCCATTGAAATGATATGGAGTCAAGTAAAAGGACACGTTGCCAGGGAAAACAAGACTTTTAAACTGAACGATGTGAAGGATTTAGTCATCCAAGGGATTGAAAAGGTCTCTGTACAAAATTGGAAAAACTGCATAAACCATGTTACTGAAAAAGAGAAATACATGTGGGAAGTAGATGGACTTGTGGATGATATTTGGGAAAGTAAGAACTTGGTAATTTCTTTTAATAGTGAGTCTGATAGCGATTCGGAAATGTTAAGTGATGATGATGTGTAAATTCATGTGATGAATAAGTATATTATAATGTAAATAGATTTGTTATGATGTTTGCTATGTTTTACATATATTGATGATGTATAAATGCATGTGATGAATAAGTAAAACGTAAATATAGTTTTCTCATTGTAACTACTATTCATGAAAGAGATTGGTTTCTTCTGTACACTTTCTTGTAAACTATTTTAAATTATTCATAAAATTAATAATTTACTACTAATCAACCCGACACCGTTCCGCGAGTTTCAGAATATGTTTCACACATATAAGGTTTATTTTTTTTAACTCTAATTTTTAAAATGGTTTCATTTTTTTATTATTGTATGTGTATTCACTATATTTGTATTTTTTATATTCTATTTATTTATTGTGAATGTATTTTATATCCTCTATGTTATATGTATTTTTATTTGTTATTTACTTTCTTTAATATCAGAATAAATTTGATTTAATTTGGAGACTATATTTTGCTGTTAAGAAAAACACATATTTTAGCAGACGACGCACTCTCCCCTACCTTGTCCAACCAAATGTAAGACCAAAGGAGTAATTAAATTGGATTAATTTCCTTTAATAAAATTATTAAAATTGAAAAAAGAAGTATTAATCAAGGTGTTTAGCTTTCAGGTAAGTAAATTCAAAAAATGAATTTTATGGTTCATCACATCTTTAAATAGACTGTTTTTTTAAACAACATTTATTGTAAAAAAATTTTAAATATATATATTTTTAAATAACTAAAAATAATACTCATTTAGAAAAATCAAAACGCATTTATATTAACATAGAGTAGCTTTTTGTTTAATTAACAAATGTAATGCAAGAGCCATTAGAAATTAAAGATCTGTGAAACGTATAGAATTTCCACGTGCATTTTATCTCTCCTTGCCAAAAAGGGCGAATTTCCTCGCTTATAGCTGACTTCTTCTGACATTGTAACCCTAGTTTCTACGACAACGGCTGTGATGCGGTCAACGTAGCCTTTACTCTACTGACAAGTTAAGGTGAAACAGAGTATAGGCGAGAAAACAAGACTATCCCGTTTGCTACCACTCCACCGAATCGAGATGATTTTCAAATCTTTTTATTTCTTCCTCTGAAATTAAATTTTCAATTATATTGCATTAACTCTTGATTTCAGTTTTTCTTTTCTCTCATTTATGCCAATGTCCGATGGAATATCTTTTCTTTTCAGTTCATCAACAATAGCTTTTGTTTTATTGTATGGTTCAAAAATATTTATTTCGTTTATTTCCTTCACTAGGTTACTGTTTACACATATTCCACCATACACTTGAATCCAAGCAGGTAAAGGAATATTGGTGGATACATATTTTGCAAGTTTCACATTTTAACAAACAATGACAATCGACATAATTTTTAATAACATTATATACATCTATCATTTTGGGAGCTGACATTTCAACCATTGGAAGAAACTCATCTGTTCTGTTTGAAATAAAAAAATGCGTACGGCAATCCTTGTCTAATATGATCTATAACCAATTGCGTTATGAGTTCAAAATCATAATTGTTCTTTCCATGTGTCCTATCTATACACACAGTCATTACCAAACTTCTTTAATAGTTCTTGCTGAACTTCATTCATAATAATTCAAATAAAATCATTCCTTTGAAGTTCGCAAAAGTCATTATCAATTGAATTCTGTAGTTTATAATACAAAACAAGAATTGTCCTGAGTATTTATCTCATTTACCCATGCTTCTATGCTTGTTCCATTATTCTTGTGTTTCAACATATTTGAATTGAGTCTGAAACTACTCTGGATGCTATAAATCCATTTAAGTGAGCAGATGGCTTCTTTCCAATCCTGAATTGGATATGGAATCCCTCACTTCATCTGAAATGGCATCAAAGGGAATTTTTGCTGCATATTTTGCAGTTAAACTTTGTATTTCAGATGGTTTCAAGTACAAATGTGCCATATCATTTGAATGGCCAATGTGGGTTTTTGTATATTGAACTTCAAATTTGCCAGTTTCCTCGCGTAACAAATTTTGAGTTTCGAAATTTTTTTACTATCTGAGCACTTCTGAAAGCCAGAGCGATAACAAACGTAGTAATAAATTTTTTTCTTACTACAACTTTTAGCACCACGTTCACTAACAAAATTTTCTAAGATAATAACAGACAATTTATATTGTGTGTTTGCTTGACATGGGAGGGAATGTAAAAGCCATTTATTTGAGTTAGGAAATACACTACTTAATATTGAACACCATTTAAGCAATAAATGTTATGTTTTATCTATGGAGTCTTTTAATGGATCATATAAAACTCTAGGGTACTGCTATCAATATTAACAATTAGAATCCAATGTTTATTGACATTGGCTGGAATGAGCAAAATTCTATGTTTTCTTAATTGCTCAATTTTTGAATTAGTTAATTTGCCACCAATTAATATCCAAGCGGAACATATTGCATTTAGTGACCCAAAGTTGTTTGAGTATCTAATAACATTAAAAACAAAAGCATCAATTATTGCATCATACAGCCAACCTTTGCAAAAAGCCGAAGAAGCTGATTTTAATAGGGTTTCTTCTTCTAATGAAATAAAGAGATCTAAAGACTTCAGCATGTATGTCTTTATCTCTGTGTCATTAACCTTTACTTCACATGCCACAACATTACTTTTATCTATTGTCTTAAATTTTAAAAAGTTAAAGGAATTAGCATTTAGAACATTGTTGTTTACAGTTGGTTTATTAAACGAGTCCTTTGAAAGAGTCACTGCTCCTAACACAACACAATAAATGTATTCCCGAAATTTATTAGTATCAAACGGTGCTTGAACACTGGACTCGTATATTATCTGATGGGCAAAGTAACACGCAAACACACCACAGTTGACGAAATCTTGTTGCAACATTAGCAGTCCACACCCCATTTGAATACACAGTTGCACAACAGAAATAATTTTTTTACATTTTCTAAAATTATGCAATACCTGTCGGAAGTATCATTATTTGATGGATCGTAAAAATCAAAGAATTTTTTTCTTTATTAATAACTATCAAACACCAATGATTTTCTATGCAAACAGGCAGAAAAAAATTGATAAAATTAACGGATTGCCAGCTGGTGTTAGAGCTGTTAATGACACACTATTTATAATTAGGCTTGTAGTAGCAGAATCAATTAAAGCAAATTCTGGATTAACAGTACACAGCACATAAAAAAATGTATCAATGATAACATCAAATAACCACCCTCTGACAAAATCTTTAGTAGACTTCAATTTTAAAGTTCTTACCTCCTTATAATTAATAAACGGATTCAGAGATTTTAAAGATGTTTCACACAATTTGATGACCCCAATGGTTTTAGTAAAAGATTCACCTATTTCATTGTTTAATTTTGTAGTATATGCTTCCTAGGAAGCTATCTTTGCCTTTTTGCATGGGGACATATTTACAAGAGAATCGTCAACATCTTCAAAATCTAAGGACCTTTTAGTACTATCCCTCTTGTCAGGCATTTTTTGCTATGAACAGAATCGGACGTTCAATAGCCTGATTGGGAGCCGCTTTTGAAGTAGGAAAAGTATTAACTGTTATCAGTCTTTGAGTTTATAATGCCACGGCATCCAGCAACTAATGTTTACAATGCTGTATATACACATTGTCCAGCATGAATTCTTGAACTCGTGGATCATGTAATTTTTGTGATAAAGAATCCCATAACTTTTGACATGCTTCTAGTTTACCAGCCTTGCAACGAGGATTGTACAAATCTTTCTTAATAAATGTAGACCTTAAGGGTTCTTTAAAAGAACCAGTTTCTACCCTAGAAGCATCATCAAAAAGATCACTGGTATTTAGATAAATTTTGGGATTAGTGGAATGCACTTTATGTATATGCTTACATAAATTGGAAGTATCTGGGCAGCTACAAATATATAAATGACAGCATAATGACCTGCAACTAATTTCAAGACATTTAAAATAGCAGTGATCGATCATGGGACACTTGGTGTTTACAAGCTTTACAGTGTACTCTTTGTTTCTCCGATTGGGACTTCACAGACCATGTATTAGAATTATGAACAGTCAAATCTGTATCAGGAATTTTGTTACCTTTTTTATGTCTGGCTTCAATTTTTGGATTTTCTTCTTTTGGTAGAATGTCATTTAAAATTCTACTTTTGTACATTAAAAAGTTAGCCTTTTCAATATCAAGTAATACTTTTAACAAGGTATCTAATCTCTTAAATTTTTCGTACTATTTTATCACAAATATAAGAATTTAAATTCCTTATTCCAGGATCTTAACACATGCCACTTGTACAGCAAATGTTTTACTTCATTTCCAAACACTGCTTGAAATGCACTAAAAGTAGTGTGGTCATCATCAGTCATGACACAAATCACATTTATATCGGGAATTCTACACAAGGCCTTTAAAAAGGCACACCATTGTTTTATATGTTAACGAATTTGTAATAAAATGCTACTGTATACCTATGGCCAAATTCATCTGAGACTACCAAATTAATCAAATATAAATCATATTAATTTCTTTCATGTGTAGAATCAATGCATATTACTTTATTGCAAGACTTCACCATCATATCCTTTTGCTCTTTTCTTTGACTCCCTAAAGCGAAAGAGGTGTCACCATTTATTAAAAGGTCTAAATCAAAAGGACCATACAGTGTATGCGAGCTATGAGGTTTAAAAATTAACACCGGATCGTACTCCTCAATTCTTAACTCAAGAGCAGCAATGGAAATTCCATCACTCTTTGGTTGTAATGCGAGTTCATGACGAAAATATGACTTAGTTACTTTCCGTGAAAGGAACACTTCTTTTACAGGAAAAAACTCCCTGCAAGCACGATCTCCAAATTTTTCTCTAAAAAGTAATTTAATTTTTTTGCATAGGAATACTTAACAATAACTGTGCTTTGATAGAGCGCGCGTACTTTGCTTCAAGGGTTGAAACTTACAGTTTTTAAACTGTAGTGGATAATTATGATTAGTGCTGTAAGAGACAGTAACCAAATCCTTTTGCCCACAAGCACATATTCTGACCGGACAGTTGATATTAGGAATTGTCCCTTTTTTTGTTTTTGCGATTTTGTTTTCCTGGGATTAGGAGATGATATGAAATGTTTTAGAGCCACACTGCTTGCCTCCTGTTGTTTTAGTAAAGGATGTAAAAGTTGCTGTTCCTTCCATCTCTAACCAATTTTGGAAACTAACCATTGAATCAAATGAAAGTATTTGAAGAGAATCTGAATTGAGTACTTGAAACATGTCTATTTAAATTCCCAAGGTGCTTAAATTGGCTATTACAATATTGAAAAATACAATAATGTATTTCCCGTTCATTATTTAAATGACATAACTGCTCATGCCCATTAAATTCCGCCTGAATCTTAATCTTTCCACAAACTGAAGACTTTTTGGCCATTAATGTTTTCTCATGAGTACATACCATTTTATGACGTTAAAGATTGTACTTGAGAAATGCTTTAAAATATTTTCAAATATGTCTTTAAATTAGAATTTGGTACACATTTACTAGTTAATGAATTAGCAAGAGATAGTATATCGATCGATTTTGAAATAGTGAGTGGTGAGTATCCGAAACTTTGGGGTGATTCTTTAGTAAACCACTATTTTCTGGTATTTTACACTTGCTTTTATGATCAGAAAATGATTTTTTTTTAACTGTAGGACATAAAACACTTCAAGCATTGACGAAGATATGATATTTTAACGCTAACATATGTTTTAATATGGTTTCTAAAAGTGAACTTTGACTTGTAAATTATTTGACAACATGCATATTGTCTAGGATACAATTCCTTTTCCACTTCAAAATGGCCAACACTACCTCCACCTGTTATGCAATGCTTAATCAAACCTTCCTCCTTACACAGTTTCGTTAATGATACTTATGCTGATAAACAATCAGATACGTTTACTGCGCTATAACATTCTAAGTTACTAGAAAATGAAAGAGTGGCAACTGACTGAACAGCTGAAACATTAGTACTAACAGGAGGAATAGAGGGTTGAAAATTATTCATGTTAGTGTTAAGTTTGGGTAAAGGAGAAAATTCTAACAAAAAAGAGATGTCAGGAACATTAGATTTATTAGAAGGGGTAGTACTGGTAATTGTAAGAGAAATAAAAGGAGTTACAGCAGGTTGAAAATTACACATGTAAGTGTTAGAAATAAGTTTAGGTAAAGGAGGAAATTCTTGTAAGTGTTAGAAATAAGTTTAGGTAAAGGAGGAAATTCTAGCAAAGAATAGATGTCAGGAACATTGAACATTATTAGAACGTAAAGGTTTGAAAGAGATTACGGAACACAGATTAGGCTTAGAATAAGACTGAAAGTTGCATTTAACAGACGTATCATCTAAAACTGCACTTACTGCAGGACATTCTTGCTTGGAGATTGCAGCTTCCATTGTAATCATTGACGATTTCTTATTCTGTTAAGGGGTACGTATACCATTGATACTTTTTTTTTAAATTTTGACTTTAAAAATATAGTTTTTGCACAAAATATGTAAGGTATATATATTAAAGTGTTTCACTAAAAAAATTTCATATTTATCCAATCAGTTATTAGCTAATTAGGGTTTAATGTGCTAATTAGCATAATTTTTGAACAGTGATAACTCAAATTCTAATTAATGGAAAGAGATATATTCTACTGGAAATTAATCCTTATATTATTCTTCATGTTGCGACATTTCAATATAGTTGATAGACTCAATAGGTTTTTTTTTACAAATTTTTTTGCCATAAAATCATGAAAAATCATGATTTTTTCTGAAAGGTTCATTTTAAAAAATTCATTAGAAACTTATTTATAAAACCAGAACATAAAATGAAATGTCAAAACATGCGATGAATTATACAGATTATAATGATATACAAATTATTACAAAATACCAATTCACTGATGAGTTATCACCGTTTGAATGAAACATCATATGTGAAAAACGCGATTCTTCAGAAATTGAGTTTAAAGTTTTGTTTTCATGTTTGGCAATAAATGTGTTGTAATACTAAAAAAATAAGTAACTTACAATTTACTAGAACTCCCCAGGAGCATATGTTGGCCCTTCCTTTCTAATCTTTTGTTCTTTTATTTTTTTTGCCCCTCGCAAGCATTTCCGCCTTTGTTTTGCCTGTGGTGTAGATTTACGGATGCTCTCGTCAATTCTTAATTCGTCCCTTTTCTCAATGCCAGCCAACATGAATTTGCCAGGACTGATGTGCATACGCCGCATAACTTCAAGTTCAGGTTTAAACCCACAATTAAAGTGCATTACCGCATCGAACACTGCTAATTTTAAACTCGACGCTCCACAGAATTTGGTCTTCGGCGATCGCTTCCATATCAATGAGTGAAAGCTCTCATTGTTATTTTGAGTCATGCCATGTAGACATTTTTCAAGCATGTCTGGAGCAGTTAGTCGAGTGTAAATTGGCTTAATATGCTGCAGTAGTTCAAGTGGTAAGCCTGCTTTGTGTTTGTAGGTTCTTTCCTGACCTCGAGCAGCAGCACGCTGATACGAACACCAGCTCTGGCTTCCTTTTGGGCACTTGGTATGTAGAGGATGGGTGTCTCGAGCACTCAGATGATAAAATGTGCTCCAAATGGCATTGGACATTTGGGTCACTGAGGCGGTGTTATTTCGTAGAGCTATTCCGAAGTAGTTCTGCATCTTGTTGATCAAAGGCTTGGTAAGTTTACCTTTACCACCAAGCCCTCTCACGGTTTTCTTCAGTTTACGCAAGGCAGTACCCAGTCTTTTTTGGTAATGCCCCACGCATTCCTTTTTCTTGATGACTTTACCGGGGTATGGATTGAGAGCACATACTGCGACGTAACTTTTACAGTCTCCATCCCCGTAAAAATCACTATATTCAAGACCTCTTTTCACGAGAGAACGCTGGAAGATTCTCCCAGCACCAATGGGCTCCATGTTAGAGGACGAGCCTTTGAAGTTAATGGAGCAGTTATGGTCAGCTTTCCATGACTCATACTGGATGGATGACTTATCTTTGGGTTGCCATCGACGACAACCGAGACAGTCCTTTGTCAAGACCCACATCCAGTACTTCACCGGTGTCAATTGATAATGCAGAAACTACTCCGTTAAGTGACGAATAGCCTCGCCTGTGCCACGTTCCATCCACTGAGGCACCACATTCTCTACTACCATCCTTCAATACCCGTACACGATGAGCAGCCATCCTCATCGTTTCATCAGCGAGTGGCTGGACAATTTTTAAAAGTGCTTTGGAATGACTGTTGTATGCAGCAGGGGTTGGTGGAGGAGGCATATTCATAATTGTCATAAAATGACTTGCCTCTCTATGTCCACAACCCATCTGCTTCATGGCATAAACAAGCCGCCTGTTAATTTCCAAAAGCTGACCCTTTTTATTGGAGTTTAAATATGGGTCACTTCTAAACTCACAAAGTGAGCACATCAGAAAAAGTTCTACACAGCATCCCATCTTTTTAGAGCTGTTGTAATGCACTTTTATGGAATTTCCAGCACACTCCGGGCATTTTAAAAGACTAAATAAAACATTTAGGCAATTTCAATCCATAAAAAAGCACTCCCCAGCTGAGTCACTATTTGATACTCGATCCGTTATGTTGCCGAGCTTGATCTTTGAAGCTGAACATTCATTCGAAACAACTTTGTATGTTTCTACTGATTTCTTTTTCAAATCAGGGCATTTTCTTTTCGTTGTACGTTTGCTCCTCGATTTAGACCCCATATTAACTCGGGAAAATATCAAAAAATCAGAAAAGCACACGAGAAAAATATTTGTAAACAATCGAATTTTTCGCAAAAGCACGCTTTTAAATAATCAAAACAAGAGGAAAATATACAGTTACAGTTAAACACTGTTGCCAAATGAGAAAAACAATATAAAAATTTATAAAAATAAATCACTTTTAATGTAAAATATAAAATTTCAAATGAATGTCTGCCCCAAATTCACATTGTTTACATCTGGTTTTGAAACCGAAACTAAATATTTTGGTGAGTGTGCCTACTTTAAACCTTCGTAACTCGAAAAATATCGCAAATTTTTTTTTGATTCTGGTGTCATTTTGAAGCAAAAGAGTTGGATACTTTAGAGCAATAAAAAAAAAATTGGATAGTTGGGTCGATTTTCGCGATTTCTAGACTATACATACCCCTTAAGCTGTTATCCATCACGTCCCCAGAGGCCATTCCATGAACCAAGAATCTGACAAAAATAAAACGCCTCTTGGCTCAGGCAAGCCTTTTCCAGTTCCGCATTGATAATTTTTGTCTTAGCGTCAAGGACATCAGATAAAACAACGACACAACGGGATCGATATAAAAAAAAAAAAAAAAAAAAAATTGGACCACGAGGTATGATCAACCTTGACGCCTGCATGTAGACGCGAGATTTCCTGAAAAAGTATGTTGTATTTCAGAAGAATTTCACAAACATTGCCATAAAAATTGTTAGTTCCCACATAAAACAACATGTAATCAATGATCTAATCCACTAAGTTTATCTGATAACGTTTCTAATACTTTCAAAATTCTTGACCATAGAATCGCCTATAATGAGTAGTCTCATTATCCTACTGCGTTCGAGACCCATTTTTTGAAAACAAAAACAAAAATTATTAAATTTTTTTTTCAGTATATATGTTAATTAGTTATGGAAAGATTCACAGAGATTATTTGTTACTAATGAAGTATGAAGATATCTCCTGTGGGCTCAATTCTTCAGGTTTTTTTATTTAACAAACATCGTAATTTTAAAGTATTCCGCTGCTTTTTGTTAGCTACACACATGAATTCAGTTGCCTATTCCATAATCGTAGTACGTGTCACTTAGTAAATGCTTAATATCTTGCCCAAACACTCTTTCAAATACACTTAATGTAGTTGGGTCATCATCAGTCATATCACAATTTATCTTTAAATTCGGAACGCTACACGTAAGACCGAAAGAGGCAAATAATCGTATCTGAATTTAAGGTTTTTGCAATTTTAGACATTGTACACTTTTTCAGCTTGTAAATTAGTGGCAGTTTATGCTTTAAAAAAGTCTTCTGAAGGGAGTCACTGTACCTAATAAAACAGCATGAATGCATTTTCTAAATTTGTTTTATCAAATTGGTTATTTACACTAGATCCATAAATTAGTTGGTATGCATAGAGACAAACACATCACAATTAATTGAATCTTGTTGCTATACATGCAAAGGGGAGTTAATAGTCCAATCAATACATAAATATAGTTTACAGAAATAATATTTCACATTGTTCAAAATTTATGTATGCTGAGAAATATTGTTGAACAATGGATCATAAAAATCTATAATTTTTCTCTCTTTATTTACGAATGCTAATAATATGTTTGCTATTTGTAATACATTACTTATTGCAATGCTATTGATAATTAAATCTGTTATTGCAGAATCGATTAAGATGAAACTGTTTTTAATCGTACATGATGAATAACCGAAGGCATGAATAATTACATCAAACACCCATCCGTTGACAAAATCTTTACAGTTTAATTTTATAGACGTTACTTCATCATCACCAAGAAAAGGATCAATTGATTTTAAAACGTTGATAGACAGGCATAATGTTTTCTACAACTGGCTCTGACAAGTGTGTTTTCATAGAACCATGTGATCCTGGTGTTTCACCTTTGACTATATTTTTGGTAAAAACACCAGAATGATTCCCCATCAGGACACTTTCCGTGTTTGGGTTTTGTGTCAGTGAACGAGCAATGCACGAGGCTGGCATAAATTGCAGTTTTCATTTTTTTGGTGTCTGGAGCATTGTCTGTTATAGCTTTTCTATAAAAATTCTGCAGCTTTGTAATGTTTTTATCGGTCAAGCTTCCATGCTTCCGTCCACCAAGAATCATCTTTTTAAAACGCCATTCCTTAATTTTAATGGCCCCCAGGGGCATTCCTTCTTTAGGTTTGTACGGGCTTCACAACCCCGGGGTACCTGAGTGATCTTCACTCCCTTTCGTTCTTCTCCTCCTCTACCCTTCTGCTTTTTCCTTTTTCTTCCTCCCTCGTTGTGGTTGCCTTTTCGGAGGTGAGGGCTCCCCTTGAGAAGCTTTTCGCCAGTCTGTGCCTTTAGCTCCTCTTGGGGATTATATCACCCACGTGTTTGCCGTGCGTGGAGACCTGTGTCTTCGGAAAGGGAGATCCTGGTGATTGAGGGACAACATAACGCCCCAATACATTGCTTCGGCTCCTGCTTCGAATAAACAGGAGGTGTACTTTGGTCCCAGTACATTGATCGGCTGGTGGGTACCTCCTGCTAGGACTAAGGACCTGCTCACCAACTAGCTCCTTAGGGCAGTCATAGAGGTGAGTTGGGTCCGTATAGTCCCTGGCTAGCACCGGTGCAGGAATCTGTATCCCCTCGTTGGACTCCATGGTGGGTGGTGCCGCCGGGGACTGAACATTTACTTCTCAAACATGGAAAATTTAAAACCTATTTCTCCTTCAGTGGAGCAACTGTGTAATCAAAATAATGGAAAAAATACATCCGAACAAACATTTTTTATAATTAAAAGTAATGAAGGAAACTTAAAAAATATATCAGCTATTTTATTACATAAAACTATATTAGGAATGGTAGGAGAAACTAAAAACATTAAAAAAACACTTGCTGGAGATGTGCTTGTTGAGGTTTCAAATGAAACTCAGGCTTCTAATATACTAAAAATAAAACTCGTGGGCCCAATAGCTGTAACTGTAACACCACACAAAACATTAAATTCATCGCGAGGAGTAATTTCTGAATCCGACCTAGTTCATGACACCGAACAAGACATCCTTGAATCCCTGTCCCAACAAAACGTAACATATGTTAAAAGAATAACAATTACAAAAAACGGCCAAAAAATACCCACCAAACACTTAATATTAACTTTCAACACTCCAAGCATACCAAAACACGTTAAAATAGCCTATATTAATTGCCCAGTTAGACCTTTCATTCCTAACCCAGTCCGTTGTTTCAAATGCCAAAGATTCGGCCACTCTTTCCTTGCTTGCCGTGGCAAAGAGACCTGTGCAAAATGCTCTAGTACAGATCATAAGACCGATATATGTGCATCATCGTCCCTTTGCTGTGTAAACTGCAAAGGTGACCATCCAGCTTTTGCCAGGTCTTGCCCTAAATTTCAAAACGAAAAAGAAATACAAACAATTAAAGTTCAACAAAATATTTCATTTCCCGAGGCCAGAAAAATTGTAAATGATCGCACCCCGAAACCTGGAATATCTTACTCTTCAATAGTAAAAAAGACTTTCAAAACTAACGGAACTCAAACCGATGTAACTATTTTTAAGCCATCTGCCCAACATAAAACTTCAATGAACCAACCTATAACGCCTCTTTTTTCTAAAGCATCAGCTACAACCTCAACAAGTACAAAACACATAAATCAACCAAATCGATCTATAAATACTTTAAAAAGAGCCATATCATCTGAACAAAGTAATATCAAAATAGCTAAAAGTACTTCTCAAACCTCTCTTCAGCCTGATGTTACATCCAGAAACTTGATAACTAATCCTTCTTCAAGCGACCTGATAAATCTATACAACACCGAAAGTGATATTTCCTCTGTTGAGAGTGATGGCTTGGAGACTTCGCCACCCAAGTCAAAAAAGGATCTTCGGCAAGACAGATCTCGTCCTAGGACGAGAAAACATAAGTAGTTTCTTCTTTTCTTTTATCCTTTATTTTTATGGCTTCCTTTCTTTCCTGGAACTGCCGGGGTTTTCGTCAAAAAATTGATGACGTAAAAGATATCATAAATAAACACAAGCCAGCTGCAATCGCCCTCCAGGAGACCTATTTAAGAAAGAATGATACCACCAACATTCGTCATTTCACTATATTTCGAAAAGATTACGATGATGGCCAAAGAGCATGTGGAGGTGTTGCTTTGCTTACCTCCCATGACTTTCCGGTCACCCAAATTAACCTTACAACAAATCTCCAAGCTGTTGCTGTAAGACTTCATGTAAATATTCTAATTACAATATGTAATTTATACTTACCTCCTAACACCCATGTCGCCACTTCTGAATTAAATAATTTGATAGATCAACTTCCGCAACCATTCATTATACTTGGTGACCTAAATGGCCATCATATTCTCTGGGGCAGTTCAGACATTAATAATAGAGGCAAACAAATTGAAAAACTAACAACGGACAATGATTTATGTATAATGAATAACGACCAACCTACCTACTTTCATGCACCTTCACTTACTTACCATTCAATAGATTTGGCAATTTGCACTCCTTCAATTTTACCATTTTGGACCTTTTCTGTGGATTCTTACCTTTACAATAGCGACCATTATCCTATTAAACTAAAATATGAAGGCCAATACCAACCTCACTCTGTCAGCCAAACTAACTACATCTTTGAAACTGCCAACTGGCCACTCTTTACTAGCCTCGCAGATATTTCTAACATAGTAGAAATTGGTGACATCAATGAAGTAACTTTTAAAATAACAGATATAATTATAGCAAGTGCGGACGCCTCAATTAAAAAAGTCTTTAATAAGCCTAAAAAACAAAAGAAACCTTGGTGGAATGAGGAATGTAGCGATGCCTATCGGAAACAGAGGAAAGCCTGGAATATTTTTAATAGATATCCAACAAGGGAAAACTATATTTTTTATAAAAAAACAAAAGCGGCCTTTCGAAAAATACAACGACGTAGTAAGAGGGATTCTTGGATGAATTATATCAACAGTATCAATAGTAAAGTCACTAGTAAACAATTATGGAACCGAATCAAAAGAATTTCCGGTGTTTACCCCAATAGACAAATTCCGATTCTAGAATGCAATAACCAAGTACTATCAGCACCCAAAGATATAGCAAACGCAATTGCTTCATGCCTTTCTGAAGTATCCAGCTCCACTAACTACCCTGAAAGTTTTAAAAAAATCAAAATTGCATCTGAAAAGAATAAAATTAATTTTTATTCTAACAGTATATTATCATATAATTGTGACTTTACTTTTCCGGAATTGATAAAAGCTTTATCCTTAGTCCACAAATCAACTCCTGGCCCAGATAATATTAGTTACATCATGCTCAAACATCTATCCAATAGTTCTTTAAATTATCTCCTGAAATTTTATAACAGAATTTGGACCGAGCACACTTTTCCGCAGTCATGGCGATATGCTACTATAATACCCATACTGAAACCGAACAAAGACCCCAAGAATCCTTCGAACTACCGTCCAATAGCCTTGACAAGCTGCGTATGCAAAGTTCTCGAAAAGATGGTCAACGCAAGGCTAATGTATATTTTAGAAAAAGATAAATGTCTCTCCCCTCTTCAAAGTGGCTTCAGAAAAAACCGTTCTACTATTGACAATCTTGTTGCTTTCGAATCTGTAATCAGAAATGCATTCGTAGAAAATAAACATCTCGTCTCAATTTTCTTCGACATCGAAAAAGCTTATGATCGAACGTGGAGACATGGAATTTTAAAAGACATTTTTAAAAATGACATAAGAGGAAATCTGCCTATTTTTATCCAAAATTTTTTAGAAAAAAGATATTTTAAAGTACGGATTGGATCAATTTTTTCAGATGTTTTTATTCAAGAGGAGGGAGTGCCACAGGGCAGTGTTTTAAGTGTTACTTTATTTATTTTAAAAATTAATGATATTGTTTCTCAATTGCCGCCATCAGTTAAAGGTCTTATTTACGTTGACGATCTGCAAATTTCATGCGCAGCTAAAGACATTCGTTTAGTAGAGAGACAACTTCAACAGGCAGTAAATAAAATCACACATTGGACTAATGAAAATGGTTTCAGTTTTTCATCTTCTAAAACCGCTTGTGTTCATTTTTGCAAAAAGCGTAATTTTCATCTTGACCCTGAAATATTTTTCAAAGATATTTTAATTAATGTTGTGGACAATTTTAAATTTTTAGGTATCATATTTGACAAGAAGTTGACTTTTCAACCGCATATTTTAAATCTACGCAAACGTTGCGAAAAGGCCCTCAACATATTAAGAGTTTTATCGAAATTATCATGGGGATCTGATCGTACTTGTCTTTTGAAAATATATAGAACTTTAATACGATCGAAATTGGACTACGGCTGCGTGGTGTATGGTTCAGCAAGAAAATCTGCTCTTCAAACCCTGAACACTATTCACCACACAGCTTTACGTTTGTGTTCTGGTGCCTTCAGGACTTCACCCGTAAGCAGCTTATATGTGGACAATTTTGAACCTTCTCTGGACTTAAGGCGACATTTGTTGTCCTTAGAATATTATTTTAGAATTTCCTCAATCCCTCATCACCCATTGCATACCATTCATCACAGTCCGTATTTAAAACGCCTCTATCAAGCTAAAACATCCTTCATCCCTACATTTCACTTAAGAATGCTAGATTTGATGAACGGATCCGAACTTAGTTCACTTGACGTCACCCAGAAAAAAATGTTTTATTTCTCTCCTTGGTTTAATCATTATTTTGAATTCCAAAACCCGTTCCAAAATTTTAATAAAGCAGATACCTCTGATATTATTTACAAACAGCTTTTTCAAAAGCACATAGAACAATACTCTAATTTTATACATATTTATACGGACGGATCTAAAAGGGCAAACTATGTTGGAGCTGCGTTCACTATTAATAACACTGTTCACAGTTTTAAACTTCATTCTTCATGTTCTGTTTTTACCTCTGAAATCATGGCCATATATAAAGCATTAGAAAACATTACTGATCATGTTCATAAAAAATATATCATTTTCACTGATTCATTAAGCATTTTAGAGTCATTGAAACATCCTGATCATGACAGTCATCCCATTGTTTTAGAGTCACTGAAAAAAATTTATCATCTTTCATCCAAAAATTTTAACTTGTTATTCTGTTGGATCCCATCTCATGTTGGGATATCGGGAAATGAAATCGCTGACAAAGCCGCCAAATCGGCCGTAAATAATTTTAATCATACTATCCCTTATCGTGACATAAAACCTTTCATTAACACATTTTTAGAAGACAAATGGCAGAAAGAATGGAACGAACAGTCGGAGAATAAACTTCACGCTATCAAACCAAGTATATCTAACTGGAAATCGCTACCTTTAAGAAGGCAGCAAGTAATAATGACGCGCCTCCGTATTGGACATACTAGGATCACCCACAGACACCTCCTCCTCGGAGAAGATCATCCTATTTGTAATCATTGTATTTGTCCACTAACTGTAAAACATATTTTAATAGAATGTTCTCATTTTAATAGGCAACGACTTAAACATTTTAATTCTTATTCATTGGTTTTAGAAGAGATAATTGGTGTGAATCCTCATCCAAATATTTTTAACTTCTTATATGACATTGGTTTTATATATCACGTATAATTTTATATAGTTCTCATTCTATTATGACATCACTCATTCTATTTTATTAATAGACTATATATACTAAACTTTTTATCTTGAGTTTGGCATAATATGTCCCTAGAGGACTCAATGCCATAAAATCCAATCCAATCCAATCCTTAATTTTAATGCGTAAGGAGGTGCCAAGCCTCTTCGCAACATGGTTCAAACACTCTTCTTTTTCAATTACAACGTCTGATCCATAAATGTTGTTTTCTGCCAAAAATTGAAAAGTTTTAGAATCGCCATCACTCAGCACAGAAACAAATATCATTTGGCATTCACTAACGGATCTCTAACACATTATTACTGCAGCATGCATCTCATGGCTCCAGATGTCCCATCGAAATTCTTATCACACTCGTCGGCATGTCCTTTTTGCCTTATGTGGAACTCCGCACTGTCTACTCCCATTTCACTTCCAGTCACCGCACAATTCTGACAGTATTTTGACAGCATTTCAAAGTCGAGGACAAGTTCACTAAGGATATCAATGACTATACCTAATCCTAAGTCAGCGATTACGTCACAGTAATGACGTATTGGTGAGGGAAAATAAGGATTATTCTCCAACATTTATTTTATAAATATACAACTTTAAAATTTTTAATCTGAAACATTGGTAATAATTTATAGATTTTTAAAGTACAAAAGAAAAGTGTGTGTAAAGCAGAATGCCTAGTTGTGTTGTTATAGATACTGTGTGACGTTTGACATCGAAGTATAAAAGATGAGGAAATTTAAATTGGTAATTTATTATTAGTAAAATTATAGGTATCCTACAAATACCATTTGTCAGTAATGTTTTAATTTAGACTAGCTGATCCCACACAAAGCTTCTGCCCTCTATTGCTACTCCGTATCCCTCATTCTTGTTTTTATAAATTTTATCCAAATTGGTTTCCACAATTAGGCATTGAATTTAATTTTATTGATTTCCTGCATACATAGAAACTTTTGGCCCAATCATCCATTATAAATATTTATTTTCTTGTGGTATTTTGCTTCTTATTATGTACTGCTTTGTGAAGTCCTGAACTGACTGGATTATTTTCGGCTGTTGACTCCTGCTGGGCTAGTACCCAATTAATTTCTGAATTAGTCAAACGAACACGTCTAGAAATTTTTTTCCCATCCGAGAGTTTTATATATTTTTTTCCTGTATCAGAAGTCTGAGACGTGCACCCATCCGCTTTTAGACGTTGCCAACGCACTCTAGTTTATTTTAATTGAAGGACCATAAACGTTATTGTCAACTTTGGATAAACCCTTTCGAATTACCATCACACAGATATTTTATGTAGCGACCACCATTATAGCCCTCGAAGTTTTTCGTGCAATCATGTGCGATGTTCTTATAACAGGGAACAGTATTTATCTAAACTCTCAAAATGGATAACTTTACCTGTTTCCAGTCCTGTGACACACACAACACCATTGAGTGAGGTATGACCACGCTTTTGCCACGTGCCATCAAATGCTGCAACAATATCTCTGTTATTGTTGGTCAAGGTGACTTCTTCAACGGCTGATAATATCGAACCTCTACAAACCGTCTCAAGACTTGTAAATTAAGTCATGATATCGTTCAAATTTTGCTGGTGTTGGTGGCGAATTCAAGATAGCACACAAAGTCTGACCCACACTATTTCCTTTTCCAATGCATCGTAACCCATTAATGAATCTGATATTGATGTCATAATTTGCCTTGGAATTTTCAGGAGACATGCTGCTCACACAATGTCCACATTCGCTGGATATAATACACAAACTAACTGCAAGGCCTCTTCGACTCCTGACCTCTTCCTGAATGTTTAGTATGCCACTGTTACAGTTTTTACACTTGAGTGCTAAATTCATCAGATCAGAAAGAAAATCATCTTGGACAACACTTGTTTATATCCTGATGCATTCGTAACAGTGTCAGATGAATCCACATGTGAAATCCACATTAGAAAGTCACTGAATTTACTTTTTCTACACAACAACGTTTTACGAAATTTTACAACGATAACTACGAGTCGAATCTGCTCAAATCAAAGCAACACATAAAACAGAAAGTAAACAAAAGAAGCAAGCGGTTTTCCATGAAAGACAGTTACAGCTAGATGTTCTTGCCACTTTTTAAAAAGAAGAAATAATTAATAAATCTGTGCAAAGGCTCGTATTACAAAAATGACAAAATTCGACAAGTGGGCGTTGTCGGCCATTTAAATGTTTGTTTGCATTTTTCAAATGCATTTTTTTCCACTTTATGTTTAGAAAACCCATACAAAGTATATATATTTTTGTTGAGCTGTCGTCTGTCTCCCCTTAAATAATACCAGTTTCGTATATAATTGCCTAACAGCTTTTGGGTTATTGCTGATGTTTTTAAACTCGTGTTTAAATCTTATTACAAAATATTCTTTGATTACTGCACGCATGAGATGTAGCACATGATTATCCAATGGGTTGACGTCAAACCCATGGTCGTCTAATTCACTAAAGAGTTTCATACCCACAACTTTTTCAATTGCCAACTTTTCGAAATGAAGTATAGTAGAGCATTTTTTTGTTGAAAAAGCTTTGCAATTCGGGTTTTCACGGAAAATGGCCTCACAAATTTGGCAGATCCTAAATAAACTTACAGATGGATAAACAAATTGTTCCTACTTTTAAAAGAAAATGAAACTGTTGCAGTGTTATGTTTAAAAAGTGCACACACACACACACACACACTTATGCAGTGATGGCATTTTAAAAGTGATGTCAGTTTTTTCTCAATATATCCAGCTAAATAGTGCACTATGTAGACGTTTCAAGAAGACCAATATCAAAAAAATTATTTTCTTCAGTTACGCTATTTTCATTGGTGATTGCTCTGTGATTTTGCCACAAAACCAAATCCAATCCAATCCTGAGGTTTTTATGACAGATATTGGCATTTTTTATTTTAAAAATTAAAAAAAGCATTTAAACGGCTAAATCTAACAAATGGAAGATGGAGAATGGAATGCACACCTTCTTTTAAGTCCATTTCAGCCTTTTTCTACCAAAAGTCTAAAAGTTGGCCATGCGATCGCTCAAATTCACATGCCCCATATTGGCGTTGTGACTCGCAATCATCAGGGGCTCATTTTAATCTTTAGCAAATATATGATGTGGACTATGCATGTTTGAAAGCATATATACCTATCTCTTGTCTTTACAACATAAAGTCGTCTTACCAGCTGCCAATTGAACACTACATCCCCTTGTTTCATGCAATGGGTCTTCAAAACTCAGGGATACCCTTTACGGTTGCCACGAACAGTTCCACAACTGTTTATTTTATAATTTTCGAACATCAGATACAGTTTCGGGGAAGAAAAAAAGTTGTCCATATATAGCTTATGGTCTTTACCTTTTACACACTCGACTAAATGAGTAACAGTTGACAAACTCTCATGTTATATGTATAACCGGAATTGCCAGCTAGTTTGTAATTTAATGCCAAATCGTTTGTGCTTTTAAGAGATGTATTGCCTAAAAATCACTCTTCCCTTGAAAGAAACAATTGTTACGTCCTTTTTAAGAGTAGTGATGATAAAAGAAGGTTCATAACCAAGACAAAATTTAGATCGTATAGTGGTAATTTTGAAAAGAAAAGACTCACTGAACCCTGTACATGAATTAACGATTAGGAGATGTCGATATCTTAAATTATGAAAGTTTACTGAAAAAAATAAAACATAGTATGCAAAATGGGATCAAAAACCCCCAAAAGGTTTCGTGCAAAAAACGCAAAAGATATCTTTGTAATTTAACAAGAACATTTATTGAACAAACATGAATTAACTGGAAAACAATCGGCAACACACATAATTAATAAAAAACTTATGGATCTAGAACTTAGAGGGGAAAATGGCAAGACGCTAAGGGACATGAGGTGGTATAAATTAAAGCGGAGGAAAAAGGAAAACGCGGAATTTTGAAGAGGGTGGTATAGGGAACATTACGTCCAAATTAATCCACCCTGGTCTCTGCAGAGAAAAAAGATACTTTAAATCATAGCAATCGGGATCCATGATTTAAAGTGGCAAAAGCCACGCGAATGCGACAGCACGTGCTTCTCACATGTTGGCTGTCAGGGTAAAAGTCGAAGAGGCAAGAAATCGTTCTGCGCGGGCTTTTTTCAACTGCTGCGTCAGCGTGTGACGTCAGCAGCGTCTATAGATGTAATTGAAACAAGCGGCTTGGAAAATAGCGCGCTTATCTGTGGCTTGGCAGGAAGTGCAGTGTGGCTTGAAAATAGTGTTATGTCCGTTTGAGACATAACACAATCAGCAAATCCCCAGCAATTTCTTCTAATGGCTCATAAACGTCCTTAAAAATTTGATTAAGGATGCCAAAAATGTGTGTCTCTGAGACCTTCCACAAACAATCATAGTTTAAATCTGTTTTGTTGGGTGGATTTTTTGTTGTCAGAAAAGGGAAGAAATAGTGAAAGTAGGAAATATCTGTCTCAGGAGCATTGTTCGACCAAAATATGGACTTTCTCCTCTGTCGTCCAATAGTCTTTCAACGTATCTTTGTCGATATGGGCCATCAGCAAAGTCAAACCTAAAAACCTTTGTATTTTTGTTGCATCGGTCTCTACCCTTTCTGCAGAATGACTTGGTTTTCCACCTGAGATGTATGTAGTTGCAGTAGTTGGGATGCATATCTGTTCGTTTCCATTATAACTTTTTCCATTAAGAAAAAACTAGAAACAAAATTGAAAAAGAATCCATCTCACTTTTGGCTTGTAAAGATGCGCCTGAAATTCGATGCGACCCCGGAAATTTTAAAATGACGGATTTTTGAGAAGATAAAGCTGTTGTCCACTTCAAATTTCCAAATTTTTTCACTAGCAGGTTCATAAGCGTCTTCATCGTCAACGTCTTTATTTTCATCAGTTTTGCAATCTGAGTCATTGTCGTTGTAAATTTCATCATCAAATTCTGCCATAAGCTTTTCTATTTCAGGTGGGGTGAGCCCTTTATTACTCTTCGTCATTTTTATGTATGATCAGTCGAATACAAAAATATTATTTTCAAGCAGATCTATGAAGACGTATTAGAGTTCTAGCCCTCTAGCAATGTCAACTTGACTTTAGAAGACATGATTGGAGAGAATCCTCATCCAAATATTTTTAACTTTTTACATGACATTGGTTTTATCCATCACATATAATTTTATGTAGTATTCATTCATTACATTTTGACTCACCTCACTTTCTTGCTATTATTATATATTTTATTTTTTATTTTAAGTTTGGCATAATATGTCCCAAGAGGACTCAATGCCACAAAATCTAATCCAATCCAATCCAATCTAGCAATGTCACAGGAAATGGCCTCCGAATATATATAACAGGAGTCCACAGCGAACACACAGGAGATGGCCTCCTACAATTCCGGTATCCTTATGTAATTCTCGCAGCGGGCAAGAATCAATTAAATCTGTCATAGACCGCAAGGTCTTCCAGAAACGATTTCCTATATTTGGTCTTCGTGAGCACCTGAATCCGCAGAGATCCTATTCTCAGATCCTGCATTCTAGGCACCCCTGCTGCTATCTCCGGAGTTTGTTATCCTGCCACAGATTTATGTTTGGATAGTTACTGAAGAGTAATATTTTTAGCCTTTTCTCTTGATGGTGTTTGGACTGATTTCCGTGCTACATTTTTAGTCTTCTTCTTAGTGGAGAATAGGCGCCTTTGTTGACTTATATTTTTATATTCAGGGACTCTTTCTTTAATAGTTGGGAGTCTCGGGACTGATCAGGATTATTTGTGCGAATTGCATTTATTGTTGGTTCAACAGAATTGAGAAGCCTTTCAAATATTTTTATTTCTTCCTCTGAATTTAAATTTTCAATTATTGCATTTACTCTTAATTTCAGTTTTTCTTTCCTCTCATTTATGCCAATGTCCGACAGAATATCTTTTTTCAGTTCATCAACAATAACGTTTGTTTCATAACATGGTTCAAAAATATTTATTTCGTTTATGTTTCCTTCACTGGGTCACTGTTTACACATATTCCACCTTACACTTGAATCCAAACAGGTACAGGAATATTGGTGGATACATATTTTGCAAGTTTCACATTTTAACAAACATTGGCAATTGATTTTTAATAACATTATATACATCTATCATTTTGGGAGCTGATATTCCAACCATTGGAAGAATCTCATCTGATCTGTTTGAAATCAAAAATGCGCTCAGAAATCCTAGTCTCATATGATCTATAACCAATTGCGTTATGAGTTCAAAATCATAATTGTTCTTTCCATGTGTCCTATCTATACACACATTCATTACCAAACTTCTTTAATAGTTCTTGCTGAACTTCATACATCATAATTAAAATAAAATCATTCCTTTGAAGTTCGCAAGTCGTTATCAATTGAATTCTGTAGTTTATATAATACAAAACAAGAATTGTCCTGAGCTTTCATCTTATTTACCCATTCTTCTACCCTTGTTCTGTTATGTCCTTTTTAAAACAGTAGTAATTAAATTTAATGATTGTAAAAAGTTCGAAAATAAAGGAACATAACTAAGACAAATTGGGATCGTATAGTGGTAATTAAATTTTGAATAGAAAAGACTATCTGAACCCTGTACATGAATTATCGATTAGGAGACTTCGATATCTTAATTAATGAATGTTCACTGAAATGAATAAAAAATTTAATATGCAAAATTATAAAATAAAAAATCCCCCAAAGGGTTCGTGCAAAAATCCATGCAATTAGTAACAAAGAATATTTATACAACAAAAACTCAAAAACAGGAATGCCATGAATTAATTGGGAATCATGAGTTAACACACATAGTTAAGAAAAAACGCATAGATCTAGAACTTGAACTAAAAAGTGAAGGGAAAAAGGCAAAAGACTCTAAGGGACATAAGGGTTATAATTTAACGCGGAGGAAAGGGGAATACGCGGAATTTTGAAGCGAGTGGTGTGAGGAACATTACGTCCAACTGGATTACACCACCCTGTCTCTGCAGAGAAAAAAAGAAAAAAAAAATACTTAACTATCAGGATCCATAATTAAAGTGGCACGAAGGCCACGCGATAGAACGTGCTTCTAGCACATGTTGGCGGCTAGGGGAAAACGGTCGAAGAGAGGAAGAAATCGTTTTGCGCGTGATTTTATCTTCTGCTGCGTCAGCGTGTGACGTAAGCAGCGTCTATCGATAGAATTGGAATTTCTAGTGGCTCGGAAAATAGCGCGCTTATTCTGTGGCCTGAAAGTAGCACACAGTGTGGCTTAAAAATATTGTTACGTCGTTTGAGGCATAACAGTTTCATCATTCTTGTGTTTCAACACATTAGAATTGAGGCTGAAAATGCTCTGGATGTTATATAAATCCATTTTAGGGAGCTTTTATTTACAAGTTTTTAGAGGAAAAATGGCAGAACGAATGGCATGAACAATCTGAGAATAAACTTTACGCCATCAAACCAAGTGTATCCGACTGGAAATCGCTACTTTTAAGAAGGCAGCAGGTAATAATGACACGCCTCCGTATTGGACATACTAGGATCACCCATAGACACCTCCTCCTCGGAGAAGATCATCCCATTTGCAATTACTGCATATGCCCACTAACAGTGAAACACATTTTAACAGAATGTTCTCATTTTAATAGTCGACGGCTTAAACATTTTAATTCATATACCTTGGTTTTAGAAGACATAATTGGTGAGAATCCTCATCCAAATATTTTTAACTTTTTACATGACATTGGGTTTATATATCACGTATAATTTTATATAGTTCTCATTTTATTATGACATCACTCATTCTACTTTATTATTAGACTATATATACTAGACTTTTTATCTTGAGTTTGGCATAATATGTCCCAAGAGGACTCAATGCCATAAAACCAAATCCAATCCAATCCATTTTAGGGAGCAGATGGATTCTTTCCAATCCTTAATTGGATATGGAATCTCTCGCTTCATCTAGAATGGCATTAAAAGGAATTTTTGCAGCAAACCTTGCCTTTCAGAGGGTTTCATATACAAATGTGCCATATCATATGAATGGCCAATGTGGGTTTTTGTATATTGAACTTCAAATTTGCCAATTTCCTCGCGTAACAAATTAATGTAATACTGTCTGGGCTACACCCAATTATTTTTTGCTGCCTTTCAGTTTCGAAAATTTTTTACTATCTGAGCACTTATGAAAGCCAGAGCGTTGACAATTCTGTTTCTACTTGAATGTTATGTTCATGCTGTGTGTGACGAAAATGAGTTTTTTTCTCGATTTGCAGCCCACATGTAAAACAAGACACATATTTTTTCACCGAAGACTCCAATTCCGAATTGGTCATTTTTCATGTGATAATCAAAATGAGCTTTTCTATTAAGGTTCTTACCACATATCTGAGATTGAAATTCGTATGTCTTGGTTGCTCTATGTGGAATTAAATTTCCCAGTTCAGAAGGCTGAATATTTTTAAATATGCTTCATAAGTACAACTTTTCCCGCATTTAAAACATTTAAATCCTTTGGAAGAAGGCATTAGAAGAAGTTTGATTAGCAATTGCCTGCATATCCACCATAAATCTAGATGTAGTGTCAAGGTTACCATGTTTGGTGAAATGCCTCGGATCGTAAATACCACCCTCTTATTTAGAAATGTCATTTCGTAATTAAAACATTGCTTAATTATGAAAGGAGTAGCTTTCACATTGTTAGCAACGCAGTAGTTCACCATCGAAAAGGATCGTGGTTTACTCGTCTCGTAGTCCAAGTCGACGACTAAGTTGATCACGTGATATTTTGGTTTCGTGACCTGTTTTTTTTAGCTGACCTTTCCAGACCCCGCGTAAGCAGACGAGACCTACAGGTGCGAATAAACCCCGTCGGGAGCGCATCACCCGTTTGTGATTCGAGATTGCCGCTATTTGTCTCAATCCGTTTTGTTCTTTTTATCCGGGCTATGTTGGTTGTAATAAAAGCCAATGACGAGAATATGACTTAATTGCTTTCCGTGAAAGGAAAACTTCTTTTATAGGAAAAAACTCTCTGCAAGCACGATTTCCAAATTTTTCTCTAAAAAGTAATTTAATTTTTTGCATAGGGGGGGAATACTTAACAATAACTGTGCTTTGATAGAGCGCGCGTACTTTGCTTCAAGAGTTGAAACTTACAGTTTTTAAACTGTAGTGGATAATTATGATTAGTGCTGTAAGAGACAGTAACCAAATCCTTTTGCCCCACAAGCACATATTCTGACCGGACAGTTGAGATTAGGAATTGTCCCTTTTTTTGTTTTTGCGATTAGGAGATGATATGAAATGTTTTAGAGCCACACTGCTTGCCTCCTGTTGTTTTAGTAAAGGATGTAAAAGTTGCTGTTCCTTCCATCTCTAACCAATTTTGGAAACTAACCATTGAATCAAATGAAAGTATTTGAAGAGAATCTGAATTGAGTACTTGAAACATGTCTATTTAAATTCCCAAGGTGCTTAAATTGCCTATTACAATCTTGGAAAATACAGTACATGTATTTCACGTTCATAATTTAAATGACATAACTGCTTATGCCCAAACAATTCCGCCTCAATCTTAAACTTCAAGTAGATGAGCACAAACAATATTCTAGTTATACGTTTTTATTCGTTACTTTAAATATTCAAGCCAGGATTTTTATCAATTACACCCAAGAGCTTTTCTTGGATTTGAGTTTTTGTTAATTTATTCTTTTAAGAATTCCATCCTCAACTCTTGTTGTTGTCGGCATGCTTCTGCCTGCTTATCCTCTCTCTCCTCCTCTTTCTGCATATATTTTGTGGCCTGAACGTGCTCTGCTTCTCTGCAAGCAGCAGTTCTTGCGGCGGCGAATGTAGCTGTTGGCTTATGTGCTTTTCTCCTGAACATCATCAGGGTTTCTCGAAGAGAATTTCGGACAGCAGGCTTCGGTGTTGCTGGCTCAATAGTTTCAGACACCAATCCTGATTGCGTTTGAGGCATTTCCATGTAGCTGTCCTCCAAGCATTCATTACTCTAATAAATAAGAGAAACATAAAAACTTGATTAGTAAACCAGTATTACTGAAAACATGTCATTTGTACAGAAAATTTCAAAATGGATAATAATGAATAAAAAAAATATAAGGGGAATCAAGTGACACAGCAAGTGTGTAAATGCCAATTTTGTAGTTAATTTGCAAATTAGGCGGCAAAGGTTACAAACATGCTTTTGTTTACAGTAAGCGACAAAATTATAAAAAACCCGGCTAAAATTGCTAAAGCCTTTTATGAAGCTTTATTAAAACTACTACTGTGTGAAAAAAAGCAAATAAAAGGGGACCTCTTTTAAAAAAATCCTGCTGCTACTTTTGAACCTAGCACAGTTTTGACTTAAAATATTGCAGTTCCCATTGTATACAAGCTAGGTTCACTTTTTTAACAGATTATTTTAAAGTATTATTTACAATGGCAGGAAAAAATACAGAAGGGAGTCTAGATAATCAAGGTGAGCTGGATATCTATTCATTATAAATGCTTTTAGATTATAAAAAAATAGACGATGAAACATTTAAAAAATGATCTGCATACTTAAGCCATATAATAAAGGAGATCAAAATTTTATAATTTATTTATTATTGATTATGAATAATAGAAAATATTTACTAGGGGTTCAAACGAAGCATCCAGTTGCAAAGCTTCGGCTGAGGTTCTCTGTGAAGGAGAAAGGGGGCGGACGAAAGGATCAGCAGTAGACTTTGTGCTTTGGTCCCAAGATTCTATTTGGAAGAAAAATATTATTGCTATTGAGTATAAGATAAATGTTGGTATAGGTAGTGGAAAGTTATTTCTACCTCATTTCAACACAAGAAGTGAGATAAGAACTACAACAAACTCTTAAATTAAAATTTAATTATATTTTTAATAAATTCAATATAGGGAAAAATATAATCTTCAGTTCCAAATTAGAGATTGCATAAAAAATAATTACGATACGAAAAAATTATGTGTTTACTGAAAGTTTTTTGTGGAATTGCAATTGGTTGGATTTTTTTTAACAGTGGAAGTTATTTTTATAGAAAAGGCTAGAATATTTTATTTTATATAATTTTTCAGACTAAAGTGAAACAAATGATGTATCTGATCAAAGTTTTTATTATTTACAACTCTCAATAAATTTGTTTGAACTGTTTTCATGATACTTTAAATCATAAAATCTAATTGTTATTTAACAATTAGATTTTAATTCTAAAAGCTTTTTAAACTCTTACAATTAGTTTACATCAGTTTTGATTTGAGAAAAACATTCGTTTGATAAATATTATGTTTCTAATATGTGTTGATAATTTTAGTCTGCAATGTCAACTGAGCATTTCAGATACGTTTTAAAATTTAGTAGAAGTTAAATTTTTAGGTAAAAAAAATTACCATGAAATCATTTAACCTAGAATACTGAAATAAAAGAAACACTAAACTCCTTTTTCAGAGAATCTTTAATTTTTAATAGAATTAAATTTGTTGTGGGGCAGTATCCCTGGTGTGCAATCTCTAATAGCCCCAACTTTTATTGACCAGAACAAGCATAATTAAAATATGTAAATAATAATTAAAATATATAAATGCAGTAACTAGAAGTTTCACTTACTTTAAATTTCCATTTCGCTTGTGTCACTGTCACATTAAGTAGGCATTGGCAGCATCAGAAGCGGCTCGGCCAAAAATCACATTTCCAAAGTGGATAACTCCACTTGCTTCATCACTTCGCATGCTCCAGTTTTTCGTCTTTTGTTGAAGACAGGTCGTTTTTGTAACTATTTTTTAGAGGTTTAAGTAACACTGACGGATTTGCTAGTGTCACTCCATTGTTTTCTTTGTTTTTATTATATTAAAATACGGCTTTGCTAGAACTAAAAGAAGTTCTTTTTCAAATTGCGTAGAAAACAATCTACCTGGTTGAAGAGCCATTTTACGTTAAGATACTTAAGATGAAATAATAGAAAAAGGAATAACTGGAATAGCATCATTGTCTATAGATTAGCGCGTTCCAGATAAACAAGTCATCCGAGGTCTGTATTGACCAATGAGTATCGAACAGTAACTGACGGTTAAGTAACCTGCAGTTCAGTAACCGGAGTTGAAAAAATGGTGGTGAAACGAAGCTTAAACAGGCGGTTAACATACTAAATTGATATTAACTGCCAGTCCTCTGTGATTTTCTAAAACTTGCAGATCAAGTCCATTGTCTTAATTTTTACACCTCATTGAAGCTTTAAAAACAAGTGCTAATATATTTAAATCCATAATAGCATTCAGGTAATTGCTGCACGAAAATGAACTGAAACTTTCTTACAAATTGTGAATCTTTTTTTTTTCTTTAGCACACAATTTTATGGAATCGTCTTGTTTTTTAGATTCACATTCATCATTTCCAGTTCCCAAAGCATCGCCATGAACAGGAAGATTTGGAACTTGGGTGCGAATATGACCTTTGAAAAAAGTTCCTTTTCGCTTTCTAAATACTTTAGTAGATCTAGGCATATATATACAATGCATTAGACTTCCAAAAGTAATGAAATAAAGAAACAAAAACACTATAAAAATCAGCAAACACAGTGTAGCTAAAACGTAATTCTAATTCTGAAAAGAAAGATATTCAAACGATTTAAAAACATGGAAGCTTGTAAACTATCATTCTAAATACAGTTACATTTATTTCAAATGTATCTTGCAAAGAGAAAAATCTACTAGATCGTGAGGCTTTTCGTTAGCAGAGCGATACAAAAATCTGTTTTGGTCTCTCTTTCTGAAAAGTGGGCGTGGCACTCGATCGGTTAGCTTCTTTACCTTTTTTAAAACTTTATTTTACAAACTTCTAATTTTCCGAATTGAAAAAGTAATATGTCATTAGGGAAGCTCGTAAATTGGAGACAAATAATACTTCGAAAAAATCGATTTTTAAAATTTTTTTTAAGGTTCTGATTCCCCTTAAAGTAACTTCAACATTTGGATAGGTGTCTTCAATATGAAGGGATTTCACTGTTTTAAGCATTTTAATAGGGCTAGTAACAACAGGGATGAACTGTTTAAATTGCTCATATTCATCCACAAATTCGTCGCCAATATCTTCCTTATAAATTTCTTGATATTGTTTAGCAGCCTCTCAAAGTAAGGTTTTGTCACAGTCCTTGGAAAAAAACCGTGAATCGTTCATACAGAAAGCTGTAGGCTTCTTTTCTTCGCTTTAAATTAGCAATAAGGCTATAACAAACAACATAATGGGTTTCAAAAATGAATATGTTCCTCTCAGACAAATCTGTATTGGCATCTAAACTCAAACTGTCATCGATGGCTATAGGCAGTCGTCGTTTTCTAGATTGTGTATAACAGTTAGTTTTCACCAATGTGTTTCAGTTTCTTTTTCCAGTTTGTTGAACGAATTTCTTATTATTTGGACAAAGTTTTCCAGGGAGTTTATAAAGTGGGACAATAGCTTCTACACTGCAAGTATAAGATGTAAACTTTTCCCTGTAGAGTTTACTCTTTGTAATAAAGTGTCCCAAATTACAGTTTGCAGGGCATTTTCAAATGCTTGAATTTTCTTACATAAAGCATTTTCATCAGATTTTTCACTTATTGCTCTTAAAGTTTCGGAAATAATTTTATATCCTGATAAAATACTTTAAGGTAAGCTCATCAACATGTTTGAGGTTGCTGGTTAGCACTTCCCATCTATGAGGTGATCCTGGAAAAAAAATTGTAGAGTGCTTGGACAAGACCAAAATAAGAGATGGCTGCTTAGCAGGATTCAAATGCACTAACTAAATTGAGCGAATGTCCTGAGCACGGAACATATTCAGCATGAGGTTACTCCTTTTTAATGCAGGCTTGTTAATCCAGAGTATTTCTCTGCCATGTTACTTGCATTATCATATGACTGTCCACTACAGTACTATAGATCTATTTTCAGCTCATTAAACAGCTCAGTAATTGTTTCCCATAAATGCTCAGCAGCATGACTGGATGGGAACAAACGTGATGAAACGTTCCACAGGTTCATTTTGAGCATCGACATATCGTATTACAACACACATTTAGTCTATGTGTGTTAAGTTTGGGGTCGAGTCAACAATACAATGTTTTTTTGATTTTTCAAGAACTTTATCAAACTTTTTTCTATTGGTTTCTTCAGCAAATCTGAAAGTATTAAATATAGACACCTTCATCACCAAGAAGATTTAGGAGAATGACGATTCTCGTCGCATCTTCATTTCCAGACTATTCTGTCGCTATCGGGAAATTCATAAACTTTTGATGCCACTTCGTCCAATCTGCGACATTCCCAGCAGAAAAGTTCATTTTTCCCGGTGGTCGAAGAATCTCCATGTATCCGCCGAAAATGAATTCATAAGTCCCATGTTTTGATACACATGAATTCTCTTATTTAGTATCCAGGAACATTGGCGCGATTTTTACACTTTGACACCCTGTATCAGGCTATTCGTTAATTGAACAAATATATTAATTATTATTTGAGTAATTTATTATTATGTTCTAGATTAGTCAAAATATATGATTACATAGTCAACATGACGTCCAATCACTGGATCGCGCCCGCTTCTTAACATGACAACACTACTATTGCCACTCACTCACACACACATAAAACATATAATGATTCCGATTATTTTACAACATATCACAGATCAAAACAACTATTATCTTCCTCACTACCTCGAAGACGGAACGACGTATAAGAGAGAGAGACATAACTAAATAACTAACTTTAGGGCATATAACTCTTTATTCGAGTTTTAACTTTGGCTGTTTTGTAAGTTTATTTTCCAATGAAAGAAATCGTTTGAAAACTTTCGATTGACTTTTCCTAAGTCTCATTACGAAAAGGCACTTTGACGATGTGTCTTCCCCCACTGTTTCTTTGTAAAGAATTTGCGAAGATATCTTCACTGGTTTTCTTCATTATTTAAAATTTCTTCAGCGGAATTGATACGATTTTCCAGAATTTTTGCAATGTGTCATTACATATTAAATTTGCAATATGTGTATTGACAGAAAGACAGCCGAAAGAAATGTTAAAATATACTACAGAGTTAATCTTTCCTGTAAGTAAATGAATCACTTTGTCCAACAATTGGACAGTCGTTTCAGAGCCGAGTGCAAATTTCCGCTCCCAGAAGCATATATTGGATTTGAATAGTCTGGATCGGCTTGTTTAAGTCTATCTAAGTGGCCATTTCCGTTTCTGGACATATGGAAAATGGAGTCACTTTTTGTACTAATTTCTAATACCTCAATTTGAAACGAATCCGACAAGGGGTTAAGAGAAAAAACAACGTTGGTGCGTTCTGCAACGATGTTTCAGCTGTGACCCCATTAATTAACACTAAGCAATGTGTGGTATTACGCAATGGTATTTGCAAGCGATCTGCACACTCCTGAGTCAAAAGATAATTTCAGCAAGCTCCGCCAATTAAAGAATTTCACTGCAAAATTTTCCCAATTTTAGATTTTATTTTTGCAGTTAATAATAAAACATAACTTCTTTTTAATTTGGAGGTGCTACATGCAGCCCTTCGGTTTGCTCCTGTCAAATGATTTTGCTCGTAAACCTTAGGATTCGTATTAGAAAAAAACCACCGGCATTTTGACCCGAGATGCATCAAGCTCGGAACACAATCCTTCATGTTTGAATAAAAGTTCGGCTGAACCGAGCGAATTTAAACACCGACAGAAAACCCAAGAGACAGCGTAGTGCCGACTTTTGGCCTCAGTTGATAGGTGCTCCAAAGGTACGACTCTCTTAAAAAAATTTCCTCAATTTCTTTTCTTCAGCCATAAGCATTTGCATGCATTTTCGGGGTGCATCAACACCTCGGTACACCACAGGCGCTTTATGTGAGCCATATTAATATAAAACATGGTAAAAAAAATATATAGGTTTATGCTTTTGGTATGAGAGAGTGTATAAAGCACATGGATCTGGCTAGCACGCGTTAATTTTTTCTGTTAAAGAATCTAAATAAGCTATAATAATGAAGGGGATTTTCAGTTGATGCGTAATGGTTCTAAGGCTACACAGTACCCTTTTTCAAAAAAATTTTCTACAGACAGTAACATTAAAAATAATTAATGACTTTTTTTCAGCTTATATTATTAAACTGAATGCAATAAAAAAAAGTCAATTTGGCACTAGCCATGATTTTAAAATAAAAAAAGTCAATTTTTTAAAGTTTTTTTAAACTCTTATAAAATATTCTATTTTTAATATTTTTAGTTATTTTAAGTGATTTATATTTCTTGGATAATTGGGAACAAAAGCTAGTATGGAATTGACCATCAGTCTTAATGTTGAATTTTAATAATTATTTTTGTGGCTAAACCTAAAAAAACATGAAAATTATAAAACTTTTAACTTTGACATTTTTTAAACAAATTACTAAAACTCTCAGACCTTAATCCATACTAGCTTTTATAGCACATATATATGAAAGTATCTACAAAAAATATCGAGACTATATCTAGAACAGAAAAAAAGCCTTAGGGAATTGAAAACACTTGCATCCACAAAAATAGAAGTGTGAGAAAAAGGCATTTAAAGTTTTTGAAGTCATAAAACAAAAACTAATAATGCTTGTAGAGCTCTAATTTTTTAATATGTTATTAACCAACTTATAAAATGCACTAAAACACTAATTTAACTCAATGTGATTGAATATATTTTTTTTAATTCAAAATATTATGTTTACCTATGATGAAAAACATTTGTTACGGCAGCGACAAATTATTTATATAAATCCTAACAAAATATTTTCATACCAAATATTTACCAAATTTTGATTATAATATGTTATATATAACAATCGTAACCAAATATTGGTTTTAAAAAAGATCTTTTTATCAATATTGGTTAGCTAGTAATGAGACTCAGAAGAGAACGCAGAACATAAACTGACAGATAAGATTTTAGTAGTGAAAGTTGAAAATAATAGCCATTTTACCAAAGGAATTGATTTTATTCAAAAATATTTTTAATTAATTATAAGAATGTAAAATTACATCAAAGCAAAACGAATTTAACCACTCCCCCTCCTTCATGCTGTCAAATTTTGACACTGACAACACTCAGAAAACTTTAAATATCTTTAAAACTAATTGGATATCAGATCTAGAATTTTGAGGCAAGCTTCTTAACTGTATGGGCCATCGAAAAATGCAAAAAAATTTTTTTCGATATTTTTGTCATTTTTAGGGTACTGTGTAGCCTTAAAGCACACAAAAGCATCCCCCGACGGCATTTTCACCCGAGGTGCATCATGCTTGGAACACAATCCTTCCTGTTTGAATAAAAGTTCGGCTGAACCTAACGAATTTAAACACCGACAGAAAATATACAATTTCTTTTCATGCTTGGATATTTGTGAGGATACTAAGCGGTGAAAGATTTTTTATCCCGGCATAATGGGCATTCCCCTGGCTTTTGATATTATAACAAATCAATATTATGAGTAGCATAAAGTTCTTAACTTATACGCAAAGGGAAAATGTTATACATTTCGTTATAGGAAAATACATTTACACGTATGTTATTGAGTTTTTCGAATTTTGAAATATTGTTTAAACTTACCTGGAAAGATATCCCTTGAAAATTTAGAGAGTCCGCATGTTGTTCATAATTTGCCTGCCTCAAAGCATTTTCTGTAGCAGGATGGAGAGCTGATAAAACAGCCCATTTGAAACACATATCAACATTTCTTACATTGACAACAGCACGCTTTTGTTGAAGGACTGCAGGCAATTCGATGTATGATGTTGCTCTTAGCGGGTTGTAACGATTTAACCACATTTCTAAGTATAAATTTCAGTCGGTCGCCATCCAGAATCTTTTTGTTCAAATTCCGAGGCTTCTCGGCACAGCTTGTCAGAGACACCAGAATAGAGTTCATGTAGATTAGTACTTTGTAGAACTACTTCATTTTTAGTTTTGAAGTTTTTAACTTCATGAATGTAAGCTTCATCGACGTTTTTTTTTTTTCATACCTGCAAAACAGACGAAAATGAACTTTCATCTCTTGAGAGCTAACTTTTTATTCCAAGTAATTCAATGATTCAACCAACACCGCATTCAAAAATTGTTGTATGTCCAAAAATCCAAGAGAGTTGTCCATTCGCAGTCGCTATCACACCGTCAAACGTTTGTTCTCTTTGCCGCATGTTGGAACGGGGTCTTTTAATCCACTTCTTGATGTTGACTAGAACAAAGTTGAATTCAATGATTTCAAAGTTCCTTTTCTGGGACAGAGTTGTAGAAGGACTTTCTGGGACAGGAGGACTTTCAGTAACTGGAGGAACATTAGCTTGTTGAGCCTATAATACAAATAAAACATTAAATTCAATGAAATTATAACAAGTAATATTTTGGCCATCAATCGCTAATGTGTCGAACATAAATTGCCTTCTCTACATTTGATATGTTTTTTTTTTAGGAAACTGTGAAGTTTTAACACTGATTAATCAGATTTCCAGGGATTAGGGATATGTTATTACAACAAATTCAGTTAAAGTAACAAATGTAAAAACTTTTTTCCATGATACATAACATAAAATAGATAAAAGTTCAAAACTCACCGTCAATTGCAGAAAAGTAGAATCGAAACTTGCATTCACAATGCCAGTGAAGCAAGTTTACCCAACAAGCTGGAGCACTCGTTCCTCCAGTGAAGTTATAATTTCTATGCCGCATTCTCCATATCCTGTCACAGAACGGGACTTCTCAATTCCCACAGTCTTCTTTTTGACTGTACTTGAGGTCTGCCCATTTTTTCTTCACGTTGGATCCACTTTTGTGGAATTTCTCGGCCGCGCAAGCCAAATTATAATTATTTGTTCTATAATCCTTCAAGTTCGTTCCTCCAAGCAAAGTTAAAACTTCGTTGGAGCATTCTCCACCTCCTATCACAAAGCGGGACTTCTCAATTCCCGCAGCACTCTTTTTCACTCTGTATTTCAGGTCTGACCATTTATTTTAAAGTCCGATCCACTTTAGTGGAATTTCCCGGCCCTGCAAGCATTTAATTCGAGGGCAACTTCCTCCCACGCTTTCCGCTGGTCGGAAGGAGCGGAGTATTGGCCCCCCGAGTCTTTCGCTTACGAGGTCGGGCCTTATCTCCATCGCATAAATTAAAACCTCCGTATCTTTTGCCATTTTTAACAAGATACAACGCTAACAACTCGACTGAAAAAAAATTATACTTTGCGCTGTAAATCGTTCAATTAGCTGATTATATAATGGTTTCTTATTGGTCAAGTAGCAATTAACTGACGTCACAGCAAAGTGAGCAATCAACGGCGTATGGTGGTAACCCCCAACACTCCGAATGATTCTAAGTTTGGCCAGTTCTGGCCCTTGCGCCATAAAACACCACCAAACCAAACCAAACCGAATGGTTCTAAAACGGTAAGTTGCATAGCATGAGACGGAAGCGAGAAAAACAGTTCGAGCAAGGCTTTCGGATTCGAACAGACGTTTTCGAAGGAGGTGTAATTAGGCCCAAAGTGGAGAGGCGAAAGTATTCCGTTCCTTACATATATTTAATTCTTAAAAATGTTCTTGTTCTTGCAAAAAGTTTGTGAGCTGAAGCATTTTGCGTATGAAATATTTCCTGTGCTATCTGAATTTATTTATCACACCTTCACATATATTTAAGTTCATAGGTCCATGAAATTGCATGAAACACTTTTAAAATTCTTTAAATGTTGCAAACCAACACTCAGTTGGTAAAGCTAAACCTCCTCGAAGTAAAGCCGCAATCCACGTTTGATTATTTTCTTGCTGAATGTGTACAGTATTATTTCCCAGGGATTTATCATGCATTTTAAAAGCAATGAAGCCGGCAATAAATCTTAATGCTTCGCTTGAGCAGTTTTTTATGTTTAAAAATGACGTAGCTGTTGAAGTTACAGGAATTTCTGATGATTGTGAACGGACTTTATTTCCTAGTTTTGAGTTTAATGCATTATATCGACTTCAAATGATGTTTTCCGTTCTTCAGACTCGTTTAATTTTTTAACATTAACAGGAGTTAAATAACTGAATGCTTAAAAACTGGTTATCATCACTTGCATCGTTTGTTATGGCACTACATGAAGGTAGTGGGAGTTACTTAGAAGAATTTGTCGTAGTCTGTATTTAATGTCGATGGGTAGAGGATGATCATTAAATTTTCCTAAGCCTCTTATTCAGCTGAATAGATTTTCTAAAGAATCTTGGTTAACTCTACAAGTTAAAATGTATTTCTATTTAGCCTGTTGAATGAATTTCAAGTCCAATTAAATATGAAATTGCGACTAACCATCCTTTATGGAAAGGTAGCATGTTCGATGCACCAACTACTCTCATATCTTCAATAAAATATTTTGCTTAGTGCAGAACATCCATCTGGGACTTTGGTTTCAGCCCAAACCCGCAACATAAATTTTTTATCACTTATTGGAGCCCGGGAATTGAAAACACGAAAACAACCATCAATTGTAGCTATAAAATTCGACGTTTCCTTTGCACTTGGAAAATAATAATCTAATGCCTTTGCAACATGATCTGACAAAAGTTGTACGGCCATTCTTACATTTTGCCTTTCAACGTTTCTAACTTAAATATGCCCCAATATAATTTTGGGCACACTTTCAATTCTCTCGAATCTACTTCCAATAACGTTTCGAATACGTATTTTTGAATCACTTTGTCACAGGGTAGTTTAATTCCGCTATCAAATATATGGTTTCTTAATAACTTTAGAAGATGAGGGAAATCTGCAAAACCCCAGATGTTTCGTGTTTTATCCTTTGGATTTGAAAATGAACTGTTTGTTGGTGTTATCGATAATTCATTCCAAATGCTGATGCCCCCAGGGGCATTCCTTCTTTAGGTTTGTACGGGCTTCACAACCCCGGGGTACCTGAGTGATCTTTTCTCCCTTTCGTTTTTCTCCTCCTCTACGCTTCTGCTTTTTGCTTTTTCTTCCTCCCTCATTGTGGTTGCCTTTTCGGAGGTGAGGGCTCCCCTTGAGAAGCTCTTCGCCAGTCTGTGCCTTTAGCTCCTCTTGGGGATTATATCACCCACGTGTTTGCCGTGCGTGGAGACCTGTGTCTTCGGAAAGGGTGATCCTGGTGATTGAGGGACAACATAACGCCCCAATACATTGCTTCGGCTCCTGCTTCGAATAAACAGGCGGTGTACTTTGGTCCCAGTACATTGATCGGCTGGTGGGTATATCCTGCTAGGACTAAGGACCTGCTCACCAACTAGCTCCTTAGGGCAGTCATAGGGGTGAGTTGGGTCCGTATAGTCCCTGGCTAGCACCGGTGCAGGAATCTGTATCCCCTCGTTGGACTCCATGGTGGGTGGTGCCGCCGGGGACCGAACATCTATTTTTCAAACATGGAAACCCAAAATTCAACTTCTCCTTCAGTGGAGCAACTATGCATAAAAACAAATGAAAACAATATATGTGACGAAAAATTTTTTATTATCAAAAGTAACACCGGAAATCTTAAAAATATATCTGCAATTTTACTCCATAAAACTATACTGGGAATGGTAGGAGAGACTAAAAACATAAAAAAAACCCTAGCAGGAGATGTACTTGTTGAAGTTCTAAATAGATCACAGGCATTAAATATCCAAAAAATTAAATCCGTCGGTTCAATAGAGGTGACTGTTACACCCCACAAAACCTTAAATTCATCAAGAGGCGTAATTTCAGAATCAGATTTAGTACATGACACCGAACAAGACATCCTAGAAACCCTGTCCAACCAATCTGTAATTAATGTAAAAAGAATCCTTATTTCAAGAAGCCCCCAGGGGCATTCCTTCTTTAGGTTTGTACGGGCTTCACAACCCCGGGGTACCTGAGTGATCTTTTCTACCTCTCGTTGTTCTCCTCCTCTACGCTTCTGCTTTTTGCTTTTTCTTCCTCCCTCATTGTGGTTGCCTCTTCGGAGGTGAGGGCTCCCCTTGAGAAGCTTTTCGCCAGTCTGCATTTAGCTCCTCTTGGGGATTATATCACCCACGTGTTTGCCGTGCGTGGAGACCTGTGTCTTTGGAAAGGGTGATCCTGGTGATTGAGGGACAACATAACGCCCCAATACATTGCTTCGGCTCCTGCTTCGGACAAACAGGAGGTGTACTATGGTCCCAGTACATCAATCGGCTGGTGGGAATACCCTGCTAGGATTAAGGACCTGCTCACCAACTAGCTCCTTAGGGCAGTCATAGGGGTGAGTTGGGTTCGTATAGTCCCTGGCTAGCACCGGTACAGAAACCTGTATCCCCTCGTTGGACTCCATGGTGGGTGGTGCCGCCGGGGACTGAATATTTATAATTTAACCATGGAAAATCAAACCTCATCTTCTCCTTCAGTGGAGCACCTATCTAACAAAAATAATGAAATTAATTTACCAGAGCAAAAATTTTTTATTATGAAGAGTAACGAGGGCAATTTAAAAAATATATCAGCTATTTTACTCCATAAAACTATATTAGGAATGGTAGGCGATACAAAAAACATAAAAAAAACCCTAGCAGGAGATGTACTAATAGAAGTATCAAATAAAACCCAGGCAATAAACGTCCAAAAAATAAAATTCGTAGGTCCAATAGCAGTAAGTGTAACACCCCATAAAACTTTAAATTCATCAAGAGGCGTAATTTCAGAATCCGACTTAGTTCATGACACAGAACAAGATATCTTAGAATCCCTGTCACAACAATATGTAATCACTGTCAAACGAATCACTATCTCAAGAAATGGTCAAAAAATACCCACCAAACATATCATATTAACTTTCAATACACCAAATATACCAAAACACGTTAAAATAGCATATATGAATTGCCCAGTTAGACCATTTATTCCTAATCCAGTCCGTTGCTTTAAATGCCAAAGATTCGGCCACTCTTTCCTAGCTTGCCGTGGCAAAGAAACCTGCGCAAAATGCTGTAGTACAGATCACAAGACCGATGTCTGTACGTCATCGTCCCTTTGCTGTGTCAACTGCAAAGGTGACCATCCAGCTTTTGCCAGGTCTTGCCCTAAATTTATAACCGAAAAAGAAATCCAAACTATTAAAGTACAGCAAAATATTTCATTTCCTGAGGCCCGAAAAATTGTAAATGATCGCACCCCGAAACCTGGAATATCTTACTCTCTTCAATGGTAAAAAAAACTTTCAAAACTAACGGAACTCAAACCGATGTAACTATTTTTAAGCCATCTGCCCAACATAAAACTTCAATGAACCAACCTATAACGCCTCTTTTTTCTAAAGCATCAGCTACAACCTCAACAAATACAAAACACATAAATCAACCAAATCGATCTATAAATACTTCTTTAAAAAGAGCCATATCATCTGAACAAAGTAATATCAAAATAGCTAAAAGTACTTCTCAAACCTCTCTTCAGCCTGATGTTACATCCAGAAACTTGATAACTAATCCTTCCACCAACGACCTCATAAATCTATATAACACTGAAAGCGATATTTCATCTGTAGAGAGTGATGGCTTGGAGAGTTCGCCACCCAAGTCCAAGAAGGATCTTCGGCAAGACAGATCTCGTCCTAGAACGAGAAAACACAAGTAGTTTCTTCTTTTCTTTTAACCTTTATTTTTATGGCTTCCTTTCTTTCCTGGAACTGCCGGGGTTTTCGACAAAAAATTGACGATTTAAAAGATATCATAAATAAACACAAGCCAGCTGCAATCGCACTACAAGAGACATATTTAAGAAACAATGATTCCACCAACATACGTCAATTCAGTATATTCAGAAAAGATTACGATGATGGCCAAAGAGCATGTGGAGGTGTTGCATTGCTTACCTCCCATGACTTACCAGTCACCCAAATTGACCTTACAACAAATCTCCAAGCTGTTGCTGTAAGACTTCATGTCAATACTTTAATAACAATATGCAATTTATACCTTCCTCCTAATACCCATATCGCCACTTCTGACTTAAATAATTTAATAGATCAACTTCCGCAACCATTCATCATACTTGGTGACCTAAATGGCCATCATATTCTCTGGGGCAGTTCAGACATTAATCGTAGAGGCAAGCAAATTGAAAAATTAATAACAGACAATGATTTATGTGTTATGAATAACGGCCAACCTACTTACTTTCACTCACCTTCACTCACTTACCATTCAATAGATCTGGCAATTTGCACTCCTTCAATTTTACCATTTTGGACCTTTTCTGTGGATCCTTACCTTTACAATAGCGACCATTATCCAATTAAACTAAAATATGCAGGCCAAAATCAACCTCACACTGACAGCCAATCCAGATATATTTTTGAAACTGCTAACTGGCCACTTTTTACTAGCCTTGCTGATATTTCTAACACGATAGAAATCGATGACATCGATGAAGTAACTGTAAAAATAACAGATATAATTATAACAAGTGCTGATGCTTCCATTAAAAAAGTTAATTATAAGCCCAAAAAACAAAAGAAACCTTGGTGGAATGAGGATTGTAGCTATGCTTATCGAGAACAGAGGAAAGCCTGGAATATCTTCAATAGATATCCAACAAGAGAAAATTTTATTAACTATAAAAAAACAAAAGCGGCCTTTCGAAAAATTCAACGACTTAGTAAGAGGGATTCTTGGATAAATTATGTCAATAGTATCAATAGTAAGACCACAAGTAAGCAACTATGGAACAGGATTAAACGAATTTCCGGTGTTTACCCCAATAGACAAATTCCTATTCTAGAACATAACAATCAAATATTATCGGCACCCAAAGACATAGCAAACACAATTGCTTCATGTCTTTCCGAAATATCCAGCTCCAACAACTACAATGAAAGTTTTAAGAAAATTAAAGTCGCATCTGAAAAGAATAAAGTTAATTTTACCTCAAACCGTATACTATCTTATAATTGTGATTTTACTTTTTATGAATTGACAAAGGCTTTATCCTTAGTTCACAAATCAACTCCTGGCCCAGATAATATTAGTTACGTTATGCTCAGACATCTCTCAAATAGTTCTCTAAATAATCTCCTGAAATTTTATAACAGAATTTGGAACGAGCACACTTTTCCGCAGTCATGGAGATATGCTACCATAATACCCATCCTGAAACCGAATAAAGACTCCAAGAACCCCTCGAACTACCGTCCAATAGCCCTGACAAGCTGCTTATGCAAAATTTTGGAAAAAATGGTCAACGCAAGGCTAATGTATATCTTAGAAAAAGACAAATGTCTCTCTCCACTCCAAAGTGGTTTCAGAAAAAGTAGATCCACTATTGACAATCTTGTCGCTCTCGAGACGGAAATAAGAAACGCATTTGTCCAAAATAAGCATCTCGTATCTATTTTTTTCGATATAGAAAAGGCCTATGACCGAACATGGAGACATGGGATTTTAAGGGATATTTTTAATAATGACATAAGAGGAAATCTGCCTATTTTTATACAAAAATTTTTAGAGAAAAGATATTTTAAGGTTAGAATTGGATCTATTTTCTCGGATATTTTTATTCAAGAGGAGGGAGTGCCACAGGGCAGTGTTTTAAGTGTTACTTTATTTATTTTAAAAATTAACAACATTGTTTCTCAATTGCCTCCATCAGTTAAGGGTCTTATATACGTTGACGACCTGCAAATTTCATGCGCAGCTAAAGACATTCGTTTAATAGAGAGACAACTTCAACAGGCTGTTAACAAAATCACTCATTGGACTAACGAAAATGGTTTCAGTTTCTCACCTTCAAAAACCGCGTGTGTTCATTTTTGTAAAAAACGAAATCTTCATCTTGACCCTGAAATATTTTTCAAAGATATTTTAATTAATGTTGTGGACAATTTTAAATTTTTAGGTATCATATTTGACAAGAAGTTGACTTTTCAACCGCATATTTTAAATCTACGCAAACGTTGCGAAAAGGCCCTCAACATATTAAGAGTTTTATCTAAGTTATCATGGGGATCTGATCGGAATTGTCTTTTAAAAATATATAGAGCATTAATACGATCAAAATTAGATAACGGCTGCGTGGTGTATGGTTCAGCAAGGAAATCTGCTCTTCAAACCCTGAACACTATCCACCACACAGCTTTACGTTTATGTTCTGGTGCCTTTCGGACTTCACCCGTAAGCAGCTTGTACGTAGAATCTTTTGAACCTTCTCTGGACTTAAGACGACAGTTGTTATCACTGGAATATTATTTTAGAATTACCTCAACCCCTCATCACCCATTGCATACCATTTATCACAGTCCATATTTAAAACGCCTCTATCTAGCAAAAACATCCTTCATTCCTACATTCCACTTAAGAATGCTTGATTTAATGAACGGATCCGAAATTTCTGCACTTGACGTCACTCAGAAAAAACTGTATTCATTCTCTCCTTGGTTTAATCATTATTTTGAATTTCAAAACCCATTCCAATATTTCAATAAAGCGGACACTTCTGATGTTATATACAAACAACTTTTTCAAAACCATATAGAAAAATACACAAATTTTATACAAGTTTACACGGACGGATCGAAAAGGGCAAACTATGTTGGAGCTGCGTTCACTATTAATCAGTCTGTTATCAGTTTTAAACTTCATTCTTCATGTTCTGTTTTTACCTCTGAAATCATGGCCATATATAAAGCATTGGAATATATATCTGGTCATTGTCATAAAAAATATATCATTTTCACAGATTCATTAAGTGTTTTAAAGTCATTGAAACATCCTGATCATGACAGTCATCCCATTGTTTTAGAGTCATTGAAAAGAATTTATCATCTTTCATCCAGGGGTTTTGACTTAATATTTTGTTGGATTCCATCTCACGTTGGAATAACAGGAAATGAGACTGTCGACAAAGCCGCCAAATCGGCCGTAACTAATATTAATCATACCATTCCTTATCGCGACTTAAAATCATTAATTTACAAACTTTTGGAGGAAAAATGGCAGAACCAATGGAATGATCAAACCGAAAACAAACTCCACCTTTTAAAAACAAGTATAACTCAATGGCAGTCACCACCTTTAAGAAGACAGCAGGTAGTACTAACACGTCTCCGTATTGGGCATACGCGGATAACTCATAGACACCTCCTCCTCGGAGAAGATCATCCCATTTGTAACTACTGCATTTGTCCACTTACTGTGAAACATGTTTTAATAGAGTGTTCTCATTTTAATTATCAACGTCTTAAATATTTTAATTCTTTGATAAAAGCTTTATCCTTAGTCCACAAATCAACTCCTGGCCCAGATAATATCAGTTACATCATGCTCAAACATCTTTCAAATAGTTCTCTAAATCATCTCCTCAAATTTTACAATAGAATTTGGACCGAACACACTTTTCCGCAGTCATGGAGGTATGCTAATGTAATACCCATACTGAAACCAAATAAAGACCCCAAGAATCCTTCGAACTACCGTCCAATAGCCCTGACAAGCTGCTTATGCAAAATTTTAGAGAAAATGGTCAACGCGAGATTAGTTTACATATTAGAAAAAGATAAATGTCTCTCTCCACTGCAAAGTGGTTTCCGAAAAGGTCGATCCACTGTTGATAATCTAGTCGCTCTCGAGACCGAAATACGAAACGCTTTTGTTCAAAACAAACATCTCGTCTCGATATTTTTTGATATAGAAAAAGCGTACGATCGAACGTGGAGACATGGAATTTTAAAGGATATTTTTAACAATGACATAAGGGGAAATCTGCCTATTTTTGTTCAAAATTTTTTAGAGAAACGATATTTTAAAGTACGGATTGGATCAATTTTTTCAGATGTTTTTATTCAAGAGGAGGGAGTACCACAAGGCAGTGTTTTAAGTGTTACTTTATTTATTTTAAAAATTAATGATATTGTTTCTCAATTGCCGCCATCAGTTAAAGGTCTCATTTACGTTGACGATCTGCAAATTTCTTGCGCAGCTAAAGACATTCGTTTAATAGAGAGACAACTTCAACAGGCCGTTAACAAAATCACTAATTGGACAAATGAAAATGGTTTCAGCTTTTCACCTTCAAAAACTGCATGTGTTCATTTCTGCAGAAAACGTAATCTTCATCTTGACCCTGAAATATTCTTCAAAGATATTTTAATTAATGTTGTGGACAGTTTTAAATTTTTAGGAATCATATTTGACAAGAAGTTGACTTTTCAACCGCATATTTTAAATTTACGCAAACGTTGCGAAAAGGCTCTCAACATATTAAGAGTTTTATCAAAATTATCATGGGGATCCGATCGAGCGTGTCTTTTAAAAATATATAGAGTTTTAATACGATCTAAATTAGATTACGGCTGCGTGGTATATGGCTCTGCAAGAAAATCGGCCCTTCAAACTCTGAATACGATCCACCACACAGCTTTACGTTTATGTACTGGCGCATTTAGAACATCACCAGTAAGCAGCTTATATGTGGACTCCTTTGAACCTTCTCTGGACCATAGGCGACAGTTGTCCTTAGAATATTATTTTAGAATTTCTTCAATCCCTCACCACCCATTGCATACCATTCATCACAGTCCATATCTAATACGCCTCTATCAAGCAAAAACATCCTTTATCCCTACATTTCATTTAAGAATGCTGGATTTAATGGACGGATCCGAAATTTCTTCACTTGACGTCACCCAGAAAAAACTTTATTATTTCTCTCCTTGGTTTAATCATGATTTTGAATTTCAAAACTCTTTCCAAGATTTTTATAAAGCAGATACCTCTGATATTATTTATCAACAACTCTTTCTAAAGCATTTGGAAAAATACTCTAATTTTATACATATTTATACGGACGGGTCTAAAAGGGCAAACTACGTTGGAGCTGCGTTCACTATTAATGATTCCATTCACAGTTTTAAACTTCATTCTTCATGTTCTGTTTTTACTGCTGAAATAATGGCCATTTTTAAAGCATTAGAAAATATATCTGATCATTGTCATAAAAAATGTATCATTTTCACAGATTCATTAAGTGTTTTACAATCATTGAAACATCCAGATCATGACAGTCATCCCATTGTTTTAGAATCACTGAAAAGAGTTTATCATCTTTCATCCAGGAATTTTAACTTACTATTTTGTTGGATCCCATCCCATGTTGGGATATTAGGAAATGAAATTGCTGACAAAGCCCCCAAATCGGCCGTAAATAATTTTAATCATACTATCCCTTATCGTGACATAAAACCTTGCATTTACACATTTTTAGAAGACAAATGGCAGAAAGAATGGAACGAACAATCGGAGAATAAACTTCACGCTATCAAACCAAGTATATCTAACTGGAAATCGCTACCTTTAAGAAGGCAGCAAGTAATAATGACGCGCCTCCGTATTGGACATACTAGGATCACCCACAGACACCTCCTCCTCGGAGAAGATCGTCCTATTTGTAATCATTGTATTTGTCCACTAACTGTAAAACACATTTTAATAGAGTGTTCTCATTTTAATAGGCAACGACTTAAACACTTTAATTCTTATACCTTGGTTTTAGATGACATTATCGGAGAGAATCCTCATCCAAATATTTTTAGCTTTTTACATGACATTGGTTTTATCTATCACATATAATTTTATGTTGTATTCATTCATTATGTTTTGATTCATTTCACTTTTTTATTATATTATATATTTGTTTTTTATCTTGAGTTTGGCATAATATGTCCCAAGAGGACCCAATGCCATAAAATAATATCCAATCCAATCCAACCCACCCACCGGTTCAGCAAAGTATTTGCTATTTCTACTATTATGTTTCTTTTGCATACTCAAATAAAGAATTTGACACTATCCATTTGCCTTTAAATTTTTTTTTCTCTTTTTTTTTAATTTTGAGGGTTTTTACCTTTTTGTGTCCCCCCGCCATCTGGCGGTGGATACAGGGATGGATGCTGACCCTTGGGTTTAAGGTTTAATGACCCAATCCCAATTACTAGTGAATCCTTGTGCTGCTTTTAGCGTGTGCTCTCATGTGTTAGTGTTTCAGCGTTCTTTTTGTGCTTTTTCTTTTTTGTTTAGCATTTATGTGTATGGCGGACTTTTTAAAAAAAGTATGGGTCGGCTTCATTTGCACGTAATTCAACTTCAACACAGAAACAAACCGCTCTATACTTAACAATCCACGCAAACGGAATATAGACTTATAATCCAAAACTCAATTTTCTACAATGAATACAACCCGGCAGCATATAATTTTATGTAGTATTCATTCATTACATTTTGACCCACCTCACTTTCTTGCTATATTATATATTTTATTTTTTATCTTGAGTTTGGCATAATATGTCCCAAGAGGACCCAATGCCACAAAATCATATCCAATCCAATCCAACCCGGCAGCAAGGCACCACAAGAAGGATCAGAGCACGTGGGCTTAAAGGGTAACGAGCTTGCTGACAGTGTTACGAAGACAGCTTACGTTCCATTGCAGCAACCCATTTCTCTAAGTGACATCAAGATGTGCACAAAGGAGCTCGTCGAGTCCTTGTAGCAAAAGCAGGAAACGAGATTGTCGACCGCGCCGCCAAATCGGCCGTAAATCATATTAGTCATACCATTCCTTATCGCGACTTAAAATCTTGTATTTACAAATTTCTAGAAACAAAATGGCAGAACGAATGGAATGAACAAACGGAGAACAAACTCCATGCTATAAAACCAAATATTATTCCATGGAAATCATTACCTTTTAGAAGACAAAATGTTATATTAACAAGCCTCCGTATTGGACACACTCGTATAACTCATAGACACCTCCTCCTCGGAGAAGATCATCCCATTTGCAATTACTGTATTTGTCCACTAACCGTAAAGCACATTTTAATAGAATGTTCTCATTTTAACAGTCAACGACTTAAACATTTTAATTCTTATACCTTGGTTCTAGATGACATGATCGGAGAGAATCCTCATCCAAATATTTTTAGCTTTTTACATGACATTTGGTTTTATCCATCACATATAATTGTATATAGTATTCATTCATAATGTTTTGACTCATTTCACTTTATTACAATATTATATATCTAATTTTCTATCTTGAGTTTGGCAAGATATGTCCCATGGGGACTCAATGCCACAAAGCCATATCCAATCCAATCCAATCCTTGTAGCAAAAATCGTTGAATATTCAGCCCAAAAAGTTTTTGGATGAGACAAATTTTAAAGAACTGAATTATTCCTTGGTTGACATAATTTTTAATATTTTTTATGCTTTATAAACGGAGCGTTTAAGGTGTACGTTACACACCGGAAGTTTGTTTTTAATTTCAAGCGATCGCTCTAAAATGTTTACTATGTGTTTCTAGTGTTATTCTTGCATAAAATATTTAATTTGCTTTGAAAATATTAAAACCTTTTTTAATTATTAAATTTTTTTTATTTAAGTAACATTAAAAGTGTTCCATGCGGAAAAAACAGGTTCGTAAAATTAAATTGTTTTGCATTTTTCACAGCGAATTATACATCTATTAAACTTTTGCATGTTTAAAATTGTTGATATTATTCTTTCTTTATAAAAACATAACTAATTTAGGTTTCCGTGAAAACAATTTAAAAAATACAGTTGCTTAAAATTAATATTTATCACATAAAAAATATTAGTGGATTAATATATTCCAAACATGCAAATTTCCCTTCTAATAAGTATAAGAAACATTTTGAAAAAGTCTCAAGATTCTAAATACAAAAAATAATGCGCATTACAATTTTGAGAAAAGGGTATTTTTGTGGGGGAAAAAATGTCAAAAATATTTTTCAAAAAAGAAGCATTAAGAAAAAATTGGATATCACAAGTACACCTTTTTAAGTTCCAAATGAAAATAAATTACTAATTAGTGCAAAATAGTAGGTACACTGAATCTGTTTGCTGTAAAATGTACTAAAAAGCACCTGCTGCATATGTAATGTCTTCTCGTTGCTTTTCTAATTCAACAGAGGTTTTCTATTTGTATACCTCTGAAGATTTCCTCTTTTTTTGTGTGGACATTGAATGTGAGCTTTAGTTGTCTTCACTCACAGAAACGGACATCACATATCCTAAATTATTTTCTTTTACAGTTGCTGTAACACCAAGATAAAGTCGCTTTTTTGATACAAATGCGTCGTTAGGACATTTTCTCCGGATACAGCTAAGCAAGCTCTCATTGCTATATTGGGTCTTGGCAGCTATTCATGTAGGTAACAGTTCATCCAAGGCAAGCCGTTGATAAACAGGCAAAATTTTTTCCACAACTTCCTGCGATAGGGATGTTTTTATCCAGTGCAACAGCTCTTTGATAAAAACACCATGATTCTTTGCCTGGAGGACATTTCGTGTGCTGGGGTTTAGAATTTGTGGACATGCAGTGGTGTAGAGTAGCGAAGGACGATTTCATTTTGTCAACATCAGGCGCATTGTCCGTTATAGCTTTTCTATAACAGTTTTGTAGGTTTAAATTTCTTTCTTTCAAGCTACCAGCCTTTCTCCCTTCTAGCGTCTCTTTCTTTACCCTCCACTCCTCGATTGATCTTATTATTTTACCTTGCGTTTGGCGCAGCTTGTCCTTTTTTCGACCTTGCGCCATAAAACCCAACTATCAATCAACCCTCCACTCCTCGACTGTTGCGTAGAGCTGTGCCAAGTCTTTTAGAATTGTGGTCTATGCACTCCTCTTTGGATATAGCATCATAAGGGCCATATACTTCAGAATCATTCAGGTGTTGATAGGTTTTTGAATCACACAAAGCAGCGATATGTGTAACGGAAACCGCATTCAGTTATGAACCTGTTCCACATGATATAAGCATCATGGTATTCCATACTGCCAGAAGAGCCCTTTAAGTTCTGCTCACAATCATCCTAGTGGCCACGATACCAAAGTTCATACTCAGCCGAGTTAGAACCAAGATCACGAGCAGAAACAACACAATCTTGGCAGTATTTAGACAATATTTCAAAATCTATAACGAGGCCAGTGATGATGTTAATTCGACAACCAATTCCTATATTGGAAGGATGTCCGCGTTTTTGTCAAGTGCCGCCATACGACACTTATATCGAGTACTTCATTTCCTTCCAACTCTGGCTTTGATTTGATATGGGCATTTTGAATGGCTAGGCGGGATAATTCAATCATTTCAATTTTTACGGTTTCATTCCGCTCATAAATAACTCATGTACCGTAAAAATGTCTTTTGGTCCATTGAAGGGGGGTACCGTGTACCACTGCAAAAAGTCTGCAATGCTGCGTGACCTCGTCCGATGGCTAAAAAGGATTCTACAAGTTTATTGTTCACTTGAAATGTCTTTCCAGTTTTTTCATGCTCACTAGTAAACACTGAGCCAAAATCTTTGCCACGTGTTTCACACAAGAGTCCAATTTTACATGAAAATCCATGTGACATGCTCTGTGTAACATGCAATGATGTTTCTTTGCAGTCCGGATAAGGAATGTTCTTCCGCAATGTTGACCACATGCTGTTGCACATTATCACATAATCGAAATCATTTGGTTCGATATCTATATGTTGTTCTGAATGTAGATATGAGATTTTCTTTGAGATTATGAGGCTTTTGGACGACCTTTTGACTTCCTATTGCGAAAGCTATGTTTGTACATTTAGTTAATGAACGTTGAAGATTATGAAAAGAATCAATTTCAAAATGGTGATGAAAACTAAAAATATATAACGAAACTTAAGTTTTTCAAACACAATATTGTTCAAAATTCGATTAGATAATCGTAATAAAGCGGCGAGATGTAGAATTCATAAATATAAACGAACACGCAAAAGAAAGTAGAGGTTGAAGTAGCTTTTTCTGGAAATGGAAAGATAAAAACTAGTAATAAATAAATGTAAGGCTCGAATCTAGAAGACCAAACTCCTACTGTTTACATCACTGGCAGCTGCTAAAAACGTAAAGAAATGGGCGTGGTTCTTCGGTGCAGGAATTAAAAACGCTAATTCTAGGGCAAATAAAAGATGTATCGAAAAAATTCTTTTTGCATACGATAGACAGTGTACCCTTAATAGCTTATGGTTAATATATAGGTTCTCTTCAAAACAGCTTTTACAGAAGCATTTCGGATATATTTCGCTCTCTACATATCTGTTAGAAGACGTTTTTATTTCTTTTTCTCGGCATAGAACACACTTTCTTTTACAACCATCTATTTTTCTCCTCTTATGTATGTGTGGGGTAGAAGAAATAAATGTATTTTTTCTTTTTTTACTCTAATATTTTTTGTTTATATCGGAGATTAACTCTAATTTAAAATCGTAAAGAGATTTGCACTTCTTAGAGACCGGCATGCTTGTAAGATATTGCAAAATATACGCTTTATTAACCGCTGTATCTAGCAAATACTTTCTGATTACGTTACCATAATGTCCTATTTTTAATAAATCTGTAATTAAAGGAACAGTGCAAAAAAAAAAAAAAACGGTCAAAATATATATCGTAGCATTTATTTTTCAGAGTATTTATCAAATACGTGACCACGTCGTATCCGGGTTCTTTCGGGGACTTTGGAATATTACTCATCTTTCCAGCATATAGTTCAAAATTTAAAACAGCCGGATTTTGATGAACAAAGAAGACACATGTTTAGACCTCATTTAGCCGGTTTTATGGGCATATATTGGACTATGCACATTCGGCCCTTAAATTTTATTATAATTCGTCAATACAAACAACTCCTCTAGGATGATTGAGATGCTGAGAACATTTGTTTTTCACTGTAGAATACAGAGGTTCAACCTTCTGTACGTAAGATTGGATTGGATATGATTTTGTGGCATTGAGTCCTCTTGGGACATATTATGCCAAACTCAAGATAAAAAAATCAAATATATAATATAATAATAATGTGAAATGAGTCAAAACATAATGAATGAATGCTACATAAAATTATATGTGATGGATAAAACCAATGTCATGTAAAAAGCTAAAAATATTTGGATGAGGATTCTCTCCGATCATGTCATCTAAAACCAAGGTATAAGAATTAAAATGTTTAAGTCGTTGACTGTTAAAATGAGAACATTCTATTAAAATGTGCTTTACGGTTAGTGGACAAATACAGTAATTGCAAATGGGATGATCTTCTCCGAGGAGGAGGTGTCTATGTGTTATACGAGTGTGTCCAATACGGAGGCTTGTTAATATAACATTTTGTCTTCTAAAAGGTAATGATTTCCATGGAATAATATTTGGTTTTATAGCATGGAGTTTGTTCTCTGTTTGTTCATTCCATTCGTTCTGCCATTTCGTTTCTAAAAATTTGTAAATACAAGATTTTAAGTCGCGATAAGGAATGGTATGACTAATATGATATACGGCCGATTTGGCGGCGCGGTCGACAATCTCGTTTCCTGATATCCCAACGTGAGATGGAATCCAACAAAATAACAAGTTACAATTTTTGGATGAAAGATGATAAATTATTTTCAGTGACTCTAAAACAATGGGATGACTGTCATGATCAGGATATTTCAATGACTGTAAAACACTTAATGAATCTGTGAAAATGATATATTTTTTATGACAATGATCAGATATATTTTCTAGTGCTTTATAGATGGCCATTATTTCAGCGGTAAAAACAGAACATGAAGAATGAAGTTTAAAACTGTGAAGGGAATCATTAATAGTGAACGCAACTCCAACATAGTTTGCCCTTTTAGACCCGTCCGTATAAATATGTATAAAATTAGAGTATTTTTCTATATGCTTTTGAAAGAATTGTTTGTAAATAATATCAGAAGTATCTGCCTTATAAAAATCTTTGAAGGGGTTTTGAAATTCAAAATCATGATTAAACCAAGGAGAGAAATAATACAGTTTTTTCTGGGTGACGACAAGTGAAGAAATTTCGGATGCGTTCAACAAATCCAGCATTCTTAAGTGGAATGTAGGAATGAAGGATGTTTTAGCTTGATAGAGGCGTATTAGATATGGACTGTGATGAATGGTATGCAATGGGTGATGAGGGGTTGAGGTAATTCTAAAATAATATTCCAGGGACAATAACTGTCGCCTTAAGTCTAGGGAAGGTTCAAAAGCATCGACATACAAGCTGCTTACGGGTGAAGTTCTGAAGGCACCAGAAATTGACAAGGCTTCGAATCGGACACTCATATTTTACCCACAAACATTTGTTAAGCGGAGAACCTGCTCCATTATGTTCTATTTGCCATCAAGTTTTTTCAGTAAGACACATTTTGACAGAATGTACCAATTTTAGCAACCATAGACTGTTCCAATTTGGTGCTCCACTTCTTAACTTAATAGACCTCTTGATGGATCCGTATCACAAAAACTTATTTTTATTCCTCTCTGATATTGGCTTTATAAATTATATATAGCTTTTATTTTATATAAGTTTAGTTTTGCAATCGTGTTATGTGTTTAACCATCTCGTCGTTAAAGGTCTAGACCTTTTAATTGATTTTTTTTTTTTTAAATCTTGAGTTTGGCATAATATGTCCCAAGAGGACCCAATGCCACAAATCCAATCCAATCCAAATCCTAGACCTTTTAATTTAGGCAACGTTTGGCGCAGTATGGCCAGTTCTGGCCCTTGCGCCATAAAACACCACCAAACCAAACCAAACCATCTCGTCGTTAAAGGTTTAGACCTTTTAATTTAGACAACGTTTGGCGCAGTTCTGGCCCTTGCGCCATAAAAAACCACCAAACCAAACCAAACCTGAAGGCACCAGAACATAAACGTAAAGCTGTGTGGTGAATAGTATTCAGGGTTTGAAGAGCAGATTTTCTTGCTGAGCCATACACCACGCAGCCGTAATCTAATTTTGATCGTATTAAAACTCTATAAATCTTTAAAAGGCAAGTACGGTCAGATCCCCATGATAATTTTGATAAAACCCGTAATATATAAAGAGCCTTTTCGCAGCGTTTGCGTAGATTTAAAATATGCGGTTGAAAAGTCAACTTCTTGTCAAATATAATACCTAAAAATTTCACACTGTCAACAACATTAATTAAAATATCTTTGAAAAATATTTCAGGGTCAAGATGAAGATTTCGTTTATTACAATAATAAACACACGCGGTTTTGGAAGGTGAGAAACTGAAACCATTTTCAATAGTCCAATGAGTGATTTTGTTAACGGCCTGTTGAAGTTGTCTTTCTATTCAACGAATGTCATTTGCTGCGCATGAAATTTGCAGATCGTCAACGTAAATAAGACCTTTAACAGATGGAGGCAATTGAGAAACAATATTGTTAATTTTTAAAATAAATAAAGTAACACTTAAAACACTGCCTTGTGGCACTCCCTCCTCTTGAGTAAAAACATCTGAAAAAATCGATCCAATCCTTACTTTAAAATATCTTTTTTTGTAAAAAATTTTGAATAAAAATATATATATATATATATAGACAGATTTCCTCTTATGTCATAGTTAAAAAGGTCTTTTAAAATTCCATGTCTCCACGTTCGATCATATGCTTTTTCGATTTCGAAGAAAATAGAGACGAGATGTTTATTTTCCACAAATGCGTTTCTGATTTCAGTCTCGAAAGCGACTAGATTGTCAGTTGTAGAACGATTTTTTCTAAAGCCACTTTGAAGTGGGGAGAGACATTTATCTTTCTCTAAAATATACATTAACTGCGCGTTGACCATCTTTTCTAAAATTTTGCAAAAGCAACTTGTTAGGGCTATTGGACGGTAGTTCGAAGGATTCTTGGGGTCTTTGTTCGGTTTCAGTATGGGTATTATAGTAGCATACCTCCATGACTGCGGAAAAGTGTGCTCGTTCCAAATTGTTATAAAATTTCAGGAGATGATTTAAAGAACTATTTGAAAGATGTTTGAGCATGATGTAACTAATATTATCTGGGCCAGGAGTTGATTTGTGGACTAAGGATAAAGCCTTTGCCAATTCAGAAAAAGTAAAATCACAATTATAAGATAATATACGGTTTGAAGTAAATTTAATTTTATTATTTTCAGATGCAACTTTAATTTTTTTAAAACTTTCAGTGTAGTTATTGGAGCTGGATATTTCGGAAAGGCATGACGCAATTGTGTTTGCTATGTCTTTGGGTGCCGATAATATTTGATTATTGTGTTCTAGTATAGGAATTTGTCTATTGGTGTAAATACCGGAAATTCTTTTAATCCTGGTCCACAGGTGTTTACTTGTGGTTTTACTATTTATACTATTGACATAATTTATCCAAGAATCCCTCCTACTAAGTCGTTGAGTTTTTCGAAAGGCCGCTTTAGTTTTTTTATAAATTATAAAGTTTTCTCTGGTTGGATATCTCTATTGAAGATATTCCAGGACTTCCTTTGTTTACGGTAAGCATCGCTACAATCGTCATTCCACCAAGGCTTCTTCTGTTTTTTAGGGGCATTAATAACTTTTTTAATGGAAGCGTCAGCACTAGCTATAATTATATCTGTTATTTTATTAGTAACTGCATCGATGTCATCAGTTTCTCCCGTGTTAGTAATATCTGCGAGGCTAGTAAAGAGTGGCCAGTTGGCAGTTTCAAAAATATATTTGGATTGCCTGTCAGTGTGAGGTTGGTATTGGCCTTCATATTTAAGTTTAATTGGATAATGGTCGCTATTGTATAGGTAAGTATCCACAGAAAAAGTCCAAAATGGTAAAATTGAAGGAGAGCAAATTGCCAGATCTATTGCATGGTAAGTAAGTGAAGGTGAATGAAAGTAGGTAGGTAGGTCGTTATTCAACATAAATCATTGTCTGTTATTATTTTTTCAATTTGTTTGCCTCTCCGATTAATGTCTGAACTGCCCCAGAGAATATGATGCCCATTTAGGTCACCAAGTATGACAAATGGTTGTGGGAGTTGATCTATTAAATTATATATGTCAGAAGTGGCGATATGTGTATTAGGAGGTAGGTATAAATTGCATATTGTTAATAAAATATTGACATGAAGTCTTACAGCAACAGCTTGGAGATTTGTTGCAAGGTTAATTTGGGTCACAGGTAAGTCATGGGAGGTAAGCATTGCAACACCTCCACATGCTCTTTGGCCATCATCGTAATTTTTTCTAAATATTGTGAAATGACGACTGTTTATGGTATCATTGCTTTTTAGATAGGTCTCCTGGAGGGCGATTGCAGCTGGCTTATGTTTGTTTATAATGTCTTTTACATCATCACATCTGTTACGAAAACCCCGGCAGTTCCAGGCCCCCAGGGGCATTCCTTCTTTAGGTTTGTACGGGCTTCACAACCCCGGGATACCTGAGTGATCTTCTCTCCCTTTCGTTCTTCTCCTCTACCCTTTGCATTTTGCTTTTTCTTCCTCCCTCGTTGTGGTTGCCTCTCCGGAGGTGAGGGCTCCCCTTGAGAAGCTTTTCGCCAGTCTGTGCTTTCAGCTCCTCTTGGGGATTCTATCACCCACGTGTGTGCCGTGCGTGGAGACCCGTGTTCCTGGAAAAAGGGATCCTGGCAGTTGAGGGACGATATACTGACCCAACACACTGCTTCGGCCCTCGCTTCAGGTAAACGGGAGGTGTGCATTGGTCCCGTGTACATCAATCGGCTGGTCGATTGGACTTCGTCGTCGGCTTGGGATCAAGCGATCGATCATCTACTGGGCTGCACGTTAAAGGTGGTGTCTGCTACAGAGATGATGCGTGACCGTATGGGTCGTGTTAACACCGGTGCAGTTTTGCATCCCCTCGTTGGACTCGGTGGTGGGTGGTGCTGCTCGGCCTGAACCCCTTTAACCTTTTAATCATGAATAATGATATCTCCAAATCTTCTCCCTTTAATAGGGAGCAACAATTTGTCAAACCATCGTTAAAACATGCACGATTTTTTATTATTAAATTATTAAGTAGTTCAATTTTAAATCAAAACCTTCCACAACCATCCTTTACAACAGTTTCGCCTTTTCTTATTAATAAAGCAATAGAATCTTTTCTGGGAACCGTTAAAACTATAAAAAAACTTCGCTCAGGAGACCTTCAAATTGAAGTGTCAACACAGAAACAAGCAGAACTTCTATCAAATACTAATACAATAGGCCCATTTTCTGTTTCTGTTAGCACTCATAATTCTTTAAATTTTTCACGAGGTGTCATATCCGAAGCTGATCTTTTGTTTGTATCTGAAGAAGAAATATTAGAAAACCTTCGTGACGAGCAGGTTTGCGGTGTTCGACGTATAACTGTACGTCGAGATGGGGCAATCTTCCCCACTAAACACCTAATTTTAACTTTCGATTCCCCTACCTTGCCGTCACGAGTAAAAGCTGCCTATCTGAGTTGCCCTGTTCGAGTATTTGTGCCAAATCCTCTACGGTGCTTCAAGTGCCAGAGATTCGGACACTCCCAAACTGCCTGTCGTGGTGCCGAAACCTGCTCTCGATGTGGTGGAATCGCTCACGACAGTAACACCTGCACATTGCCGCCTCATTGCGTAAACTGCAGTGGGGATCATCCGGCATTCTCAAGATCATGTTCAAAGTGGACCTTAGAAAAAGAAGTGCAAACAGTTAGGGTGACTCAGAATATCTCTTTTCAGGAAGCCCGTAGGATAATAGAATCTCGAACTCCTAAAGTTGGAGTTTCATATGCTGCGGCAACTTCCACAAAATCTGTCAAGTCTGTAGCCACAATGACTGATCCTTTGTGCAACCAAAATATTCAACCACCTAAAATTTTGGCACCAACTCGGACAATAGAGCCTAATATACCAAAAAATGTAAAACATTCTTCAACTTCCAATTCAAAATCAAGCACGTCCTCAGTAAAAACAATTTCCAATTCATCTATTAAAAAACCAACCATGCATTTACCAACATATAAAACACTTAAACGACCAAAGACTAACCGTTCCACCAAATATAAAAATTCAAAATATTTAGAAAATTTAACTAAAACCCCCAAACATCTACTTCGACATGCAGCTGAAGAAGTAGAGTTAAGTCTCCATGCGTCGGATATCTCTGACTCCGACACAGATATGGAAATACCCACCCAAGCGGAACCTCCAGGACAGGGTAAATCTAACAAACCACCTAAACAACAATAACTTCCTTTGTATCCTGGAACTGTCGAGGTTTCCGTTCTAAGAAAGATGACGTGAAAGACCTTATTTCCTCATACCATCCAGCATGCGTGGCTCTTCAAGAAACATTCTTGAAACCTCATTACCTTTCAAAACTCAGAAGGTATAGTTGTATTCGTAAAGATGTTGATTCTAGTACTACAGTGTCTGGAGGTGTGTGTATTTTCATTTCACATGATTATCCCAGCACTGTAGTTTCACTGCACACATCTTTGCAGGCTGTGGCAGTGCAAATCCACACCAATTCGCTAACTACAGTCTGCTGCTTATACCTGCCACCGCATGACGTCATCAATCAAGAAGAACTCAATCGACTGGTAGACCAACTTCCTATTCCCTTTATTCTTCTCGGTGACTTTAATGGCCACAGCACCCTCTGGGGTAGTGAAAGTGCGAACCGTCGAGGGCAACAGATTGAGCAGTTGATCTCGGATCACTCTCTCTGTCTGCTCAATAACGACGAAAAAACGTACTTTCATGAACCCACGAGGACTTTCCATTCTCTAGATTTGGCTATTTGTTCTCCTGCACTACTACCTTTTTTGACTTTCGCAGTAGGAAGTGACTTGCACAATAGTGATCACTTCCCTCTCTTCGTCTCGTATGATAGTAGCGTTAGAGTGTGTAATCCACCACATACCTACTCATATCATCGAGCGAATTGGGTTGCATTTTCACTTTTGGCAGTGGTTACAGAAACAATGGTACAGAGTGAAGATATAAACATCACAGTCGACAATGTCACCGATGCAATTATAAAAGCTGCTAACACAGCCATACCCAGAAGTTCTTCAAAACCACGTAGCATTTGTAAACCCTGGTGGAACACTGAATGCCAGTTCGCTTACAAGAAACAAAGGAAGTTATGGGGCATATTTCGGAGATACCCGACAACCAACAACTTTATCGCTTTTAAACAGGCTAAGGCATTAGCTCGCAAGGTAAGGCGACAAAGCCAGAGAAATTCTTGGATCAGATACGTCACTTCCATTACATCATCAACATCAAGCCAACAGTTGTGGAAGAAAGTTAAGACAGCAAATGGTCTTTATCGTGATTCCTTTATTCCGATCTTAAAGACCATGTCTGCTATACATTCTTCCCCAAATGACATCGCAAACGTCATCGGAGAGACCTTTTCAAGAGTGTCCAGCTCTGACTCTTATAGTCCAGCTTTTCAAGCGACTAAGAGTCGAGCTGAAAAAACACCTTTGAACTTTAACAGCAAGGATAACCTCTCATACAACTGTGAACTTACGATGCTTGAACTGAAGATGGCGCTTTCTCATCCCCAAAATACCTGTCCTGGACCAGACGCAATTACTTATAAGATGCTCCGCCACCTGCCCCCAGATTCTTTAAAAAATATACTTTATCTATTTAATAGAATCTGGATGGAGCATAAATATCCAACATCATGGCGAGAAAGCATAGTGATTCCGATCCTAAAGCCGGGGAAGGACTCCAAAGACCCTCTGAGCTATCGCCCTATTGCATTAACCAGCTGCCTCTGTAAGACCTTGGAACGCATGGTCAATGCCCGTCTCACCTATGTATTAGAAAAAAACAAATGCATTTCTCCACTCCAGAGTGGCTTCCGCAAAGGAAGATCCACTCTGGATAACTTAATCTATCTTGAAGCGCAAATTCGCAATGCTTTTGTGCGGAGAAACCATTTAGTATCAGTTTTTTTTGACATAGAAAAAGCATATGATCGTACGTGGCGTTACGGTATTCTCCAAGATATGTTTAATTATGGTTTTAAAGGAAATTTGCCCATTTTTATTCAAAATTTTTTATCATCACGTGTTTTTAGAGTTCGTGTTGGATCATGTTTATCGAACTTATTTAAACAGGACGAAGGAGTCCCTCAAGGTAGCGTTTTAAGTGTCACCCTTTTTAGCCTCCATTTTAGTCATATCACCAATTCAATTCAACCATCTATTCAGAGTTCTCTATTTGTTGACGACTTACAGATATCATGTCAGGGTTCAGATATGCGCTTGATAGAGCGGCAACTTCAGACAGCTATTAACAACTTGGTCAAGTGGTGCGACCGTAATGGTCACACGCTATCCTCCAGCAAAAGTGCATGTGTCCACTTCTGCAGGAAGCGGAATCTCCACCCAGACCCTGTAATTTACATACAGAATTTACAGATTCCTGTAGTCAATGAGATGAGGTTCCTTGGAGTGATATTCGACCGCAAACTCACCTTCCTACCCCATATTTTACATTTACGCAGGAAATGTGAAAAATCTTTAAACATCTTGAAAGTGCTCTCAAACACCTGTTGGGGGGCGGATCGAATATCCTTACTCCGAGTGTATCATGCCATCATCCTATCTCGCATTGACTACGGGTGTGTTGTATATGGTACCGCAAATTCCTCTAATTTACGCAGATTGGACACTATTCACCATTCTGCTTTACGGATATGTACTGGTACATTCCGCACATCACCTGTTACCAGCCTCTACGTGGAATGTAACCAGCTCCCACTTGACCTAAGGCGAAAGAAGTTGTCAGCCAATTATTACTTAAAGATCCTTTCTTTAACATCTCACCCTTTAAAGTACATAACTCTTAGTCCAAGTCTCAATCGTTTGTATGATGCTAGACCATCTAATATTAGACCATTTATAGAAAGAGGAAAACGCATCATCAACGATTCACCTTTATGCGGCATCTTGACTGAATCTAATGATGTGTTAAAGTTCTCACCTTGGAACACCCCTTCCATTAGATTCATCAATCCGTTTGTAGCATACTCAAAATATGACACACCCCCAGCTGTTTTCCAACAACTTTTTTCTTACCATCGCAGTCAACTTGCCTCTCATATACCAGTTTTTACGGATGGATCCAAAACAGTAAGACGCGTGGGATGTGGTGTAATTTTAAACAATATTGCATCCAGTTTCAGCTTACATCCTTCCACTTCTGTTTACACTGCTGAAGCAGTCGCTATTTATCGCGCGCTCCAGCAAATTTCACTTGGCTCTCATCGTAATTACTGTATATATACTGATAGTATGAGTATACTGCAACAGCTGGAACTTTATAAACATAATTGTCATCCCTTTGTGTCATACATATTTAGCATTCATCAAGCATTAAAAAACAAGGGATTTGATATTCTTTTTTGTTGGGTCCCCAGTCATGTGGGTATCGCTGGCAATGAATCAGCTGACAATGCTGCAAAAACCGCTTCTTCCCCATTGTCCTTGGCTGTACCCATTTCAGACGCGAAGAGCTCCATGAAGGATTTTTTTCATAGTTTATGGCAAGAGTCTTGGAACCTGCAGGTAGAGAACAAACTTCATCTCATTAAACCTCTCATTAACCATTGGCCGATTGTTCCAGTGCGGAGAATTGATGTCAAACTGACTCGCCTCCGCATTGGACATACAAGATTTACTCATCGTCATTTATTACTTGGAGAAAATGCTCCTTCGTGCCATACTTGCTTTACACCTTTTACCTTTCATCACATTTTAATAGTTTGCCCTGAATTTAATCATCATCGTCGCAGATATTTTAACAGCTCTATTTTAACTATGCAGGATTTGATAGGTGAAAACCCACACCCGAATCTTTTCCCTTTTTTAAATACAATTGGTTTTTTAAATGCTATTTAAATGTATATATATTTTACACATCATGAATTTTACACTTTATTGCGATAAACTCCTTGCATTTGATTCTCTTAAACACTACTTTTTAATATTTCTAAACATATAAAGTTTGTATATACTGATCTTATTATTTTACCTTGCGTTTGGCGCAGCTTGTCCTTTTTTGGACCTTGCGCCATAAAACCCAACTATCAATCAATCAATCAAACCGGCAGTTCCAGGAAAGAAAGGAAGCCATAAAAAATAAGTTTAAAAGAAAAAGAAAAAACTACTTGTGTTTTCTCGCTCTAGGACGAGGTTTGTCCCTCCTTGGCTTGGGTGGCGAAGTCTCCAAGTCATCACCTTCTACAGAGGAATTATCACTTTCGGTATTATAAAGGTTTATCAAGTCACTGGTTGAAGGATCAGTTACTAAGTTTCTGGATGAGACATCAGGCTGAAGAGAGGTTTGTGAGGAACTTTTTTGTACTTTTAAGTTAGTTGATTGTGATGATATAGTTCTTTTTAAAGAAGTATTTGAAGGACGATTTGGTTGGTTTATGTGTTTTGTATTTGTTGAGGTTGTGTAGCTGATGCTTTAGAAAAAGAAGGCGTTATGGGTTGGTTGGATGAAGTTTTATGTTGGTCACACAGATGGCTTAAATATAGTTACATCGGTTTGAGTAGAGTTAGTTTTGAAGGTTTTTTTAACTATTGAAGAGTAAGATATTCCAGGTTTCGGGGTGCGATCATTAACAATTTTTCGGGCCTCCGGAAATGAAATATTTTGTTGAACTTTAATTGTTTGCATTTCTTTTTCGTTTTGAAATTTAGGGCAAGACCTGGCAAAAGCTGGATGATCACCTTTGCAGTTGGCACAGCAAAGGGATGATGATGTACAGATATCGGTCTTATGATCTGTACTAGAGCATTTTGCACAGGTCTCTTTGCCACGGCAAGCCATGAAAGAGTGGCCGAATCTTTGGCATTTAAAGCAACGGACTGGATTTGGTATAAAAGGTCTAACTGGGCAATTCATATAGGCTATTTTTACGTGTTTCGGTAGGCTTGGTGTATTAAAAGTTAATATAATATGTTTGGTGGGTATTCTTTGACCGTTTCTTTGAATAGTGATTCTTCTAACATTGATTACAGATTGATTGGACAGGGATTCTAAAATATCTTGTTCAGTGTCATATACTAAGTCTGATTCAGAAATCACGCCTCTAGATGAATTTAAAGTTTTATGAGGTGTTACGGTTACTTCAATTGGACCAATGGATTTGATTTTTTGTATGTTTAATGATTGTGTTTTATTTGAAACTTCAACCAGTACATCTCCTGAGATTGTACTGAATTTTATTACATGGATGTTTAACTCTTTCTGATCAAAAACTAATAACGAACTAGTTATTGTTTGGCGCAGCATGGCCAAATCTGGCCCTTGTGCCATAAAAAACCAACCAACCAACCATCTCCTGAGAGTGTTTTTTTTTTATGTTCTTTGTTTCCCCAACCATTCCCAATATTGTTTTGTGTAGTAAAATTGCGGATATATTTTTGAGATTGCTTTCATTACTTTTTATGATAAAAATTTTTTGTACAGATGTATTTTGTTCATTACTTTCGTTAGATAAGTGCTCCACTGAAGGTGAAGTAGGTTTTTGATTTTCCATGTTTTTATGAATAAATGTTCAGTTCCCGGCGGCACCACCCACCATGGAGTCCAACGAGGGGATACAGGTTCCTGCACCGGTGCTAGCCAGGGACTATACGAACCCAACTCACCTCTATGACTGCCCTAAGGAGCTAGTTGGTGAGCGGGTCCTTAGCCCAAGCAGGGTATACCCACCAGCCGATTAATGTACTGGGACCAAAGTACATTTCCTGTTTATCCGAAGCAGGAGCCGAAGCAATGTATTGGGGCGTTATGTTGTCCCTCAATCACCAGGATTACCTTTTCCGAAGGCCCCCAGGGGCATTCCTTCTTTAGGTTTGTACGGGCTTCACAACCCCGGGGTACCTGAATGATCTTCCCTCCCTTTCGTTCTTCTCCTCCTCTACCCTTCTGCTTTTTGCTTTTTCTTCCTCCCTCATTGTGGTTGCCTTTTCGGAGGTGAGGGCTCCCCTTGAGAAGCTTTTCGCCAGTCTGTGCTTTTAGCTCCTCTTGGGGATTATATCACCCACGTGTTTGCCGTGCGTGGAGACCCGTGTCCCTGGAAAAGGGGATCCTGGCAGTTGAGGGACGATATAATGACCCAATACACTGCTTCGGCCTTTGCTTCAAGTAAACGGGAGGTGTGCTTTGGTCCCGTGCACATCAATCGGCTGGTCATTTTTCGGCTAGGGCTAAGCAATCGGCCACTTACTGGACACCTCGCTAAGGGTGGAGGCTGTCTCAGGGGTGCGCCGTGCGCGTATAGTCACCGACAAGCGCCGGTGCAGTTGTCGGCATCCCCGTGTAGGACTCCGTGGTGGGTGGCGCTGTCGGTGATCGAATTTTTTTTCCCCTTTTCTATGGAAAATAATACTTTCAGTCCTTCTCCCTCCAGTAGGGAGCAACAAAGATCACTGCCTTCCTTCTCAAATGCCCGACATTTCATTGTTAAACAAACTGATAATTTACAACAAAACTCCAACCAAACATCCAATACCATACAATCCTTTTCTCATACTTCACCTTTTTTAATTGAAAAAACATTTAAATCTTTTCTAGGAACTACTAAATCTTTAAAGAAACTTCGCTCTGGGGATCTTCTTATTGAAGTTTCTTCAGAAACTCAAGCTAAACTCCTCCAATGTGTCGCAAGTGTAACACTATATGTTCAGTCAGACACATCTTAATAAAATGCCCTGATTTTAACTTCCACAGACTCGTCCGATTTGGTATTTATCACCCCAGTTTACACCAACTTTTATCGGATCCTTACCATCAAAACCTGTTTTTATTTTTAAAAGACATTAGTTTCATAAACTATATTTAGATTACATCACCTGACTCTTTGAGTCATATATATATATATATATATATATACGATGTTTGGCGCAGCTTGGCCAGATCTGGCCCTTGCGCCAATAAAAAATACCCAACCAACCAACCAAGCTAAACTCCTCGCGAATTCAACCACAATAGGGCTTTTTACAGTTTCCGTTTCCCCGCACAGATCATTAAACACTTCAAGGGGTGTTGTATCTGAGCCAGACTTGCTTCACACTCCAGATGAAGAAATCCTCGAAAATTTACGGGATCAGAACGTATGTGAAGTTCGCAGAATAACTATCAATCGAGATGGGAGTTTCATTCGCACGAAACATCTCATCTTGACTTTTGACCAACCGACTTTACCTGCCCGTATAAAAGCTGGATATCTGAGCTGTCCAATCCGTCCGTATGTGCCGAACCCTCAGCGTTGCTTTAATTGCCAGGGGTTCGGTCATTCTAAGATCTCTTGTCGTAGTCCCACTAGATGCGCTCGTTGCGGTACTGTGGGACACGATACAGATAGCTGCTCTGCAACCCCCAACTGTGTTAACTGTAAAGGCGATCATCCGGCCTTCTCCCGATCTTGCCCCAAATGGGTGTTTGAGAAGGAGGTTCAATCTATTAAAGTTACTCAAAATATTTCTTACCCTGAAGCTCGGAAAATTGTGGAGTCCCGTACTCCCAAAGGATTAACTTCTTATGCAACAGTAACTAAAACAATAGCCAAATCAAGTAATACAATAGCCACCCAAACGGACCCTCCGTTTGGACTCTATATTCCATTTCCAAATTTTTCTTTACCACTGATTCAAAAACCTAGTAAACTTTCAGTTCCTAAACAAGCAAATAAAAGTACTACTACATCATCTAATACTACCTCAGATAGTCTCGAAGCAATTACTTCCCAGATACCAAAACTATCCTCACGTCCTGCATTCAAAAGTAAATCTAAACAAAAAAACAAAAAAATTGGGATTCAAACCAAAAAAAGAAACTCGCGAATTTCTAACGAAAAGCATAAACTTAATTTTAATAGATTTGAAGAACCTGAAATAGATTTACACGCTTCGGACCTTTCGGAGGACGAAATAGACATCGATATGAATGTCCCGACTCCTCCAGAGCGGCCAAACGCTGCTCCTACAAATTCTAGCCAAAAATAGCCTTTATTTCTTGGAACTGTCGTGGCTACAAACACAAACTGGATGACGTTAAAACCCTGATTGCAGAATACCATCCCGCCTGTGTCGCACTTCAAGAAACATACCTGAAGTCCGCTGACCTGGCGAAGATCCGTCGATATACTTGTATTCGAAGTGATAATATCAGTAATGATGGACGAGCATCGGGAGGTGTTGCGCTCTTCACTTCCCATGCATATCCCTCTCTTACTGTGTCACTCAGCACGCCTCTACAAGCAGTTGCTGTAAGAATACAAGCGAAACGGATGATTACCATCTGTACTCTGTACCTACCACCAACTATTCCCATCCAACAATCGAGCCTTGATAACTTGGTGGATCAATTACCGGAGCCTTTCATCATACTCGGTGACTTTAATGGTCATAGTGTGCTATGGGGAAGTAGGGATACCAATTCCCGTGGGCGACAGATTGAACAGCTGATCACAGATCGCTGTCTCTGTCTGCTCAATAACGGAGAGGTTACCTACTTCCACGAACCAACTCGCACCTTTCATGCTCTCGACCTTGCTATCTGCTCTCCTTCCATCTTACCATTTCTCTCTTTTTTTGTCGGTAGTGACCTGCGCAACAGCGATCATTTCCCAATATTCGTAACGTATATCGGAGGAAATGATCCTGTTAGCCGCCCGTCACGATATGTTTATGAGGCAGCCGACTGGCCTGTTTTTACATCTCAGGCCATTATATCAGAGCGAATGGTAGAGGGCAACATTGACGAGGCAATAGAAGCAATCACCGATGTTATGATTAAAGCTGCTAATCAAGCTATCCCCAAGAAATCACTGTCCTTTCAAAAGACTTGTAAACCTTGGTGGACTCCAGAATGCACTACAGCCATTAAGATCCAAAGGAAGGCGTGGGGTGTTTTCCGCCGATACCCCACAACTCAAAATCTACTTTCTTTCAAACGTGCGAAAGCTAACGCCCGCCGAGTGCGACGTCACAGTCAAAGGGAATCTTGGATAAAATATGTTTCAGGCATAACATCTGCCACTCCCTCGAAGCAGTTATGGGACAGAGTTCGAAAAGCGATGGGATTATATCCCGAACATAAGATCTCGTTCGTGGAAGAGGATGGCGAACATGTGTCGGAGGCTGTCGAGATTGCAAACGTCATTGGGCGTGCCTTCTCCACAGCTTCCAGTACTACCAACTACTCGGACACATTTCAGCGCACGAAACATCGCGCAGAATCCCATCGTCTTAATTTTCATTCTCGATCCGAACTCTCCTATAACTGTCGATTTACTGAAAGGGAATTGATGCGATGTCTTAAAGGGACCAGGATGACAGCACCTGGCCCTGATGGCATCTCTTACATCTTATTGCAACACCTTTCTCGTCATTCCCTCCTTAACATCTTATTTATTTTCAATCGCATATGGGAGGAACATACCTTCCCTTTGGCTTGGACACGAGCCATTGTTATACCTTTTCAAAAACCTGGAAAGGGTCCAACAAATCCTTTTAACTATAGGCCAATCGCACTCACAAGCTGTATGTGCAAACTCTTTGAAAGGATGGTGAATGCTCGTCTCGTTCACATCCTTGAGACGACTCAAGCTCTATCGCCTTTTCAGAGCGGTTTCAGGGTTGCCCGCTGTACGGTAGATAACATCTTGTCTCTTGAAACTCAAGTTCGCCGTGCGTTCCTACGCCGAAACCATCTGGTTTCCATCTTCTTTGACATGGAGAAGGCGTATGATCGCACCTGGCGATATGGAATCCTCCGCGATTTACATTCTCTTGGGTTTCGAGGACATCTACCAGTATTTATTCAAAATTTTCTAGCCACTCGACAGTTTCAGGTCCGAATAGGCTCTGCCTTATCGGAATTTTTCATTCAAGAAGAGGGCGTTCCTCAGGGTAGCGTCCTCAGCGTTACTCTTTTTTCTATTAAGATAAACAATATTCTAGAACAACTACCTCCATCTGTCCAGGGTAATTTGTACGTGGATGACCTGACTATTCATTGCCAAGGTAAAGACATGAGGTACATCGAACGACAACTCCAGACAGCCGTCTCTCGTTTGACGCGGTGGAGTGACGAGAACGGTTTCAGCTTCTCCGCTCAAAAGACATCTTGCGTTCATTTCTGCCGACGTCGGAACCTGCATCCTGACCCAGAGATTTTTCTGGGTAATGTCAGGATCGCAGTGGAGGACAGAGTAAGATTTCTTGGTATCATTTTTGACCAAAAACTCTTACCTTCCTCCCCCACGTCATGCAGCTGCGAATGTCTTGCGAGAAAAAGCTTAATCTGTTGAAGGTACTCTCGAAAACATCTTGGGGAGCAGAACGATCCTCCATGCTGAATATCTATCGAGCCATAATTCGTTCCAGACTTGACTATGGCTGCGCAGCCTATGACTCCGCCCGTCAGTCTGTGTTACGAAGGCTCGATACTGTACATCACACTGCACTGAGGATATGTTCCGGAGCATTCCGCACGTCACCCGTCAAAAGTCTGTACGTGGTATGCTACGAACCATCTTTAGCATCCACACGTCTTTTGTTGTCGTTACGATTGTATTATCGAATCTTGGAGCATCCAAACCATCCACTACAAAATCTAATTCTTGAAAATTCACTTGATCGCTTATTTTTAAATCGTCCGTCCTGTATTCCGACCTTCGGGCTTCGTATGAGAAATGCCCTGAGGAACACTCCACTTTATTCTTTCGAAGTTGCTGAGCGTCCTCTTTTTACCATATCACCATGGAGGTCATATAAACTATCATTTTTAAATCTATTTCCTGGCTTTGAGAAGTCAAACACAAATGCGATCATCTACCGTCAACTTTTTATCTCTCATCGTCATCATTTTAGAAATCATGCATCAATTTATACTGACGGGTCGAAATCTAATAATCATGTCGGTTGCGCTTTTAATTGTGGATCAGTCACTTTTAACTACTTATTACCATCTTTTATCTCCATCTTTACTGCCGAATTTTTAGCTATTTACAAAGCTCTAAAGTATATTTCCAGCCTTAGAGCTCAAAATTTTATCTTATACACAGATTCCAAAAGTGTCTTGGAGACATTAAATTCAGATTCTCCAAGACATCCTTTGGCATATGATGTTTTTATGCTTCATAAAAAACTCGTCCGACGTGGCTTTGGTATCACATTTTGTTGGATACCGGGACACGTCGGAATTGTTGGCAATGAACTGGCCGATGCCGCTGCAAAAAATGCCATATCCCCATTAAACCTTCGTATCCCATATCACGATCTTCGTAATATTATACGGGATATTGTGTGGGAAGAATGGCGCGAGGATTGGAGTGAGCAAATCAGCAATAAACTTTTTAACATCTGCCCGACCATCTCACTCCAACCGTCACTGCCATCTCGACGGTTCGACGTTCTTTTAACTCGTCTTCGCATCAGCCATTCCAGAATCACCCATCGATTTCTACTGGGCGGCGAAACCGCACCATCGTGTCAACATTGCCAACAACCTCTTTCCATCAGCCACATTTTAACATCTTGTTCTAGTCTTAGACGGTTTTACCAATATTATTTTAACACAACATCACCTATTTTATCTGATTTATTGCATCACCCTCCTCATCCATCACTTTTTACCTTTTTACATCACTCTGGATTTTTATGCCATATATAATACATTATATTTTTATTGCATTTCTAAAACCTTTTTAAACTTTGGCTTTGACAAATTGGTTTCTGTATTCCTTGTTTGTATTCTTGAATATTTTTAACCTTTAAAATTGTATATTTACTGTCCTGGTTGCTTTTGAATATTTTTTAATCTTGTGCTTGGCGCAGCTTGTCCACTATTGGACCTTGCGCCATAAAACCCAAAACAACCAACCAACCAACCAACCTTTTCCGAAGACACAGGTCTCCACGCACGGCAAACACGTGGGTGATATAATCCCCAAAAGGAGCTAAAAGCACAGACTGGCGAAAAGCTTCTCAATAGGAGCCCTCACCTCCGAAGAGGCAACCACAATGAGGGAGGAAGAAAAAGCAAAAAGCAAAGGGTAGAGGAGGAGAAAAATGAAAGGAAGGGAAGTTCACTCAGGTATCCCGGGGTTGTGAAGCCCGTACAAACCTAAAGAAGGAACGCCCCTGGGGGCTCTGTACGTAAGAAAACTCAATATTTTCTCTTCCAACTTCCTTCTCTTTATCTAAAATGTGAAAATAATGCAAAATTTAAAAAATCCATCTCTGGTCATAAGTTTCTTCCCATTACTCCTACTATTGGTATCTGTGACAAATAGTCAGAAAGCCTAGGAAAATGAGTTAGTGGATCATCTACATTAAAGAACTGCATATTTATTCGTGTTTACTTCCATAACTTCAAGTAGTTCATACGAAATTAGCAATTTTAAAGAATCCAATGCCGATGAGCCTGTTGGCAAATTATTCACAAGTCCTCTGTGATGCACATATTTTGTCCCCGGCGGCACCACCCACCATGGAGTTCAACGAGGGGTACAGGTTCCTGTACCAGTGCTAACCGGGGACTATACGGACCCAAGTCGCCTCTATGACTCCCCTAAGGAGCTAGCTGGTGAGCAGGTCCTTTGTCCTAGCAGGATGTACCCACCAGCCGATTAATGCACTGGGACCAAAGTGCACATCCTGTTTATCCGAAGCAATGTATTGGGGCGTTATGTTGCCCCTCAATCACCAGGATCACCTTTTCCGAAGACAAGACACAGGTCTCCATGCACGGCAAACACGTGGGTGATATTATCCCCAAGAGGAGCTGAAAGTACTGACTGGCGAAAAGCTTCTCAAGGAGAGGCCCTCACCTCCGAAGAGGCAACCACAACGAGGAAGGAAGAAAAAGCAGAAGGGTAGAGGAGAAGAGGAACGAAAGGGAGGGAAGGTCACTCTGTAACCCAAGGGTTGTGAAGACCGTACAAACCTACAGAAGGAATGCAAACTGGAGGCACATGTTTGGGATGTCTTTTTAAAATTATTCTTATTATTTTCTTTTAATCTGAAATCGTAAGTTATCGTAATCGCTGAAATTGTAAGAGAGCAGTAAATGTAATGTTTACTTTTGAAACGCGAAAGTTGGCGAGACGTCACATTTTTTTGCGAAAATATAAAAGATATTCAATTTAAAACTTTTATTTTAAGGAATCAAGGAACCCTGGAGGCCCGTCTGGGTAAAGATTTTCATTAAGGCGTTGCACGTGGTCTTAGCTGTAATGTCTTTCGTGGTTATCACATATGCCCGCCGGGTGCATAGATCTATCGCGCATACTGCGAAGCTATGTCCACTCCAGGATCGAGTGGTCCGATACAGTCCACGCTCCAAACTTCGAATGTTGTTTCGGGTCTAGTAATAGAGCAGATCGGTTTCCGGTCTCTGTTCGTGGCTCCATTCCTGAGTTGACACGTTTTACAACTCTTGCAAAAATTCTGCACGTCTTGTTTGATACAGTGCCAGTAAAATGAGTATTTTCTTCTTTGTCTGGTCTTGTTTTTTCCTAGGTGTCTGCCTATAGAGGAATTTCGTGCGCCATCTTAAAGACTTGCTCTCTCTAACTGGTGTTGGGTTTTTCTAATTAAATCTGAGATACTCTTAACGAGCTAGGAAAATTAAACAATTCTACATTACCGTGTGAGCAAAACCCTGTGTAGAAGACTCTTAACGACTGTAATTGATGATGGAACTATGTAAAGCGAAACAGTGAAATTAGGTTTCACTAAAAGAGGGGAAAAGAAAAAAAATCTTTAAAGATTAAAAAAAAACATTTATTTAAACTAAACATGGTAAAGACAATAAACTCTAGATTAACGTAAAATCACACTGTGAATTTTGGTCCCAAAATAGTAAAACTAAAGCAACAATCAAAATTCTCAGAATAGGTCCAAAACGACCAAGCATTCAATTGGGTTACTCCAATCTACTTAAAATATTGGGATAACCCCAAATGAGGGCTTATAACTCAAAAGACGTTTCACGGGACAAAAAAGGGGAAAATAACTATAAATAAAAAAAAATCAATTCAGGAGCAAGGACTTAATTGAAGGAAAGTAAGAAAAAACGAAAAACTATAATTGCCCATTGTAGATAAACGGTGGATGTTACTGGATTCCGGAGAGGGACGCTGGATCGGAATGATGGTACACATTCCAGAGTCACAGGGAGGCCGGCAATTCTTTTCTTATTTCTGGGCGGTGGATGTGGGAACTCATCACTCAACAACGGTGTTTTTCCATCAGCCAAAAAATTCACAACGCGTTCCCGGGAAAAAGGCGAAAAGATCTCGTAATTCCTTTCCAGCCAGCTCCACCGACGCCTTCATCAGATCCAAAAAACCAACAGCGACTGGGATCACCGCACGGTGACCCCATCCACTAAAAAAATAGGAGAGCGAATAGGATGCGTCCGATTATCCCGCCTCTCTTATAGCTTCGCTAACTGGGATGTTGAGTGGTTTAAGTTCTTCTCCCGTAAACTCGTGGGAAAACTATTTTTCGCCTAAATCGGCACGAGAAAACGTAGGGTGAACTATTTCCCAGGCTTTTCAAAAACGCTTCGTCATCTCGCTGGCGTGCCGTGATTGGTTGGGCATTCAAATTTAAAAAAACTCGGGGATTGAGTACAAATGTACCGTTGAAAAGCGAGGGACTTAGCACACATTGATAGGGGAAGAACTTGGGTAAAATATCCAGTGAAACGTCCCGGAGCAAAAGCGTACATGTTTATCAAGTATCCATGCTTATAATTTAACGACAAAAGGTTGAACGGATGGTTTCGAAAATTTTGTACCCAACACTGGCGGGTAGTACCACCTGAAAAATCCGCTCCCCCGTGACGTCCTCGGCATGAAAGAGTATACCATCGCTGTTCGAGTACGAATTTCTTCCTCTTTCCGCGTCTTCCCACGCTGACTTCAGGTTTTCATCTTTTCTTGTCAGGTGGCAAAAGTCTTCTTGTTTTCGAAACTTATTTCTGGGGTATTATGGTGATACAAACAAATGCGTTTATTTGTTACTCTGGATTACAAGAAGCTTGATTTAAATGATGATACGGATATACACATGGCAATAATAATAAAAAGTAATAACGATACTCGGGATGCATCCGCTAAAACTAAAAGATTAGTAGGAGAGAAAAAGAAGTTCGAGTAAATATTTTAAGGGTTGGCAAATATCAGAAAACGATGCCATGCCGGGGAATCGGGGCCCTGGTAAAATGCTGGTCTTCGAGAGTGACCTTAGACCGCTTCCCCAGAAATAAACGAACTATTACTGATGTATGAAATAATAACAAATTGATGGTGTATAAGGTTTTCCAGTATTTCATCTAAGTTTTATTTTTAGGCTTTTTCCACTCAACCGGATTTGCTTTCCTTTTTTTACATTTTCTCTTGTTATCTGCTTGGAAGTTGTCTGATTCTGCGCCCTCTGTCTCGTTATTAATAATAATATGTTCATTCTCTTCCGATCCTGATGAGAACGACGGGTTTTTAGAATCAGAAGATGATGGCATACGAAAATATGGATACAAATCTCAATCAATCTGGAATGCGTACCTTGATCTTCTGGTACTCTTATTGTATTTTCTTGTTCTGCGATTTGTTCTGTTTTTAATTGCAGCCGCAGAGTCAGTGCCAGCAATTTCCTACTTCTGCATCCTTGCTGTGAGTACATAATGAACATGTGAGAAACAAATTTTAAGCTTCACTACTGGTATTTCTTAAAAGTTTTATTTTCGAAAATAACAAGGCTAGATGAATAGCGTAAGAAATAATTTTTAAATCAAGAATAATTGTCACACAACACAAAATACTGACACTCTCAGCGATTCTCTGCAATGATTTTATGCTAATGTGAAAATTTATTGGGACAAAACTGTTTCCATACTTGTGTTAGTGGACCACTTACATCAATATTACTTTCTGTTTATTTTGCATGGAATTAATTTCACATTTTTGAACTCTTTGTTCTATTTTTAGTTGCAAGTTCTAAATTCCAGAATAGTAAATATCTATCAGTTTTATATACATTATACAGTTTTTTGAATTTTAAGTTATAGCAAGAAATAAAAATCGTTACGTCGGTTACACACACGGCGAATTTTTTCTTCGCGGAGAATTGACCGTCGCCGCTCACAGAAATCGAGCGTTTACACACAGGGCGGTAAAATCGACGTCGTACGAGTCACCTGACTGTTCGCAGTGTAGTTTCATCAGCGTATCAATTTACTTTAGTTTAACTGCGTTATTTAAATCATTTATTGCTGAGTGTAGTTTGAAATGAACAGAGAGCAAATCCTAGCTTTGTTATTCCGTCGTCAAATGAAGATGAAATAAAAAAAATCCGTTTATTTGGGTTCATCAAATTAATGACAGAAGAGGAGATTGGAGCTTTCTACACGTTGTTTGAACAGTTGAGGCAAGATGACACGAAATTTTTCAATTACTTTAGAACGTCGTGGACTTCCTTTGACGGACTCCATGGGCGATTGAACGATACAACCCAGCGCAAAAATACCAACATGAAGAATTGTATTCAGCCTGTAGAAATGATGGCAATATCCCTACGTTAAGTAAAATAACTTTTGAAATTTATAAGTTAGAAATTAAAAAGTAACATTTTGTAAAATAAATATAATTAAATAATAAAGTAAAATAAAGATTTTACTTTTACCTGTATAATTTTTTCTACGTGAAATTATTATTTTTGATAACGCCTCTTATTAATTACATGTAAGACACAAAGAACTAAGATATATAAACTCTGTACATTCAATGCATCCAATCATGTCGTTTATTTGATTAAGTTTTTACAAACTTGTTTTACTTATAATTACTTCCGTATATAGTTATTATAACGCATCTTTTATAATAATGTGTGAGATAATCATTTTCAAAAGAGGTTTGAAGGTAACAACATATATACACACTTTAGATACACAAATATACAATTAGAAAGTGACATCTATTGAGCTAGATGAATTGTAGGAATTTACTGAAGAATTTCTTTCACAGTCTTTTTTCCCAACGTACCCAGCAAAATGTTCGTAGTGTTCAGCTGCTGTATTTATTTTCATTTTGTCTTTAATTGAGAGAGACGGTGATGAGTTGTAAGAAGAAGTGAAGGGTACGAAGGCAGAGTAGTGAATGTTGGACGATTTTTGCCTTGGTTGGGGTAGTGGAGTACGAGTAGGCAATGGATTTTGAGTACAAATTGAGGGAATCGATAGTGGGAGATGTGGAGGTTGTGAGTAGTACGAAGTCGTAGGAGTTGTGAAAGGTTGTTGAAGTGTCTGTGGTTGGGGCTGGTATGGCGTTGATTGACTCTGTTGCTGGAAATGAAAAGTAGATTGCGTTACGTATCCTTGATAGTGAGGAGCTGCAACCTTTTGATTCTTAATATTAGCAATGACCTGAAGAACTTCCATTTGAAATTGCAGCCATTCATTGCTGTCAAAATTCTCTGTATACGGCAACAGACTGTCATAGGATATTTGGGAGTTTGGTTTCTCAGGTGTTTTTTCCGATACCTTTAAAAGTTTCAAATCGATTTCGTCTATCTTTTTATGTTTCCTGTTATGTGGTTGAGTATTGGAGAGAACTTTTTCCTTTGTACCAGTTAGGCCTATTTCATGTTCTGTGTTCTGAGGAGGTTGTTGCCTAGAGCCATCGGTTTCATCCTTGTTGTCTTTTTGTATGATAAAACTCTCTGTAGTCTGTTTTTTCGTATAATGTTTTAAGAACTGGAGTTTGTTATTAAATAGGTATTTTCTTTTTTTGCTAGCTTTGGAGCTACTAGTTCTATTTTCTTTGGCCCTTTGTCAGCTTTGGCGAAGGCGTCACGTAGATGTTTCCAGCGTTTAATCGCTTCCTTACCGAAAAAAGAAAAACATTAAGTACCATCTACATTAGCTACATAAAAATTAAAACCATAATTTTGTTTTGTTTTGCAGGTATCTAGCAAGTGGATGTATTCTCACTGACCTTCATTATTACTTGTTGTTGTTGCTTATCGTCTTTAAAAGATCTGATATATGTCAGATCAACAACAATAAGGTGGATAGATGTCAAGTCCTGCTTGGAAAGTCCGACGCAACTCAGTATGTGCTCCGGAGAGGTTGGATGGACTCAGCATTTTCTGCTAGTGGGATGGATTTATCTGTCACGTTCAAAAGAAGTAGGAATCTCAACAGCAAGAGTGATAGTTAGAGATGTTTGTCAAGTACTGTGGAATGTTATGCAAAGTGAGTGCATACCTCCCATTATAAAATATACATGGGAATCAGTAGCAATTGAATTTGAACATACAGCAAACTTTCCCTATTACATAAGAGCAGTAGACGGGAAACATTTCCGCATCGTGAGTCGAACAGAAAGTGGATCGATGTATTTTAATTATAAAGAATACTATTCCTTTGTATTAATGGGCATTGCTGATAGGAAGTGCCGTTTTGTATTTGTGCATATTGGTAGTTATGGAAAAGACTGACTCGTCGGTTTTTAAACACTCAGTTGTAGAAAGCAGTTAAAAAAATCTATCTTATGAGAAGTGCCTAACAGGCACATAAATTCCGAAAGTGCCATACTTTTTTGTTGGTGATGCAGCATTTCGGCTGCATAAATATTTGCTAAGGCCTTATGCTGGGACACATTTGACAGTCGAAAAGAGACTCTTCAACTATCGATTGTGCCGAACAAGAAGGTACATAGAATGCACTTTATTTAACACAAGTATTCCAATATAATTTGTTTTCTAAATACTATTGTAATACTAGAAGTAAGTTACAAAAAAAGCATGATAAAACTTCTTAAAAAAAACGTGACATTGTTACTAATTGACAAATATGTCTATATTTTTTACAAATTTGTTAATAATAAGATGCTAGTGCAGTAAAGATCCTGTGCAACTACAGAGTGTGATTACTACAACATCTGGAATTCCAGAAATGAATTTTTTACAACTGCACTTTCTAGTAAGTATATGTGAGGAAATATGAACTTACCAATATCATTTCTCTCTTTTTCTTCCAACACATCTTGACCCTGAAATATATTTCAAAGATATTTTAATTAATGTTGTGGACAATTTTAAATTTTTAGGCATCATATTTCACAAGAAGTTAACTTTTCAACCGCATATTTTAAATCTACGCAAACGTTGCGAAAAGGCTCTCAATATCTTACGCGTTTTATCTAAGTTATCATGGGGATCTGACCGAGCTGGTCTTTTAAAAATATACAGAGCTTTAATACGATCTAAATTAGATTACGGCTGCGTGGTGTATGGTTCAGCCAGAAAATCTGCTCTACAAACACTGAACACTATCCATCACACAGCTTTGCGTTTATGTTCTGGTGCCTTTAAGACTTCACCCGTTAACAGTTTGTATATAGAATCTTTTGAACCTTCCCTGGACTTAAGACGACAGTTGTTATCACTGGAGTACTATATTAGAATAACCTCAACCCCTCATCATCCATTGCATTCTATTCATTATAGTCCATATTTAATACGCCTCTATCAAGCTAAAACATCCTTCATTCCTACATTCCATTTAAGAATGCTGGATTTAATGGACGGATCCGAAATTTCTTCACTTGACGTCACCCAGAAAAAACTTTATTATTTCTCTCCTTGGTTTAATCATGATTTTGAATTTCAAAACCCATTCCAAAATTTCAATAAGTCAGATACTTCTGATATTAGCTACCAACAACTATTTCAAAAGCACATAGAACAATACTCTAATTTTATACAAATTTTCACGGACGGGTCTAAAAGGGCAAACTATGTTGGAGCTGCGTTCACTATTAACCACTCTGTTCACACTTTTAAACTTCATACTTACTGTTCTGTTTTTACGTCTGAAATCATGGCCATATATAAAGCATTGGAATACATATATGATCATTGTCATAAAAACTGTATCATTTTCACTGATTCATTAAGCGTTTTACAGTCACTGAAACATCCTGATCATGACAGTCATCCCATTGTTTTAGAGTCACTGAAAAAAATTTATCATTTTTCATCCATAAATTTTAACTTGGTGTTTTGTTGGATCCCATCTCATGTTGGGATATCGGGAAATGAAATTGTTGACAAAGCCGCCAAATCGGCCGTAAATAATTTTAACCATACTATCCACTTCCGTGATTTAAAATCTTTTATTTACAAATTTTTAGAGGAAAAATGGCAGAATGAATGGAATGAGCAAACGGAGAATAAGCTTTACGCCATTAAATCAAATATAACTGAATGGAAATCACTACCTTTAAGAAGACAACAGGTATTACTAACTCGACTACGTATTGGACTTACGCGTATAACACATAGACACCTCCTCTTCGGAGAAGACCATCCCGTTTGTAATTACTGCATTTGCCCATTAACTGTACAACACATTTTAATAGAGTGTTCTCATTTTAATTATCAACGTCTTAAATATTTTAATTCTTATACCTTGACTTTAGAAGACATGATTGGGGAGAATCCTCATCCAAATATTTTTAGCTTTTTACATGACATTGGTTTTATCCATCACATATAATTTTATATAGTACTTACACATTATGTTTTGACTCATCTCATTTCATTATTATATTATGTATCTGATTTTTATCTTGAGTTTGGCATAATATGTCCCAAGAGGACTCAGTGCCACTAAACCAAATCCAATCCAAATCCAAATCTTCCAATCCATGATGTGTTGGAAGATTTGGATTTGGATTGGATTTGGTTTAGTGGCACTGAGTCCTCTTGGGACATATTATGCCAAACTCAAGATAAAATATCAAATATATAATATAATATAAAAGTGAAATGAGTCAAAACATAATGTGTAAGTACTATATAAAATTATATGTGATGGATAAAACCAATGTCATGTAAAAAGCTAAAAATATTTGGATGAGGATTCTCCCCAATCATGTCTTCTAAAGTCAAGGTATAAGAATTAAAATATTTAAGACGTTGATAATTAAAATGAGAACATTCAATTAAAATATGTTTCACAGTAAGTGGACAAATGCAGTAGTTACAAATGGGATGATCTTCTCCGAGGAGGAGGTGTCTATGTGTTATCCGAGTATGTCCAATAAGGAGACGTGTTAGTATTACATTTTGTCTTCTTAGAGGTAGCGATTTCCATTGAGTTAAAATTGGTTTAACACCCTGAAGTTTGTTCTCGGTTTGTTAATTCCATTCCTGCTGCCATTTTTCCTCTAAAAATTTGTAAATGCACGATTGCAAGTCGCGATAAGGAATGGTATGATTAATATTAGTTACGGTCGATTTAGCGGCTTTGTCGACAATTTCATTACCAGATATCCCAACATGAGATGGAATCCAGCAAAATATAAAGTTAAAATTTTTGGATGAAAGATGATAAGTTTTTTTTCAGTGACTCTAAAACAATGGGATGACTGTTATGATCAGGATGTTTCAATGACTGTAAACCGCTTAATAAATCAGTGAAAATTATACATTTTTTTATGAGAATGATCTTAAATATATACTAATGCTTTATATATGGCCATGATTTCAGAGGTAAAAACAGAACACGAAGAATGAAGTTTAAAACTGTGAACAGTGATTAATATTGAACGCAGCTCCTACATAGTTTGTCCTTTTAGATCCGTCCGTGTAAACTTGAATAAAATTTGTGTATTTTTCTATAGGTTTTGAAAAAGCTGTTTGTAAATAATATATGAGGTATCTGCTTTATTAAAATTTTGGAAGGGGTTTTGAAATTCAAAATAATGATTAAACCAAGGAGAGAAATCATACAGTTTTTTCTGGGTGACGTCAAGTGAAGAAATTTCGGATCCGTTTATCAGATCCAGCATTCTTAAGTGAAATGTAGGGATGAAGGATGTTTTTGCTTGATAAAGGCGTTTTTTAAATATGGGCTATATGATGAATGGTATGCAATGGGTGATGAGGGATTGAGGATATTCTAAAATAATATTCTAAGGACAACAACTGTCGCCTTAAGTCCAGAGAAGGTTCAAAAGCGTCTACATACAAGCTGTTTACAGGTGACGTTCTAAAGGCACTAGAACATAAGCGTAAAGCTGTGTGGTGGATGGTGTTCGGAGTTTGAAGGGCAGATTTTCTTGCTGAGCCATACACCACGCAGCCGTAATCTAATTTAGATCGAATTAAAGCTCTATAAATCTTAAAAAGGCAAGTACGATCAGATCCCCATGATAATTTTGATAAAACTCGTAAAATGTTAAGAGCCTTTTCGCAACGTTTGCGTAAATTTAAAATATGCGGTTGAAAAGTCAACTTGTCAAATGTAATACCTAAAAATTTAAAATTGTCCACAACATTAATTAAAATATCTTTGAAAAATATTTCAGGGTCAAGATGAAGATTACGCTTTTTGCAAAAATGAACACAAGCGGTTTTAGAAGGTGAAAAACTGAAACCATTTTCATTAGTCCAATGTGTGATTTTATTTACTGCCTGTTGAAGTTGTCTCTCTATTAAACGATGTCTTTAGCTGTGCATGAAATTTGCAGATCGTCAACGTAAATAAGACCTTTAACTGATGGCGGCAAATGAGAAACAATATCATTAATTTTTAAAATAAATAAAGTAACACTTAAAACACTGCCTTGTGGTACTCCCTCCTCTTGAATAAAAACATCTGGAAATATTGATCCAATCCGTACTTTAAAATATCGTTTCTCTAAAAAATTTTGAAAAAAAAAATAGACAGGTTTCCCCTTATGTCGTTTTTTAAAATTCCATGTCTCCTTGTTCGATCGTACGCTTTTTCCATATAAAAAAATATCGAGACGAGATGTTTGTTTTGAACAAAAGCGTTTCTTATTTCGGTCTCGAGAGCGACTAGGTTGTCAATAGTGGATCGATGTTTTCTAAAACCACTTTGAAGTGGAGAGAGACATTTTTCTTTTTCTAAAACATAAATTAACCTCGCGTTGACCATTTTTTCTACAATTTTGCATAGGCAGCTTGTCCGGGCTATTGGACGGTAGTTCGAAGGATTCTTGGGGTCTTTATTTGGTTTCAGTATGGGTATTACATTAGCATACCTCCATGACTGCGGAAAAGTGTGTTCGGTCTAAATTCTATTGTAAAATTTGAGGAGATTATTTAGAGAACTATTTGAAAGATGTTTGAGCATGATGTAACTGATATTATCTGGACCAGGAGTTGATTTGTGGACTAAGGACAAAGCTTTTATCAATTTCAGAAAAGTAAAGTCACAATTATATGATAATATACTGTTTGAAGTAAAATTAATTTTATTCTTTTCAGTCGCAATTTTGATTTTTTTTAAAACTTTCAGGGTGGAGCTGGATATTTCTGAAAGGCATGAAGCAATTGCGTTTGTTATATCTTTGGGTGCTGATAGTACTTGGTTATTGTATTCTAGAATCGGAATTTGTCTATTGGGGTAAACACCGGAAATTCTTTTAATTCGGTTCCATAATTGTTTACTAGTGACTTTACTATTTATACTACTGATATAATTCATCCAAGAATCCCTCTTACTACGTCGTTGTATTTTTCGAAAGGCCGCTTTTGTTTTTTTATAAAAAATATAGTTTTCAATTTTGTTGGATATCTATTAAAAATATTCCAGGCTTTCCTCTGTTTCCGTTCCATTTTATTATTAGACTATATATACTAGACTTTTTATCTTGGGTTTGGCATAATATGTCCCAAGAGGACTCAATGCCACAAAACCACATCCAATCCAATCCTCTGTTTCCGATAGGTATCGCTACATTCCTCATTCCACCAAGGTTTGTTTTGTTTTTTAGGCGCATTTCTGACTATTTTAATTGAGGCGTCAGCACTTCCTATAATTATATCTGTTATTTTAAAAGTTACTTCATTGATATCACCAATTTCTACTATGTTAGAAATATCTGCGAGGCTAGTAAAGAGTGTCCAGTTGGCAGTTTCAAAGATGTAGTTAGTTTGGCTGACAGAGTGAGGTTGGTATTGGCCTTCATATTTTAGTTTAATAGGATAGTGGTCACTATTGTAAAGGTAAGAATCCACAGAAAAAGTCCAAAATGGTAAAATTGAAGGAGTGCAAATTGCCAGATCTATTGAATGGTAAGTAAGTGAAGGTGAATGAAAGTAGGTAGGTTGGCAGTTATTCATAATACATAAATCATTGTCTGTTATGTTTTCAATTTGTTTGCCTCTATTATTAATGTCTGAACTGCCCCAAAGAATATGATGGCCATTTAGGTCACCAAGTATAATGAATGGTTGCGGAAGTTGATCAATCAAATTATTTAATTCAGAAGTGGCGACATGGGTGTTAGGAGGCAAGTATAAATTGCATATTGTAATTAAGATATTGACATGAAGTCTTACAGCAACAGCTTGTAGATTTGTTTTAAGATTAATTTGAGTGACTGGAAAGTCATGGGAGGCAAGCAAAGCAACACCTCCACATGCTCTTTGGCCATCTTCGTAATCTTTTCTGAATATTGTGAAATAGGGAATGCTGGTGGAATCAGTGCTTCTTAAATAGGTCTCCTGGAGGGCGATAGCAGCTGGCTTGTGATTGTTTATGATGTCTTTGACATCATAAATTTTTTGACGAAAACCCCGGCAGTTCCAGGAAAGAAAGGTTTAGTTTGGCTTAATATGTCCCAAGAGGACTCGCGATGCCACAAAATCATATCCAATCCAGGAAAGAAAGGAAGCCATAAAATTAAAGGATAAAAGAAAAGAGAAAACTACTTGTGCCTTTTCGTCCTAGGACCAGGTTTGTCTTGCCGAACATCCTTCTTGGACTTGGGTGGCGAAGTGTCCAAGTCATCACCTTCTAAAGAGGAAATATCACTTTCAGTGTTGTACAGATTTATAAGATCAATGGTGGAAGGAATTACGTTTCTGGATGAAACAGGTTGTAACTGTCCCGTTGGTTGGGCTAGCCCAATGGATCTAGATCCAGGTTCAGGCAGAAGAGAGGTAGTAGAAGAACTTTTTGCTAATTTGATATTATTCTGTTCAAGTGATATGGGTCTTTTTAAGGGGTTAGGTACCTTTTAAATGTCAAAATATGCAAAAAATCACTACATTTCGAATTTTAATATCTCCATGAATAAATTATTTACATAAATGAAATTTTGTATGCAGATTTTAACTACCTTTATCTTTAGTAAACTATGTTTAAAAAAATTTCTACCCCTTAAATATATTGTAAATTGGACCAAAATGAAATGCATTGTTTTTGTTGTTAGAATATTATATGGTGCATTTCGCGCAGTATTCTGGGCCAAATAATTATTATTCTGAGCTGATTTTTTTATATACTTAAAAATATATAGTATAATTACAATGATGAACTATTGTATTTTTTTTAAAGATTTCTCAATTTTTTTTTTTTTATAATTAAAAAAAAAAAAACAGAAAAGTTTTCTTTTTTTTAACACAAAATTAACCTTTTTTCAAAAACTTTCAACAGGATAGACAATAAAGTTGATCATTTTAAACATATGTATGGTTTGCATAATCTATTAAAATTTCATGTAATTCTATCCAACCATTTCTGAGAAATCTTGCGCGTGAGTGGTAAAATCACAGTTTTGAAATATCGTCGTTTAAAAAAACAAACAATTTTATTATTAAAATGCTCCAGGAGCATATGTTTCTCCTTCTTGCAGAAGAAAATTTTCTGCAACAACTTTTTGCTTTCTTCTTTTGCTCTTTCGAGCCTCTTTCGTGCTCTGAAGAAAGCGTAAATTGCAAATGTCTATTCTTTCAATATCTAAATTGACTAGACATTCTCGAGCAGAAGAACCAGTTAGACCGAATTCTTCCATCACTTTTATTCGACCTTTGTTACCCTCATTGAATAAGATTACTGCCTCATTGGTTGCAATTTCTACAACTCTCCTTCCAGCATTCTGGGTTTTACGACACAGCTTCCATATCAATGAATTTAACGACTCGTTATTGTTCTGTGTCTTTCCTTCCAGACACCTCTGAAGTAATTTTGGCTGTGTCAAATCATTAAAAGTTGGTTTGATTACTTCCATGACGCATACAGGTAAAGTTTTTTTATGAACATAGTCATTCACAGTACCACCAATAAGAGCTCTCTGATAACTGCACCACGAATTAGATCCTGACGGACAGAAACTGTGCAACGGCTCTGAGTCGGTGGATCGAGTGTGAAAGTATACAGCCCACACTGCCTTGCGAATTTCACTCAAATTATTGTTGTGTTGTCGTGTTGCATTTCCGTAATACACTGTAAGTTTATCAATTACACTATCAGTGAGGCGACCTTTCGCACCGATTGATTTGCCGTCACTGCATGCTGCCTCCATTTGTTTTAACTTTCGAAGTCTGGTCCCCATTCTTTTCTGAATGTGACAAACGCATTCAATTTTTGATACGGTTTCCTCACCATAAGGGTTGGCTTCTGTTATTGCCTGGAACGTTCTTGTATCACCATCCCCTATGTATCCAACGTATTTTGTATTTCGCGTTTCTTCAGAACGTTGGAAAATGCGGACCATGCCAACCATTTCCATCTTCCCTGCAGATCAAATATGATTGGCAAGGCATTTATTTCCATGCGTTGTTTTCCAAGCATCATATTCTTCAGTCCCTTTTCTGGTTTTAAAGTAATCGCATGACTTGCAATACGTAGACAAAACCTCAGTATCTAATACTTTCCCATATTTGTCACCGATGATAGTGCACACACCAATACGAGAAGAATGCCCCCTCGTTTTCCATGTGCCATCACCGCTAATATTAATACTGGGTAAACCGGTCATTTCAATTTCCTCAGTAGCTGCAGAGTTCATAGATTGCTGAGCCACTGTATTTGTACATGTTTGCAAGTTTTTCACTGCTGCGTTGTAGAATTTTCTGGAAACTGGGTGGGGAAGATCCATAATACCACAGAAAACTTTCATGGCTGCATATCCCATTCCAACAGCACGCATTGAATATAAATATCTCCTATTAATTTCAGGAATATTCTTTTTCGCACCTATCATTGGGGAATTCCTAAACGAGCATAACTCATCACAGTTTTTGCATTCGACTGAAATTTTTGATGACAGTCCACACATAATTTCTTCTTTGAATGTCACATTATTGCCACACGTTTTGCAGTTCAAACTGTTTTCTAGAGAAGAAAACAATAAGTTAATGTCGATAATGCGATAACCTTTAAATGTACAGTTGGTTTCACTAGTATTGGAAACATCAGAGTCAGCGCAAAGTTTTCTTTTAGAAGCACTTTCATTCAGTGCATTTTTTGATTCACATGCTGCCCTCGAATACATGTTTCCTGTGAACTTAGGTTTCTTACTTCTTTTACCTGAAGCTCTCTTTTTCTCTCGAATATCTATTGCAGAATTCATAATACAATATTTAAAAAAGAACTATTTATAATCAAAGATCAACAAAAGAAAGATTGGATTCAGAACAGTTTGCAAAAAGACTTTAGCTTGTGAAATTCTTTCACAGTAAAGAAAGAAAACAAATAAAACTAAAAATAGAAGTCAAAGTACCTTGTTCCCAGATAAAAAATAAAATTAAGTAAACAATGTACATGGCTTTAGCAATATAGAGCGTAGTCAAAATACATTTTTGTGATCGCTAATATCGACGAAGTACAAAATGTAAACAAACCATCTGGCTCTAAATGATTGAGTAAGGGCTTCACTCTTTTAACCATAACTTCCGTTCTAGAGTGAAATTTTGCACCAGGTTTGTTTTAAAACTTTGCTAAGAAACAGGGCATTAAAATTAGATCATAATATTTTTTTTAAATTTTTTGAAAATTTAAAAGGTACCTAACCCCTTAAAGAAGTATTTGTAGAACGATTTGGTTTGTTTATGTTTTTTTTGTATTTGATGAGGTTGTAGCTGATGCTTTAGAAAAAGAATGCGTTATAGCTTGGTTCGTTGAAGTTTTATGTTGGTCAGATGGCTTAAACATAGTTTCATCGGTTTGAGTTCCGTTAGTTTTTAAAGTTTTTTTACCATTGAAGAGTAAGATATTCCAGGTTTCGGGGTGCGATCATTAACTATTTTTCGGGCCTCCGGGAATGAAATGTTTTGTTGGACTTTAATTGTTTGAATTTCCTTTTCGGTTTGAAATTTAGGGCAGGACTTGGCAAAAGCTGGATGTTCACCTTTGCAGTTGACACAGCAAAGGGATGATGCAGTACAGACATCGGTCTCTTACTGACACAGGTCTCTTTGCCACGGCAAGCCATGAAAGAGTGGCCGAATCTTTGGCATTTAAAACAACGGACTGGATTTGGTATGAAAGGTCTAATTGGGCAATTTATATAGGCTATTTTTACGTGTTTGGGTAGACTTGGTGTATTGAAAGTTAATATAATATGTTTGGTGGGTATTCTTTGACCGTTTCTTTGAATAGTGATTCTTGTAACATTGATAACAGATTGATTGGACAGGGATTCTAAAATGTCGTGTTCAGTGTCATATACCAAGTCTGATTCAGAAATTACGTCTCTAGATGAATTTAAAGTTTTATGGGGTGTTACAGTTACTTCTATTGGACCAATGGATTTGATTTTTTGTATGTTTAATGATTGTGTTTTATTTGATACTTCAACGAGTACATCTCCTGCAAGGTTTTTTTTTTATGGTTTTAGTTTCTCCTACCATTCTCCTATTATAGTTTTATGTAGTAAAATAGCCGATATATTTTTTAGGTTTCCCTCATTACTCTTTATTATAAACAATTTCTGTTCTGATGTATTTTTTCCATTATTTTTATCACATAGGTGCTCCACTGAAGGAGAAAGGGGTTTTTGGTTATCCATGATTGAAAATTAAATATTCAGTCCCCGGCGGCACCACCCACCATGGAGTCCAACGAGGGGATACAGGTTTCTGTACCGGTGCTAGCCAGGGACTATACGAACCCAACTAACCTCTATGACTGCCCTAAGGAGCTAGTTGGTGAGCGGGTCCTTAGCCCAAGCAGGATATACCCACCAGCCGATCAATGTACTGGGACCAAAGTACACTTCCTGTTTGTCCGAAGCAGGAGCCGAAGCAATGTATTGGGGCGTTATGTTGTCCCTCAATCACCAGGATCACCTTTTCCGAAGACACAGGTCTCTACGCACGGCAAACACGTGGGTGATATAATCCCCAAGAGGAGCTAAAAGCACAGACGGGCGAAAAGCTTCTCAAGGGGAGCCCTCGCCTCCGAAGAGGCAACCACAACGAGGGAGCAAGAAAAAGCAAAAAGCTAAGGGAGAGGAGAAGGTACCCCGGGGTTGTGAAGCCCGTACAAACCTAAAGAAGGAATGCCCCTGGGGGCTCCAACACATCAAAGTCGTTTCGTATTTCCAGGCTAACTTCACGCCAAGCGTTTCTGGTAGCATTTATGTCCTTAAAGATGTCTAGGGTTTTACCCCACAAAATAGGCCTCTCTTGGATTAATGAAATTAAAATTTCACTATCGATAATTACGTTATTCATGCTCACATTGGAAAAAAACAATTGATGCTAAGACAACAGTGTTACACAAACGAAGTTCAACTCGCTGAGCAAACGATCTCTAAACGGTAGAAAAACAGCCGTGTGTGTAAACGTGCATTTGGTCACGTACGCCGCTTGTTCGGCGGCGACGTTTAAACTGCTGTTGGCGCCAGTGGCAGTTGGCGGCTGCTTAGCTACCGCCAACGGTAAATTGAACGATAGTTTTTTTCCCCGTTTAATGTATAAGCTCTAACTGTGTGTGTGTGTGTGTGTGGCTTCAGTGCGCTACTGTGGGAACTGAGTCGACGGTCAATTCTCCGCGACGGAAAAATCCGCCGTGTGTGTAACCGGCGTTAGTGTGCAATTTTTTTTTACAGAATGCATAGAATAATAGAATATACATATAAATACCTTGTATATTTCATAAAAACAAACGCGTATTCCAAAATTATCATAATGATTAAAAAACATGTAAGGAAATTAAACATTTACTTACCTTGATTACTGATTCTCAACGAAAATCCAGAGATATATCGTAAAAACGTAATTCTCCAACAAAAAATCCAATGTGAATCTGTTCTGTCACTGCAAAAAGTATTCCCGGAATAAACTAACAGAATACAAAAACATAAAATGCAAACTATTAATAATGATTGGAACTATTTCAGTTGTGCCACATGGGGATATAATTTCAAAAACTACCAAGGTTGCCATATTATCTACAAGACCTATTTAAAAAGTTTTGGGCTACATATTTTATTCTCTTTATCGTCTCAACTCTTATTCTCTTTATCGGTGCATCATGAATTAGTCTAAAATAAAACTGACACAACTGCTCTCAGATTGGATAAATTGCGAGATAGAGATGTAACGCTTCTCGTACACGTTGGGGCACCTCATACGTATTTTTTAATGACAACCTCAAAATTGCCATTTTTTGAGTTGCGTCATTTTTCTTGCCGGGATGCGATATATTAATGACAGAACTTTTGCCCAATAAAATTATATTAAAAGAATTCAAGATTAGTGTATTATATAGAATTATAGAGAAGAATTATATCAAGAAAAGAAAAAAATTCACGAGAAAGTGTTAAGTTACAATAGTAACTAAATGTTCATGACAGAATTCGAGTTCTCTATTTTTTGTTTTTAAGATGTATAAAAATCACTTTTACGTTGCGGATGTGACATTGTAATCAAAATAAATTAAATATGCTTTTTTCTTTAATAATAAATATAATTAAAATTTATTTGCATACATTTTATGTATGTACACGTATATTAAATTTAATTATACATTAAAATGTAAACAAAAGATAAATACTGATGCGTACCTTCAAAAGACAAAGTTTCTTTATCTTACAATAAGCACAATGAAATTTATTCTACAGAATTTAATGCGATCCATTTAAAAAATGGTAATCATGATTTTTTAGGACAAAAGATTAAAAATGCCAGATGGAATGCAAAGAGTTATAACGATTATATGAAAAAGATAAACAATAGGCAATTATTAATTTTGTTTTGATAATAACTTAGCTAGAATTTCCCCTTCTTGTAATACATGACATGTTTCAAATTTTTTTAAATGTAAAGTACCGTAAGCATTCAATGTTTTTTGTAGGGGCAGAATTTGAAACAACAAGATGCAATTGTTCTTCTACCGTGGCGAGTGCCAGACATTTACTTTCTAAGACTGACATGGTTTTTATTATCTCTTTGTACTGAGCCTCTGAAGTGAATTGATCTAATTTAGAAATGAAGCTTAACAGTGCAGCCTTGGCACTTTCTTTCATGTTTTCAGTATCTTGTTGTTTTCTCATTTTATTAGATATGGCTGCTTTTTCCAATTCAGAAGCTTCTCTATTAGCCGATACATTAATTAGTAGTTGAGTATTTTCATTAATTAAGCAATCTTCAACTTCGTGAATACCTTTTTTTAATACACAAAATTTAAATATGTTTGCACATGTTATATTTAACTGAAGACTCGGGACATTTACGTTTGTACTCATGTATTGCAGCAATCACATTTGATATTGCAAGTGTGTTCTTTTTCTCCGCCTTATACACCTCATTTTGCTTACTGAAAGACTGCACAATCCAAACGTTATCTTCTAGAAACTTTATATCTATCTCTTTTGATACATACCTTGCTGTTTTATGAGAACTTCTTAGCGGAAAAATGTGTTTCGTTAATTTTCCTCGTTATACATATGATAGACTATTCAGCAGTTTCTTTCTTAATGACTTCATAAGACTGGATAGCTATATCCAATCTTCTTACGCACTTACCTTTTAAGTCACTATTATATTTCTACTCATAATCACAGCGTTCAGAAGTCATGTTGGTGTTTATTCTGGCACCCTTTCTATAGCATGCAGCTCATTGTTTGGGCTTATTCTGATAATTTGTCTTGAAATACTGTGCAAAGGCAGTAGTTTCTGAATAATTTCCCCACTCTTTTACAAAAACATTGACAAGTTTTTCAAATATTACCTTGTCAGTTTCATTGACTATAAAAGTCAATATCTGAAACATTTCATCCCTTTTACCGGGGTCTTCCACTATTGAACGACCCATTGTAGGGTTGTTTTTGAATGTCAGTAACATTGTCATACACTTGTCAGTAACGTTTCTCCATGAACACAACATGAATTGCATCAAGGACGGTAATTTGCTTCAATTCGTCTTTTAATGCACGTTTTGTTTCTGATGCAGCCAGAAGTCGAAGGATTAAAGTTTTTGTTTAGTGCACTTTCACACAACGGATGACACTCAGATCCAAAGGTTGAATCTTGCTCTTGCAATTTGCAGGAAAAAAACACAACTTTCGTGTTATTGAAAGTTGGAAGATATTGTAGGTGAGCAAGACACTGATCCATGAATAACAGAACTTTCCGTTTTTCTTTTTGCATTTTCCTGTCTAACTTTTGAAAGAAATCCAAGAAAATTTGTGATATCATCCACGCTTTTTTTGTTGCTAGTGTAGTCGCAAGGAAGCTTCTTCACGTTCTTAAAACAGCGAGGTTTTTTTGAGAATCCTATACAACTGATTCTTCAGCTACTCAAATGAGGCTGCGAATACAGGCATCTCAAATAAGGGTTCGCCTTGCTCGGAATTTTTATTTAAATAATTAAATATTACAATTTTAATAAAATTTTGAACAATACTTAAAAAGTTCTATTGTGTAATTAAGTTTTCTCTCTATTTTATGCTAAAACTTGTGAAACATGCAAGTAATAGCAGTTTGTAGGTAGAAAGAATGTATGCTTCTAATATGAATCAAGACAACAAAATTCAGAATTATTTTTATTTATTTATTATTTTGCTGATTGTACTTATTAGTTTTTGATTTTGCTCTAAAAGAACAAATTGCTGTTCCCTTATATCTGCGGAAGCCTCCAAATTTTTTTTTTGCAGCTCAATTAATTCTGCGTTTTGCTCCAAAGTCTTTTTCTGGAGTTCAATCAATTCCAGTTGACTCTTGTGAGCCTCTGATTTCATAGTCAGAGACTCTTTCTTCAACCGAATGAGTTCATGAAGAGGATCCTCATTCATCTTCCTCTTCTTTATTCTATATCTGACGACCCTGGGTGTTGATGTTTCTGAAAATATTAAAGACTTAATAAGAATTATGCAATTTCTTAAATCATGTGGGTTGTGTCTGAGAAACTTTCTAAAACTATTATATATTTTTTGTTTTGAGCTAAAGGACTTGTTAACTGATTCCAATAAACACACAAAAAGTTACAATATTATTAATGCTTTATACACATTGGACTTTTGGCTTAGTGGAAGCATTGATAAAACTTAATATTCAGATTTTTTTTAATGCTAAAGATAATATTCAATCAATAAAAATTAACCGACAAGTATTTGATCTCTACTATTATAAAAGGAAGTGTTTGTTTTCTGACCACAAAGTCCTGATGAATCTATGGCACAGTAATGGGATCTGGCACACAGGTAGTCCGAATTTTTTGGGTCACAGCAAATTTTTAAAATTCAGTCTAGAATAGTTTAAAATGAATTTAATAGTTTTTTCACCGTTCCACAGGCAATGTCGTTATGACTGTTATCCAATAGGCTACAAATTCCCATTTGGTATGCAAACCAATAACCCCACAAAAGCAACTGGCACAAGCAGTGGCTAGTAAAATTGTTTCGGTATAATACACTGGTGTCCAAAATTATCTTTAACATGCGTGGAATGAGGCATAACACATAAATACAAAGGGAAAAATAAGAACACTGCATATGGCATGAAACCATAAAAATGCCAATAATATGTGACGAGGAAAGTTCAGAAATAAAGGATATTTTGCTGGCCGGACTATTTGCTCGATGGCTTCATTTTCAAAGAATTTGTCAACGAGGTTTGCTCGACGTGGACGAGAATTATTGTCCATAAATAAATCAGATGCACCTCTGAGAAGTCTTACATAAACTACATTTACAGACATGTAAATAAACTTATAGCTCATTTAAAATCACTTAAAAAACAACTTCTGTAGTAGTCAGTAAAGTATAAACGTGTAGTTTTTCTTACAGCTTCAATAGATATTAGCGACCTTCAATAGATAAAAAGCTTAAATGCAGATGCTATGCGAGTTTTGTAAGTTTCGCAAGTTAATACTAAACTACTTACTAGAGGAAAATTTAGCACTTATGCTTCTTTCGGGTATTTCCGACATGCCTAGAAAAGAAATTTCATCATAAGTACAGGTCAAATATCATTGATACACAAATCAATATTAATGTTTATAGCCAAGCAAAATATCAAGTATGATTTAAAACAACATTTTATAAAAATATTCCATTTTTAAGTTAATTACATGTTTCTGAAGAACATGTGTAAAAAAGGCAAATGTAAAAAAAAAATCTTAAATGACTTTTTTTTTGCTACAAAATACACATGTAATGAAAATCTATTGAAATAAATTTGAAATGAAAACATTCAGTAAAAATAAATCTGTTATACAATAACCAAGGAAATTTTATTTTAAAATCAAAGGAAGTACGTACTATCTGAAAGAGAATCCTTCATGGTTATGTCCACTTCTTTCAAAATCATGGGTTCACATGAACTTACGCCTGTAAAAAAGAAGTATTAAAAATTACTTATGAGCATGGCAAATCATTTTTTTTTCAAACAAGTAGTTAATTGGGTGGAGGCAAAAGTTCGTTCAGTTTTTGCCACTCGATGGTGTAGTGTTAACAAAGAGTACTTTACACGTGTAAAGTTTTGATGTTGTTTGATAAAAGGAATTTCAGCGAGTACTTGAAGAAAAAATAGTTTTATTTGGTGGTGCTTTTTAAATTTTGTTAAGCATTAAAAATGGCTTATAAATAAAGAGCATTTTCGACAAATTCTTTGTTTCCGAAAAGGCAAGAATTCTTTGTAAAAGGTATGTGTTGTGCTCGGTGAGTGTGTTACGTCGTTCAGAAGTTTTCACCTAAATCGGTTCTTTAGCCAGAAATCTTAGAATTTTTATGAGTGCGGGATCATGCAACTAGCAGAGAAGGTAATCTATCAATCAGTGTAATAAAATTATTTTCCACCCATTTTTGTCAAAAAAAAGAGGGTAAATGTTTGCATTAATCAATACAATTTTTTCTAACTGTTCAATAGATAGCTTTATGAGATTTAAAATCGAAATGTGAACTCACTACTGTCTGAAAGTTCTCATTTACTGGAAGTTGAGATGGAAATGGAGCCTGCAAAACAAATTGGAAAAGGATTACTTATAAATACACATTTCATAAAGGTGAAGTAAAAAAATTAAATTTAACGAAATGCTAAAAAAAACTTACCGCCAACTGAGCATAGGCCGTATCAGATGAGAGGCAAACTGCGCCTTCATAGCAACTTGGCCCTATTAAATTTAACACACGGTCTTCCAAGAGAGTCAATTTTTCAGTTATTGGCTCTCCACCTCCAGTTTGGGAACGGGATTTCGCCAGCAGTGCACCCTTTTTCTTTACTCCATACTTTAAATCGGTTCATTTCTTTTTGGCATCGCTGCATACTCTCTCCATTCGCCCAGACCGGTAAGCATTTAGCTGGACGGCTACAATATTCCACCCTTTACGCTGATAAGCTAAAGTGGAATAAGCACCACCGAGTTTTCCGCTCACGAGATCCGGGCGGACTTCCAAGGTGGCAACCAAAATTTCACTCTCCTTACTCATAACAGAATATATTAGGAATGATGAATGCAATTACAGTTCAACCAGAGGTAAGAGTCTGAAAACGTAAACAAACTAAACGGTCAAATCACGGTCAATTATTGGTCAAATCACGATTCTTTGACGTCAACCATTTGAGCAATCATCTTGCTATAGTGGTAACCCTAACAACCTCGATCATGTTCCAACGACGAAATGAATCCCAAAATACGATTCTATCGTGGCGCTTTCAGTCGATCGAGCGGATCGATCACGTTTCAGTTGAATCTGGCCCTTAGTATGATGACGTCGCATACTTTTTCGTCGAGTGGTATTTTACTTCTTATTATGTACTGCTTTGTGAAGTCCTGAACTGACTGGATTATATTCGGCTGTTGACTCCTGCTGGGCTAGTACCCAACTGGTCATAGCCATGTGTACTTACAGGAACTTGTGTAACGGTTTTTAAAATAAGCATACCTAAAGTATAAAAAAAAATCATGTTTTAACTTAATAATTATCTTCTAAAACAATCCTGCATCATAGTCTTTCTGTGTTATGATTTTAGCTATATCATGTTTATGCTTCAGAGGTTTTTTCAGTGCCCGAGCTTGCTTAGTAATTTTCTGTACACTGATTTCAGCCTTGCATATACGACACATATCAATGCGACACAATGCACAGTAAGTGTTTTTACCAGGGTTAACACCCAAAGCTTTCTAAACTTTTAGCCGGCTCTGCATTTCTTCATTAAAAAATATCACAATCCATTACACCAATTTTCAACGTCTATAATGAAACAAGAGTGCTTTTTGGTTCCCGCTCCCACAAACAGTTATTAAAGCTCTCATTTGGGTTTTGCCGTACAGACATTTACCCAAGAGATTCGGATCCGTAAAACTTTGAAAGACAGGCTCAGGCAATGAATGTTTATGTGAATATTCTTCACCAGTCTCTTGGGCAACATTATATCTGCACCAGCTATCTATTCCTACAGGACATAACCCATGCTGAGGCGACGCATCTGTAGAGTTTGTGAAATTTATATGGCCCAAATTGCTTTAGCCATATCTTTCACTGACGAGTTAATATTTCTTCGAATGGCTAATCCATAGTAACTTTGCAAGAGATTAATTTCTGAATTAGTCAAACGAACACGTCTAGAAATTTTTTTCCCATCCGAGAGTTTTATATTTTTCTTTTCCTGTATCAGAAGAGAGAGAGAGAGAGAGAGTCTGAGACGTGCACCCATCCGCTTTAAGACGTTGCAAACGCACTCTAGTTTTTCAATTTTAATTGAATGACCATAAACGTTATCATTGTCAACTTTGATAAACCCTTTCGAATCACCATCACCCAGATATTTTATGTAGCGACCACCATTATAACCCTCGAAGTTTTTCGTGCAATTATGTGTGATGTTCTTATAACAGAGAACAGTATATAGTTAAACACTCAAAATGGATAACTTTTCCCGTTTCCAGTCCTGTGACACGCACAACACCATTGAGTGAGGTATGACCACGCTTTTGCCACGTGCTATCAAATGCTGCAACAATATCTCTGTTATTGTTGGTCAAGGGGACTTCTTCAACGGCTGATAATATCGAACCTCTACAAACCGTCTCAAGACTTGGAAATTAAGTCATGATATCGTTCAAATTTTGCTGGTGGTGGTGGGAAATTCAAGATAGCACACAAAGTCTGACCCACACTGTTTTCTTTTCCAATGCATCGTAACCCATTAATGAATCTGATATTGATGTCATAATTTGCGTTGGATTTTTCAGGAGACATACTGCTCACACAATGTCCACATTCGCTGGATATAATACACAAACTAACTGCAAGGCCTCTTCGACTCCTGACCTTTTTCCTGAATGTTAAGCATGCCACTGTTACAGATTTTACACTTGAGTGCTAAATTCATCAGATCAGAAAGAAAATCATCTTGGACAACACTTGTTTATATCCTGATGCATTCGTAACAGTGTCAGATGAATCCACATGTGAAATCCACATTAGAAAGACACTGAATTTACTTTTTCTACACAACAACGTTTTACGAAATTTTACAACGGTGAATACTCTGCTCAAATCAAAGCAACACATAAAACAGAAGGTAAACAAAACATGCAAGCGGTTTTCTATGAAAGAAAGTTACAGCTAGATGTTATTGCCACTTTTTAAAAAGAAGAAATAATTAATAAATCTGTGCAAAGGCTCGTTACAAAAATCGTTAAATCTTATTACAAAATATTCTTTGATTACTGCACGCATGAGATGTAGCACATGATTTTCCAATGGGTTGACGTCAAACCCATGGGAGTCTTATTCACTAAAGAGTTTCATACCCACAACTTTTTCAATTGCTAACTTTTCGAAATAAAGTATAGTAGAGCATTTTTTTGTTGAAAAAGCTTTGCAATTCGGGTTTTCACGGAAAATTGCCTCACAAATTTGGCAGATCCTAAATAAACTTACAGATGGATAAACAAATTGTTCCTACTTTTAAAAGAAAATGAAACTGTTGCAGTGGTATGTTTAAAAAGTGCACACTTATGCAGTGATGGCATTTTAAAAGTGATGTCAGTTTTTTCTCAATATATCCAGCTAAATAGTGCACTATGTAGACCTTTCAAGAAGACCAATATCAAATCTTTTTTATTACATTATATATTTGTTTTTTATCTTGAGTTTGGCATAATATGTCCCAAGAGGACCCAATGCCACAAAATCATTACCAATCCAATCCAATATCAAAAATTATATTATGTTCAGCTACGCTAGTTTCATTGGTGATTGCTCTGTGATTTTTGGTAGTCAAATTAATGACGTTACTTGGAGAATGAGCACTTGGCACATTTAAAATGGTAACTTCTTCAAATGGTTAGCAGTTGCCAGTACTTGAACATTTTAACTCGTGTCTGACAAGTAGCGTTTTTTAAGTAGCCTTAAACTATCTATTTGTGTGACTATTCCTTTGCTTATAGTTGTTAGAATTTTTGGAAAAGATGGAGATATTGTTAAGTGCTTAACACGCGGTCGACCACACTAAATGCCCTATTCAACTATAATCGAACAATTTTGTATTATTTCAGTTATCTATTTAACGTTATTAAATAAATGTTTAAATTATTAAACATTAATTTAATATTATTAAACATTTATTTAATATTATTTAGTTTGACCAGTTCTTACCCTTGCACCATAAAAAACCACTAAATCAAAACTTAATATTATTAAATAGTTAAGGGGGGCTCGGCACACCCAAAATTATTTTTTAAATAAATAATATTTATTGTAGTTTTTATCATTAATTAATTTTTTCCCATGTAACAAAATGAATTTTGAGAGGGGGGGGGGAATCAAAAATTGTATCACAATGTTTTTTTAATTTAAAAATTTTAATAAAACCGTTCAGAAATTTCAAAAGGATTATTCTTTTTTAATATTCAATATTTTAACTTCAAATTTTTTTACAAAATAATGAAACTTCTCTGAACACTTCTAAATATGGGATTTTGAATATCTTGTGTATTTTTTGAAAAAAAATTAAAAACTGAAAAGTTTAGAGAAAAATTACGAATTTTTTTAATTAACCTGTAATAAAATAAGTTCTACTTATTTTTTTACAAATCCCATATTTAGTTTTATTGATCAGGTAATATTATGAGCAAGTGGTTAAAATCTCAGATGATTTAGATGATTGTTTAAAAAGCCTTATGGTTTTAACCATAACAGTGTTTGATAAAACACAAAACTGAGAAAAACCAATTTAAATTTTTTATATTACTAAAAAAGTTATAAAGAAACCATTAAATCGACATTTTTTTTATGTTGACCAGCACATATATGTGGTGTTTTAGAATATTTATGTGTAAAAATAATAAATATTGTTTCATACAGTCAAAATTTAATGCAATGGAATATTCACAAAAGCGATGTACTTTGTAAAGTAAATACGAAAATTTGATTTTAACGAAAAAAATTTTATGGTAATAGTATTGAATTCTGTTCTACTATTATGTTATTACAAATGATCAAAAAAATATACTATGCATAAATTCTCATTAAAAATTTGCAGTTATTATTAATATGCGACTCACGAAATGGAAAATATAAGTGAAGATGTTTTAGAACGATCCTGCTTTATAGGTTACACCTTCCCTTCTTTTGTTTGCATGTTCTTGCTTCTTAATGGCAAGTTTAATCAGTTTTCTAGAAAACAGATATTTTGCTGTAGCGCGTCTAGCTTGAAAAAGCAACTTCCTTTTGCACAGCATCATTCCAAGTGTCCGACTTGCATTCCCGCAAGAAATCCCCAATGCATTCTGCTGTTCTTGTAATGTTTTGGACACACCATTATTGAATTCACACGCTGCCTCAGAAACTGCACGTCGAACAAGGTTAGGAAGTGCAAATTTGCCCTTTGGGTATTTGCTCCACATTATACTATGTAGAGATTCATGAGGATTTTGCGTTGCATTGCGAATGCAGCGTTGTAACAGATCATCGCTAGCCAATCTTTGGTATACTGGTAAGATGTATGGCAGTATGGTTTCATTGATTGGTGTTTTCACACACTTATTATGAGGCCCTATTTTTACACCCTGAGCTTTGTCTCTCTCGTAAAAACACCATGAGTTGGCACCTTTTGGGCACTTGGAATGTTAAGGATTAGCATCCGTTGAAATACTGTGAGACAGTGTAGCATATATTGCCTTTTTCATTTCTTTGCAGTTTCCTTTATTTCTGCGAATAGCTCTTTGATAATATTTGGTAACTTTTTATTGTTTTATTTTTCAAATTGCTCTGTTTTTTACCTCCCAATATGATCCCTTTGGCTTTATTTTTCGAAACAACTTCACGTAAACCAGTTCCTAACCGTTTCCCAACATGATTAATGCATTCTTTTTTTTTTATCACAACCATAAACTTGTAATTACGGAAGACATGGAAAACGACCCAAGATTACGTAATAAGTTAATAGTATTTCCTAGGGGTACATACACTACGGAACCTGGAGAGGCGCATGTAGTCTAGCTGGTCAACTACAAGCTTACCGTTATGTAGAATTGACCAGTATTTCCATACGGGAGCAAACACTACTAAACCGGAAGCTGGATGATTCGCCAATACGGGTGTTTACATAGCAGTGTGCGGGTAAACTGAACGATCACCTTAATTCGTCTGCTTTTTTAGCGTCAATAGTAAAGTAATATTATATTAGTTTGAATTTCATTATTTTAAAACATAGTTCCTGTTATTAAAATTGTAATAAACACAAAAACAAAATACATAAAGTGATTTAAAATACGGAATAATGTAGTTGGTTGTAATAGAAATATTTATTAGACAGGGAAAAAAAAAACTAAATGTGTTACTTTAGGTGCAAATATATATTAAATACATTATATAATTATGATATTCTGCAATACGCAACAGCATTTTATAATGTCCGCTACAGTTTCTTCTGCTTCAATGGCTTTGGAAAATATTCGCCAATTCGAATACGAAATTCCAAATGCACACTCGACTGGTTTTCTGTCTCGACCCTTGTCTCTTCATCAGCCATGAGATGCTGGTTATTGTAAGGCGTCATGTTTTTCAATAATGGATATGCATCATGGTCACTACTGAGCTCCACAATTATTAACATTGTCAAAAAAACTAGTCTTCAAACGTAAACAAACAATCAATGAAAGGTTCTATGTGCGCATATCCATTGTCTGCAGGCTATGCGCGTAAGTTCAGCCCCGTTGTGTTTACTACACGCTTTAATACTAGGTTACCTTCTAGTCTACATGCGAACATGCCTTGCGACTAGCTATGCTACATGCGCGTATCCAGGTTCCGTAGTGTACGTACCCTAATACTTATGAATTACCTAGTTGCTTATTTATACTAATTTTCAAAAACAGAAAATCAATAAATTAAATTTTACAAAGCTTTAAACCATTTTATAATTTGTTTAGAGTATTTTGGAAAAATTCCAGGCACAGTAATAAATAATTCAACTTTCAAAAGTTTTAGTCTGAATACGATATGAATAAGTTTACAATTGCATTTTTCTATTTCTAAAAGCAACACCAAGGGTACATGCCTTTCGAAGGAAAAGGATAAGGACAGAGAGGGACGAACCTTGACTGAATTAGTACATTTTACAAAAAGAAGCAATCAGCTCAAAGAAAGCTGATTGAAATACACACAAAAAAAAAAAACTTTGATTTAAGCATCAGTATACAAAATGCGTTGGTGTCAATGGCTGCTGAGCAGCAAAAAACAAATATTCTGCTTGCAGAACTGTTAAATAAATAAAAAAATTTTTATTTAAGATTTGTCAATGAAATTATTTACATGCATCTATTATTTATATACATATTTATTACAAACTCACAAAATTGGTTGCAAGTGCATCTTTGATTCGAGATGCATGTTGCCACAAACCAATCCGTGAAACAGATGGATTCCCGTTGATATATGGAGTCTGTTCATCCAAATCTTCATTAATCGGTTCCTCGTATGGCAAGAGAACATTGCGTGACATGCAGATGTTATGCAAAACTGCAGTTGCAAGTATAAATTTGCATACATTTTCAGGTTTGTATAAAAGAAACCCCCCAGATTCATGCAGGCAACGGAAACGAGATTTTAAAATCCCGTTGCACTGCTCTATGAGGATCCGAATGCTGCGCAACACCTTGTTAAAGGTGATTTCGACTGCACTCTACGCTAACGAATATGTGGTCAGCAGTCACAGTTCTAGTGGATAACCACTACCCCCCCCCCCCCCCCCCCCCGAAAAAAAAAAGAAAGTTGAAGCCATCTCCTTCCTGCAGCATTTGCCTCAGACCACTCATACTCCATATGAAGGAGTCGTGTGTACTTCCAGGCCATCTGGCTACCACATCCATAATCTTCATTTCTGCATCACAGACCTTAAGAAATAAAAGTTAGATTTTTTTAAAAAGCAGCAGAGTTTTGAAGTTCACAAGCTTAATAAAACATAGTTCTTATAGAAATGAATCCATCGCATCTTGAAAGAATTATCTCAAATTGGAATTTTTTGAACATTGACAAAATAACACTGAGTAACTCTTTGTTTCCCTGAAGTTCAAGCTTTTCAAGAGGCTCTCGAGGGCTTTTCTGGTGGTTATCTGGTTATGTACTTGTTTTTCGACAGTATTTTCAATCTATTTAAATATTGCTTAGACTAAATTCGGGTACTCTTGAGGAAAAGTTATCGTAGTGGTACATTTCAGAATGAGACAAATCCTATAACTAGATGGTATAATCCTAGATCCTATAACTATGGAATCTAAATATGTCATTTAAGGTGTGAATATTACAGATGATTCATCATAAAGGAACCTTATGTATGTGGTACGAAGCGTTTTGAAGAACATTAGACTCGTCAAGTAGGGTCCGGACTTTCATACTACAAGGAACATCTTTTCAAAAAGGCTATGGATTAAGGCGTTTGTTTCGTGCTGCATTGTCAGTTTTAATAAAATCGTGTAAAACTGTTGGGAAAGAAGCTTTAGTCACTGGAATGCAGGTTGTCCACGATGTGCTATCAGGACAAGACTTGCAAACATCGGTCAAGAAGAGGTCAAAAGAAACGGGAAGGAGTTTAACCCATAGAGCTCTTGATCATGTCCAATCCATGTTGGGACGAGGAAAGCATAAAAGGAAACTCAAAACGAATCTAAAAAAGCACGGAAGGTGAAAAGACACGATATTTTTATTCAAAATGACATTTCTTCTGATAGGATCACCTGAATGTGTTAAGACCGAATTAGAACTTTTTCACCTGCCTGTTACTCAGACGGCTATTGAGAGTGGACAATGCGTTTGGGTTTCACCACCGCAAGTGGCCCCCCCCCCCTCGTCCCCGCTGTGGTGGCAGGTTATGAGCGGTTTCTTTGTGGCCACCCAAGGAAGGAGAGTATTGAACCTCCAGAAGTGGGGCGGTGACTGGCCGGCCAGGGAGGGTGCTGGTTGCATTGGTGTTTTCACAGCATGACATTGGAATACAAAATGGATAAGATGCAACGCATTGTGGAACTTTTATGTTGGACTTTAGAGAGTATATGGTCATTTTTTTTTTGAGAATCCTGTTGAAGAATTGGGTTAAATTGGGAGTTTGGTCCAGTTATGGTGTCTATATTGTTGAAAAGGAAGTGCACTATTTTTACTTGAGTTTGGTTGTTGGTGGCAGTATTTTGTTTACATGTTTTGCTAAGTTGAAGTTAGGTTATTTTAAATGGTTGGTTGTGTGTGTCGCGTTAGAGGGCAGTTGAATATGTAGTGTTCCGAAGTTCCCGGCTCCCCGCAAATACAGTTATCGTTGATGATGAGGCAGAATCTGTATAATCCGAACGGGCCATGTCCCGTTAAGTACGGTCCTGGTAGGTTTTTGTTGTGGTTGACTTTGTTGAAGACGTAGGTTCTGCGGCCTGTGTCTCCGCTGTCCCATTCATTTTGCTTCTCGATAATGATGAGGGTTTTAAGGTGGTTTTTCAGGAATCCTTAGTTGAGTTTGAGCTGGATGGAAAATGAGACTTTTCTTTCTGCTCCTGCTTTGGTCTGCTTGCTCAATACCCTTAATACCTGCGTGGGCTTTGACCCATTGTATTTTATTATGTCTTGGTTATGTTTTAAAACTTGTCTGATGTGTTTCTTTTTTCTATCTTTGTTCTGGACTTTTTTGATTGTGTGGAGAGTTGAGAGGCTGTCAGTATATTTGGTTGTAGGTTCTTTTTGGGTGGAGTCCCAGTTGGTTGTGTGTGTGTGTGTGTGTGCAAAAAGAACTGCTATCTTTTCCGCCTGGGATACTATGTTGTTGGGACTGGCTTTCCATGTGAGGATTTGTTTATTACCTGTGTATATGACGAAGGCCGCACAAACTCCTTCTGTCTTAGAGCCGTCTGTGTATAGGTTGTAAGTTGCTGGTGTTGAGTTTAGTTTGTCGATGTTGGAGAAGTCAATTTGTTGTTTCGTAGTCTTGGGCCCATATTGTTTGTCCTAGGAAACTAACGTCAAAACTGTGCCTAATTATTTTGTTGGTGGCTGCTTCTTTAATTGCTGTTAGTTGAAGTGGGACCAGGCCCCAGAGTACCAGTATAGCGTTTGTTGGATCGGTGCGGTATCCTCTATACATGCGTAAGACAAAGTAACGTTGGATTGTCGCCAGTTTTTCTATTTATTCGTGTTGTGTATTGCCCAGATGCTGGCCGCGTAGCATACTGGGAGCTCTGCTACTGACTTATACCAAATTTTTTATCATTTTGGGGTTTGTTTCCCAATTTCTGTCTAATGTGGTTTTAATTCTATTGGAGAAGATTATTGTTGTATTTCCTATGGCCTGTAGATGTGGGAAGAAAGAGAGGTTCTCGTCAATGATGATTCCCAGGAGTTTGAGATCTTTGTTGACTTGTATGTGCCATTGAGACCGGCTTTGAATGTCCGTTTACGAATCATACGCTTTTTCATTGGTTATTACTTTTAATTTTAAGTGTTGAAATTGTTAGTTTTTCCCTTCAGCACCATTTTTGTACCTCCAGGAGTGTTGTCTTAGCAGTGTTCTCTATTTCCCGTCTTGAAGTCCCCTTTATACTTATTGTTTTGTCGTCTGCGAACGCTTGGACGTTGCAGTTTGGGCTCCAATTGGCTTTTTGGAGCTCTAGAAATGTTTTTGAATCACCGTTCCCAATGTAGTTAACATATTGGAGATTGTGTTTTGCCTCGGAACGCTAAAAGATTTTCAGACTTCCATCAACTTCCATTTTCTTCGCAGATCCGGAATGATTTTTCACGCAAACATTTTTATGACTTTCTTTCCACAAATTGTATTCCAAACCGGATTTTCGCCCTTTCCATTGTTCACAACCCTTGCAAAAGGAAGACATCACTTCAACGGCAAGAACTTTTCCAGTTTCGGAACCAATCATTGTTGCGATTCCTACTTGAGAGGTATGTCCACGGGTTTTCCAGGAACAATCACCACTGGCAGTAATCTTCGAAAGACCCGTGACATTCCTTTCTTCAATAGCAGCTTTAGACATATATATGTCGGCAATATTTGATGTAGTATTAGAAATATTTTGCACCTTTGTTTACCGGTGGTGGTAAATCCATAACACCACAGAAGATGGTCATTCCGGCTAACCCTTTCCCAATGCATCGCATGGCATATGTGAACCGTAAGTTAATTTCACTAATGTTATTTTTAACGCCCGTCATGGAGCAGTTTCTTACACTAGACAATTCCTTGCAACTGCTACAGTGAAATGAAAATTTACAAGATAAGCCATCTCTCAGAGTCTCTTTAATTGTGATATCACAACCACACATTTTGCAGCAGAAAAATTTAGATATTTCTTTGAAAAGAATTGAAATTTCTATAATTCGAAATCCATTAAAATCTGCAGCACAATATATTTCGTCAAAGCAGGGGCTTTCTAACTTTTTAGACGAAGAAGAATTCAGGATCGCTTCAGATTTTCTTGTGTACATGTTACCGGTAAACTTTCTCTTCTTGGGTCGTGTTCCTGAAGTTTGTTTGCTTTCAGAACCATTGATCGTTGAAAATAACACAACAAAAACGACATGATAAAATATATTAGCTCTTAAAATAAATGTTTTTTTTTGTATAAATAAATATACTGGCAAATGAATAATAGGATATAGAGTTAGAACAATATAACGCGCCACTTCTGACCTGCTGAATGCAGTTACAGTAAAAGTTTTTTATTTTTCCCACGATCTTCTTCTAATTGAAAAGTGGATGCAAAAAGAATAAATCCAAGGCTTTGCTGGTTGTATAAAATTACGACTACACTCTCAGTTCTGATGTCAGATGGTCACGAGTGACAGGTGTAAACAAAGCGTGACAGCCGATTCAGATTTTAGCCAAAATTTTATCAAGTGACCCTTGGATCTTTCTCAATATCTCGCGATAGAAACAACATGGCAACCAAACCATTGGTATAATTTTATTCAGAATTAATAGAGCTTTAATAATACTAAATGAAAAATCGATTTTTTTTCACCATTTTAAAGGTGTACTGTTCCAGTAAGATAGAGACGATAAGAGAGTGTGGGTCCAAGACCTGGGAGCCGGTGTCAAAGCTGCAATTAAGAATTTTAAAATACGTAATTTTAGAATTCGTAAATTTGTCATACCCTGGGGTCGATTTCCTTATTTGAGGGATAGCTTAGGATTGGATATGGTTTTGTGGCATTGAGTCCTCTTGGGACATATTATGCCAAACTCAAGATAAACAATGGGATGACTGCCATGATCAGGGTGTTTCAATAATTGTAAAACACTTAATGAATCTGTAAAAATGATACATTTTTCATAACAAAAATCTGATATATTTTATAATGCTTTATATTTTCTAATACATTATTTCAGCTGTAAAAACAGAACACGAAGGGTAAAGTTTAAAACTGTGAAGATAATCATTAGTAGTGAACGCAGCTCCAACATAGTCTGCCCTTTTAGATCCATCCGTGTAAATTTGAATAAAATTAGAGTAATTTTCTAAATGCTTTTGAAAGAGTTGTTTGTATATAATATCAGAGGTATCTGCTTTATTGAAATTTTGGAATGGGTTTTGAAATTCAAAATCATGATTAAACCAAGGAGAGAAAGAGTACAGTTTTCCGTTCATCAAATTCAACATTCTCAAGTGGAACGTAGGGATGAAGGATGTTTTAGCTTGATAAAGGCCTCTCTCTCTCTCTCTCTTTAAATATGGACTGTGTGATGAATGGTATGCAATGGGTGAGGGATTGAGGAAATTCTCAAATAAGGTGACAGTTATTGTCCCTGGAATATTAAGTCCAGAGAAGGTTCAAAAGCGTCCACATATAAGCTGCTTACGGGTAAAGTTCTAAATGCACCAGTACATAAGCGCAAATCTGTGTGTTTGGATAAAAATTTTAAATACCTCTCTGATGGGTGCAAGTCTGTCCGTCGTCTTTCTTTCGGCTCGTGAATTTATATCATCAAATCTGAGGCATCTCAATAAAAAATAACTAAAATCGTTGTTTGAAAGATGCGCATGCCACATCCATCCGTCGACCACAAATCTTTAGCAGTGAGATGCGCAGCTCTCAACACACCAGCATAAAACAATAGTCCAAACAATGCCTTTAGTTCGGCTTCATTCGTGTCTCGAGCATCACGTTCTCTGGAAATTTTACTCCTCACTGTTGAGTTGAGTTTGGCATAATATGTCCCAAGAGGACTCAATGCCACAAAATCATATCCAATCCAATCCTCACTGTTGAGATATAAATATTTTTTGACTTGACCAAAATATGCATTATTTGGTCATCAAAAATTTTCATCAAGCATTCTCCAGGGGCGTTTTCAAATTTCTGTAAAGTTTCTTTACACTAGGTAAATGGGTTACAATGTAATGAGACCTCGTACGAACATTTTTTGGTGGATGCTCTTTTAGCCAGGCAGTTCCGTCTTTTCCTAAATAAGAATTTTCTGCAGTCAATGATTGTGGATCAAAATCATCCGATGTATCAATTTCTTGCTCTGATCCAGTCAAATGATCACTTTCTGAAATATTATCTTTTTCCGAATCACAGTCGTTGAGTTCACTCTCCGTTTGTACGCTTGCAAGGAGATCCCGCAATCTTTGCTGCTCACGTTCGTAAGCGCTCATTTCGTCCCGCAATGTTAGACTAAAGTGAAACGTTACAACACGCGCGAGGTAATTTCCCTCTCATTCTTGGAACGATATGAGCCGATTATCGGAACGGAGGCAAAATTCCTTTGGACAACACCTTCGTGACCTTGGTCTTGAAAGGTACCAGAAGTATCAGAATGGTCGGGTCAAAATTTACACCTTTTTCGAGCAAAATAGTGCTGCTGGGGTAGATTTTATCCCGGCGGGTTAAAATAATTATAGGCAATTTTCTCTTGAAATATTTAAATGTTTCCAATTTTCTAAATAATAACTCCATGGGACAAAATAAATTGGCATAATATGTCCCAAGAGGTTGAGTTTGGCACAATATGTCCCAAGAGGACTCAATGCCACAAAACCAAATCCAATCCAATCCACATAAGCGCAAAGCTGTGTGGTGGATAGTGTTCAGAGTTATGAGTGAGAATTTTCTTGCTGAGTCATACACCACGCAGCCGTAATCTAATTTTGATCGTATTAAAGCTCTATAAATCTTTAAAAGGCAAGTACGATCAGATCCCCATGATAATTTTGATAAAACTCGTAATATATTAAGAGCCTTTCCGCAGCGTTTGCGTAGATTTAAAATATGCGGTTGAAAAGTCAACTTCTTGTCAAATGTAATACCTAAAAACTTTATATTGTCCACAACATTAATTAAAATATCTTTGAAGAATATTTCAGGGTCAAGATGAAGATTTCGTTTTCTGCAGAAATGAACACATGCAGTTTTTGAAGGTGAAAAACTGAATCCATTTTCATTTGGCCAATTAGTAATTTTGTTAACGGCCTGTTGAAGTTGTCTCTATTAAACGAATTTCTTTAGCTGCGCATGAAATTTGTAGATCGTCAACGTAAATGAGACCTTTAACAAATGGAGGCAATTGAGAAATAATTAAGTTAATTTTTAAAAATACACTTAAAACACTGCCCTGTGGTTCTCCCTCCTCCTGAATAAAAACATCCGAATAAATCGATCCAATCCTAACTTTAAAATATTTTTTTTCTAAAAATTCCTGAATAAAAATAGGCAGATTTCCTCTTATGTCATAATTAAAAATGTCTTAAAATTCCTTGTCTCCATGTTCGATCGTAAGCTTTTTCTATGTCGAAGAAAATCGAGACGAGATGCTTATTTTGAACGAAAGCATTCCTTATTTCGGTCTCGAGAGCGACTAGATTATCAATAGTGGATCTATTTTTCCTGAAACCACTTTGAAAAGGAGAGAGACATTTATCGTTTTCCAAAATATAAACGAACCTCGCGTTGAGATTGAAGAGTTCTGTCAAAAATTTCCCATTCCTTCGAGATTGGAGGTGGTAGTGTTTGATGCCAATCTAATTTAATTATCCACAATCATTGCATAAAGATTTTTGCTTTATTAACTGGCCCAAGGAGACTTAGTGGGTAGTAAATGCATGTGATATTTGCGACAGTACATCTCGCGTCGTAATACTAGATGTTAGATTAATTGTTACTTTGAAGGCAAATGTATCTCGAACTATTCCACAGCATACCTAAGGTTTTGACTGTCTGCTCCTGGTAGGATCGATTGGGAATATACACGATTCAGTATTTTGCGAGATAGTATTACTGCCCCACTTAAGCAGTGTCATTCCTCCTCGTTGTAGTGATTCAATTGAATACCTTGGCAGGGTAGTCAAGATTTTCTTTCCACAATATTTGTTTAAGATAGGTTTGCGATGACGTTATTTGTCGAAACATCCTTTCAATGTCTATTTGGTTGGGGAAACCGCTCCATCGTGTCAGCATTGCCAAGAGTCTCTCTCCATCGATCATATTTTAACTTCTTGTACTGGTCTTAGACATTTTTATCAACAATTTTTTTACTTTCATTACCAATTTTATCTGATATGTTGCATTACCCTCCTCATCCATCACTTTTTAACTTTTTACATCACTCTGGATTTTTATGCCATATATAATACATTATATTTTTATTGTATTTCTATACTGCCTTTTTAAACTAATTCAAGCTAAAAAATAAAAATTTTAAAAGTACAAATATTTTGTAGAGAGCATTTATATAGAACTCGGTGAAAAAAAATTCAATACAGTGAGTTCACTTTGGGTGCGCTCTGTAAAAAAACTTTAATATATATTGAGTTGCAACTTTTTTCCCTATCATTAGAAATGTTTTTTGAATTCATTAAAGTATTTTTTGTTGAAAATAACCAGGAAAAAAATTTTTTAGACACAATTTAAATCAGTTTATAAAAATTTTGTGATTTTATACCTACTAATAACCCATTAAAAAAATTATGTTCATATTTCGTCAATAGTTTATATTTTAACATAATTGCCTAATATAAATACATGTGTATGCAAAATTTCAGACTGATAGCTTTAATAGTTTTTTCACAGAGCGCACCTGAAGATAAAAATTTATCATTTTGAGAAAACGACAAAAAACTACAAAATAGCTTCTCCTTACCTTATCGATAAGAACTTTCCAAAGCACAAGTAAACAACATTTGCGGTTAAATATAATAACAGTCGCAGTTAAACCTGTTACCAATCGATTAAAATGTATATTTATACAAAAATATACTAAAAATATAAAATATTAAAAAAAATATAATTTGTTGTCGGCAAAATCGAAACCTGAAACCGAAACCAAAAAGGATAATTTCAAAATTAAATTTTAGTAACTTAAAATGCATTTTACGTAATAAGTGATACATCAAACGATTCGTATTAGTGCCCTCTATTAAGTGCAATTGAAATCAAAAATTCGATTTTTTGAAGAATTGTGACTTCCCAGTGCCCTTAACCGAAATATCTATATTTTCCGAGAAAAAGTCGCTATGTGATGAATATAGTTCCCGTTTTTAAAAAATAGTTGCTTTTGACGATTTCCAATGTTAATTTTCTGAAAAAAGTCGCCATAATCTTCTTGCCTTGAAAATATTCTACTACTTTTCCACTTAAAATATCTAAAATATATTTTCAGAATTCCAAAGTATCAAAAGGTTTGTTTAAATTTATATCGCTAAGTAATTGATGAACATAGAAACCTCTCCTCTACAATAGCTAGGCTACGTACTGGACATTTCAAAGGCATGACGATTTCACAAACTAATATAAAATCCTATCCCATCTGCAGGTACTGTCCCCAATCGCAACTAACTCCAGATCATGTTTTCGACTGCCAGGCCATTATTGGTTCCCTCTTTCAACTTGGAGCACCCCCAATCGAAATCCTCCATAGCCATCGAGCTCCAGAACTTGCAGATCTTGTCACCAAGTCTTTGGAGGACTCTAAACTTTTGCACTAGTACTGTATGCATAGACACAACAACAACATTGATGAACATAATAAGACAAAAATACCCCACAATTTATTCCATCCTCCTGTAATACATGAATTGGAATCTCAATATTCCAAGCATTTATGGCATCTAACTTGTTTAAAATATTCCAGCAAATCACTGCAGAACTTAAAGCAGTTTTATTACTACAGTAGGCTTGCGAATCCAAAAAATATATACATTTTCCTTTTTACTAATAGCCCCCAGGGGCATTCCTTCTTTAGGTTTGTACGGGCTTCACGACCCCGGGGTACCTGAGTGATCTTCCCTCCCTTTCGTTCTGCTTCTCCTCTACCCTTAGCTTTTTGCTTTTTCTTCCTCCCTCGTTGTGGTTGCCTTTTCGGAGGTGAGGGCTCCCCTTGAGAAGCTTTTCGCCAGTCTGTGCCTTTAGCTCCTCTTGGGGATTATATCACCCACGTGTTTGCCGTGCGTGGAGACCTGTGTCTTCGGAAAAGGTGATCCTGGTGATTGAGGGACAACATAACGCCCCAATACATTGCTTCGGCTCCTGCTTCGGACAAACAGGAAGTGTACTATGGTCCCAGTACATTAATCGGCTGGTGGGAATATCCTGCTTGGGCTAAGGACCCGCTCACCAACTAGCTCCTTAGGGCAGTCATAGAGGTGAGTTGGGTTCGTATAGTCCCTGGCTAGCACCGGTACAGGAACCTGTATCCCCTCGTTGGACTCCATGGTGGGTGGTGCCGCTGGGGACTGAACATCTCTTTTTCTAACATGGAAAATACAAATTCAACTTCTCCTTCAGTGGAGCATTTATCGACCGAAAATAATGAAACAAATACATCAGTACAAAAATTTTTCATTATAAAAAGCAACGAAGGAAATCTAAAAAACATATCTGCTATACTACTTCACAAAACAATATTAGGAATGGTCGGAGAGACAAAAAATATAAAAAAAACCCTAGCAGGTGACGTACTCGTCGAAGTCTCTAATAAATCACAATCTTTAAATATACAAAAAATAAATTCCGTCGGTTCAATAGCAGTCACCGTTACACCACATAAAACTTTAAATTCATCTCGAGGCGTAATTTCGGAATCTGATCTACTCTATGATACTGAACCAGACATCTTGGAATCCCTTTCAAAACAAAATGTAATTAATGTCAGAAGAATAACTATTCAAAGAAACGGCCAAAAAATACCCACCAAACATTTAATACTAACTTTCAATACCCCAACTCTACCAAAACACGTAAAAATAGCTTATATGAATTGCCCTGTTCGACCTTTCATTCCTAACCCTGTCCGTTGTTTTAAATGTCAGAGATTCGGCCACTCTTTCCTTGCTTGCCGTGGAAAAGAAACCTGCGCAAAATGCTGTAGTACAGATCATAAGACCGATATCTGTACGTCATCGTCCCTTTGCTGTGTGAACTGCAAAGGTGACCATCCAGCTTTTGCCAGGTCTTGCCCTAAATTTATAACCGAAAAAGAAATCCAAACTATTAAAGTGCAACAAAATATTTCATTTCCTGAGGCCCGAAAAATTGTAACTGATCGCACCCCGAAACCTGGTATTTCTTACTCTTCAATAGTAAAAAAAACTTTCAAAACTAACGGAACTCAAACCGATGTAACTAATTTTAAGCCTTCTGCCCAACATAAAACTTCAATGAACCAACCTATAACGCCTCTTTTTTCTAAATCATCAGCTACAACCTCAACAAATACAAAAAACATAAATCAACCAAATCGATCTATAAATACTTCTTTAAAAAGAGCCATATCATCTGAACAAAGTAATATCAAAATAGCTAAAAGTACTTCTCAAACCTCTCTTCAGCCTGATGTTACATCCAGAAACTTGATAATTAATCCTCCTACCAGCGACCTTATAAATCTATACAACACCGAAAGTGATATTTCCTCTGTAGAGAGTGATGGCTTGGAGGCTTCGCCACCCAAGTCCAAAAAGGATCTTCGGCAAGACAGATCTCGTCCTAGGACGAGAAAACATAAGTAGTTTCTTTTTTCTTTTATCCTTTATTTTTATGGCTTCCTTTCTTTCCTGGAACTGCCGGGGTTTTCGTCAAAAAATTGATGACGTAAAAGATATCATAAATAAACAAAAGCCAACTGCAATCGCCCTCCAGGAGACCTATTTAAGAACGATTGATACCACCAACATTCGTCACTTCAGTATATTCCGAAAAGATTACGATGATGGACAAAGAGCGTGTGGAGGTGTAGCATTGCTTACCTCCCATGACTTTCCAGTAACTCAAATTAACCTAAAAACAAATCTGCAAGCTCTTGCTGTTAGACTTCATGTCAATATTTTGATAACAATATGCAATTTATACTTACCTCCTAACACCCGTATTGCCACTTCTGACTTAAATAATTTAATAGATCAACTTCCGCAACCATTCATCATACTTGGTGACCTAAATGGCCATCATATTCTCTGGGGCAGTTCAGATATTAATTCTAGAGGCAAGCAAATTGAAAAAGTAATAACAGATAATGATTTATGTATTATGAATGATGGCCAACCTACTTACTTTCACTCACCTTCACTTACTTACCATTCAATAGATCTAGCAATTTGCACTCCTTCAATTTTGCCATTTTGGACTTTTTCTGTGGATCCTTACCTTTACAATAGCGACCATTATCCAATTAAACTAAAATATGCAGGCCAATACCAACCTCACACTAACAGTCAATCCAACTATATTTTTGAAACTGCCAACTGGCCACTTTTTACCAGCCTCGCAGATATTTCAAACGCAGTAGAAATTGGTGACATCGATGAAGTGACTTTAAAAATAACAGATATAATTATAGCAAGTGCTGACGCTTCCATTAAAAAAGTTATTAATAGGCCTAAAAAACAAAAGAAACCTTGGTGGAATGAGGATTGTAGCGATGCCTATCGGAAACAGAGGAAAGCCTGGAATATCTTCAATAGATACCCGACGAGAGAGAGTGAAAACTATATTTTTTATAAAAACACAAAAGCTGCCTTTCGAAAAATACAACGACGTAGTAAGAGGGATTCTTGGATGAATTATATCAATAGTATTAATAGTAAAGTCACTAGTAAACAATTATGGAACCGAATTAAAAGAATTTCTGGTGTTTACCCAAATAGACAGATTTCTATTCTTGAAAATAATAATGTACTACTATCGGCACCCAAAGACATAGCAAACACAGTTGCTTCATGTCTTTCCGAAATATCCAGCTCCAACAACTACACTGAAAGTTTTAAGAAAATTAAAGTCGCATCTGAAAAGAATAAAGTTAATTTTACCTCAAACCGTATACTATCTTATAATTGTGATTTTACTTTTCCCGAATTGACAAAGGCTTTATCCTTAGTTCACAAATCAACCCCTGGCCCAGATAATATTAGTTACATCATGCTCAAACATCTATCCAATAGTTCTTTAAATTATCTCCTGAAATTTTATAACAGAATTTGGACCGAGCACACTTTTCCGCAGTCATGGCGATATGCTACTATAATACCCATACTGAAACCGAACAAAGACCCCAAGAATCCTTCGAACTACCGTCCAATAGCCCTAACAAGTTGCTTATGCAAGATCTTAGAAAAGATGGTCAACGCGAGGTTGGTTTACATATTAGAAAAAGAAAAATGTCTCTCTCCACTTCAAAGTGGTTTTAGAAAATGTCGATCCACTATTGACAACTTAGTAGCTCTCGAGACCGAAATCAGAAATGCATTTGTACAGAATAAACATCTCGTCTCAATTTTCTTCGATATTGAAAAAGCGTACGATCGAACGTGGAGACATGGAATTTTAAAGGATATTTTTAAAAACGACATAAGGGGAAATCTGCCTATTTTTATTCAAAATTTTTTAGAGAAACGATATTTTAAAGTACGGATTGGATCAATTTTCTCAGATGTTTTTATTCAAGAAGAGGGAGTGCCACAGGGCAGTGTTTTAAGTGTGACTCTATTTATTTTAAAGATTAATGACATTGTTTCTAATTTGCCTCCATCTGTAAAAGGTCTTATTTACGTTGACGATCTGCAAATTTCATGCGCAGCAAATGACATTCGTTTAATAGAGAGACAACTTCAACAGGCCGTTAACAAAATCACTAATTGGACAAATGAAAATGGATTCAGCTTTTCACCTTCAAAAACTGCATGTGTTCATTTCTGCAGAAAACGTAATCTTCATCTTGACCCTGAAATATTCTTCAAAGATATTTTAATTAATGTTGTGGACAATTTTAAATTTTTAGGTATCATATTTGACAAGAAGTTGACTTTTCAACCGCATATTTTAAATCTACGCAAACGCTGCGAAAAGGCTCTTAATACATTACGGGTTTTATCAAAATTATCATGGGGATCTGATCGAACTTGTCTTCTAAAAATATATAGATCATTAATAAGATCTAAATTAGATTACGGCTGCGTGGTGTATGGCTCAGCCAGAAAATCTGCTGTACAAACACTGAACACTATCCATCACACAGCTTTGCGTTTATGTTCTGGTGCCTTTAGAACTTCACCCGTTAACAGCTTGTATGTAGATTCTTTTGAACCTTCCCTGGACTTAAGACGACAGTTGATATCACTAGAGTACTATTTTAGAATTACCTCAACCCCTCATCACCCATTGCATACCATTCATCACAGTCCTTATTTAAAACGCCTATATCAAGCTAAAACATCCTTCATCCCTACATTTCATTTAAGAATGCTGGATTTAATGGACGGATCCGAAATATCTTCACTTGACGTCACCCAGAAAAAACTGTATTATTTCTCTCCTTGGTTTAATCATTATTTTGAATTTCAAAACCCGTTCCAAAATTTTAATAAAGCAGATACCTCTGATTTTATATATAAACAACTCTTTCAAAACCATATAGAAAATTACTCAAATTTTATACATATTTATACTGATGGGTCTAAAAGGGAAAACTATGTTGGAGCTGCGTTCACTATTAATTATTCCCGTCATAGTTTTAAACTTCATTCTTCATGTTCTGTTTTTACCGCTGAAATAATGGCCATTTTTAAAGCACTAGAACATATATCCGATCATTGTCATTTTTACAGATTCGTTAAGCGTTTTACAGTCATTGAAACATCCTGATCATGACAGTCATCCCATTGTTTTAGAATCACTGAAAATAATTTATCATCTTTCATCCAAAAATTTTAACTTACAATTATGTTGTATCCCATTCCATGTTGGGATTGCGGGAAATGAGATTGTTGACCAAGCCGCCAAATCGGCAGTAAATAATTTTAACCATACTATCCCTTTCCGTGACTTAAAATCTTTTATTTACAAGTTTTTAGAGGAAAAATGGCAGAACGGATGGTCTGAACAAACTGAAAACAAGCTCCACGCCTTAAAACCAAATATAACGCAATGGCAGTCACCAGCTCAAAGACGACAGCAAGTAATACTAACACGTCTCCGTATTGGACACACTAGGATCACCCATAGACACCTCCTCCTCGGAGAAGATCATCCCATTTGTAATTACTGCATTTGCCCACTAACAGTAAAACACATTTTAATTGACTGTTCTCATTTTAATAGGCAACGACTGATACATTTTAATTCTTATAACTTGACTTTAGAAGACATGATTGGAGAGAATCCTCATCCAAATGTTTTTAACTTTTTACATGACATTTTGGTTTTATCCATCACATATAATTTTATGTAGTATTCATTCATTACATTTTGACTCACCTCACTTTCTTGCTATATTATATATTTTATTTTTTATCTTGAGTTTGGCATAATATGTCCCAAGAGGACCCAATGCCACAAAACAATATCCAATCCAATCCAATCCTTTTTACTAATAAATATTAATACCCAAAAACTGTTATTAATGCAAAATGGAATTCATAAGAACTGCACTGTGGTATATAATTTGGCAGGCAAAATTGGCTCAAAAATTTCTTCAGAATCAATTAACTGTGCACTGAAGAATCAAGGAATGAAAAATTGAGATTCCTTTCAGTTTGTCGATAAGGATTCGTTTGCTTGTTCTTGCGTTTCTTACTTGTTCTATACATACTAATTTGTTTGCAAAGCTACTGATTAGGGGATACTGGAACTCTTGGCATAACTGTAACTGTCATTGACTTTCCGTTTCAATTTAAGACTCCATCACATGCAGCAACTAAAGTATTTAAAGTTGTAAAAACATTGTTTAGCATAATTTCCTGTACAGATTTAATTTTTATTTTTTCCATTAATTTTGAACACAATTCCTCAAAATCTAAATTTTTTTGATCGAATAAGCATGGATTATATACTTTATCAAATTGCATTTCTTTTGATTTTGAGTAATCATATTCAAAAGTTTCTTTAGTCGGAATTTGATTTAAACTATTATCAATAAAATTTTCTTCACTTCCTATCATTGAATGCACTTTATGAATATGCTTACATAAATGATTATCATCTAAACTATTACAGCTATATAGATGTAACACAATGACGTACTACTCATCTCTAAGCATTTAAAATAACAAAAATCAGGCAAATTGCTATGTTCTTCAACACGCTTTACAGTATAGAGTTGATTTTTTACACTTTGAGATTGAACGGACTACGAATTATTACTTAAAATGTTGACATCGGTATCGGGCATTTTTCTAGCCTTATCGTGCCGAGATTGAAGAGATAAACTATACTTTGATTTTGGAGGAATTTAAGTTAATAATTTGTACTCATGATTTAAATGAAAGTTTCTTTCAATTTCAAGTAATTTTCTAAGTAGTCCATCCACGCGTCTATTAAATTTCCTAGCAAAATAAGTGGTTTTCAATTGATTGCGAAAAGATTCACAGTAATTATTGGTATTAGTTGAACCATGGGGGAAATCACGGGAAGAAGCTGCGCACAATGGAATTCTAGCACAATACTTTACCTCAAAGTATTTAACGAAATTCGGAGCTCTTTCACGCGATACGTTAAAAAATCTTCCATATAACTTTTAAAATGGTTTTTGTCCTTTTCAATCAACACATCCGATACAAGATTGAATAAATCTGTTTTCTAATTTCTTTATCAGAAATTATAGCATTCAGTTGTCTGTTCCATGATTGTAAGGTATGCCATTTACAAAGTAAGTACTTTATATTAGGACCAAAGGCTTTATTAAATGCTGGAAATAGAACGTTATCGTCATTAGTGACAAGTCTTTACATTCAATTGGGGCAATCGAAACTTTAGGCTTTCAAACAAACAACTAACAATTTCTGAAGTTAAACTATTAGTTATAAAGTGAGCTACAGGATAGCCATTTCCAAATTCATCAGGCAGAATTAAATTTAGAAGGTAAAAATCATACTGATTAGTAAAATGTGTTGCATCTATACACAAGATTTTATGGCAAAAATGTATCGTATTTTTTTGTTCTTATGTTTCTAAACCTAATGCAAATATGTCATTACTGTTAGTTAAATTATCAAGATCATCAGAGCCATACATAGTTTTCGAATTTTGGGGCTTAAAAATCAAAACAGAGTCATAACTTTCTCTTCTCAAGTTCTCGACAATTGATAAAACAGATATAGCATCATTTTGGGGATATAATTCATTATGCATGGGACGGGCATAGTTTTGAACAACTCTACAAGAAATATAAGCTTCTTTAAATTAAAAAAAATCCGCCTTTCGCGACTTCTTAAGTCATCTCTTAAGGTATCTTGAATTTTTTGAACAGGGATTGATAAAAGTAAATAAGCTTTTAAGAGATTGCACAAGCTTTGTTTAAGGGATAAAATTTGCAGTTTTCGAAGTCTAATTCATAATTATGATTTGAATTGCACAAAACTGAAAATAAATTTTCTTTGCTCACAAACACTAATTCTTACACAGCAATTACTATGAACAGAAATAGTACCTTTTTTAATTGTACGAACACTGGTCTCCATGGGTCTTAAATGTGTAGACTGCTTACTGAACTGACAGGTATAATAATAAAAAATTCCTGACCTTCCTACTTTATTCCCTGTATTTTTCCTAAAAAAAATAAATGTTGCTCTAGATTCAGATTCTAACCAAGTTTGAAAATTTCTCATACTATCAAATGATAAAATGTGAATGTCTTCTATGCTGTAAATTTCTCTAATATGTTTATAACATTTCCAATATAGCTAAATGTTGCAGTACATCCTTCAAAAATACAGTAATGAATCTCCCTATTTTCTCCTCTTTTACAATATTTATTAAATAAAAGTTCTGTCTAATTGAGAAAAATCGACAGCACATTTTCTAGGATAAAAAATATGTTCAACAGAAATTGTTTGATTAATATTTGTAACAGACTGGCACAGATTACTATTGAACTATCCTACATACCTGGAATTCTATCTAAAGGTTTACAAATTGAAATTGATCCACATTAAGGAAAGAACTATTATCGGCATCACTAAATGAAATCAAATTAGTATGTCGATTTAGTAGTAAGTACAAAAATAGTTTCTTATGCCTAGAAAGTGTGCTTTTACTTGCATAAATGTTTGAGCAAGTACATTGCCTAGGATACGAGACTGCTGATTCAACGAGATATTTCTCTACAGTTCTTTTATAAGTATAATTCATTAGTTCTGTGTTATTATTGTGTTCATTATTACTGTGTACCCAATCAAATTGAGCACAAAGCACATTGAAAACTAGAAGAGAAGGTGTTGAATTAAATGAATCAATACTTTTACTTCTTAATTTACCATATCTAAAAAGCATGTTATGAGTGATTTAGAATTAAAAAAAGACAAGTTGATCAATAAAAGTGGATGCTGAAAACTGAAAAAATTGAGATTTAGGATTAACAAACCAAAAAGAATGGAAGCAAAAATGATTTCAGCAGGTCAATCATCAGTTGACATTGTGGGGACACACCCGCAGCCATAGGTAGAGTGACAGTAATACCAACTGGTAAGTGTTACGAAGGCTCATCAGCAGCTATCAGTGCACGTTGTGGAAGGGCAGTAGTAACCACTGGCAGGTGTTGCGGACCCTCGGCAGCAGTCTTCGTTGGACGACCCTCAGCAGCAGTTTTCGTTGGACGACCCTCAGCAGCAGTTTTCGTTGGACGACCCTCAGCAGCAGTTTTCGTTGGACGACCCTCAGCAGCAGTTTTCGTTGGACGACCCTCAGCAGCAGCCTTCGATGGAAGTGGAGACGCGCCAGCAGAGAATGTTCAGATGAAGTAGACCAGGACCTATTAATGAGGCCTAACCGAGAGGCAGGTAGCCAAAAGGAAGCATGCTTAGCTGGTGGTGCAGAAATTGATTTTTGAAGAGGCACGGGCAACCAAGCAGATGGTTCAGACAAAACAGATTTCTAAGAATAAAGGTATATATTAGCTATTAACGTATAAATTAGAACTAAATGTAAAACCAGACAATGCATACATATGAGTTTATATTAAGGTTTAATTAATTTTGTGATCCAAAGACATTTGAAAGTTTAAAATTAAGTGTGAATGAATAAAACAGTTCAGCTAGATTTTTCTGAAAATGCTACTCTGGTATTAAGATGAATTGGATCATTCAAAAGTGTCGGTGTTTAAGTATGTTGCTGTTTTCCCCTTGAAATAACATCAATTCATGTATTTTCTAATAGTCCAAGTAGCCAGTTCAAACAGGTACTTGTTTTCAAATTTGTTCCTATTTAAAGATGCACATGGTATAAAGCTACAAAATGGTAAACACTTTCCATAGAGCTCTTGATCATGTCCAATCCATGTTGGGACGAGGAAAGCATAAAAGGAAACTCAAAACGAATCTAAAAAAGCACGGAAGGTGAAAAGACACGATATTTTTATTCAAAATGACATTTCTTCTGATAGGATCACCTGAATGTGTTAAGACCGAATTAGAACTTTTTCACCTGCCTGTTACTCAGACGGCTATTGAGAGTGGACAATGCGTTTGGGTTTCGCCACCGCAAGTGGCCCCCCCCTCGTCCCCGCTGTGGTGGCAGGTTATGAGCGGTTTCTTTGTGGCCACCCAAGGAAGGAGAGTATTGAACCTCCAGAAGTGGGGCGGTGACTGGCCGGCCAGGGAGGGTGCTGGTTGCATTGGTGTTTTCACAGCATGACATTGGAATACAAAATGGATAAGATGCAACGCATTGTGGAACTTTTATGTTGGACTTTAGAGAGTATATGGTCAGTTTTTTTTTTTGAGAATCCTGTTGAAGAATTGGGTTAAATTGGGAGTTTGGTCCAGTTATGGTGTCTATATTGTTGAAAAGGAAGTGCACTATTTTTACTTGAGTTTGGTTGTTGGTGGCAGTATTTTGTTTACATGTTTTGCTAAGTTGAAGTTAGGTTATTTTAAATGGTTGGTTGTGTGTGTCGCGTTAGAGGGCAGTTGAATATGTAGTGTTCCGAAGTTCCCGGCTCCCCGCAAATACAGTTATCGTTGATGATGAGGCAGAATCTGTATAATCCGAACGGGCCATGTCCCGTTAAGTACGGTCCTGGTAGGTTTTTGTTGTGGTTGACTTTGTTGAAGACGTAGGTTCTGCGGCCTGTGTCTCCGCTGTCCCATTCATTTTGCTTCTCGATAATGATGAGGGTTTTAAGGTGGTTTTTCAGGAATCCTTAGTTGAGTTTGAGCTGGATGGAAAATGAGACTTTTCTTTCTGCTCCTGCTTTGGTCTGCTTGCTCAATACCCTTAATACCTGCGTGGGCTTTGACCCATTGTATTTTATTATGTCTTGGTTATGTTTTAAAACTTGTCTGATGTGTTTCTTTTTTCTATCTTTGTTCTGGACTTTTTTGATTGTGTGGAGAGTTGAGAGGCTGTCAGTATATTTGGTTGTAGGTTCTTTTTGGGTGGAGTCCCAGTTGGTTGTGTGTGTGTGTGTGTGTGTGTGTGCAAAAAGAACTGCTATCTTTTCCGCCTGGGATACTATGTTGTTGGGACTGGCTTTCCATGTGAGGATTTGTTTATTACCTGTGTATATGACGAAGGCCGCACAAACTCCTTCTGTCTTAGAGCCGTCTGTGTATAGGTTGTAAGTTGCTGGTGTTGAGTTTAGTTTGTCGATGTTGGAGAAGTCAATTTGTTGTTTCGTAGTCTTGGGCCCATATTGTTTGTCCTAGGAAACTAACGTCAAAACTGTGCCTAATTATTTTGTTGGTGGCTGCTTCTTTAATTGCTGTTAGTTGAAGTGGGACCAGGCCCCAGAGTACCAGTATAGCGTTTGTTGGATCGGTGCGGTATCCTCTATACATGCGTAAGACAAAGTAACGTTGGATTGTCGCCAGTTTTTCTATTTATTCGTGTTGTGTATTGCCCAGATGCTGGCCGCGTAGCATACTGGGAGCTCTGCTACTGACTTATACCAAATTTTTTATCATTTTGGGGTTTGTTTCCCAATTTCTGTCTAATGTGGTTTTAATTCTATTGGAGAAGATTATTGTTGTATTTCCTATGGCCTGTAGATGTGGGAAGAAAGAGAGGTTCTCGTCAATGATGATTCCCAGGAGTTTGAGATCTTTGTTGACTTGTATGTGCCATTGAGACCGGCTTTGAATGTCCGTTTACGAATCATACGCTTTTTCATTGGTTATTACTTTTAATTTTAAGTGTTGAAATTGTTAGTCTACACCAAAATCAAAATTTATAGTTGGCTTTGGCTTAGCCGGATCCTTGATACTAATATCACCAGTACCAATGTGATCAACAAAGAAACTGTACCTAAAGGAGTTGAATTTACAAAATTGGTACGCCGTAATGCACGAACCAAACTTATCATCACGAACAGCATTAACGTTAACTGGTGTGCTGAACATTTCAAACGAAGTTTCGCTAGGCTCTTTAGGTTTATCGACAGTAAAAGTGACAATAAACCGTTCCACTGTTTTGAAAACATCTTTCCGGTATTCAGCAGAATTCCTCTGACGACGAGTAGTCCGTTTTCGACGAGGGGCCCGCTTTCCCTTTCTTTGCCGGAACTTTCGGGTTTTCTTGGACGTTAACCTCTTCCAGAGGCTTTTTTTCCACCACATCACCGTGTAGTAGCAACTGCTGATAAACAACTTCCGAGGGCACTTCTTCAGGTCTCTTAATCACACTGTTGTTAAAAAAATTATGAATGTTAAAACGAGCAAGTATAGCAGCTAATATTGTCTCATTTAAAAATACTTGTTCCGGAGTAAAATTTGAAGTCGCGTATATCTTACTCGGCCGTATACTCATGCAGGCCCCTTTTATTTCGGCGTTGAATGCGTACCGATCAGCCCATACTTTTAGGAAAAAACCGAGCCACTGGGCATGACCAGGTTCAACATCACTCAGGAGGACGTTTCGTTGGTTGGTGTAACCATCCCACCATTTGTTCAGGGCTTTCACATAAACATCTCCTTGCTTCCGTACAGCGTAGTCTTTGCCGCATCGAGGGGGGCCACATATCCAAATGCCACAAGACGTGCTTAATTCTCCAGTGGAAAATGTAATACAACTCTGTAAACACGCCTTATAACGGATATAGTGGCCTGGATGATCTCTCTTAATGGTGCTAAAGTCACCCCTTTCAGCGGCCGCAAGTACATCTGCAAATTTCCCATGTGTGCCATTAGTTCTGGGAAGAGTGCCAAACTCCTTGACGACACCATCTTTTCGACAGTAGTCAGCACACTCCTGAGGTGACCCGCGAGCAGCCTCATAATGCGGGCCATTCCAAATTTTACGGATCTCGGATAACCTGTGTCGCGTCGTAAAATAAACGTAGCCTTGCCAATGCTCGCGCTTAGTTTTCGGACAAGTCTCGCGACCAAAAATAAGGTAGTCAAAGCATTTGGATCCCGCAAACGGTTCATTTTCTATGTCAAAAGAAGTGAAACACCAACCTTTTTGTCGAGACATCAGCAGACACGTCCGAGCAGTCCAACGGCAATTCAAAATATGACGCGCTGCATGCTGGGAGGAAAGAAGAAGCGAGAGTCGAAAAGCGCCGACCAATAGCGTGCGCGTAAACTGGACCGCAGCTGTTGCTAGGGAGAAAAATCGCTTCTTCTATACAAACAGGACTGGACCGCGCCGGGGTAATATTATACCCGGCGGTCCTGTTTTTGGACTCGTTGCTATGGAGACAATAATAACACAGTTTTCAAATTTCAACATGCACCATTCTTGTGCAGATTTATTTTTACGGGCGGAAAGGTTTCCATCCCTTAAAAGTACAATTTACAGTTTTAACACACCTTATAACAAATGTACATGTATTTTGGAACTTTCCGCTGTACGCAAGTTTGCGCATTACATCAGTACCAGTTCCGTAAAAATATTGAGGGAAATCAATTTCCCTTTGATTAAATACAGTATTAAAAAAATTGCGAAGTCCCATACCAAACATAGCAGTTTGAATATTAGTAGTTAAAGCATAACGCCTTAATTCAGCAGGTACCACAACAATGTAAACAATCGGTTTTCTAGATCCAATATACGTAAACTTAGCTGCTGTACCAGTCAAGTCCTTTATTTCCACAGGGTCTTTAGGGTCCATCGTTACATTCTTGTCCCACACAATGTAGAAAGGTTGATTTTTGAAAAAATCTACACCAAAATCAAAATTTATAGTTGGCTTTGGCTTAGCCGGATCCTTGATACTAATATCACCAGTACCAATGTGATCAACAAAGAAACTGTACCTAAAGGAGTTGAATTTACAAAATTGGTACGCCGTAATGCACGAACCAAACTTATCATCACGAACAGCATTAACGTTAACTGGTGTGCTGAACATTTCAAACGAAGTTTCGCTAGGCTCTTTAGGTTTATCGACAGTAAAAGTGACAATAAACCGTTCCACTGTTTTGAAAACATCTTTCCGGTATTCAGCAGAATTCCTCTGACGACGAGTAGTCCGTTTTCGACGAGGGGCCCGCTTTCCCTTTCTTTGCCGGAACTTTCGGGTTTTCTTGGACGTTAACCTCTTCCAGAGGCTTTTTTTCCACCACATCACCGTGTAGTAGCAACTGCTGATAAACTTCCGAGGGCACTTCTTCAGGTCTCTTAATCACACTGTTGTTAAAAAAATTATGAATGTTAAAACGAGCAAGTATAGCAGCTAATATTGTCTCATTTAAAAATACTTGTTCCGGAGTAAAATTTGAAGTCGCGTATATCTTACTCGGCCGTATACTCATGCAGGCCCCTTTTATTTCGGCGTTGAATGCGTACCGATCAGCCCATACTTTTAGGAAAAAACCGAGCCACTGGGCATGACCAGGTTCAACATCACTCAGGAGGACGTTTCGTTGGTTGGTGTAACCATCCCACCATTTGTTCAGGGCTTTCACATAAACATCTCCTTGCTTCCGTACAGCGTAGTCTTTGCCGCATCGAGGGGGGCCACATATCCAAATGCCACAAGACGTGCTTAATTCTCCAGTGGAAAATGTAATACAACTCTGTAAACACGCCTTATAACGGATATAGTGGCCTGGATGATCTCTCTTAATGGTGCTAAAGTCACCCCTTTCAGCGGCCGCAAGTACATCTGCAAATTTCCCATGTGTGCCATTAGTTCTGGGAAGAGTGCCAAACTCCTTGACGACACCATCTTTTCGACAGTAGTCAGCACACTCCTGAGGTGACCCGCGAGCAGCCTCATAATGCGGGCCATTCCAAATTTTACGGATCTCGGATAACCTGTGTCGCGTCGTAAAATAAACGTAGCCTTGCCAATGCTCGCGCTTAGTTTTCGGACAAGTCTCGCGACCAAAAATAAGGTAGTCAAAGCATTTGGATCCCGCAAACGGTTCATTTTCTATGTCAAAAGAAGTGAAACACCAACCTTTTTGTCGAGACATCAGCAGACACGTCCGAGCAGTCCAACGGCAATTCAAAATATGACGCGCTGCATGCTGGGAGGAAAGAAGAAGCGAGAGTCGAAAAGCGCCGACCAATAGCGTGCGCGTAAACTGGACCGCAGCTGTTGCTAGGGAGAAAAATCGCTTCTTCTATACAAACAGGACTGGACCGCGCCGGGGTAATATTATACCCGGCGGTCCTGTTTTTGGACTCGTTGCTATGGAGACAATAATAACACAGTTTTCAAATTTCAACATGCACCATTCTTGTGCAGATTTATTTTTACGGGCGGAAAGGTTTCCATCCCTTAAAAGTACAATTTACAGTTTTAACACACCTTATAACAAATGTACATGTATTTTGGAACTTTCCGCTGTACGCAAGTTTGCGCATTACATCAGTACCAGTTCCGTAAAAATATTGAGGGAAATCAATTTCCCTTTGATTAAATACAGTATTAAAAAAATTGCGAAGTCCCATACCAAACATAGCAGTTTGAATATTAGTAGTTAAAGCATAACGCGCCTTAATTCAGCAGGTACCACAACATTGTAAACAATCGGTTTTCTAGATCCAATATACGTAAACTTAGCTGCTGTACCAGTCAAGTCCTTTATTTCCACAGGGTCTTTAGGGTCCATCGTTACATTCTTGTCCCACACAATGTAGAAAGGTTGATTTTTGAAAAAATCTACACCAAAATCAAAATTTATAGTTGGCTTTGGCTTAGCCGGATCCTTGATACTAATATCACCAGTACCAATGTGATCAACAAAGAAACTGTACCTAAAGGAGTTGAATTTACAAAATTGGTACGCCGTAATGCACGAACCAAACTTATCATCACGAACAGCATTAACGTTAACTGGTGTGCTGAACATTTCAAACGAAGTTTCGCTAGGCTCTTTAGGTTTATCGACAGTAAAAGTGACAATAAACCGTTCCACTGTTTTGAAAACATCTTTCCGGTATTCAGCAGAATTCCTCTGACGACGAGTAGTCCGTTTTCGACGAGGGGCCCGCTTTCCCTTTCTTTGCCGGAACTTTCGGGTTTTCTTGCACGTTAACCTCTTCCAGAGGCTTTTTTTCCACCACATCACCGTGTAGTAGCAACTGCTGATAAACAACTTCCGAGGGCACTTCTTCAGGTCTCTTAATCACACTGTTGTTAAAAAAATTATGAATGTTAAAACGAGCAAGTATAGCAGCTAATATTGTCTCATTTAAAAATACTTGTTCCGGAGTAAAATTTGAAGTCGCGTATATCTTACTCGGCCGTATACTCATGCAGGCCCCTTTTATTTCGGCGTTGAATGCGTACCGATCAGCCCATACTTTTAGGAAAAAACTGAGCCACTGGGCATGACCAGGTTCAACATCACTCAGGAGGACGTTTCGTTGGTTGGTGTAACCATCCCACCATTTGTTCAGGGCTTTCACATAAACATCTCCTTGCTTCCTTACAGCGTAGTCTTTGCCGCATCGAGGGGGGCCACATATCCAAATGCCACAAGACGTGCTTAAATCTCCAGTGGAAAATGTAATACAACTCTGTAAACACGCCTTATAACGGATATAGTGCCCTGGATGATCTCTCTTAATGGTGCTAAAGTCACCCCTTTCAGCGGCCGCAAGTACATCTGCAAATTTCCCATGTGTGCCATTAGTTCTGGGAAGAGTGCCAAACTCCTTGACGACACCATCTTTTCGACAGTAGTCAGCACACTCCTGAGGTGACCCGCGAGCAGCCTCATAATGCGGGCCATTCCAAATTTTACGGATCTCGGATAACCTGTGTCGCGTCGTAAAATAAACGTAGCCTTGCCAATGCTCGCGCTTAGTTTTCGGACAAGTCTCGCGACCAAAAATAAGGTAGTCAAAGCATTTGGATCCCGCAAACGGTTCATTTTCTATGTCAAAAGAAGTGAAACACCAACCTTTTTGTCGAGACATCAGCAGACACGTCCGAGCAGTCCAACGGCAATTCAAAATATGACCCGCTGCATGCTGGGAGGAAAGAAGAAGCGAGAGTCGAAAAGCGCCGACCAATAGCGTGCGCGTAAACTGGACCGCAGCTCTGTTGCTAGGGAGAAAAATCGCTTCTTCTATACAAACAGGACTGGACCGCGCCGGCGCTGTCCAGTCCTGTTTTAGATAAGGGAAAAAGCGCGATTTTCTCCTTGATAAGAGGAGCGCGGTCCAGTTTTGAGATCGCGAAAGAGATACTAGCGGCTTTTTCGACCTTCGCTTCTTCCTACCCTCGCATATGTATACGCGCCTTTATGTGTTGGTAAAACTTTCATTGTGTACGTGTCTATTACTTGATATTGTATGTCGTCAAATACGACCCTTGTAACCCCAAACGAACCTGGTTAAGAGCAACGACTTTTCCCCTCACAAATAGCCTCCAGTTCTCCCCCTATAGTGCAGAAGGCCGAAAAGTCTGTGACCACCTCTGACGACGAGGGGCCCGCTTTCCCTTTCTTTGCCGGAACTTTCGGGTTTTCTTGGACGTTAACCTCTTCCAGAGGCTTTTTTTCCACCACATCACCGTGTAGTAGCAACTGCTGATAAACAACTTCCGAGGGCACTTCTTCAGGTCTCTTAATCACACTGTTAAAAAAATTATGAATGTTAAAACGAGCAAGTATAGCAGCTAATATTGTCTCATTTAAAAATACTTGTTCCGGAGTAAAATTTGAAGTCGCGTATATCTTACTCGGCCGTATACTCATGCAGGCCCCTTTTATTTCGGCGTTGAATGCGTACCGATCAGCCCATACTTTTAGGAAAAAACCGAGCCACTGGGCATGACCAGGTTCAACATCACTCAGGAGGACGTTTCGTTGGTTGGTGTAACCATCCCACCATTTGTTCAGGGCTTTCACATAAACATCTCCTTGCTTCCTTACAGCGTAGTCTTTGCCGCATCGAGGGGGGCCACATATCCAAATGCCACAAGACGTGCTTAAATCTCCAGTGGAAAATGTAATACAACTCTGTAAACACGCCTTATAACGGATATAGTGCCCTGGATGATCTCTCTTAATGGTGCTAAAGTCACCCCTTTCAGCGGCCGCAAGTACATCTGCAAATTTCCCATGTGTGCCATTAGTTCTGGGAAGAGTGCCAAACTCCTTGACGACACCATCTTTTCGACAGTAGTCGGCACACTCCTGAGGTGACCCGCGAGCAGCCTCATAATGCGGGCCATTCCAAATTTTACGGATCTCGGATAACCTGTGTCGCGTCGTAAAATAAACGTAGCCTTGCCAATGCTCGCGCTTAGTTTTCGGACAAGTCTCGCGACCAAAAATAAGGTAGTCAAAGCATTTGGATCCCGCAAACGGTTCATTTTCTATGTCAAAAGAAGTGAAACACCAACCTTTTTGTCGAGACATCAGCAGACACGTCCGAGCAGTCCAACGGCAATTCAAAATATGACGCGCTGCATGCTGGGAGGAAAGAAGAAGCGAGAGTCGAAAAGCGCCGACCAATAGCGTGCGCGTAAACTGGACCGCAGCTGTTGCTAGGGAGAAAAATCGCTTCTTCTATACAAACAGGACTGGACCGCGCCGGGGTAATATTATACCCGGCGGTCCTGTTTTTGGACTCGTTGCTATGGAGACAATAATAACACAGTTTTCAAATTTCAACATGCACCATTCTTGTGCAGATTTATTTTTACGGGCGGAAAGGTTTCCATCCCTTAAAAGTACAATTTACAGTTTTAACACACCTTATAACAAATGTACATGTATTTTGGAACTTTCCGCTGTACGCAAGTTTGCGCATTACATCAGTACCAGTTCCGTAAAAATATTGAGGGAAATCAATTTCCCTTTGATTAAATACAGTATTAAAAAAATTGCGAAGTCCCATACCAAACATAGCAGTTTGAATATTAGTAGTTAAAGCATAACGCCTTAATTCAGCAGGTACCACAACATTGTAAACAATCGGTTTTCTAGATCCAATATACGTAAACTTAGCTGCTGTACCAGTCAAGTCCTTTATTTCCACAGGGTCTTTAGGGTCCATCGTTACATTCTTGTCCCACACAATGTAGAAAGGTTGATTTTTGAAAAAATCTACACCAAAATCAAAATTTATAGTTGGCTTTGGCTTAGCCGGATCCTTGATACTAATATCACCAGTACCAATGTGATCAACAAAGAAACTGTACCTAAAGGAGTTGAATTTACAAAATTGGTACGCCGTAATGCACGAACCAAACTTATCATCACGAACAGCATTAACGTTAACTGGTGTGCTGAACATTTCAAACGAAGTTTCGCTAGGCTCTTTAGGTTTATCGACAGTAAAAGTGACAATAAACCGTTCCACTGTTTTGAAAACATCTTTCCGGTATTCAGCAGAATTCCTCTGACGACGAGTAGTCCGTTTTCGACGAGGGGCCCGCTTTCCCTTTCTTTGCCGGAACTTTCGGGCTTTCTTGGACGTTAACCTCTTCCAGAGGCTTTTTTTCCACCACATCACCGTGTAGTAGCAACTGCTGATAAACTTCCGAGGGCACTTCTTCAGGTCTCTTAATCACACTGTTGTTAAAAAAATTATGAATGTTAAAACGAGCAAGTATAGCAGCTAATATTGTCTCATTTAAAAATACTTGTTCCGGAGTAAAATTTGAAGTCGAGTATATCTTACTCGGCCGTATACTCATGCAGGCCCCTTTTATTTCGGCGTTGAATGCGTACCGATCAGCCCATACTTTTAGGAAAAAACCGAGCCACTGGGCATGACCAGGTTCAACATCACTCAGGAGGACGTTTCGTTGGTTGGTGTAACCATCCCACCATTTGTTCAGGGCTTTCACATAAACATCTCCTTGCTTCCGTACAGCGTAGTCTTTGCCGCATCGAGGGGGGCCACATATCCAAATGCCACAAGACGTGCTTAATTCTCCAGTGGAAAATGTAATACAACTCTGTAAACACGCCTTATAACGGATATAGTGGCCTGGATGATCTCTCTTAATGGTGCTAAAGTCACCCCTTTCAGCGGCCGCAAGTACATCTGCAAATTTCCCATGTGTGCCATTAGTTCTGGGAAGAGTGCCAAACTCCTTGACGACACCATCTTTTCGACAGTAGTCAGCACACTCCTGAGGTGACCCGCGAGCAGCCTCATAATGCGGGCCATTCCAAATTTTACGGATCTCGGATAACCTGTGTCGCGTCGTAAAATAAACGTAGCCTTGCCAATGCTCGCGCTTAGTTTTCGGACAAGTCTCGCGACCAAAAATAAGGTAGTCAAAGCATTTGGATCCCGCAAACGGTTCATTTTCTATGTCAAAAGAAGTGAAACACCAACCTTTTTGTCGAGACATCAGCAGACACGTCCGAGCAGTCCAACGGCAATTCAAAATATGACGCGCTGCATGCTGGGAGGAAAGAAGAAGCGAGAGTCGAAAAGCGCCGACCAATAGCGTGCGCGTAAACTGGACCGCAGCTGTTGCTAGGGAGAAAAATCGCTTCTTCTATACAAACAGGACTGGACCGCGCCGGGGTAATATTATACCCGGCGGTCCTGTTTTTGGACTCGTTGCTATGGAGACAATAATAACACAGTTTTCAAATTTCAACATGCACCATTCTTGTGCAGATTTATTTTTACGGGCGGAAAGGTTTCCATCCCTTAAAAGTACAATTTACAGTTTTAACACACCTTATAACAAATGTACATGTATTTTGGAACTTTCCGCTGTACGCAAGTTTGCGCATTACATCAGTACCAGTTCCGTAAAAATATTGAGGGAAATCAATTTCCCTTTGATTAAATACAGTATTAAAAAAATTGCGAAGTCCCATACCAAACATAGCAGTTTGAATATTAGTAGTTAAAGCATAACGCGCCTTAATTCAGCAGGTACCACAACATTGTAAACAATCGGTTTTCTAGATCCAATATACGTAAACTTAGCTGCTGTACCAGTCAAGTCCTTTATTTCCACAGGGTCTTTAGGGTCCATCGTTACATTCTTGTCCCACACAATGTAGAAAGGTTGATTTTTGAAAAAATCTACACCAAAATCAAAATTTATAGTTGGCTTTGGCTTAGCCGGATCCTTGATACTAATATCACCAGTACCAATGTGATCAACAAAGAAACTGTACCTAAAGGAGTTGAATTTACAAAATTGGTACGCCGTAATGCACGAACCAAACTTATCATCACGAACAGCATTAACGTTAACTGGTGTGCTGAACATTTCAAACGAAGTTTCGCTAGGCTCTTTAGGTTTATCGACAGTAAAAGTGACAATAAACCGTTCCACTGTTTTGAAAACATCTTTCCGGTATTCAGCAGAATTCCTCTGACGACGAGTAGTCCGTTTTCGACGAGGGGCCCGCTTTCCCTTTCTTTGCCGGAACTTTCGGGTTTTCTTGCACGTTAACCTCTTCCAGAGGCTTTTTTTCCACCACATCACCGTGTAGTAGCAACTGCTGATAAACAACTTCCGAGGGCACTTCTTCAGGTCTCTTAATCACACTGTTGTTAAAAAAATTATGAATGTTAAAACGAGCAAGTATAGCAGCTAATATTGTCTCATTTAAAAATACTTGTTTCGGAGTAAAATTTGAAGTCGCGTATATCTTACTCGGCCGTATACTCATGCAGGCCCCTTTTATTTCGGCGTTGAATGCGTACCGATCAGCCCATACTTTTAGGAAAAAACCGAGCCACTGGGCATGACCAGGTTCAACATCACTCAGGAGGACGTTTCGTTGGTTGGTGTAACCATCCCACCATTTGTTCAGGGCTTTCACATAAACATCTCCTTGCTTCCTTACAGCGTAGTCTTTGCCGCATCGAGGGGGGCCACATATCCAAATGCCACAAGACGTGCTTAAATCTCCAGTGGAAAATGTAATACAACTCTGTAAACACGCCTTATAACGGATATAGTGCCCTGGATGATCTCTCTTAATGGTGCTAAAGTCACCCCTTTCAGCGGCCGCAAGTACATCTGCAAATTTCCCATGTGTGCCATTAGTTCTGGGAAGAGTGCCAAACTCCTTGACGACACCATCTTTTCGACAGTAGTCGGCACACTCCTGAGGTGACCCGCGAGCAGCCTCATAATGCGGGCCATTCCAAATTTTACGGATCTCGGATAACCTGTGTCGCGTCGTAAAATAAACGTAGCCTTGCCAATGCTCGCGCTTAGTTTTCGGACAAGTCTCGCGACCAAAAATAAGGTAGTCAAAGCATTTGGATCCCGCAAACGGTTCATTTTCTATGTCAAAAGAAGTGAAACACCAACCTTTTTGTCGAGACATCAGCAGACACGTCCGAGCAGTCCAACGGCAATTCAAAATATGACGCGCTGCATGCTGGGAGGAAAGAAGAAGCGAGAGTCGAAAAGCGCCGACCAATAGCGTGCGCGTAAACTGGACCGCAGCTCTGTTTCTAGGGAAAAAAATCGCTTCTTCTATACAAACAGGACTGGACCGCGCCGGCGCTGTCCAGTCCTGTTTTAGATAAGGGAAGAAGCGCGATTTTCTCCTTGATAAGAGGAGCGCGGTCCAGTTTTGAGATCGCGAAAGAGATACTAGCGGCTTTTTCGACCTTCGCTTCTTCCTACCCTCGCATATGTATACGCGCCTTTATGTGTTGGTAAAACTTTCATTGTGTACGTGTCTATTACTTGATATTGTATGTCGTCAAATACGACCCTTGTAACCCCAAACGAACCTGGTTAAGAGCAACGACTTTTCCCCTCACAAATAGCCTCCAGTTCTCCCCCTATAGTGCAGAAGGCCGAAAAGTCTGTGACCACCTCTGACGACGAGTAGTCCGTTTTCGACGAGGGGCCCGCTTTCCCTTTCTTTGCCGGAACTTTCGGGTTTTCTTGGACGTTAACCTCTTCCAGAGGCTTTTTTTCCACCACATCACCGTGTAGTAGCAACTGCTGATAAACAACTTCCGAGGGCACTTCTTCAGGTCTCTTAATCACACTGTTGTTAAAAAAATTATGAATGTTAAAACGAGCAAGTATAGCAGCTAATATTGTCTCATTTAAAAATACTTGTTCCGGAGTAAAATTTGAAGTCACGTATATCTTACTCGGCCGTATACTCATGCAGGCCCCTTTTATTTCGGCGTTGAATGCGTACCGATCAGCCCATACTTTTAGGAAAAAACCGAGCCACTGGGCATGACCAGGTTCAACATCACTCAGGAGGACGTTTCGTTGGTTGGTGTAACCATCCCACCATTTGTTCAGGGCTTTCACATAAACATCTCCTTGCTTCCGTACAGCGTAGTCTTTGCCGCATCGAGGGGGGCCACATATCCAAATGCCACAAGACGTGCTTAATTCTCCAGTGGAAAATGTAATACAACTCTGTAAACACGCCTTATAACGGATATAGTGGCCTGGATGATCTCTCTTAATGGTGCTAAAGTCACCCCTTTCAGCGGCCGCAAGTACATCTGCAAATTTCCCATGTGTGCCATTAGTTCTGGGAAGAGTGCCAAACTCCTTGACGACACCATCTTTTCGACAGTAGTCAGCACACTCCTGAGGTGACCCGCGAGCAGCCTCATAATGCGGGCCATTCCAAATTTTACGGATCTCGGATAACCTGTGTCGCGTCGTAAAATAAACGTAGCCTTGCCAATGCTCGCGCTTAGTTTTCGGACAAGTCTCGCGACCAAAAATAAGGTAGTCAAAGCATTTGGATCCCGCAAACGGTTCATTTTCTATGTCAAAAGAAGTGAAACACCAACCTTTTTGTCGAGACATCAGCAGACACGTCCGAGCAGTCCAACGGCAATTCAAAATATGACGCGCTGCATGCTGGGAGGAAAGAAGAAGCGAGAGTCGAAAAGCGCCGACCAATAGCGTGCGCGTAAACTGGACCGCAGCTGTTGCTAGGGAGAAAAATCGCTTCTTCTATACAAACAGGACTGGACCGCGCCGGGGTACTAGCCTTGCAGATATTTCTAATACGGTAGAAATTGGTGACATCGATGAAGTTACTGTAAAAATAACTGAAATAATTATAGCAAGTGCAAGCGCTTCCATTAAAAAAAGTGATTAATAAACCTAAAAAACAAAAGAAACCGTGGTGGAATGAGGATTGTAGCTGTGCTTATCGGAAACAGAGGAAAGCCTGGAATATCTTTAATAGATATCCAACCAGTGAAAACTATTATTTATAAAAAAACAAAAGCTGCCTTTCGAAAAATACAACGACGTAGTAAGAGGGATTCTTGGATGAGTTATGTCAATAATATAAATAGTAAGGTCACAAGCAAACAACTATGGAATAGATTTAAAAGAATTTCCGGTGTTTACCCCAATACACAATCTCCTATTCTAGAACATAACAACCAAATACTATCGGCACCCAAAGACATAGCAAACAACATTTGCTTCATGCCTTTCCGAAATATCCATCCCAAATTTTACGGATCTCGGAAAGCCGACGTCTCGTCGTAAAGTAAACATAACCTTGCCAATGCTGGCGCTTAGTCTTCGAACAAGTCTCGCGACCATATATAAGGTATTCAAAGGACTTTGATTCCTTAAACGGTTCATTTTCAATATCAAATGAGGTAAAACACCAACCTTTCTGGCGAGACATCCAAAAACACGTCCGGACAGTTGAAGCAGCGAATTCAAAATAACGCTATGCATGATGGGAGGAAAGAAGAAGCGAGAGTCGAAAACGACAGCCAATCGCGTTCGCTAAAACTGGACCGCAGCTGTTGCTAGGGAGAAAAATCGCTTCTTCTATACAAACTGGACTGGACCGCGCCGGGATAATATTGTACCCGGTGGTCCAAATTTTTAAACGTGTTGCTATGGAGACAATAAATACACAGTTTTAAAATTTCAACTTGCACCATTCTTGTGCAGATTTATTTCATGGGCGGAAAGGTTTCCAACCCTTAAAAGTACAGCAAGCAGTTTTTACAACTCTAATAATAAATGTACAAGTATTTTGAAATTTTCCAGCGTATACAAGTTTACGCATCACATCTGTACCAGTACCATAAAAGTTCATAGGGAAATCAATTTCCCGTTCATTAAACACAGTATTAAAAAAATTTCTCAAATCCATTCCAAATGTTGAAGTACTAAGATTAGAAGTTAAAACATATCTGCGCAAATGCGCTGGTATAGTAACAGTATAAACAATAGGTTTACGCGAGCCAATGTAGGTACGCTTACTAGCAGTACCGGTTAAATCCTTTAAATCAACTGGCTCTTTGGGATGCATGGTTACATTCTTATCCCAAATTAAATAAAATGGCTGATTTTTCATAAAATCAACACCAAAATCAAAATTAATTATAGGCTTCTTTGCGGCATCCTTAACCGTAATATCGCCGGTGCCAATGTGATCAACAGTAAAGCTGTATTTAAAATAATTAAATTTGCAAAATTGATATGCAGTGACACATGAACCAAATTTGTCATCACGTATAGCGTTGACATTAACAGGAGTTGTAAACATTTCATACGACATCTCGTTGGGTGCTGTAGGTTTAGCAACATCAAAAGTAGCCAAAAATTGCTCAACAGTTTTAAACACATCCTTCTTGTACTCACAAGAATTCCTCGCTCGACGAATAGTCCTTTTTCGACGGACCCGCTTTGCCTTTTTTGGTCGGTACCTTCGGGTTCTCTTCGATGTTAATCGCTTCCAGAGGCTTCTTGGTTTCCAGAACATCACCGTGAAGAAGTAGCTGCTGGTACACTAAATCAGAAGGAGCTTCTTGTGGTCTCTTTATAACACTATTATTGAAAAAATTATGTACGTTAAAACGTGCTAATATTGGAGCTAAAATTTGTTCGTTTAAAAACACTTCTTCAGGTGTAAAGTTTGAGGTAACATAAATCTTACTAGGACGTATACTCATACAAGCACCTTTAATTTCAGCATTAAACGGATACCGATCAGCCCAAACTTTCAAAAAAAATCCTAACCATTGGGCGTGGTTAGGTTCAACATCACTAAGTAATACATTACGTTGATTTGTATATCCGTCCCACCATTTATTCAAAGCTTTAACGTAAACGTCACCTTGTTTACGAACTGCGTAATCTTTTCCGCATCGAGGGGGGCCACATATCCATATGCCACAAGACGAAGTCAATTCTCCAACGGAAAATGCAACACAACTTTGTAGACACGCCTTATAACGGATATAGTGGCCTGGATAATCTCTCTTAATGGTCGCAAAGTCACCCCTCTCAGCTGCCGCAAGTACATCTGCAAACTTGCCATGGCTTCCATTAGTTTTGGGAAGAGTCCCAAACTCTGTAATATCACCATCTTTTCTGCAGTAATCTGCACATTCCTTAGGTGTCCCGCGAGCAGCCTCATAATGCGGACCATCCCAAATTTTACGGATCTCGGAAAGCCGACGTCTCGTCGTAAAGTAAACATAACCTTGCCAATGCTGGCGCTTAGTCTTCGGACAAGTCTCGCGACCATATATAAGGTATTCAAAGCACTTTGATTCCTTAAACGGTTCATTTTCAATATCAAATGAGGTAAAACACCAACCTTTCTGGCGAGACATCCAAAAACACGTCCGGACAGTTGAAGCAACGAATTCTAAATAACGCTATGCATGATGGGAGGAAAGAAGAAGCGAGAGTCGAAAACGACAGCCAATCGCGTTCGCTAAAACTGGACCGCAGCTGTTGCTAGGGAGAAAAATCGCTTCTTCTATACAAACTGGACTGGACCGCGCCATATATAAGGTATTCAAAGCACTTTTCCTTAAACGGTTCATTTTCAATATCAAATGAGGTAAAACACCAACCTTTCTGGCGAGACATCCAAAAACACGTTCGGACAGTTGAAGCAGCGAATTCAAAATAACGCTATGCATGATGGGAGGAAAGAAGAAGCGAGAGTCGAAAACGACAGCCAATCGCGTTCGCTAAAACTGGACCGCAGCTGTTGCTAGGGAGAAAAATCGCTTCTTCTATACAAACTGGACTGGACCGCGCCGGGGTTACAACAAATCTCCAAGCTGTTGCGGTAAGACTTCATGTCAATATTTTAATTACAATATGCAATTTATACCTTCCTCCTAATACCAATATCGCCACTTTTGACTTTAATAATTTGATAGATCAGCTTCCTCAACCATTCATTCTACTTGGTGACCTAAACGGCCATCATATCCTCTGGGGCAATTCAGACATTAATCGTAGAGGCAAACAAATTGAGAAACTAATAACGGACAATGATTTATGTATTATGAATAACGGCCAACCTACTTACTTTCACTCACCTTCACTTACATACCATTCAATAGATCTGGCAATTTGCACACCTTCAATTTTACCATTTTGGACTTTTTCTGTGGATTCTTATCTTTACAATAGCGACCATTATCCAATTAAACTAAAATATGCAGGCCAATACCTACCTCACATTGACAGCCAGTCCAACTATATTTTTGAAACTGCCAACTGGCCACTTTTTACCAGCCTTGCAGACATTTCTAACATGGTAGAAAATGATAACATCGATGAAGTCACTGAAAAAATAACAGACATTATTATAGCAAGTGCTGACGCTTCCATTAAAAAAGTTACTAATAAGCCTAAAAAACAAAAGAAACCGTGGTCGAATGGGGATTGTAGCTCTGCTTATCGGAAACAGAGGAAAGCTTGGAATATCTTTAATAGATATCCAACAAATGAAAACTATATTAATTATAAAAAAACAAAAGCTGCATTTCGAAAAATACAACGACGTAGTCAGAGGGATTCTTGGATGAATTATATCAATAGTATTAATAGTAAAGCCACAAGCAAACAATTATGGAACAGAATTAAAAGAATTTCCGGTGTTTATCCCAATAGACAAATACAAATTCTAGATTACAATAACCAAGTACTATCAGCACCCAAAGATATAGCAAACGCAATTGCTTCATGCCTTTCCGAAATATCCAGCTCCTGTAACTACTCTGAAAGTTTAAAAAAAATTAAAATTGCATCTGAAAAGAATAAAGTTAATTTTACTTCAAACCGTATATTATCGTATAATTGTGATTTTACTTTTTCGGAATTGACAAAAGCTTTATCCTTAGTCCACAAATCAACTCCTGGCCCAGATAATATTAGTTATATCATGCTCAAACATCTTTCAAATAGTTCTCTAAATAATCTCCTGAAATTTTATAACAGAATTTGGAACGAGCACACTTTTCCGCAGTCATGGAGATATGCTACCATAATACCCATATTGAAACCGAATAAAGATCCCAAGAACCCTTCGAACTACCGTCCAATAGCCCTGACAAGCTGCCTATGCAAAACTTTAGAAAAGATGGTCAACGCTAGGTTGATATATATTTTAGAAAAGGATAAATGTCTCTCTCCTTTTCAAAGTGGTTTCAGGAAAAATCGTTCCACTATTGATAATCTTGTCGCTCTCGAGACTGATATCAGAAACGCTTTTGTGCAAAATAAACATCTCGTCTCGATTTTTTTCGATATCGAAAAAGCATACGATAGAACATGGAGACATGGAATTTTAAGGGACATTTTTAAAAACGATATAAGAGGTAATTTGCCTATTTTTATTCAAAAATTTTTAGAGAAAAGATATTTTAAAGTAAGAATTGGACCAATATTCTCGGATGTTTTTATTCAAGAGGAGGGAGTACCACAGGGCAGTGTTTTAAGCGTGACTTTATTTATTTTAAAAATTAATGATATTGTTTCTCAATTGCCTCCATCAGTTAAGGGTCTTATTTACGTTGACGATCTGCAAATTTCATGCGCAGCTAAAGACATTCGTTTAATAGAGAGACAACTTCAACAGGCAGTCAATAAAATCACACATTGGACTAATGAAAATGGTTTCAGTTTTTCACCATCTAAAACCGCTTGTGTTCATTTTTGCAAAAAGCGAAATCTTCATCTTGACCCTGAAATATTTTTCAAAGATATTTTAATTAATATTGTGGACAATTTTAAATTTTTAGGTATCATATTTGACAAGAAGTTGACTTTTCAACCGCATATTTTAAATCTACGCAAACGTTGCGAAAAGGCTCTTAACATTTTACGAGTTTTATCAAAATTATCATGGGGATCTGATCGAGATTGTCTTTTAAAAATATATAGTGCCCTAATACGATCGAAATTAGATTACGGCTGCGTGGTGTATGGGTCAGCAAGAAAATCTGTTCTTCAAACTCTGAACACCGTCCACCACACAGCTTTGCGTATATGTTCTGGTGCCTTCAGAACATCGCCCATAAGCAGTTTATATGTAGACTCGTCTGAACCTTCCCTGGACTTAAGACGACAGTTGTTATCATTGGAGTACTATTTTAGAATTACCTCAACCCCTCATCACCCATTGCATACCATTCATCACAGTCCTTATTTAAAACGCCTATATCAAGCCAAAACATCCTTCATCACTACATTCCACTTAAGAATGCTGGAAGCGATGAACGGATCCGAACTTTCTTCACTTGACGTCACCCAGAAAAAACTGTATTATTTCTCTCCTTGGTTTAATCATGATTTTGAATTTCAAAACCCATTCCAAAATTTCAACAAATCAGATACCTCTGATATCATCTACAAACAGCTATTTCAAAACCATATAGAAAAATACTCTAATTTTATTCATATTTATACGGACGGATCTAAAAAGGCAAACTTCGTTGGAGCTGCGTTCACTATTAATCACTCTGTTCATAGTTTTAAACTTCATTCTTCATGTTCTGTTTTTACTTCTGAAATCATGGCCATATATAAAGCATTGGAATATATATCTGATCATTGTCATAAAAACTGTATCATTTTCACTGATTCATTAAGCGTTTTACAATCATTGAAACATCCTGATCATGACAGTCATCCCATTGTTTTAGAGTCACTGAAAATAATTTATCATCTTTCATCCAAAAATTTTAACCTGGTATTTTGTTGGATTCCATCTCACGTTGGGATATCGGGAAATGAGATTGTCGACAAAGCTGCCAAATCGGCCGTAAATAGTTTTAACCATACTATCCCTTTCCGTGACTTAAAATATTTTATTTACAAGTTTTTAGAGGAAAAATGGCAGAACGAATGGCATGAACAATCTGAGAATAAACTTTACGCCATCAAACCAAGTGTATCCGACTGGAAATCGCTACCTTTAATAAGGCAGCAGGTAATAATGACACGCCTCCGTATTGGACATACTAGGATCACCCATAGACACCTCCTCCTCGGAGAAGATCATCCCATTTGCAATTACTGCATATGCCCACTAACAGTGAAACACATTTTAACAGAATGTTCTTATTTTAATAGTCGACGGCTTAAACATTTTAATTCATATACCTTGGTTTTAGAAGACATAATTGGTGAGAATCCTCATCCAAATATTTTTAACTTTTTACATGACATTGGGTTTATATATCACGTATAATTTTATATAGTTCTCATTTTATTATGACATCACTCATTCTATTTTATTATTAGACTATATATACTAGACTTTTTATCTTGAGTTTGGCATAATATGTCCCAAGAGGACTCAATGCCATAAAACCAAATCCAATCCAATCCATTCGAAAAATACAACGACGTAGTAAGAGGGATTCTTGGATGAGTTATGTCAATAATATAAATAGTAAGGTCACAAGCAAACAACTATGGAATAGAATTAAAAGAATTTCCGGTGTTTACCCCAATACACAAACTCCTATTCTAGAACATAACAACCAAATACTATCGGCACCCAAAGACATAGCAAACACAATTGCTTCATGCCTTTCCGAAATATCCAGCTCCAATAACTACTCCGATACTTTAAAAAAAATTAAAATTGCATCTGAAAAGAATAAAGTTAATTTCACTTCAAACCGTTTATTATCTTATAATTGTGATTTTACTTTTTCCGAATTGATGAAGGCTCTGTCTTTAGTCCACAAATCAACTCCTGGCCCAGATAATATTAGTTACATCATGCTCAAACATCTTTCAAATAGTTCTCTAAATAATCTCTTGAAATTTTATAATAGAATTTGGAACGAACACACTTTTCCGCAGTCATGGAGGTATGCTACCATAATACCAATACTGAAACCGAATAAAGACCCCAAGAATCCTTCGAACTACCGTCCAATAGCCCTGACAAGCTGCTTGTGCAAGATCTTAGAAAAGATGGTCAACGCGAGGTTAGTTTTTATTTTAGAAACAGATAAATGTCTCTCTCCACTTCAAAGTGGTTTCCGAAAGGGTCGATCAACTGTTGATAATCTAGTCGCTCTCGAGACCGAAATACGAAAAGCATTTGTACAAAATAAGCATATAGTCTCGATTTTCTTCGATATAGAAAAGGCCTACGATAGAACATGGCGACATGGAATTTTAAGGGATATTTTTAACAATGACATAAGAGAAAATCTGCCAATTTTTATTCTAAATTTTTTAGAAAAGAGATATTTTAAAGTGAGGATTGGATCTATTTTCTCGGATGTTTTTATACAAGAAGAGGGGGTGCCACAGGGCAGTGTTTTAAGTGTGACTCTATTTATTTTAAAGATTAATGATATTGTTTCTAATTTGCCTCCATCTGTAAAAGGTCTTATTTACGTTGACGATCTGCAAATTTCATGCGCAGCTAAAGACATTCGTTTAATTGAAAGACAACTTCAACAGGCCGTTAACAAAATAATTAATTGGACAAATGAAAATGGATTCAGTTTTTCACCTTCAAAAACTGCATGTGTTCATTTCTGCAAAAAACGAAATCTTCATCTTGACCCTGAAATATATTTCAAAGATATTTTATTTAATGTTGTGGACAATTTTAAATTTTTAGGCATCATATTTGACAAGAAGTTGACTTTTCAACCGCATATTTTAAATCTACGCAAACGTTGCGAAAAGGCTCTCAACATCTTACGCGTTTTATCAAAATTATCATGGGGATCCGATCGAGCTTGTCTTTTAAAAATATATAGAACATTAATACGATCAAAATTAGATTACGGCTGCGTGGTGTATGGTTCAGCAAGAAAAACAGCACTTCAAACTCTGAACACCATCCACCACACTGCTTTGCGCTTATGTACTGGTGCGTTTAGAACTTCACCCGTAAAAAGCTTATATGTGGACGCTTTTGAACCTTCTCTTGACTTAAGGCGACAGTTGTCCTTAGAATATTATTTTAGAATTTCTTCAATCCCTCATCACCCATTGCATACCATTCATCACAGTCCATATCTAATACGCCTCTATCAAGCTAAAACATCCTTCATCCCTACATTCCACTTGAGAATGCTGGATTTGTTGAACGGATCCGAAATTTCTTCACTTGTCGTCACCCAGAAAAAACTGTATTATTTTTCTCCTTGGTTTAATCATGAGTTTGTATTTCAAAACCCCTTCAAAGAATTTTATAAGGCAGATACTTCTGATATTATTTACAAACAACTCTTTCAAAACCATATGGCAAAATACTCTAATTTTATACATATTTATACGGACGGGTCTAAAAGGGCAAACTATGTTGGAGCTGCGTTCAATATTAATCACTCTGTTCACAGTTTTAAACTTCATTATTCATGTTCTGTTTTTACCTCTGAAATCATGGCCATATATAAAGCATTAGAATATATATCGGATCATTCTCATAAAAAATGTATTATTTTTACAGATTCATTAAGTGTTTTACAGTCATTGAAGAATCCTAATCATTCCAGTCATCCCGTTGTTTTAGAGTCATTAAAAAGAATTTATCATCTTTCATCAAAAGACTTTAAGTTAATATTTTGTTGGATCCCATCTCATGTTGGGATATCAGGCAATGAAATAGTTGATCAAGCCGCCAAATCGGCAGTAAATAACATCGACCATACCATCCCTTATCGTGATTTAAAAACCAGTATTTACGAGTTTTTGGAAGAGAAATGGCAGAGCGAATGGAGTGATCAAACGGAGAACAAACTCCGCGCTATTAAATCAAACATAACTCAATGGCAGTCACCACTTTTAAGAAGACAGCAGGTAATAATAACACGCCTCCGCATTGGACATACTAGGATCACCCATAGACACCTCCTCCTCGGAGAAGATCATCCCATTTGTAATTACTGCATTTGCCCACTAACAGTAAAACACATTTTAATTGAATGTTCTCATTTTAAAAGGCAACGACTGATACATTTTAATTCTTATAACTTGACTTTAGAAGACATGATTGGAGAGAATCCTCATCCAAATATTTTTAACTTTTTACATGACATTGGTTTTATCCATCACATATAATTTTATGTAGTATTCATTTATTACATTTTGACTCGCCTCACTTTCTTGCTATATTACATATTTTATTTTTTATCTTGAGTTTGGCATAATATGTCCCAAGAGGACTCAATGCCATAAAACCAAATCCAATCCAATCCAAAGTAAAACTGTTTCCATGTGCAATCTACATACTTTCTATGTTGACTGAAGAGCTTTCTGATCTTTTCAGCTGCTAGCTTAAAACTCTGTTGAAGTATACTTCGAATGTGTGTATTGTCATGGGATTTTACTTCAGGTTTCCTGTCCGTAAACTTTGAGATCTCTGAAGGGAAAAGTCCTAATAGATGAGTCACCCACATACTCTCATCAATTTTTTGGAACTTCATTTGTCTCTCAAACAATAAGACTAGAAACAAGGACTTGTCATCTTGTCTTCAAGGGCTTGAATTGTGGCAAAATGTTTTGGAGATCCATTTTCATGGAAAGGTACATTACAGGTTGGGAAGCAGAGGCTTCTACCACACGCTGAGATTCTAATTTAATCCGTAACTTTTAGAGTTCTAAGTCTTGGGCCTGTGTTTCTTGCTCTCTTAGTAATCTTTGCTCTGTCAAAAGTAAAAGTTTGGTTTCTTCTTCCATCCTTGTTGTAATAATTGTGTGAAATAAATTCTTCACAAACTCTTTATCGTTTTGGTACACCTCACTTTCCAAAATTATGTTTTTAGATCTGAGACTTTTGTCACCCTCCACTTTCTACCTGTTTCTACAACCAAATTTTGAATATCAACCTTTTTTTGCCTTGCCGAGATAAGCCATTGACCCTATTTATTGTCAATACAGTTTTAAATTACAGTTCAACAGTCTCAATCTAAGTATCCACTACGATTGTACCGTCCGGCTATATGATCACCCGCTTTTAAGGTCAACGCGCTTATATGGTCAGTTTTCTAAAGTCCCGTCTCAATAGGAACATGTGTTAAACCGCACCGCTTATACTGTCATTTTATTTTCCTGGTTATCGGTTATATGGTCGGATTATTTATCTTTTCTATAAGGTTGTCGTTTTTTTTTTAATAGTAATTGATGTAACATTTCTTGAGGCGGGGAGCATTACAGGGTCCTAGTGATCCGGTGAGGACCTGAATTTACGCCTTTACTCCCTCCCCTTCTCTTTTGCATTGCCATATCCTCAAATTAAGCAGCTTTCACACAAATTTATGTTAAGTTGTTGTTGAGCAAAAATGTTACCAATAGAAAATTAAGTAAAAGAAACTTCATCAAGTTCCATCAATAATCTTCAATATTATTCTTTAACTAATGTATTTTTTTATAAAACTTTAGAGATCAGTGCATGAAATTGTATGTGAACTAAACTAAAAATTATATCTGAATTTTGTTTTATTTCGCATATAAAATCTCCAAGATTTCTTTCTTTTTTTTCTGCCTTGCATTCATGTCTTGAATATTTTCTAGTTCTTTTCCAACAAGCTGTCCAAATAAGCTCTCAGCAGTGTTCCCTTGTTCTTGTCTTTTCATGAGGTCGGAAACTGCCTTCTCGAAGAAGTCCAGTTTCTTCCTCTTAGCAGGAGGGTATACACCTGTAATTTGAAATTTTACACAACAATTATTATTGGTTGAACTGACGTTGTACAAGTAGTTATGAGAATTCTATCTACACTCGACTTTTCAAATTACACTACAAGTCATGACTTAATTGAGAAAATTAGTTTCAAATAGCATGCAATTTGTTTGCGTGCTTTGTGCAAATCAAATGATGTTGACATACTTTTTTCATGAAACAATAACCACAGGGAAGTGTTTTAAGTGTTACTTTATTTATTTTAAAAATTAATGATATTGTTTCTCAATTGCCTCCATCTGTGAAAGGTCTTATTTACGTTGACGATCTGCAAATTTCATGCGCAGCTAATGACATTCGTTTAATTGAAAGACAACTTCAACAGGCCGTTAACAAAATCACTCATTGGACTAACGAAAATGGTTTCAGTTTCTCACCTTCCAAAACCGCGTGTGTTCATTTTTGCAGAAAGCGAAATCTTCATCTTGACCCTGAAATATTTTTCAAAGATATTTTAATTAATGTTGTGGACAATTTAAAATTTTTAGGTATCATATTTGACAAGAAGTTGACTTTTCAACCGCATATTTTAAATTTACGAAAACGTTGCGAAAAAGCTCTTAACATTTTACGGGTTTTATCAAAATTATCATGGGGATCTGATCGAACTTGCCTTTTTAAAATTTATAGAGCTTTAATTCGATCTAAATTGGACTACGGCTGCGTGGTGTATGGTTCAGCAAGAAAATCTGCTCTTCAAACTCTGAACACTCCACCACACCGCTTTACGTTTATGTTCTGGTGCCTTTAGGACTTCTCCCGTAATCAGCTTGTACGTAGAATCTTTTGAACCTTCCCTGGACTTCAGACGACAGTTGTTATCACTGGAATACTATTTTAGAATTTCCTCAATCCCTCATCACCCATTGCATACCATTGATCACAGCCCATATTTAAAACACGCCTTTATCAAGCCAAAACATCCTTCATCCCTACATTCCATTTAAGAATGCTAGACTTAATAAACGGATCCGAACTTTCTTCACTTGACATCACCCAGAAAAAACTGTATTATTTCTCTCCTTGGTTTAATCATTATTTTGAATTTCAAAACCCGTTCCAAAATTTTAATAAAGCACATACCTCTGATTATATATATAAACAACTCTTTCAAAACCATATAGAAAATTACTCAAATTTTATACATATTTATACTGACGGGTCTAAAAGGGAAAACTATGTTGGAGCTGCGTTCACTATTAATGATTCCCGTCATAGTTTTAAACTTCATTCTTCATGTACTGTTTTTACCGCTGAAATAATGGCCATTTTTAAAGCACTAGAACATATATCCGATCATTGTCATAAAAAATGTATCATTTTTACAGATTCATTAAGCGTTTTACAGTCATTGAAACATCCTGATCATGACACTCATCCCATTGTTTTAGAATCACTGAAAATAATATATCATCTTTCATCCAAAAATTTTAACTTACTATTTTGTTAGATCCCATCCCATGTTGGGATTGCAGGAAATGAAATTGTTGACCAAGCCGCCAAATCGGCAGTAAATTATAGTAGTCATACCATTCCTTATCGTGACTTAAAATTTTGCATTTACAAATATTTAAAAACAAAATGGCAAAACGAATGGAATGAACAAACCGATAACAAACTTCATGCTTTAAAACCAAATATATCTGACTGGAAACCGCTACCCTTAAGAAGACAAAATGTTATCTTGACACGCCTTCGTATTGGACACACTCGCATAACACATAGACACCTCCTCCTCGGAGAAGATCATCCCATGTGCAATTTCTGTATTTGTCCACTAACCGTAAAGCACATTTTAATAGAATGTTCTAATTTTAACAGTCAACGACTTAAACATTTTAATTCTTATACCTTGGTTTTAGATGACATGATCGGAGAGAATCCTCATCCAAATATTTTTTAGCTTTTTACATGACATTGGTTTTATCCATCACATATAATTGTATATAGTATTCATTCATAATATTTGACTCATTTCACTTTATTACAATATTATATATCTAATTTTCTATCTTGAGTTTGGCATAATATGTCCCATGAGGACTCAATGCCACAAAACAATATCCAATCCAATCCATGAAACAATAACATTGTTTGTCACAACCATTAAGTTGACAAAGAATCAAAACACCAAAAGTTACATTTGTGCAAATATTTTTGAGTCATTGCATTCTAGATTTTTAATAAAATACAATACATATTTAAATTGTTATGCATGATTAAAGAGTTGTTCTCTAGGCAGAAATTACACAAGGAAAACATACTTTCGCAAGGTTCAACAGGTGGTGTTGTTGCTCGCCGGGGAGTGCTAGCATCAAGGCAGTCTGTGATAAAAAAAATTACAAACCATAACAGATAAAAGATACTTTATATACATAATAATAGATCACATGCTGGTAAATATGGTAGGTGACAGGTTAGAGAATTTAATACATGTAACCACTCGCTACTGTGTAAAATTTAAGAGTTAGGTTTGAAAAGACCACAACGAAGACTTAATCAATTTAGTGATTAGATTGTATTGATTTTGGTGAACGGAATTCACTGATCCCAGATCACTTTTAGATCATTAAACAAGAGGTGTTGATATCTTGGATTACATTAAATAATGTAACATTTAAAACATAGCATAATGATTTTATTTACACATGTGAGCAATGGGAAAAGGCAATAAAAAAACCCCAAAAGATTACAATTTAAAAAATTAATAGTTATAACATTATAAAAAAACAGACATCTGAAGACAAAACTAAAACAGATATCACACACACACACACACATTTAAAGACAAGACTTAAGAAAACACATTATATATAAAACATACATAAAAAAAATTGACGAAAAAGAAAATTAGAGTATGTGATGTCAAGGGGAAAATGTGAATTTTAATTAATTTAGATTGTCGCACAGTGTTGACAGTTGTCAAAAACATACTGTGCAGCCTCGAGACCAGAATTTAAAATGAAAGGAATACTTATTGGGATCTAACGGGTGGGTGATCTCTGGTAAGGGAGTTGTGGATGTTTCGACCACGAGAGCGATTCTCTCACGTCGTTCGTTTACTGGAAAAAAAATTAGGAAAGAGAAGTATTTCTTGCCACCAAGCCTTTTTACAGACTCGCATCACGCCGCATGCTAATTGGCCGATTTGGGTCACAAGGATGACGCCAGAGCGTTTGGACGGGAGGATAGGCTGGCTTAGGTCACGTGGAGACACAATGCTTAGTTTAGGCAGGAAAACTTGGAGGGAGAGAGACTTTATCTGTCTTTGGCGGCCATTGAAAAAAAAGGGCAATTGAACTTGGGGAATGGTGGTGTCGTTATTTTGAGTTGGTCGGAGCGCTGTGATAATGGACACAGCACTACTTTAGCTGCTTACTCTCCGAGCTGATGTGTGACAGTACTAATTAATCATTAATAATAAAAATAGATTACAATAATTAAAAATTATTTGGAGTAAATCAAAGATTTATTGCAAAAAAGTGTCTTTAGAATGCCACATTACTTATAACTTAGTCTGCTGTGAAGCATGTGGTATCTGTTCAGTTTACAAAAATGTTGAATCATACTATATTTTAAGAAATTGATTTTTCTGACCTGAAAATTAGTAATCTGACGCCACAAAGCTAAATCCAATCCAATCCCTGGTTAGCACCGGTACATTAACCTGTATCCCCTCGTTGGACTCCATGGTGGGTGGTGCCGCAGGGGACTGAAAATTTATATTTAAATAATGCAAAATCAAAAATCAACTTCTCCTTCAGTGGAGCACTTAAGGTACCCGCCTACGTTGAAAACGTCATTTTCGACCAAAATTAGCGATTTTTGTTTATAATTCCATATTACAGAGCAGCTTTTTAGCTTTTTAAAACAGTCTTATTTTTTATTCTACGGCTACTAGAAAAAAAGTTACAGCTGTTTGAAGAAAGAATGTCAGCTGCAAAATGAAACCGGAAGTTGGAATAACGAAACCGGGGTTGATTTTGATGCTTCTGTTTTCGCTTGAAATATATACATTTTTTTGCTACAGTCATTTTTTAATATTTTCTTTCGAAGCGAAACATATTTGTAATAAGATTTTGCATTCAAGTTTTGGCAACGAAGGGAAATTTTAGTTCTCAATCGTTTGTTTACACTTACTTACACTTAGCAAACTTAAAAGTTAACAGAAGAGCCTTGGAGGGAAAAAAAACCTGACCGACAGGATAATTGATAGGTTACAAAACTATTATGGCATTGCTATTCGTAGCAATGTAAATGACTTGGAGGGTATGCAACGTGCTGCCATAGCCGTACTTTTTCACTGCAGTTCAAGTGCACAACAAGAAATGCATGGGCAATGTCCATTAGGGCCAGATAGTTGGTGTGCCTTTCAAAGAGCAAAAGCTACAGGAAATGTCTACACCGATAAAGGTGACGGTTTGCCAAAAAACATTTTGAATGTTATTAAACCAACATATATGGAACTGTGTGATAGAGAGCAGTTAAAAAAATGTCTTCATGGGAAGACTCAGAACAGTAATGAAAGTTTTAATGGTTGTTTGTGGAACATCGTACCTAAGAATACCTTCGTAGAATTGAAAACATTTACTCTAGGTGCATACATTGCGGTAATAAATTTTAATAAAGGGTACCAAGGCCTTTTTGAAGTTTTGAAGGTTCTGAATATAGATCCTGGGCAGTATACTGTTGCCTTGTTCAAAGGCTTTGACAAGGACCGTATCAGCGAGGCAAAAAGGGAATCGCTACCTGCTGCGAAACTTGCCCGAAAAAAAAATCGTGCACAGAAGAAGAGAAAATATGCCAAGACTGAAAAGTCAGAAGGTGTAACATACCAAAAGGGAGGGTTTAAAGGTCAGTGGGTAAAGATTTAGAAATCTGAAGCATTAATAGGAATTCAAAACAAATTTTATACTTGAAATGTACAACTATCACCTTTAAACTCATTTTTCTCAAAACTATATTTTTTGATAAATGCAGTTACGACATGCATGATATTTCAAAATATATTGTTTATATTGTTATGAAATTTGGTATGAATGTTTTTGATATTATTTTCTAGTGAATGAGCTAAAAGAATCTTATTTAGATGATTTTAAGTAAGTTTAGTAGCCTGTTTATGTGTAAAGATATGAAAAAAATGGTGAATATTCATGAATTCCTTATAAAAAAGGCTATAAATTCTAAACAAATTCATTTATCTAGAAACTTTTATATACATTCACTACATAATTATACTAGAATTGCATTGCAAGTTAAAAAATCACTTTAACTTAGTTAGTTTTTTAATTATGAGGTTTGTCGTAAACTTAAAATTTGCTTAAAATTTTACTTTTTTTTTTAATTAAAAAAAAATAAAAAACATTTTTTGGTTTTAAGTGTTTAGTTATATGGTTACTAATATAAAGGCATCCAAAAAATTAAAAATATCAGTACATTTTCATGTTTTTGAAAAAAATGTTGTCGAACGTAGGCGGGTACCTTAACTAGCAAAAATAATGAAACTAATATACCAGAACACAAATTTTTTATAATAAAAAGCAACGAAGGAAATCTAAAAAACATATCGGCTATACTACTTCACAAAACAATATTAGGAATGGTCGGAGAGACGAAAAATATTTAAAAAAAAAACCCTAACAGGTGACATACTCGTAGAAGTCTCTAATAAATCACAATCTTTAAACATACAAAAAATTAATTCCGTCGGTTCAATAGCAGTCACCGCTACACCACATACCTCTACGTTTTTATCAGTAATAAAATGTTTAAATCTATTTTTAACACCTCCTACTTCCACAAATGTTTACAACACAATAGTTTCAGGCATAAAAAATAAACAGCTATTTCTACAGGTAACCCAGAAATGTAATCAATAGCGTCAAAATGTATCAATACATTTTATCACTCGCTTTAATTTGCCAATAAACTTAAAAATCGCTCATAATAGTTGAAATAAACGCTAACAAGACAATTCAACTTCAAATATAATTTTTCACTAGTATAAACTAAAAAGTTTTATTACATGGGATGAAACTGAGCAAACAAAATATACATATAGCAATGCATTTTAGAGATTAGTGTAAAGACATAAACTTACGAGGAATTTCCACGGCATTTGAAACAGCTGCCCAAGCATTTCTTCTAGTTGTTATATTTTTATACAACGCATGGCTAGCGTTATATAACGTGGGATATTTTTGTACTTCGCAGATTAATAACTCGGATAGTTCAGTTTCCGTAACCATGGCTGAAATTGTGAAATGATGGGCGATGGATGCTCGAGTGTGAAATGAAAACAAATTAGATGTTGGATTTTGATTCGTTAAAGTAGTCACATGTGCTTGCGTATGTGCGTCGCGAGTTGGATCTGAGGAAGTACCAAATTTAGACCTTGCGTTGCTTCGCAGAGAGGCTGCGTAATCCCGCCCATCTGTCAATCACGTGGTTCTCCTCTATCATTGGTTCGACGCATACGGACATACGCAGAATCGTAAACTGGCCCTTACACTCAGTCTTTGCCCACGTTATTCTTTGTTGCAGAGCTCATAAATCCGTTTTGTAAGCAGTTTATTACTATATCATGTGAATAGTTAATATTAGTATATCATATGAAACTTCCCTCCAAAGAAAAGTAAAACTAATTATTTAAAAAAAAAGGAGGTTGTTTAATTTTACAATTTGTAAGGGCCATTCTCCAAGGACTGGTAAGGCAATTGAATTTGATGGATCAATTTTTATCCTAGACATACCCGAATCCTTTATAAATAGTTTAATTAAATTAGGTAACGTGGAAAGCGGTTTATATAAGAGGTACTGTTCATGAAACGCATTACCCTTTTAGTAATAACTGCAAATCGATTTCCCCAGTAGGTATATGATTCATTTTTATGTCAACTACATACACAGTTGACAGTGTTTTACAACTGACTCTTTGTGTGACCTACTCATTTCTTCCTTCGAAGTATCATTACATTGCGATTTGCTTAGACCTTAGTGTTCAATTTTCTTTTATTTAAAATTTTATTTTTTAAGTCGTCATGTAATTTCTTACAATAATTATTCAGAATTGCATTCACAGCTGACCTTTATTGTCATTCTAATTACTTTTTCGGAGCCGTGTCATTCCACACATTCTTCATAACCCCCTTGTTGTTCTTCGCTTTCTAAAGTATTTATTATAATTGTGGCCAGTAATTTTTGATTTGCGTGATGCAAAAAGTTTTTTTCGTTGTTCCTGCATGATTTTGTAAGAATTAAATATGAATATAAAATTACATTTACCACATTTTTTTTGGATATTTCAATTTTCCTCTTGCACATGTATGTAATACGAATACATTGTGCACCATACAAAAATAGATGAGTACCATAAACAAATAATGTACTGTAAAGAAATAGTGGAATGTCAACAAACCAAATACTGTCAACAAACAAATCGTGGGTTGTTGATAAACAAACTGTGGACGGTAAACAAAGAAAATGTTTTTTGTAACCAGACACGAGTAAAAACAGAAAACACCGTTGAGTAAAGTTAACAAAATTGAATACCAATATGCACAGAATATAAAAAATGTAAACAAAAGGGCATGCACATAAATATTAATACAAAATACAAGTGTGAAGTGTAAAGTATGATGTGTGAAGGAAGAATACGAAATAACCTAAAAACAACACCAAAATTGGATGTTATTGCCAAAAAAGAAAAAGGAAGAACCTTCATGTCCGAAAGTTATTGATTCCTACGCCATAGTAACAATACTTTTGAAGGAAAAAAAAACACTGCAAAAATGGAATAAAGCTGCTTATTTGCCAATGTAAAGTAAATGACAGCAATGGAAAAATATACACTTATTTACAAATTTTACAATTCTCGTGAATTTCATTGACGTAAAGGGATTTCCCTGTGCTTTTCCTAGTTATCCACTCTACCATTTATTCTGGTACGCAGTTTGTACGTGTGCGTATTGGGTGCTGCTGCATCTGCAGTGTCCCGGTTAGCTTGTGTAACATTTCCTGAATGTGTGGGTTGTTGGACTGCATTGGCATTACGTGTTGGGTACCCATGTGGGTTAAAATAAACTCAACCTCTACTACCACTTGGAGCATGGTTGTATTCTGCTGATATACAGTCCTCTGCTGGGGTTTGATTTGTCGCTGCAAGCGGGAATCGAGCTTTGGACAAGGGATTCTTTATTACCTGGGAATTGAGTTGTGAGGTAATCGTGGTGTGGCTTTTGTTAACCTTTCAACATTTACCAGCTGCTTACGGTTGGGACAGTTTTTATTTGCGATCTCAAATACTACGTCGGATAGTTTTCAAGTGACCACGAAATTGCCTCTGTTTGGCTTGTTAAACTTTCTCGTCAACCCGGGTTTTACGTTAGGGAAGTATAAGTACACTTCGTCTCCCACTTTGATTCCCTTGTGTTTCACAAGCTTATTACTATACTGCTCTTGGGATTCCGCTGCTTGGACCAAATTATCCCTCACCTCATTATAGGCACTGCGTAGCCTTTTAAGTAAAGCCGTTGAAAAGTCATCTGTTTCCCTGTATGAAAAAGGTGGGGTTCTGTCTCGAGCATCTGGTAGGGCAAATTCAGTTCTTAACCATACACAAGAAATGCGGGGGTGTGTTTCATGGCAGAATGCCATGTAGATCTGTATGATAAACGTGCATACTCCAATTTTGTGTCCCAATCATCATGATTCCCATTGACTAGGTGGCTGAGGGCATTTCCCAGTCCTCTGTGGTATACCTCCAATATCCCATTGCCTTGGGGATGGTATGCCGTGGTGTTCACCTTCTTTATCCCCAGAGATGATATAAACAGATTGCATGGCTTGGTTGATAAAATTTGTACCTCTGTCAGTGAGAATCGTTGAGGGGCAGCCGAATCGGGAGATAAAATTAAGTAGCGTTCGTGCTATATCAAAACTTTTAGTCTGTGGAACAGGGTAAGCCTCACACCATCTGGTGAAATGTTCAATGTTGGTAATTATAAATCTGGTGCCACTTTCTGTGATAGGAAGGGGTCGTACAACATCAACGGCAACTTTGTGGAAAGGACCTTGAGGAATTTGGGGACGTTGCAACGGTGCAAATTTTTGATGTTTGTGAGCACGTCGTTGCATGCAACTGTTACAAGATTTGATCCAGTTATAACAATGTGTTCGTGCATCCCTGGCTAATAATAAAAATGTTTAACAGTTGAAAGAGTCTTCCTCAAACCTTGGTGACAAACTGAAGGGGAATCGTGAAATTGTGTTAAAATGTCATGAATCATAGACTTTAGAAGGACAATTCTGGTGTGTTGGTTTCTTTGATTTGAAAATTTAAGTTCTCTACATTTTAGAATTCCATCTTGTAAAAAAAAAATCGAAGCTTTGTTGGTTGGACTGGTTTGGATTGATTTAAATTTTGAATAATCGTCTGGCATTTGTCATCGAGCTTGTTTATTTGCAATTTCTTCAAGAATCTTTTCTTCAAACGTCACAGAACTACAATTTTGGGTTTGGTGGGTAAACACTTGTTTAACTTGGGTGTAACTTTCAGAATTGTCCCTCGCCCCCAGGGGCATTCCTTCTTTAGGTTTGTACGGGCTTCACGACCCCGGGGTACCTGAGTGATCTTCCCTCCCTTTCGTTCTGCTTCTCCTCTACCCTTAGCTTTTTGCTTTTTCTTCCTCCCTCGTTGTGGTTGCCTTTTCGGAGGTGAGGGCTCCCCTTGAGAAGCTCTTCGCCAGTCTGTGCCTTTAGCTCCTCTTGGGGATTATATCACCCACGTGTTTGCCGTGCGTGGAGACCTGTGTCTTCGGAAAGGGAGATCCTGGTGATTGAGGGACAACATAACGCCCCAATACATTGCTTCGGCTCCTGCTTCGAATAAACAGGAGGTGTACTTTGGTCCCAGTATATTGATCGGCTGGTGAGTATATCCTGCTAGGACTAAGGACCTGCTCACCAACTAGCTCCTTAGGGCAGTCATAGAGGTGAGTTGGGTTCGTATAGTCCCTGGCTAGCACCGGTACAGGAACCTGTATCCCCTCGTTGGACTCCATGGTGGGTGGTGCCGCCGGGGACTGAATATTTAATTTTCAATCATGGAAAACCAAAAATCAACTTCTCCTTCAGTGGAGCAAATATGTAATAATAATAATGAAAAAAATATAACAGAACAAAAATTTTTTACTATAAAAAGTAACGAGGGAAATCTTAAAAATATATCTGCGATTTTACTTCATAAAACAATATTAGGTATGGTTGGAGAGACTAAAAACATAAAAAAACCCTAGCAGGAGATGTACTCGTTGAAGTTTTAAATAGAACACAAGCTTTAAATATAATTAAAATCAAATCCGTCGGTCCAATAGGAGTAACTGTCACACCCCACAGAACTTTAAATTCATCAAGAGGTGTAATCTCCGAATCGGATCTTGTCCATGATTCGGAAGAAGACATCTTAGAATCCCTATCCGAACAATATGTAATTAACGTCAAAAGAATCACAATTTCAAGAAATAATCAAAAAATACCCACTAAACACTTAATATTAACTTATTCATTCATTACATTTTGACTCACCTCACTTTCTTGCTATATTATATATTCTATTTTTTATCTTGAGTTTGGCATAATATGTCCCAAGAGGACCCAATGCCACAAAATCATATCCAATCCAATCCTTAATATTAACTTTCAGTACACCAAGCATACCAAAACACGTTAAAATAGCTTACATTAATTGCCCAGTGAGACCTTTCATTCCAAATCCTGTCCGTTGTTTCAAATGTCAAAGATTTGGCCACTCTTTTCTTTCTTGCCGCGGCAAAGAGACCTGTGCGAAATGTTCTAGTACAGAACATAAGACAGATATATGTACATCGTCATCTCTTTGCTGTGTAAACTGTAAAGGTGAACATCCAGCTTTTGCCAAGTCTTGCCCTAAATTCCATACAGAAAAAGAAATTCAGACCATTAAAGTTCAACAAAACATTTCATTTCCGGAGGCCCGAAAAATTGTAAATGATCGCACCCCGAAACCTGGAATATCTTACTCCACAATAGTTAAAAAAACTTTCAAAACTAACGGAACTCAAACCGATGTAACTATTTTTAAGCCATCTGCCCAACATAAAACTTCAATGAACCAACCTATAACGCCTCTTTTTTCTAAAGCATCAGCTACAACCTCGTCAAATATAAAACAGATAAATCAACCAAATCGATCTATAAATAATTCTTTAAAAAGAGCCATATCATCTGAACAAAATAACATCAAAATAGCTAAAAGTACTTCTCAAACCTCACTTCAGCCTGATGTTACATCCAGAAACTTGATAGCTAACCCTTCTACCAGTGACCTTATAAATTTATACAACACCGAAAGTGATATTTCCTCTGTAGAGAGTGATGGCTTGGAGACTTCGCCACCCAAGTCCAAGAAGGATCTTCGGCAAGACAGGTCTCGTCCTAGGACGAGAAAACACAAGTAGTTTTTTCTTTTCTTTTATACTTTATTTTTATGGCTTCCTTTCTTTCCTGGAACTGCCGGGGTTTTCGTCATAAAATTGATGATGTTAAAGACATCATAAACAAGCACAATCCAGTTGCAATCGCCCTCCAGGAGACCTACTTGAGAACCAATGATTCCACCAACATTCACTATTTCACTATCTTTTGAAAAGATTACGATGATGGCCAAAGAGCATGTGGAGGTGTTGCATTGCTTACCTCCCATGACTTTCCAGTAACTCAAATTAACCTAAAAACAAATCTGCAAGCTCTTGCTGTAAGACTTCATGTAAATATTTTAATAACAATATGCAATTTATACTTATCTCCTAACACCCATATCGCCACTTCTGACTTAAATAATTTAATAGATCAACTTCCACAACCATTCATCATACTTGGTGACCTAAATGGCCATCATATTCTCTGGGGCAGTTCAGATATTAATTCTAGAGGCAAGCAAATTGAAAAAGTAATAACAGATAATGATTTATGTATTATGAATGATGGCCAACCTACTTACTTTCACTCACCTTCACTTACTTACCATTCAATAGATCTAGCAATTTGCACTCCTTCAATTTTGCCATTTTGGACTTTTTCTGTGGATCCTTACCTTTACAATAGCGACCATTATCCAATTAAACTAAAATATGCAGGCCAATACCAACCTCACACTGAGAGCCAATCCAACTATATTTTTGAAACTGCCAACTGGCCACTTTTTACCAGCCTCGCAGATATTTCAAACGCAGTAGAAATTGGTGACATCGATGAAGTGACTTTAAAAATAACAGATATAATTATAGCAAGTGCTGACGCTTCCATTAAAAAAGTTATTAATAGGCCTAAAAAACAAAAGAAACCTTGGTGGAATGAGGATTGTAGCGATGCCTATCGGAAACAGAGGAAAGCCTGGAATATCTTCAATAGATACCCGACTATATATATATATATATATATAGTGAAAACTATATTTTTTATAAAAACACAAAAGCTGCCTTTCGAAAAATACAACGACGTAGTAAGAGGGATTCTTGGATGAATTATATCAATAGTATTAATAGTAAAGTCACTAGTAAACAATTATGGAACCGAATTAAAAGAATTTCTGGTGTCTACCCAAATAGACAGATTCCTATTCTTGAAAATAATAATGTAATACTATCGGCACCCAAAGACATAGCAAACACAATTGCTTCATGTCTTTCCGAAATATCCAGCTCCAACAACTACAGTGAAAGTTTTAAGAAAATTAAAATCGCATCTGAAAAGAATAAAGTTAATTTTACCTCAAACCGTATACTATCTTATAATTGTGATTTTACTTTTCCCGAATTGACAAAGGCTTTATCCTTAGTTCACAAATCAACCCCTGGCCCAGATAATATTAGTTACATCATGCTCAAACATCTATCCAATAGTTCTTTAAATTATCTCCTGAAATTTTATAACAGAATTTGGACCGAGCACACTTTTCCGCAGTCATGGCGATATGCTACTATAATACCCATACTGAAACCGAACAAAGACCCCAAGAATCCTTCGAACTACCGTCCAATAGCCTTGACAAGCTGCGTCTGCAAAGTTCTTGAAAAGATGGTCAACGCAAGGCTAATGTATGTTTTAGAAATAGATAAATGTCTCTCTCCACTTCAAAGTGGTTTCAGAAAAAGTAGATCCACTATTGACAATCTTGTTGCTTTCGAATCTGAAATCAGAAATGCATTTGTAGAAAATAAACATCTTGTCTCAATTTTCTTTGACATCGAAAAAGCTTATGATCGAACGTGGAGACATGGATTTTTAAAAGACATTTTTAAAAATGACATCAGAGGAAATCTGCCTATTTTTATCCAAAATTTCTTAGAGAAAAGGTATTTTAAAGTAAGGATTGGATCGATTTTATCCGATATTTTTATTCAAGAGGAGGGGGTGCCACAAGGCAGTGTTTTAAGTGTGACTCTATTTATTTTAAAGATTAATGATATTGTTTCTAATTTGCCTCCGTCTGTAAAAGGTCTTATTTATGTTGACGATCTGCAAATTTCATGCGCAGCTAAAGACATTCGTTTAATAGAGAGACAACTTCAACAGGCAGTAAATAAAATCACACATTGGACTAATGAAAATGGTTTCAGTTTTTCACCTTCTAAAACCGCTTGTGTTCATTTTTGCAAAAAGCGTAATCTTCATCTTGACCCTGAAATATTTTTCAAAGATATTTTAATTAATGTTGTGGACAATTTTAAATTTTTAGGTATCATATTTGACAAGAAGTTGACTTTTCAACCGCATATTTTAAATCTACGCAAACGTTGCGAAAAGGCCCTCAACATGAGTTTTATCGAAATTATCATGGGGATCTGATCGTACTTGTCTTTTGAAAATATATAGAACTTTAATACGATCGAAATTGGACTACGGCTGCGTGGTGTATGGTTCAGCAAGAAAATCTGCTCTTCAAACTCTGAACACTATCCACCACGCAGCTTTACGTTTATGTTCTGGGGCCTTTAGGACTTCACCTGTAAGAAGCTTGTATGTGGACATCTTTGAACCTTCTCTGGACTTAAGGCGACAGTTGTTGTCCTTAGAATATTATTTTAGAATTTCCTCAATACCTCATCACCCATTGCATACCATTCATCACAGTCCATATTTAAAACGCCTTTATCAAGCAAAAACATCCTTCATCCCTACATTTCATTTGAGAATGCTGGATTTAATGGACGGATCCGAAATTTCTTCACTTGACGTCACCCAGAAAAAACTTTATTATTTTTCTCCTTGGTTTAATCATGAGTTTGTATTTCAAAACCCCTTCAAAGAATTTTATAAGGCAGATACTTCTGATATTATTTATAAACAACTCTTTCAAAACCATATGGAAAAATACTCTAATTTTATACATATTTATACGGACGGGTCTAAAAGGGCAAACTATGTTGGAGCTGCGTTCACTATTAATCATTCTGTTCAAAGTTTTAAACTTCATTCTTCATGTTCTGTTTTTACCTCTGAAATCATGGCCATATATAAAGCATTAGAATATATATCGGATCATTCTCATAAAAAATTTATTGTTTTTACAGATTCATTAAGTGTTTTACAGTCATTGAAGAATCCTGATCATTCCAGTCATCCCTTTGTTTTAGAGTCATTAAAACTAATTTATCATCTTTCATCCAAAAATTTTAACTTGTTATTTTGTTGGATCCCATCTCATGTTGGGATATCTGGAAATGAATTAGTTGACAAAGCCGCCAAATCAGCCGTAAATAATTTTAGTCATACCATTCCTTATCGTGACCTAAAATCTATCATTTACACATTTTTACATGACAAATGGCAAAACGAATGGAATGTAGAAACTGAAAACAAACTCCATGCTATAAAACCAAATATAACTCTATGGCAGTCACCAGCTTTAAGACGACAGCAGGTAATGCTAACTCGACTCCGTATTGGGCATACGCGTATAACTCATAGGCACCTCCTCCTCGGAGAAGATCATCCCATTTGTAATTACTGCATTTGCCCACTAACTGTAAAACACATTTTAATAGAGTGTTCTCATTTTAATTATCAACGTCTTAAATATTTTAATTCTTATACCTTGACTTTAGAAGACATGGTTGGGGAGAATCCTCATCCAAATATTTTTAGCTTTTTACACGACATAGGTTTTATCCATCATATATAATTTCATATAGTATTTACACATTATGTTTTGACTCATCTCATTTCATTATTATATTATGTATCTGATTTTTATCTTGAGTTTGGCATAATATGTCCCAAGAGGACCCAATGCCACAAAATCATATCCAATCCAATCCTTAATATTAACTTTCAGTACACCAAGCATACCAAAACACGTTAAAATAGCTTACATTAATTGCCCAGTGAGACCTTTCATTCCAAATCCTGTCCGTTGTTTCAAATGTCAAAGATTTGGCCACTCTTTTCTTTCTTGCCGCGGCAAAGAGACCTGTGCGAAATGTTCTAGTACAGAACATAAGACAGATATATGTACATCGTCATCTCTTTGCTGTGTAAACTGTAAAGGTGAACATCCAGCTTTTGCCAAGTCTTGCCCTAAATTCCATACAGAAAAAGAAATTCAGACCATTAAAGTTCAACAAAACATTTCATTTCCTGAGGCCCGAAAAATTGTAAATGATCGCACCCCGAAACCTGGAATATCTTACTCCACAATAGTTAAAAAAACTTTCAAAACTAACGGAACTCAAACCGATGTAACTATTTTTAAGCCATCTGCCCAACATAAAACTTCAATGAACCAACCTATAACGCCTCTTTTTTCTAAAGCATCAGCTACAACCTCGTCAAATATAAAACAGATAAATCAACCAAATCGATCTATAAATAATTCTTTAAAAAGAGCCATATCATCTGAACAAAATAACATCAAAATAGCTAAAAGTACTTCTCAAACCTCACTTCAGCCTGATGTTACATCCAGAAACTTGATAGCTAACCCTTCTACCAGTGACCTTATAAATTTATACAACACCGAAAGTGATATTTCCTCTGTAGAGAGTGATGGCTTGGAGACTTCGCCACCCAAGTCCAAGAAGGATCTTCGGCAAGACAGGTCTCGTCCTAGGACGAGAAAACACAAGTAGTTTTTTCTTTTCTTTTATACTTTATTTTTATGGCTTCCTTTCTTTCCTGGAACTGCCGGGGTTTTCGTCATAAAATTGATGATGTTAAAGACATCATAAACAAGCACAATCCAGTTGCAATCGCCCTCCAGGAGACCTACTTGAGAACCAATGATTCCACCAACATTCACTATTTCACTATCTTTTGAAAAGATTACGATGATGGCCAAAGAGCATGTGGAGGTGTTGCATTGCTTACCTCCCATGACTTTCCAGTAACTCAAATTAACCTAAAAACAAATCTGCAAGCTCTTGCTGTAAGACTTCATGTAAATATTTTAATAACAATATGCAATTTATACTTATCTCCTAACACCCATATCGCCACTTCTGACTTAAATAATTTAATAGATCAACTTCCACAACCATTCATCATACTTGGTAACCTAAATGGCCATCATATTCTCTGGGGCAGTTCAGATATTAATTCTAGAGGCAAGAAAATTGAAAAAGTAATAACAGATAATGATTTATGTATTATGAATGATGGCCAACCTACTTACTTTCACTCACCTTCACTTACTTACCATTCAATAGATCTAGCAATTTGCACTCCTTCAATTTTGCCATTTTGGACTTTTTCTGTGGATCCTTACCTTTACAATAGCGACCATTATCCAATTAAACTAAAATATGCAGGCCAATACCAACCTCACACTGAGAGCCAATCCAACTATATTTTTGAAACTGCCAACTGGCCACTTTTTACCAGCCTCGCAGATATTTCAAACGCAGTAGAAATTGGTGACATCGATGAAGTGACTTTAAAAATAACAGATATAATTATAGCAAGTGCTGACGCTTCCATTAAAACAGTTATTAATAGGCCTAAAAAACAAAAGAAACCTTGGTGGAATGAGGATTGTAGCGATGCCTATCGGAAACAGAGGAAAGCCTGGAATATCTTCAATAGATACCCGACTATATATATATATATATATATATATATATATATATATATATATATATATATATATATATAGTGAAAACTATATTTTTTATAAAAACACAAAAGCTGCCTTTCGAAAAATACAACGACGTAGTAAGAGGGATTCTTGGATGAATTATATCAATAGTATTAATAGTAAAGTCACTAGTAAACAATTATGGAACCGAATTAAAAGAATTTCTGGTGTCTACCCAAATAGACAGATTCCTATTCTTGAAAATAATAATGTAATACTATCGGCACCCAAAGACATAGCAAACACAATTGCTTCATGTCTTTCCGAAATATCCAGCTCCAACAACTACAGTGAAAGTTTTAAGAAAATTAAAATCGCATCTGAAAAGAATAAAGTTAATTTTACCTCAAACCGTATACTATCTTATAATTGTGATTTTACTTTTCCCGAATTGACAAAGGCTTTATCCTTAGTTCACAAATCAACCCCTGGCCCAGATAATATTAGTTACATCATGCTCAAACATCTATCCAATAGTTCTTTAAATTATCTCCTGAAATTTTATTACAGAATTTGGACCGAGCACACTTTTCCGCAGTCATGGCGATATGCTACTATAATACCCATACTGAAACCGAACAAAGACCCCAAGAATCCTTCGAACTACCGTCCAATAGCCTTGACAAGCTGCGTCTGCAAAGTTCTTGAAAAGATGGTCAACGCAAGGCTAATGTATGTTTTAGAAATAGATAAATGTCTCTCTCCACTTCAAAGTGGTTTCAGAAAAAGTAGATCCACTATTGACAATCTTGTTGCTTTCGAATCTGAAATCAGAAATGCATTTGTAGAAAATAAACATCTTGTCTCAATTTTCTTTGACATCGAAAAAGCTTATGATCGAACGTGGAGACATGGAATTTTAAAAGACATTTTTAAAAATGACATCAGAGGAAATCTGCCTATTTTTATCCAAAATTTCTTAGAGAAAAGGTATTTTAAAGTAAGGATTGGATCGATTTTATCCGATATTTTTATTCAAGAGGAGGGGGTGCCACAAGGCAGTGTTTTAAGTGTGACTCTATTTATTTTAAAGATTAATGATATTGTTTCGAATTTGCCTCCGTCTGTAAAAGGTCTTATTTATGTTGACGATCTGCAAATTTCATGCGCAGCTAAAGACATTCGTTTAATAGAGAGACAACTTCAACAGGCAGTAAATAAAATCACACATTGGACTAATGAAAATGGTTTCAGTTTTTCACCTTCTAAAACCGCTTGTGTTCATTTTTGCAAAAAGCGTAATCTTCATCTTGACCCTGAAATATTTTTCAAAGATATTTTAATTAATGTTGTGGACAATTTTAAATTTTTAGGTATCATATTTGACAAGAAGTTGACTTTTCAACCGCATATTTTAAATCTACGCAAACGTTGCGAAAAGGCCCTCAACATGAGTTTTATCGAAATTATCATGGGGATCTGATCGTACTTGTCTTTTGAAAATATATAGAACTTTAATACGATCGAAATTGGACTACGGCTGCGTGGTGTATGGTTCAGCAAGAAAATCTGCTCTTCAAACTCTGAACACTATCCACCACGCAGCTTTACGTTTATGTTCTGGGGCCTTTAGGACTTTACCTGTAAGAAGCTTGTATGTGGACATCTTTGAACCTTCTCTGGACTTAAGGCGACAGTTGTTGTCCTTAGAATATTATTTTAGAATTTCCTCAATACCTCATCACCCATTGCATACCATTCATCACAGTCCATATTTAAAAAACGCCTTTATCAAGCAAAAACATCCTTCATCCCTACATTTCATTTGAGAATGCTGGATTTAATGGACGGATCCGAAATTTCTTCACATCACGTCACCCAGAAAAAACTTTATTATTTTTCTCCTTGGTTTAATCATGAGTTTGTATTTCAAAACCCCTTCAAAGAATTTTATAAGGCAGATACTTCTGATATTATTTATAAACAACTCTTTCAAAACCATATGGAAAAATACTCTAATTTTATACATATTTATACGGACGGGTCTAAAAGGGCAAACTATGTTGGAGCTGCGTTCACTATTAATCATTCTGTTCAAAGTTTTAAACTTCATTCTTCATGTTCTGTTTTTACCTCTGAAATCATGGCCATATATAAAGCATTAGAATATATATCGGATCATTCTCATAAAAAATTTATTGTTTTTACAGATTCATTAAGTGTTTTACAGTCATTGAAGAATCCTGATCATTCCAGTCATCCCGTTGTTTTAGAGTCATTAAAACTAATTTATCATCTTTCATCCAAAAATTTTAACTTGTTATTTTGTTGGATCCCATCTCATGTTGGGATATCTGGAAATGAATTAGTTGACAAAGCCGCCAAATCAGCCGTAAATAATTTTAGTCATACCATTCCTTATCGTGACCTAAAATCTATCATTTACACATTTTTACATGACAAATGGCAAAACGAATGGAATGAAGAAACTGAAAACAAACTCCATGCTATAAAACCAAATATAACTATGGCAGTCACCAGCTTTAAGACGACAGCAGGTAATGCTAACTCGACTCCGTGTTGGGCATACGCGTATAACTCATAGGCACCTCCTCCTCGGAGAAGATCATCCCATTTGTAATTACTGCATTTGCCCACTAACTGTAAAACACATTTTAATAGAGTGTTCTCATTTTAATTATCAACGTCTTAAATATTTTAATTCTTATACCTTGACTTTAGAAGACATGGTTGGGGAGAATCCTCATCCAAATATTTTTAGCTTTTTACACGACATAGGTTTTATCCATCATATATAATTTCATATAGTATTTACACATTATGTTTTGACTCATCTCATTTCATTATTATATTATGTATCTGATTTTTATCTTGAGTTTGGCATAATATGACCCAAGAGGACTCAATGCCACAAAGCTAAATCCAATCGAATCCAGAATTGTCCCTCTGAATCCATGATTGATGAGTATTTTCGCTGTCGTGATCAAGTCCATGTGAAAGAAAATCAGCAAACTTGTTGAATTTACCACTAATGAATTTAATTTCATAGTTGAATTCCGACAGAGTGAGGGCCCAATGTACAATTCTACACGTTGAATCTTTTTATTTCAAAATATGTGTCAAAGCTGCATGGTCAGTAAAAATCGTGAACTTTCTTCCATAAAGATAGGGTCTGAAATAACCTACTGTAAAAATAATGCCCATAATTTCTTTTTCAGTGGTGCTGTAAACTCTTTCGGCCGTGTTGAGCTATAACTGCTCCTATAGCTGAATTTAACGCATCAGTGTAGATGATAAAATCTCTGTTCATATCTGGGAGAGTAAGGCATGGTGTCTGAATTAAAGCTACTTTGAGGTCATTAAATTCTCTCTCTGCTTCCTGTGTCTAATTAAATTGTTTGGATTCTTTAGTTAAATTAGTAAGGTGGATGGAGCGTCGATTAAAATTGGGTATGAATTTTCTATAGTAGTTGACATATCCTAAGAAAGATCGAACATGTTTTCTGCAGGTTGGGGTTTTAAACTTTTCCACTAATGATGCGTTCAACATCAAATGATTGATATTTTTGCACCGTATGATGCCCAGGTTTAATTTGTAAGGCCCGATGTACCTCTCATAAATCTTGAAAACCTTTATTGAACTTAATAATAGCTATGTATGCTCCTAACGTAAGTGTCTGGAGTTCCACAGAAGCTTTCTTTGGGACGGCGTTCCACAAGCAACCGTTAAAACTTTCGTTGGCGTTTTGCGCCTTCCCATGAAGACATTTTTTACGCAGAGTTTGGGAGCACAGTTATACACAGGCGTTACACTATTAAATATTTTCTTGCATAAACCCTTCTTTTTCAGTGTGTTCCTGCCCAGCAGTGTTTGCTCGTTAATAGGCACACCAACTGCTTTGCCCTGGCGGACACTGCCTATGCATTGACTGCTGAGCATTGGAACTACAGTGAAAAAAGGCAGCTATCACAGCACTTTGCATGCTTCCTAGATCATTCGTGTTGCTTCATATAGCAATCCCGTAATAATTTTGCAGTTTATCGATCATGCTATCTGCGAGTTTGCCCTTCCCACCCAGACCTTTCTGTTCGTTTTTTAACTTTCTCAATCTGCTGCCCACTCGCTTCTGTATGTGGCCTATATACTCATATTAGGTGACTACACCATCACCATATATGTTTTTTACAGCTGAATAACCTTGTGATTCACGATCACCATAATGGTCTTCTTATTCCAACTGTCGCTTATCCTTGGAGCCCTCAAATAGTCGATAGATCCCGACCGATTCCATGCTCGAAGTTGAGCCGTTATGGTTGCATGAACAAATGTGATCACCTTTCCCAATTTTATTGATTCGGTTGCATATCCGGCACACCTTCGACATCAGTTCTACGTCTAAAACCTTTCCTGTGTCGATGGAAAGAATTACGACACATCCATTCAAAGATGAATGTCCTCGTCTGTGCCACGTCCCATCAACCGAGACACCACATCCAACTACTGTTTGGGTATTGTTTTTTTGTGAACTTTTACTTCTTTAGCATCTCTTTTTCCTTGGAGTTTTGCAGCATGTCCGTTTTTGGACCTTGCGCCATAAAATTTCAAAATCCAATCCAATCCTTGGAGTTTTGGGCAACATGCGAGACAGCAGTTCGAATTTTATTTTCTGAAGAACAATATGCCTCTTTAGACATTGATGATAAGTCCATTGTTGCACAGAATTTCTTCCCAGCAGAATATCCTCTTCCGATCAATCTCATGCCATATACAAATTGCAAGTTTTGTTTTTTGTTGTTATCCGTTGTTGAGAATGCATTAGTGCAAGAACAATTAGAACATTTCAAGCACAAATTGGCCAATAAACCAAATGCAGAGTCTTCATATAAACCGAGATTTTGGGTACAGCACTCTGGACAGCACAGGCAAGAACACCTTTTGTAGAATTGTCAAACTAATAATTCGGTTTCCCAGCATTTTGTCCACATTTGTGTCCTTTATCATCTGTAAATTGTCAATAATCCCAAGTTTCTTTTCACTAGATGATACAGATGAAGCAGCATTCTCGGGCGTGTTTGCATTTTTATAACGATTTCCAGTAAACTTTCTTTTCCGAGATTTACCCTTATTTTTTGGATTAGCCATAGCAAAATGCACTAAAGGTGATCAGAAATATACAATTAAATGAAAAAGATCTAATTATTTTGAAATAATAAATAACGAAAATTGGCAAAAAAAAAATAGCGTAAACAGATTCAGCACAACAATGTAAACAAATGAGTGAGATCTGAAGTTTTAAGTCGTTTCGAGATCCTGTATGAAAACTTGCTTCAGAAAATATTGTTTCCAGTAAATGAAAAACATATTTTTAAAATAATTTTGGAAAAAAATTTGCCAAAAAATAAGCAAAATATTGCAAGAAAAACTTTAAAATGTAGACTTCCGGTTTCGTTATTACAACTTCCGGTTTGTTTAACAGCTGTCGTTCATATTTCAAAACCCCATAACTTCCGTTCTAAGTGACGTAGGGTCAAAAGAAAAACATATTTAGAAAGCTAACATCTTGATTCTTCTAAAGAAATTTTTTTTTTTTAATATGAATTTTTGGCCAAAATTGACATTTTTAACGTAGTCGGATACCTTAGGGGCTTACTACCTTTAAACCACTTTTGATGGAATAGGACTAAGGTCAATTTCAAAGCTATGTAATTTTTTAAGTACTGCATAAAATGGAATACTTTTTTCCGTTATTCACCTGCATTTTTTTGGTATAAAGTACATTATACAAATATGAACTAAATATTAGCAGGAGTTTTTGTGTCGGTAGTGTATTTAAATCTAATATTTAAATAGTAAACGATTAATTCCATTAATTATGTACAGCAAAAAGACAGAAACTAAAATTAACAATAAAATACAAATGTACACAGTCTTCTGATTGTTAGTTGGTGATAATGTTATTGTTTTCCACGCCCCGACAGGAGATTTTCGTATACCCGAACCTCTGGCATTTAAAACACCTTCGAGGATTCAGGACGAAAGCACGGACAGGGCAGCTTAAGGAAGCTGCTTTGATTCTACCGGGTAATTTCGGTGAAACAAAGGTTAAAATGAGGTGTTTGGTTGGGATTTTCACCCCATCTTGAATTATAGATATTCGTTTTACAGAACATACGTTCTCGTTGCGTAAATTGTCTAGTATTTCATCTTCAGAAACGTATGGCAAATCCGGTTCAGATATAACGCCCTGGCACGTATTTAGAGTTCCATGGGAGGTAACAGAAACAGTAAAGGAACCAAGTGTACTAGTTTTAGATAGGATTTGTGCTTGCATTTCTGATGATACCTCAATAAGTAGGTCACCAGAACGAATTTTTTTAGAGATTTTACAGTGCCGATAAAGGATTGAACAGTTTTATGAATGAGAAAAGGAGATATTGATTGAAATGAAAGCTGAGGTGCAATAATTTGATTGTTGTACTCCAGTAATTTTACAATAAAGAAGCGAGCGTTGGAAAGAGTCATAACAGTTTGTTGCTCCCTCGGACAGGGAGAAGAATTTAAAGAAATGGTAGTCATAATAAATTTGGAAAAAAAAGTCAGACGCAGACGACACCACGGAGTCCAACGAGGGGATACAGCCTAACCAGTCCTGGAATGTGGCTTCTGTTGGACGTAGTAGGAAGGTACTGAATAGGACAGGGACCAATATTCACTTTAAGGGGTGGAAACGACCTGTCAAAAAGCCATATGACCCAGCTCCCCACGACTAAAACATTTGACACTAGAAAGGTCACGCGATAAAAGAGGCGTTACTGAGGGTTCACCGCAAAATCGAGCTACGTGTCCCACTTGTACGCATTTATAACAGTTGTATAGGGTGGCTTGACTTGACGACACATTATTACGCTGGGATGTCGGACCTTGAAATACACGAACCCACCCGGATTGGTCTCTGGTGAAAACTAGTATTTTCTTGTGTTCCGGGGGGGGGGTCAAGGGCGTGTCCACCTATAAACACCTAATAGTTTGACAACAGTGGAATTGTCTAATTAGTTCCTCAATGTGGGTTACATGCATTAATAGAAACGGCAAAGGGTTTAGTAGTCTCCTAACCAAAACACCAATGATTTCAGACTCATAAGCACGTGGTTCCCACTACAGATATAAATTTCTAATTCTTACACTTAATGTTCCAAATTATATTCAAAAATAGATTATCTTGAAAAAAGTTCAGAGGCCAAATCAACACGGTTGTGAATCTTTCCATACTGGTGTCATAACTGTTTCAAGGGGATTCGGAACCCGCTATACCGGTAATGTTAATTTGACAATTTTCAGGTACCTTTTTCTCTGAAAGTAATAAACGTAGAAGCATAATTTTTTTTTGCAGTAGATTCAACATATACTTGTTATTTTACCAAAGTGAGCTTTTAATTCATTTACTGTATTTATTAAAACAAATTTTAATTAGCTTCACTTTGATTTTGTTCAATTTTCTTGGAACGAAAAAGGCCCAAACAAAAAATATTTTTGGAAAAACAACAAAAGCTCACTTCAGTGTATTCAAATACATATAAAAAATATGTGGTAAAAATTTCAGAAGTATGGATTTGGTAGTTTCTGAGAAAAAGGTACACGAGTAGTAAAAAATGTAGTTTTGAGAAAAACGCGTTTTAAAGTAAAAATCTTGGATAACTTTAAATATCCCAACGCCACATTCAGTTTTTTATTTTGATGTATCATGTCTTTTTCAGACATTATTTTTAATCTTTTGGCCTTTCTTTTACCTTTTTATTCTTCACAAATTAATCTCTTCATTTTCTACTTTTCTTTTTAATCTTTTGGCTTTTTTCCTGTCCTTTCATGTTACAGAAATGCATATTTAGCTCTTAAAAGTCGTTCCTTGTCGAGGCACTTCATAGCACTCACAGCATATACACCTGGTTAAATCCTTAATTTTCTTAAAACTTCTAATTTTGTTATGTTTCCACAATTAAAGGAAGATATTGCATCATAGACACCAAATGATAAAGTTTCTGTGGGCACAAATGTGGACTTAAGTATTCGAGACCAAATGACGTTATTCACACTCATTGGGATTTTGAGTTTTCCCATGCAAACACTGTTTCAACAAATTTTGACGGGAAAGATCCCTGAAAATTAGTCGCATGGCTTCAGCTTCTGGAAGACTATGTTTATGTTTATAAATCGTACCCTTGAATTCAGCTTTCTTAAACCCACACCAGGAATCTTCGCGAGCAGGACAAAATCCATGTTTTGGGTTTTCATCTGTCGAAACTTTGTGTAAGAATATAGCCCAAATTCCTTGCCGCATGCTCTACACACTTTCCAAATTTCTTCTTATGGCCAGTCCATAATACGATTGAATTTTGTCAATTTCAGCATCAGTCGCCCCCAGGGGCATTCCTTCTTTAGGTTTGTACGGGCTTCACAACCCCGGGGTACCTGAGTGATCTTTTCTCCCTTTCGTTCTTCTCCTCCTCTACCCTTCTGCTTTTTCCTTTTTCTTCCTCCCTCGTTGTGGTTGCCTTTTCGGAGGTGAGGGCTCCCCTTGAGAAGCTTTTCGCCAGTCTGTGCCTTTAGCTCCTCTTGGGGATTATATCACCCACGTGTTTGCCGTGCGTGGAGACCTGTGTCTTCGGAAAGGGTGATCCTGGTGATTGAGGGACAACATAACGCCCCAATACATTGCTTCGGCTCCTGCTTCGAACAAACAGGAGGTGTACTTTGGTCCCAGTACATTGATCGGCTGGTGGGTATATCCTGCTAGGACTAAGGACCTGCTCACCAACTAGCTCCTTAGGGCAGTCATAGAGGTGAGTTGGGTCCGTATAGTCCCTGGTTAGCACCGGTACAGGAACCTGTATCCCCTCGTTGGACTCCATGGTGGGTGGTGCCGCCGGGGACTGAACATTTACTTCTCAAACATGGATAACCAAAAATCAACTTCTCCTTCAGTGGAGCAAATATGTAATAATAATAATGAAAAAAATATAACAGAACAAAAAATTTTTGTAATAAAGAGTAACGAGGGTAACCTTAAAAACTTATCTGCTATTCTACTTCATAAAACAATATTAGGTATGGTTGGAGAGACTAAAAACATAAAAAAAACCCTAGCAGGAGATGTACTTGTTGAAGTTTTAAATAGAACACAAGCTTTAAATATAATTAAAATAAAATCCGTCGGTCCAATAGGAGAAACTGTTACACCCCGCAGAACTTTAAATTCTTCAAGAGGTGTAATCTCCGAATCGGATCTTGTCCATGATTCGGAAGAAGACATCTTAGAATCCCTATCCGAACAACATATAATAAATGTCAAAAGAATAACAATTACAAAAAATGGTCAAAAAATACCCACCAAACACTTAATATTAACTTTCAACACTCCAACTATACCAAAACACGTCAAAATAGCTTATATGAATTGCCCAGTTAGACATTTTATACCTAATCCTGTTCGTTGCTTTAAATGCCAGAGATTCGGACACTCTTTCATAGCTTGCCGTGGCAAAGAAACCTGCGCAAAATGCTGTAGTACAGACCATAAGACCGATGTCTGTACGTCATCGTCCCTTTGCTGTGTAAACTGCAAAGGTGACCATCCAGCTTTTGCCAGGTCCTGCCCTAAATTCCAAATTGAAAAAGAAATTCAAACAATAAAAGTTCAACAAAACATTTCATTTCCTGAGGCCCGAAAAATTATAAATGATCGCACCCCGAAACCTGGAATATCATACTCTTCAATAGTTAAAAAAACTTTCAAAACTAGCTCTACTCAAACCGATGTAACTATTTTTAAGCCATCTGCCCAACATAAAACTTCAATGAACCAACCTATAACGCCTCTTTTTTCTAAAGCATCAGCTACAATCTCAACAAATACAAAACACATAAATCAACCAAATCGATCTATAAATACTTCTTTAAAAAGAGCTATATCATCTGAACAAAGTAATATCAAAATAGCTAAAAGTACTTCTCAAACCTCTCTTCAGCCTGATGTTACATCCAGAAACTTGATAACTAATCCTTCCACCAACGACCTCATAAATCTATATAACACTGAAAGCGATATTTCATCTGTAGAGAGGGATGGCTTGGAGACTTCGCCACCCAAGTCCAAGAAGGATCTTCGGCAAGACAGATCTCGTCCTAGAACGAGAAAACACAAGTAGTTTCTTCTTTTCTTTTATCCTTTATTTTTATGGCTTCCTTTCTTTCCTGGAACTGCCGGGGTTTTCGTCAAAAAATTGATGATTTAAAACACATCATAAACAATCACAAGCCAGCTGCTATCGCCCTCCAGGAGACCTATTTAAGAAGCACCGATTCCACCAACATTCCCTACTTCACAATATTCAGAAAAGATTACGATGATGGCCAAAGAGCATGTGGAGGTGTTGCTTTGCTTGCCTCCCATGATTTTCCAGTCACTCAAATTAATCTTAAAACAAATCTACAAGCTGTTGCTGTAAGACTTCATGTCAATATCTTAATTACAATATGCAATTTATACTTACCTCCTAACACCCATGTCGCCACTTCTGAATTAAATAATTTGATAGATCAACTTCCACAACCATTCATTATACCATTATACTTAGTGACCTAAATGGCCATCATATTCTTTGGGGCAGTTCAGACATTAATAATAGAGGCAAACAAATTGAAAAAATAATAACAGACAATGATTTATGTATTATGAATAACGGCCAACCTACCTACTTTCATTCACCTTCACTTACTTGTCATTCAATAGATCTCGCAATTTGCACTCCTTCAATTTTACCATTTTGGACCTTTTCTGTGGATTCTTACCTTTACAATAGCGACCATTATCCAATTAAACTTAAATATGAAGGCCAATACCAACCTCACACTGACAGCCAATCCAAATATATTTTTGAAACTGCCAACTGGCCACTCTTTACTAGCCTCGCAGATATTACTAACACGGGAGAAACTGATGACATCGATGCAGTTACTAATAAAATAACAAATATAATTATAGCTAGTGCTGACGCTTCCATTAAAAAAGTTATTAATGCCCCTAAAAAACAGAAGAAGCCTTGGTGGAATGACGATTGTAGCGATGCTTACCGTAAACAAAGGAAGTCCTGGAATATCTTCAATAGATATCCAACCAGAGAAAACTTTATTATTTACAAAAAAACAAAAGCGGCATTTCGAAAAATACAACGACGTAGTAAGAGGGATTCTTGGATAAATTATGTCAATAGTATAAATAATAAGACCACCAGTAAACAATTATGGAGCAGAATTAAAAGAATTTCCGGTGTTTACCCCAATAAACAAATTCCTATTCTTGAAAATAATAATGTAATACTATCGGCACCCAAAGACATAGCAAACACAATTGCTTCATGTCTTTCCGAAATATCCAGCTCCAACAACTACACTGAAAGTTTTAAGAAAATTAAAGTCTCATCTGAAAAGAATAAAGTTAATTTTACCTCAAACCGTATACTATCTTATAATTGTGATTTTACTTTTCCCGAATTGACAAAGGCTTTATCCTTAGTTCACAAATCAACCCCTGGCCCAGATAATATTAGTTACATCATGCTCAAACATCTATCCAATAGTTCTTTAAATTATCTCCTGAAATTTTATAACAGAATTTGGACCGAGCACACTTTTCCGCAGTCATGGCGATATGCTACTATAATACCCATACTGAAACCGAACAAAGACCCCAAGAATCCTTCGAACTACCGTCCAATAGCCTTGACAAGCTGCGTATGCAAAGTTCTCGAAAAGATGGTCAACGCAAGGCTAATGTATATTTTAGAAAAAGATAAATGTCTCTCCCCTCTTCAAAGTGGCTTTAGAAAAAACCGTTCTACTATTGACAATCTTGTTGCTTTCGAATCTGTAATCAGAAATGCATTCGTAGAAAATAAACATCTCGTCTCAATTTTCTTCGACATCGAAAAAGCTTATGATCGAACGTGGAGACATGGAATTTTAAAAGACATTTTTAAAAATGACATAAGAGGAAATCTGCCTATTTTTATCCAAAATTTTTTAGAAAAAAGATATTTTAAAGTACGGATTGGATCAATTTTTTCAGATGTTTTTATTCAAGAGGAGGGAGTGCCACAGGGCAGTGTTTTAAGTGTTACTTTATTTATTTTAAAAATTAATGATATTGTTTCTCAATTGCCGCCATCAGTTAAAGGTCTTATTTACGTTGACGATCTGCAAATTTCATGCGCAGCTAAAGACATTCGTTTAGTAGAGAGACAACTTCAACAGGCAGTAAATAAAATCACACATTGGACTAATGAAAATGGTTTCAGTTTTTCATCTTCTAAAACCGCTTGTGTTCATTTTTGCAAAAAGCGTAATTTTCATCTTGACCCTGAAATATTTTTCAAAGATATTTTAATTAATGTTGTGGACAATTTTAAATTTTTAGGTATCATATTTGACAAGAAGTTGACTTTTCAACCGCATATTTTAAATCTACGCAAACGTTGCGAAAAGGCCCTCAACATATTAAGTGTTTTATCGAAATTATCATGGGGATCTGATCGTACTTGTCTTTTGAAAATATATAGAACTTTAATACGATCTAAATTGGACTACGGCTGCGTGGTGTATGGTTCAGCAAGAAAATCTGCTCTTCAAACCCTGAACACTATTCACCTCACAGCTTTACGTTTATGTTCTGGTGCCTTCAGGACTTCACCCGTAAGCAGCTTATATGTGGACAATTTTGAACCTTCTCTGGACTTAAGGCGACATTTGTTGTCCTTGGAATATTATTTTAGAATTTCCTCAATCCCTCATCACCCATTGCATACCATTCATCACAGTTCGTATTTAAAACGCCTCTATCAAGCTAAAACATCCTTCATCCCTACATTTCACTTAAGAATGCTAGATTTGATGAACGGATCCGAACTTTGTTCACTTGACGTCACCCAGAAAAAAATGTTTTATTTCTCTCCTTGGTTTAATCATTATTTTGAATTCCAAAACCCGTTCCAAAATTTTAATAAAGCCGATACCTCTGATATTATTTACAAACAACTTTTTCAAAACCATATAGAAAAATACACAAATTTTATACATATTTATACTGACGGATCGAAAAGGGCAAATTATGTTGGAGCTGCGTTCACTATTAATGATTCCATTCACAGTTTTAAACTTCATTCTTCATGTTCTGTTTTTACTGCTGAAATAATGGCCATTTTTAAAGCATTAGAAAATATATCTGATCATTGTCATAAAAAATGTATCATTTTCACAGACTCATTAAGCGTTTTACAATCATTGAAACATCCTGATCATGACAGTCATCCCATTGTTTTAGAGTCATTAAAAAAAAATTATCATCTAACATCCAAAAATTTTAAATTAATATTTTGCTGGATTCCATCTCACGTTGGGATATCAGGAAATGAGATTGTCGACCGCGCCGCCAAATCGGCCGTAACTAATATTAATCATACCATTCCTTATCGCGACTTAAAATCATTCATTTACAAATTTTTAGAAACAAAATGGCAGAACGAATGGAATGAACAAACGGAAAACAAACTCCATGCTTTAAAACGAAATATAATTCAATGGAAATCGCTACCTTTTAGAAGACGGGATGTAATACTAACACGCCTTCGTATTGGACACACTCGCATAACACATAGACACCTCCTCCTCGGAGAAGATCATCCCATCTGCAACTACTGTATTTGTCCACTAACCGTAAAACACATTTTAGTAGAATGTTCTAATTTTAATAGGCAACGACTTAAACATTTTAATTCATATAACTTGGTTTTAGAAGACATGATTGGAGAGAATCCTCATCCAAATATTTTTAACTTCTTATATGACATTTTTTGGTTTTATCCATCACATATAATTTCATATAGTATTTACTCATTATGTTTTGACTCATCTCATTTCATTATTATATTATGTATCTGATTTTTTATCTTGAGTTTGGCATAATATGTCCCAAGAGGACTCAATGCCACAAAGCTAAATCCAATCCAATCCAATTCAGCATCAGTCAGACGGTTTTTCCCGGACAAAGGCTTTCCGTCAGGCAACACCTTTCATTTCATTTTAGACTTTAATTGTCGCAATCGTGTACCCATGCGTTTCATAACATGTCCAATGGACTCCAAATTCACTATTTCGTGTTCATTTCCATAAACTTTCTTCCGCCTAATTTCTTCAAATGCCTTTGAGTCTCTTAAGTATGTTGTGTAGCGAGCATTGTGCTGTGCCATGGATCTCTGAAATATCCGGCTTACGCTTTCCACCTCCATCATGCCACTTGCTGGCCAAGTTGGGCCCTTGTGCCATAAAAAACCAACCAACCATGCCACTTGCTTCCTCGAAATTTTTCTTAGTCTTCTTAAAGCTGCAATTTGCACCGTTATTGAGCAGACAGCGATCTGCTGTTCAATCTGTCGCCCACGGGAATTGGTATCCCTACTTCCCCAAAGCACAGTATGGGCATTAAAGTCGCCAATTATTTTAAATGGATCTCGCAATTGATCCACCAAATTCTCTAGGCTCTGCTGTTGGATGGGATGGTATGGTTAGGTGGTAAATAAAGAGAACATATTGTAATTATTCATCGCACTTGCATTTTCACAGCTATTGCTTGTAACGAAGTGTTGAACGAAGCAACGAGAGATGGGTATGCATGAGATGTGAAGAGTGCAATTCCTCCCGAGTTCTTCCATCGTTGCTGCTGTCACTTCTAATTCAATTATAGTGACGGATTTTCGCCGTAACAGTCGACTTCAGGTTCGTCTCCTGAAGTGCGACACAGGCGGGATGCTATTTAGCAATAAGGGTTGTAATGTCATCTATCTTATTGCGGAACTCGCGACAATTCCAGGATATTAAGGAACTTAATTTTTTTTGGAGGGGATGATATTTTTACCTTTCCCCAGATTTATCTGATTTTCTATCTTGAGTTTGGCATAATATGTCCCAAGAGGACTCAATGCCACAAAACCAAATCCAATCCAATCCTTTCCCTGGAGGTTCATCTTGGGGTATTTTTTCCATTTCCGAGTTGTCCCCGGAAAGATCCTATGCATGAATTCTCAATTGTCTTTGGTCAAGAATTTCACTTGGTGCTATATATATGCAGCATATTGTCACTAAGTATTTAAAAATTGATCTGAACGGCAACAGCTTGTAGATCTCTTTGAAGATGGACAACTGAAGATGGGTAATCCAGACAAGTTAGAAGAGCTACACCACCACTAGCACGATTGTTTTTTACATTTTCTTGTTGTGACCAAGACATACAGGTCTATAATCATCAATCAAAGTTTTGACATCTTCAACATGGATACGGTAGCCATGGCAATTCAAAGATATTATTTTAGTCATTTTGATAGTCTTTCAGGGATTTTTTGCGTTTGTGATTTTGCTTTAAAGGTGTCTTTGACATTAAGACCAGAGGCTTTGGGAATGTTTTTTTTTTTTTTATTTTTTTTGTTTGCGTCTTTTTCTTGGATATTTGTTTCTTTATTTTGCACAATTGTATTTTCAATTTCTTTATTGGGAATGGTATCTGTTAGAAGCAACGAATTTCATCGTTTTAATTACAGATGCGTAAAAAACATTTGTTCTTAGCATCTGATTTTCTACTATTTTTTAAAATATTGTTGTTCTATTGTTTTGCAAATAGTAAGTTTATTCTACAAGAAAAAATCTTGTCAAATAAGCAATTAAAAAAAAATTCAAATTTCAATAAATTTTTTTTAAATGCTTTTAATTTTCATTATTTTGCTTCAAATTTTTTCTCAGCTTGATATGAAATATACTTAAAAATACTGTATGGAATTTTTAAATCAAGAATATAGTTAATGTTATAAAAAAAATTTTATCTAAAATAATAATTAAAAAAAAGCACCGAAAAATAAAAATTTTGATATTTAATTATTTAAAAAATAAATAAATATAGCACTGAGATGTAAATCCATACCACAATTTTATTGTAAAGCCATATAAGAATAAGTGGAAAAAGTTTGGAAGCTTTTTCTTTTATACATAAAAAGCCTTAGCATTTTGAATATAGCCCAATAGTGGGAGGGAGATAGGTCAAGTCCTGATGTGGGTGTGTTTCTGTATTCCATAAGACCCACATGATGATCTTTGTTTCCCTCTCTCGCCTTCCTATACAGACTCTTTGCAATCCCAACATCCCTTTCTATCATCCCATTACTTTGTGATTGGTGAGGACTGATGTATACATAGTCAAAGTTCCATTCATTAGCAAATTGTTTATAAACATGGCTGTTGAAAGGAACTGTCGAGAAATCGTCCTGGCCAGCGGTTTAGCGTGATGTTACACGAATCCAAATGTTGTAAACTATGAAAGAAAGGATCAACCTTAGTTCCCAATTATATATTTGCTTCTAAAGGAACACATCACAGTTGAAAACATAAAAATTCAAACAATTTGTCGTATTTTAAGGCAAGCCGCACACCGGAGCGACCGGAAAGCGACACGCGATAAGTAGTCGTCAGAACGTCTGAACCCACAAGCTTCCACTCGCTATGTCCGCACACCAAAAAGACAGGCGACAGAGAGTCGCTTTCCTCTAGTATCGCTTGTCGCCTGTCGTTTGTTGCGTGCACCATTTTTTGTCACGTCGCTTACGAGTCGCGCGAAAATTGAAGTTGAGAACATGGCCAGTGTAATGAGCGATGATCCCGATTTCAACATTTTTTTTTTGTTGGGGTGATAGAGGATTTTCCTCTTATTTATAACCAGTTTCTCCCGGAACATGCGAACCGGAATGCTTTGGAGAAAGCTTGGCAAGATGTTGCGAAGAAAGTTGATTTTTCAGGTAAATATCATTTCAATATTCCAACTAACCACATTGAATTTCTTCATTAATATTAATTATATTTCAAATTTGCTTGTTTTTCTGTTAAATTTCCCTCGGAGTAAACCTATTATATATTTTCAATTTCATAATGTAGAGATTATTTATATGTTTTTTGAGTAAATACTCCTTTTTTAATATGTACAGGAACCTGTATCCCCTCGTTGGACTCCATGGTGGGTGGTGCCGCCGGGGACTGAACATTTACTTCTCAAACATGGATAACCCAAAATCAACTTCTCCTTCAGTGGAGCAAATATGTAATAATAATAATGGAAAAAATATAACAGAACAAAATTTTTTTTGTAATAAAGAGTAACGAGGGTAACCTTAAAAATTTATCTGCTATTCTACTTCATAAAACAATATTAGGTATGGTTGGAGAGACTAAAAACATAAAAAAAACCCTAGCAGGAGATGTACTTGTTGAAGTTTTAAATAGAACACAAGCTTTAAATATAATTAAAATAAAATCCGTCGGTCCAATAGGAGTAACTGTTACACCCCACAGAACTTTAAATTCATCAAGAGGTGTAATCTCCGAATCGGATCTTGTCCATGATTCGGAAGAAGACATCTTAGAATCCCTATCCGAACAATATGTAATTAACGTCAAAAGAATCACAATTTCAAGAAATAATCAAAAAATACCCACTAAACACTTAATATTAACTTTCAGTACACCAAGCATACCAAAACACGTTAAAATAGCTTACATTAATTGCCCAGTGAGACCTTTCATTCCAAATCCTGTCCGTTGTTTCAAATGCCAAAGATTTGGCCACTCTTTCATGGCTTGCCGCGGCAAAGAAACCTGCGCAAAATGCTGTAGTACAGAACATAAGACCGATGTATGTACTACATCGTCCCTTTGCTGTGTCAACTGCAAAGGTGACCATCCAGCTTTTGCCAGGTCTTGTCCTAAATTTGTAACTGAAAAAGAAATTCAAACAATTAAAGTGCAACAAAACATATCATTTCCAGAGGCCCGAAATATTGTTAACGATCGCACCCCGAAACCTGGAATATCTCTCTTACTCTACACAATAGTAAAAAAAAACTTCAAAACTAGCTCTACTCAAACCGATGCAACTGTGTTTAAGCCATCTGAACAAAATAAAACTTCATCGAACCAATATATAACGCCTTCTTTTTCTAAAGCATCTGCTACAAACTCATCAAATACAAAAAAGATAAACCAACCAAATCGATCCATAAATACTTCTTTAAAAAGAACCATATCACTTGAACAAAATAATATCAAAATAGCAAAAAGTTCTTCTCATACCTCTCTTCTGCCTGAACATGGATCTAGCACCATTGGTCTTGCCCAACCAACGGGCCAGTTACAACCTGTTTCATCCAGAAGCGTAATTCCTTCTAACAATGACCTTATAAACCTGTACAACACTGAAAGTGATATTTCCTCTTTAGAAGGTGATGACTTGGAAACTTCGCCACCCAAGTCAAGGAGGGACAAACCTCGTCCTAGGACGAAAAGGCACAAGTAGTTTTTCTTTTCCTTTATATTTTTTATGGCTTCCTTTCTTTCCTGGAACTGCCGGGGTTTTCGTAATAGATTCGATGATATTAAAGACATAATAAACAAACATAAGCCAGCTGCAATCGCCCTCCAGGAGACCTATCTAAAAAGCAATGATTCTACTAACATTCGTCATTTCACTATATTTAGAAAAGATTACGATGATGGCCAAAGAGCATGTGGAGGTGTTGCTTTGCTTACCTCCCATGACTTTCCAGTAACTCAAATTAACCTAAAAACAAATCTGCAAGCTCTTGCTGTAAGACTTCATGTAAATATTTTAATAACAATATGCAATTTATAATTACCTCCTAACACCCATGTCGCCACTTCTGACTTAAATAATTTAACAGATCAACTTCCACAACCATTCATCCTACTTGGTGACCTAAATGGCCATCATATCCTCTGGGGCAGTTCAGACATTAATCGTAGAGGCAAACAAATTGAAAAATTGATAACAGACAATGATTTATGTATAATGAATAACGGCCAACCTACTTATTTTCACTCACCTTCACTTACTTACCATTCAATAGATCTGGCAATTTGCACTCCTTCAATTTTACCATTTTGGACTTTTTCTGTGGATCCTTACCTTTACAATAGCGACCATTATCCAATTAAACTTAAATATGAAGGCCAATACCAACCTCACACTGACAGCCAATCCAAATATATTTTTGAAACTGCCAACTGGCCACTCTTTACTAGCCTCGCAGATATTACTAACACGGGAGAAACTGATGACATCGATGCAGTTACTAATAAAATAACAAATATAATTATAGCTAGTGCTGACGCTTCCATTAAAAAAGTTATTAATGCCCCTAAAAAACAGAAGAAGCCTTGGTGGAATGACGATTGTAGCGATGCTTACCATAAACAAAGGAAGTCGTGGAATATTTTTAATAGATATCCAACAAAAAAGGGAAAACTATATTTTTTATAAAAAAACAAAAGCGGCCTTTCGAAAAATACAACGACGTAGTAAGAGGGATTCTTGGATGAATTATATCAACAGTATTAATAGTAAAGTCACTAGTAAACAATTATGGAACAGGATCAAAAGAATTTCCGGTGTTTACCCCAATAGACAAATTTCTATTCTAGAACATAATAACCAAATACTATCGGCACCCAAAGACATAGCAAACACAATAGGTTCATGCCTTTCCGAAATATCCAGCTCCAATAACTACTCTGAAAGTTTTAAAAAGATTAAAATTGCATCTGAAAAGAATAAAGTTAATTTCAGTTCAAATCGTATATTATCATATAATTGTGATTTTACTTTTTCCGAATTGACAAAGGCTTTATCCTTAGTTCACAAATCAACTCCTGGGCCAGATAATATTAGTTATATCATGCTTAAACATTTATCAAATAGTTCTCTAAATAACCTCTTGAAATTTTACAACAGAATTTGGACCGAGCACACTTTTCCGCAGTCATGGAGGTATGCTAATATAATTCCCATATTGAAACCTAATAAAGACTCGCCCCCAGGGGCATTCCTTCGTTAGGTTTGTACGGGCTTCACAACCCCGGGGTACCTGAGTGATCTTTTCTTCCTTTCGTTCTTCTCCTCCTCTACCCTTCTTCTTTTTGCTTTTTCTTCCTCCCTCATTGTGGTTGCCTTTTCGGAGGTGAGGGCTCCCCTTGAGCAGCTTTTCGCCAGTCTGTGCTTTTAGCTCCTCTTGGGGATTATATCACCCACGTGTTTGCCGTGCGTGGAGACCCGTGTCCCTGGAAAAGGGGATCCTGGCAGTTGAGGGACGATATAATGACCCAATACACTGCTTCGGCCTTCGCTTCAAGTAAACGGGAGGTGTGCTTTGGTCCCGTGCACATCAATCGGCTGGTCATTTTTCGGCTAGGGCTAAGCAATCGGCCACTTACTGGACACCTCGCTAAGGGTGGAGGCTGTCTCAGGGGTGCGCCGTGCGCGTATAGTCACCGACAAGCGCCGGTGCAGTTGTCGGCATCCCCGTGTAGGACTCCGTGGTGGGTGGCGCTGTCGGTGATCGAATTTTTCCCCCTTTTCTATGGAAAATAATACTTTCAGTCCTTCTCCCTCCAGTAGGGAGCAACAAAGATCACTGCCTTCCTTCTCAAATGCCCGACATTTCATTGTTAAACGAACTGATAATTTACAACAAAACTCCAACCAAACATCCAATACCATACAATCCTTTTCTCATACTTCACCTTTTTTAATTGAAAAAACATTTAAATCTTTTCTAGGAACTACTAAATCTTTAAAGAAACTTCGCTCTGGGGATCTTCTTATTGAAGTTTCTTCAGAAACTCAAGCTAAACTCCTCGCGAATTCAACCACAATAGGGCTTTTTACAGTTTCCGTTTCCCCGCACAGATCATTAAACACTTCAAGGGGTGTTGTATCTGAGCCAGACTTGCTTCACACTCCAGATGAAGAAATCCTCGAAAATTTACGGGATCAGAACGTATGTGAAGTTCGCAGGATAACTATCAATCGAGATGGGAGTTTCATTCGCACGAAACATCTCATCTTGACTTTTGACCAACCGACTTTACCTGCCCGTATAAAAGCTGGATATCTGAGCTGTCCAATCCGTCCGTATGTGCCGAACCCTCAGCGTTGCTTTAATTGCCAGGGGTTCGGTCATTCTAAGATCTCTTGTCGTAGTCCCACTAGATGCGCTCGTTGCGGTACTGTGGGACACGATACAGATAGCTGCTCTGCAACCCCCAACTGTGTTAACTGTAAAGGCGATCATCCGGCCTTCTCCCGATCTTGCCCCAAATGGGTGTTTGAGAAGGAGGTTCAATCTATTAAAGTTACTCAAAATATTTCTTACCCTGAAGCTCGGAAAATTGTGGAGTCCCGTACTCCCAAAGGATTAACTTCTTATGCAACAGTAACTAAAACAATAGCCAAATCAAGTAATTCAATAGCCACCCAAACGGACCCTCCGTTTGGACTCGATATTCCATTTCCAAATTTTTCTTTACCATTGATTCAAAAACCTAGTAAACTTTCAGTAACTAAACAAGCAAATAAAAGTACTACTACATCATCTCATACTCCCTCAGAAAGTCTCGAAGCAACTACTTCCCAGATACCAAAACTATCCTCACGTCCTGCATTCAAAAGTAAATCTAAACAAAAAAACAAAAAAGTTGGGATTCAAACCAAAAAAAGAAACTCGCGAATTTCCAACGAAAAGCATAAACTTAATATTAATAGATTTGAAGAACCTGAAATAGATTTACACGCTTCGGACCTTTCGGAGGACGAAATAGACATCGATATGACTGTCCCGACTCCTCCAGAGCGGCCAAACGCTGCTCCTACAAATTCTAGCCAAAAATAGCTTTTATTTCTTGGAACTGTCGTGGCTACAAACACAAACTGGATGACGTTAAAACCCTGATTGCAGAATACCATCCCGCCTGTGTCGCACTTCAAGAAACATATCTGAAGTCAGCTGACCTGGCGAAGATCCGTCGATATACTTGTATTCGAAGTGATAACATCGGTAATGATGGACGAGCATCGGGAGGTGTTGCGCTCTTCACTTCCCATGCATACCCCTCTCTTACTGTGTCACTCAGCACGCCTTTACAAGCAGTTGCTGTAAGAATACAAGCGAGACGGATGATTACCATCTGTACTCTGTACCTACCACCAACTACTCCCATCCAACAATCGAGCCTTGATAACTTGGTGGATCAATTGCCGGAGCCTTTCATCATACTCGGTGACTTTAATGGTCATAGTGTGCTATGGGGAAGTAGGGATACCAATTCCCGTGGGCGACAGATTGAACAGCTGATCACAGATCGCTGTCTCTGTCTGCTCAATAACGGAGAGGTTACCTACTTCCACGAACCAACTCGCACCTTTCATGCTCTTGACCTTGCTATCTGCTCTCCTTCCATCTTACCATTTCTCTCTTTTTTTGTCGGTAGTGACCTGCGCAACAGCGATCATTTCCCAATATTCGTTACTCATATCGGAGGAAATGATCCTGTTAGCCGTCCGTCACGATATGTTTATGAGGCAGCCGACTGGCCTGTTTTTACATCTCAGGCCATTATATCAGAGCGAATGGTAGAGGGCAACATTGACGAGGCAATGGAAGCAATCACCGATGTTATGATTAAAGCTGCTAATCAAGCTATCCCCAAGAAATCACTGTCCTTTCAAAAGACTTGTAAACCTTGGTGGACTCCAGAATGCACTACAGCCATTAAGATCCAAAGGAAGGCGTGGGGTGTCTTCCGCCGATACCCCACAACTCAAAATCTTCTTTCTTTCAAACGTGCGAAAGCTAACGCCCGCCGAGTGCGACGTCACAGTCAAAGGGAATCTTGGATAAAATATGTTTCAGGCATAACATCTGCCACTCCCTCGAAGCAGTTATGGGACAGAGTTCGAAAAGCGATGGGATTATATCCCGAACATAAGATCTCGTTCGTGGAAGAGGATGGAGAACATGTGTCGGAGGCTGTCGAGATTGCAAACGTCATTGGGCGTGCCTTCTCCACAGCTTCCAGTACTACCAACTACTCGGACACATTTCAGCGCACGAAACATCGCGCAGAATCCCATCGTCTTAATTTTCATTCTCGATCCGAACTCTCCTATAACTCTCGATTTACTGAAAGGGAATTGATGCGATGTCTTAAAGGGACCAGGATGACAGCACCTGGCCCTGATGGCATCTCTTACATCTTATTGCAACACCTTTCTCGTCATTCCCTCCTTAACATCTTATTTATTTTCAATCGCATATGGGAGGAACATACCTTCCCTTTGGCTTGGACACGGGCCATTGTTATACCTTTTCAAAAACCTGGAAAGGATCCAACAAATCCTTTTAACTATAGGCCAATCGCACTCACAAGCTGTATGTGCAAACTCTTTGAAAGGATGGTGAATTCTCGTCTCGTTCACATCCTTGAGACGACTCAGGCTCTATCACCTTTTCAGAGCGGTTTCAGGGTTGAGCTATATAAATTTTTACCAAGCTAATAATTTTGTATTTTAGTGCCATATGCACAAGAGTTAAAATTGATGAGGTGGATTAGGAAAAACTTGAATAGAATAAACTAAAAAAATTATTACAATTTTATTTGTAAAGATGTACCATTATAAAAACTTTATTGGTATCATTGTAAGAAATTGTTTATGAATTAAATGTTACAGGTTTCATGATTTAAGTACTTGAAAAACATGAAATCAATAGTTTTTTAACATAAAATATTTTATTTTACCAATACAAATCATTATAAAAACTTCATTGGTATCATTATAATAAACATTGTTTTTTAATAAATGTTAAAGATTTCATGATTTAAATATTTGAAAGCAATAGCTTTATTATATAAAGAATATATAAATATTAATGTGCACCCCCGTGGGATTTTGCATGCTGCACATTCTTAATAATACTTTCACTCAACTGTCTCTTCCTTTTGACTCTCTTTGGAGAAGAAAGAGGGTGCTCGCTTGCAGGAAGTCTTTTAGTTGATTTTACTATTCCTCTACGTCTAGCGATAGATGCTGGCTGAAGCCGTATCCTTTTTGCCCGGGATAACATATTTTTTTTAAATCTCCAGCATTTTTAATTTTTTTCAAAGAACAAATGAGCCTAGTGGCAGAGTCACTTGTTAGATCCTCAAAACCTAGGCTCGCAAGTCTGCTGAATTCATCAGCTAACATTCGTTTTTGTTTGTTTGTTACCTTTGTTTCCGGTTGTGATTGCATATTTGCATCTGGCTCTGAGCCAGATTGATCATCTCTAAAGATCGTATTACAGTGTTTACAATTACAAAATCATCATAAAATGATGCCTCTGGACACTTGTCCCCACATGCTAATAATGCCAGTTTGTCAGGCGATCCTCCTAGGATATTGGGGGTGCATTAGGCAGCTTCAATTTTTTTAAATTCATTAAAAAACATTGATGCTTACAAAATGCCCCCGATATCCCAGCAGGACAAGAGCAAGCTCCTATTATCGTATTTATGTCATAGATATTTCTTCCACTTCTGATTGTGCAAATTCCATCAGTTTCTTTTACAATGTCAGTAAAATTGTTGCTTTTTTTAAGAATTGAATTAAACAAAAGGCTAGCTTTATTTTTTCGTGAATTTGAAAAAACAAGGAGCCTTTTCTGTATATATATTTCCCACACTCCAATGCAGAACTCAGCCAACGCCACCACATTGAAGGCTTTTGTACGGCAGAGTACGATATATTTTATTATCCGTATGGATATCTCTGCATAGTTATATATATTTGTGTTATTTTGTCGAGTGAGAAAATTTTTTCAAAAGTATAAAACCCACTCCTCTCTGCGTTTGTAGTAGCTTTCAAATCTCTTTACAAACTCTGGGAATGTATTCCTGTTCTTCATCAAATTTTCTTTAGCTTCATCTAGCTCCGCTTCTGAAGCTGCGTACATCACCTAAGAAATACCAAAAAGAAATTTGTTATTTCTATATATTAACATTTTAAATTAAATCTTAATCTAGGACTCAAAATTCTAAAATCTTCAATTTTAAAGTGTTTGTTCTGAAATTTTTTTTGTAGGTATACATTGTATTTTGAAATTATAATAACTATTTTGTATTTTAAAAGTTTAAAATTTTATTTATTAAAAATTTTTAAATGTCAGAATTTTGACGGGGCAAAATTGATATTTTGCAAAATATTTTATGTAATTAGATCGCTTTATTTTTGAACTAATTAACTTGTAAGAGTTCATACCATAAATTGTCTTCGAGATTTTTGGTTAAAACAATTAGAAAAAAATCTAAAAAATATTTTGTACAAAAACTTTATAAAACACATGGATACAACATACAAAGGGATGTATGTGTACATAACATATGTATTTACATAACATATGGATTTACATAACATACAAAGTTCGAAAAATTATATATATCTTAAGAACTACTTCATTTATATCGTATTTTGCTAGTGAAATCCCATTTTACACAAAAGGAGAAAAAGAGTGTTTAAAAATATGAAGGCTCGTTAGATTTACAGCTGTCATGTTTATAAAAAGTTAAGTATTTCTGGTTCTACGTATGGTAGAAACAAAATTGATTTTATTCAGAAAGATCTGTATTATTTTTTAAGATAATAAAAAAAAAGTGAAGTTTTTTTTCACATATTTTGAGTCTCAGACCCACTTTATTATTCTGTTTTTATCCAGTTCACATTTGGGAATATTTTTTGCTCTAATCTTACTGCTTGAAAAAGTCTCATCAAACGTTGTCTTTCATCTTTTGGTATGCTATGAGTAAAAATCCAACGCCATTCAGCTTGGGCAACATGGAAGTGACACAAGAGCTGTTTGCTATTGCCCCATACTTTTCTTAGTGCACCTTTTTCAGCAGAGGAATCATCCGTCATGAATATTTCTGGATGCGTTGTTATGCTAATAAAATCTTATTATCGGGAGATAGAGGGCCTTTGGCCCAGAAGCTTACATGAAATCTTCACCCTCCAGAGATCTGTTGCTGGATAACTGCCGGAAGCTGCCTCCCCTGGTTGGGCTCCATGGACAGAATGAACAAATATTCCATCCTCATGTCATCTTTCAAATTTATGGACGCCTAAACCTGTCAACCTCCAAGTATGACGAAAGTAATAATCATGATTGAAATGAAAATATCTAGAACACTTTGCAACATAATTAACCTGAAAAATCGATTCCAAAATTTCTGATAATCCATAATAATTCTGACAAATTAACAAAAATGTCCCATTTTTAATTGAAAAGTATATTAAACATTCTGATGGTGAAGTTAAAAATGTTAAAAAAAATTAAAACCTCGAGACCTTTTGACTGAGTCAAATTCTTTTATAGTCTGCAAAACTACTTACCAGTACTTAACCAAAAAATTTTATGTTAACAGTTTTCACACACAGGACAGTAAATTATATAAAAGGTGTTATATCATCTGAAGAACTCTTAATGGTATCTGAAAAAGAATTCATATTTGAATTGAGAGACCAAAAAAGAATAGCTGCTAAAAGGATAAGTCTCAGACACAATGATAGCTATATACCATCAAAAAATGTAATTCTAACTTTCGACACAATATTAGGTTGTGAAACTCCCCGGCATGCTCTTCGTACGCTATTGGGAGGGTGTACATAAGAAGCTGTGTCTCGAGTTCATTTCAAACATCTTTCTGGGCTGCTATTGACTTTTTCACTTGCAGTTTCCGTAGAACACAAAATCTTTGCAGAAAGCAAAACTATGGTCTTGCTTTCTGAATAATCTTTGAAAAACCACGCTGATATGATCAGTGGAACCCAATCGCATGTCGGACCTGCAAAGGTTTCCTCTTCCCAAGTCCGCCCGGGAGCTGCGACGCTTCCTTGGAATGATAAATTTCTACAGGCGATTCTTGCCAGCTGCAGTATCGCACCAGGTCCCACTGCAAGTTGCGGTAGCATATTTGCGCGGTTCTCAACAAGTCGCTTGAACCCCCGACCTGGAACAGGCGTTTGAAGCTACAAAGACGGCTCTGGCCGAAGCAACGCTGTTATACCACCCAGATCATGGAGCTTCTCTTGGACTCTTCACCTACGCTTCCAGTCACTGCGTGAGAGCAGCTATGATGCAGTTTGCAAAAGCTCCTGAGTGAAAGTGCCGCCCGAGGAAACTTTCGTTTACTTTAAAAATATTAAACACCAGCAAAACCTAGTGTCTACTGAGGTGCTGATGCACCCCACAAATTTTTGCAGATGCTCATGGTTGAAGCCAATGAATAGCGAAAACTTATCAGAGGGTCGTACCTTTGCAAATATCGACTGATACAAAAACTCAGCACTACGCTAAGTCAACTTGTAACACAGAGTTTTATACCAGTTTTCTTCTATAACTTGTCCGGCTAAGATTCTCATTTTATCGTAAAAGAACTTGGTGTGGATGAAAAAAAATATTAGCTTAATCGCTGAGAATGAGGAAAGATGCATTTCATTCAGAAACAGGTCGGAAAAATGCAGTTGCGATTCCTCGATTCATACCAATCTATGCCAAGTAGTTTAGAAAATTTACTGTCAAACTTGCCTCATAATAAATTCAATTTCATGAGTTTATTCTTCCTAGCAACGAAAGTAGACTTGTTACTACGGAAAGGCGTCTTATCCTTATGATTACATGAATGGTGTCTAAATTTAAGGAGACGTCGCTTCCGAGCCAGGATGCTTTTTATAGTTTACTCAATGTATGTAATATTACTCAATGTATGTAATATAACTGACGAAGATTATCAGCATGCCCAACTGGTATGGAAAGAGTTTAAGGTTAAAGATATAGGGGAATACACCGACTTGTACGTAAAAACAGACGTCTTGCTGCTCGCAGATGTCATCCAAGCCTTCAGAAAAAACTGTTATGAAACATACAGTTTAGACATGGCATGATATTACACCGCTCCCGAACTATCTTTTGATGCGATGTTAAAGTTTACGAATATAAAAATGAACTGCTTACAGATTATGAAAAACTATTATTTGTGGGAAAAGGCATTCGAGGGGGAATATCCCAATGCAGTCACCAGTATGCTCGCTTTAACAACAAATATATGTTTGATTTTGATGCTAGTGAACCCGAGAGTTTTCTATTGTATTTAGATGCAAATAACTTGTATGGTTGGGCTACGAGTCAACCGCTACCACTCAATCAATTCGAATAGATGGATGACTGGATGATCCAATGTTAGCGTTAAACAATGATGAAAATTCTAAAGAAAGAGACTTCTTCTCACTTCAGAGAACAAGAAAAATTACACTGTACATTTCACAAATTTAAAATTTTAGTTGCAACAAAAACTTATAAATTAATCAAAATTCATAGAGTTCTTCGTTTTTGTCAATCGGTCTTTTTGAAACTTTATATTAGTCATAATACAACACTAAGAACAGCTGTAGTCCATTATTCCAAAAAGTTTTTTACAAACTTATGAATAATAGCGTTTTCATGGAGGGTGTGAGGAGGAGGAAAGATATCCATTTGTGTTGTAGTGCTTTGCAAGCACAAAATTTAATTTCCAAACTAAATTTCAGTAATCGCACAATTTTTACCCCCCAATTTATCACCCATTCATCTAAGAAAATCTGAAATTGCATTTAATAAACCTATCGCAATTGGGGTATGGCTATTTCGGATAGTTCCAGAACCCTAATGTACGACTTTTTTTACAATCATTTAACGACGAAGTATGGGAGAAATGTTTGTCTCATGTACACTGAAACAGACTCTTTCATACTTCGCGTTGAAACCCACGATATACGAGGATATGAAAGATCAACTTCATCTCTTCGACACATCGGATCATCCTGAAAATAATGTGTAAGGATTGAAGGATCAATGTGTGTGCTGGACGAACTTGTCGTGACCATCGATAGTAGCGGCCGATACAGTCATTCCAAATCTGGTCGTGTCGTCACTCAACTGAGATCCAACAATTATATCCACGGAGTTGGTCGGTTGGTTGGTTTGGGTTTTATGGCGCAAGGTCCAATAGCGGACAAGCTGCGCCAAGCACAAGATCAAGTAGTACCATATAAAATATGTTAAAAATAGACGTATTAACATATAAAATAGAAAAAAAGTTTAATGAAGAATAAAATGTTTCAATTTGAATCGTAAAATAAGTGAAGCGATGCACTTAAAAATGAGGGATAAAAATTCCACACAGAATAGGGCTTAAAATTTTAAAAAATACTTGAGTGATCAATAAAATGTTGACAGGGTTTTCATCATGTCCACAGGAAAAGCTTAAAAAGTATGATTTTTAAAATGCGATGGCTATATACATGTTAAAAATTCAGAATCGTGTAAAAAAGGGAAAAGTTCCGAGTGGGGAGGATTACCCAATAAGACGGACAAATTAGGCGATTGAGTTTTAAAATGACGAGTGTATAAATGCCACAGACCTGGACAGCAAGTGAGAAAGTGGGCTATCGTCAACGAATCATTACAATACGGGCAAAAAGGAGAGCTTTCTCCAGCCAGTAAGTATCGATGGGTAATCCTCGTATGCCCAATACGAAGTCTTGTTAAAATAACGTCAAGACGACGCGGATACAAAGAGGAGCAGAGTGAAATGGTTGGTTGTATTTTATAAAGTTTATTTTCACTCTGCAGTTCCCAGTCTCTCTGCCAATCGTTCCATATGATGTCGCGTATAGTTAGTCGGACATCATCATATGGAATTCGCGGATTCAAAAAGGTTGTCGCATTTTTGGCAGCAGTGTCAGCAAGCTCATTGCCGGAAATTCCAACGTGACCTGGTATCCAACAGAAAGAGATACGATAGCCACGTCGAATAAGATGATGATGGAATTTTAAAGCGGCTATAGCTAACGGGTGTTGTGGGTGATCAACTGACAAACAATCCAAAATACTTTTAGAGTCCGTGTAAATGATAAAATTATCTACCTTCATGTGAGAAATGTGTTTTAAAGCTTCGTGTAAACCATAAAATTCGGCTGTGAAAATGGAGACCACACAGGGTAAAGCGAAACTTACAGTGGTTGATCCACACACAAAGGCACAGCCAACATGTTGTGTGGATTTCGATCCATCAGTAAAAACCGCTGTATAGTCTCTGTATATGTGGCGATGTGAAGCAAAAAGTTGACAGTAAATGACCGGAGTAGTGTTGGATTTCTCAAAACCTGAGAAAAGATGTAAGTAAGAAACTCCTGCCAGTTTCCAAGGGGCAAATGAAAACAATGATCGTTCATGAATATTTATGTCATTAAGGGGTGTATTATTCAGGGCAGTTCTCATTCGTAACCCAAAATGTGGAATACACGATGGGCGATTCCTGAAAAGACGGTCAAATGAATTGTCCATGAGTGAATTTTGCATTGGATGAGCTGGATGACTCAATATGCGAAAGTAGAGTCGAAGCGACAACAAAAGACGAGTAGACACCAGCGATGGCTCTTTGCAAATTACATAAAGGCTTTTAACGGGTGAAGTGCGAAAAGATCCGGAACAGATCCTCAGTGCAGTGTGATGTACCGCATCGAGTTTTCGTAAAACAGAACAACGAGCAGATCCATACGCTGCACAGCCATAATCTAACCTGGATCGAATTACTGCTCGGTAGATGTTAAGCATTGAGGATCGTTCCGCTCCCCAGGATGTATTAGAGAGTACTCTTAGTAGATTGAGCTTTTTCTCGCAAGACATCCGCAGCTGCACGACGTGGGGGAGGAAGGTAAGTTTCTGATCAAAAATGATACCTAGAAATTTTACTCTGTCCTCCACTGCAATCCTATTACCACCCAGGAAAATCTCTGGGTGAGGATGCAGATTCCGACGTCGGCAGAAATGAATGCAGGATGTCTTTTGAGCGGAAAAGCTGAAACCGTTTTCGTCACTCCATCTCATCAAGCGTGTTATTGCTGTCTGAAGTTGACGCTCGATAAGTCGCATGTCTTTCCCCTCGCAGTGGATGCTCAGATCATCCACGTACAAATTACCCTGGACAGTTGGTGGTAGTTGACTCAGTATGTTGTTAATTTTAATGGAAAAAAGGGTTACACTGAGAACGCTACCCTGTGGAACACCCTCTTCTTGAATGAAAGTATTTGAAAGGACAGATCCGATTCGGACCTGAAACTGTCGAATGGCTAAAAAATTTTGAATAAATATAGGTAGATGTCCTCGAAACCCAAGAGAATGTAGATCACGGAGTATTCCGTATCGCCAGGTACGGTCGTACGCTTTTTCCATATCAAACAAGATTGAAACGAGATGGTTTCTGCGTAAGAACGCACGGCGAGCTTGAGTTTCGAGTGATAAGATGTTGTCTACCGTTGAGCGGCCAACCCTGAAACCGCTTTGAAATGGTGACAGAGCCTGAGTCGTCTCAAGGATGTAAACGAGACGAGCATTCACCATCCTTTCAAAAAGTTTGCACATGCAGCTTGTGAGTGGTATTGGCCGATAGTTATACGGATTAGTGGGATCTTTGCCTGGTTTTGGAAATGGTATAACTATGGCACGTGTCCAAGCCAAAGGGAAGGTATGTTCCTCCCATATACGATTAAAAAGATATAAGATGTTTAGAAGAGATTGACGAGAAAGGTGTTGCAATATGCTGTAAGAGATGCCATCAGGACCAGGTGCTGTCATCCTGGTCCGTTTAAGGCATCGCATCAATTCTCTTTCAGTAAATCGACAGTTATAGGCGAGTTCGGTACGAGAATGAAAATGAAGACGATGGGATTCTGCGCGATGTTTCGTGCGCTGAAATGTGTCCAAGTAGTTGGTAGTACTGGAAGCTGTGGAGAAGGCACGCCCAATGACGTTTGCAATCTCGACAGCCTCCGACACATGTTCTCCATCCTCTTCCACGAACGAGATCTTATGTTCGGGATATAATCCCATCGCTTTTCGAACTCTGTCCCATAACTGCTTCGAGGGAGTGGCAGATGTTATGCCTGAAACATATTTTATCCAAGATTCCCTTTGACTGTGACGTCGCACTCGACGAGCGTTTGATTTCGCACATTTGAAAGCTATAAGATTTTGAGTTGTGGGGTATCGGCGGAAAATACTCCACGCTTTCCTTTGGATCTTAATCGCTGCAGTGCATTCTTTATTCCACCAAGGTTTACAATGTTTATGAAAGGTGGGAGACTTCTTGGGGATCGCAGAATCAGCAGCCTTAATCACAACATCGGTGATTGCTTCGTCAATGTTGCCCTCTACCATTCGCTCAGATATAATGGCCCGAGATGTAAAAATAGGCCAGTCGGCTGCCTCATAAACATATCGTGACGGGCGGCTAACAGGATCATTTCCTCCGATATAAGTAACGAATATTGGGAAATGATCGCTGTTGCGCAGGTCACTACCGACAAAAAAAGAGAGAAATGGTAAGATGGAAGGAGAACAGATAGCAAGGTCGAGAGCATGAAAGGTGCGAGTTGGTTCGTGGAAGTAGGTAACCTCACCGTTATTGAGCAGACAGAGACAGCGATATGTGATCAACTGTTCAATCTGTCGCCCACGGGAATTGGTATCCCTACTTCCCCATAGCACACTATGACCATTAAAATCACCGAGTATGATGAAAGGATCCGGCAGTTGATCCACCAAGTTATCAAGGCTCTGTTGCTGGATGGGAGTAGTTGGTGGTAGGTACAGAGTACAGATGGTAATCATCCGTCTCGCTTGTATTCTTACAGCTACCGCTTGTAGAGGCGTGCTGAGTGACACAGTAAGAGAGGGGTATGCATGGGAAGTGAAGAGCGCAACACCTCCCGATGCTCGTCCATCACTACTGATATTATCACTTCGAATACAAGTATATCGACGGATCTTCGCCAGGTCAGCTGACTTCAGGTATGTTTCTTGAAGTGCGACACAGGCGGGATAGTATTCTGCAATCAGGGTTTTAACGTCATCCAGTTTGTGTTTGTAGCCACGACAGTTCCAAGAAATAAAAGCTATTATTAATTATTGACAGAAAGAGCAGCTTGGGGCCGCTCTGGAGTGTTTATGACCTTCATTTCGACATTATTCTCGTCCTCCGAAAGTTCAGAAAGTTAAGACGAGTATGTCGTCAACAGAACGGTGGAGATATTTTGTTTTTCTTGTGTAAGGATTTTTGACATCTCTTTTTTTTGTTTGAATTCCAATTTTCGTAGTATGTTTACTTTTACTTTTTTTTGCAGGGCGTGTTGATAGTTCTGGAATATTTGAAGCTAGGTTTTTAAGATTTTCAGGTAAAGTATTGGATACAGAAGCTTTTTTATTAGATTGGGTTTTTTTAGAGGCTGAAGGTTTTTGTGGTATTGGCGGTAGGTTAAATTTGGGAAATGGAAAATTTATTCCGAAAGGAGGATCAGTTTGCGTTGTTATACTGCATACAGTTTTAGAAGCCGCTGCTGCGTAAGAAACCCCAACTTTTGGAGTTCGAGCTTCAACTAGTTTGCGAGCTTCTGGATAAGACAATTTTTGAGTAGTTTTAATGGATTGTATTTCTTTTTCTAAAATCCACATTTACTACAAGAACGTGAATATGCAGGATGATCACCTTTGCAGTTAATGCAGCAGGGTTGATCTGTGCAGCTATCGCTTTCGTGGCCGACTTTGCCGCAGTTGGCGCAAATGTCGGTTCCACGACAAGAGGTCTTTAAATGTCCAAACCTTTGGCACTTAAAGCACCTTGTAAGGTTTGGAACATATGAGCGAACTGGACAGCTCAAGTATGCCACTTTAAGACGAGGTGGAAGTGTCGGAGTATCAAACGTCAGGATAAGATGTTTTGTAGGAAAGGATTTTCCTTCCCGACGGATATTAATGCGATAGACTCCGCACACGTTCTGGTCTTTTAGATTTTCAAGAATCTCTTCCTCCGACGTGTGTAATAAGTCGGGTTCAGAGATTACACCTCGTGAGTGGTTTAAGCTTCTGTGTTCAGATACAGAAACTGCAAAAGATCCCAGTACTGTGGATTTAGAAAGTAAAGCCGCCTGTTTCGAGGATAGAACTTCTATTAGAAGGTCACCTGAACGAAGTTTTTTAATGCATTTTACATCACCAAGAACAGATTGAATGGTTTTATTGATGAGAAATGGAGAAATTTTCTGAAATGAGCTGTTAGTAACAGATGCATCAAGAAGTTTAATAATAAAAAAACGAGCATTGGTGTGAAAATTGTCATTGCTTTGTTGCTCCCCTCTAGGGGGAGGAGACGAGGAGTTTGTTTCCATAATAAAAGTAAAAGGAAATTCGGTCACCGACAGCGCCACCCACCACGGAATCCAACAAGGGGATGCAGGCACCTGCACCGGCGTTGTCGGTGACTATACGCGCACGGCACACTCCTGAAACAGCCTCCACCCTTAGCGAGTTGTCCAGCAAGTGGCCGTTTGCTTAGCCCTGGCCGACGACGAAGTCCAACCGACCAGCCGATTGATGCACACGGGACCATAGTACACCTCCCGTTTACCTGAAGCGAGGGCCGAAGCAGTGTATTGGATCAGTATATCGCCCCTCAACTGCCAGGATCCCCTTTTCCAGGGACACGGGTCTCCACGCACGGCAAACACGTGGGTGATATAATCCCCAAGAGGAGCTAAAAGCGCAGACTGGCGAAAAGCTTCTCAAGGGGAGCCCTCACCTCCGAAGAGGCAACCACAACGAGGGAGGAAGAAAAAGCCAAAAGCAAAGGGTAGAGGAGGAGAAGAACGAAAGGGAGGGAAGATCACTCAGGTACCCCGGGGTTGTGAAGCCCGTACAAACCTAAAGAAGGAATGCCCCTGGGGGCCGGCGTATGTTCGGCTTTCGTGTGAGAAGTGTATGTTGTGTAATCAAAGTTCGTTTTTTGTGTGTTAATTAGGCAATTAAAGCTTGGAAACCATGCCAGCCCCTTGTGTTGTAACGTTGTGCAACTCTAATTATAGAAATGTGCCAAAATATAGAGTTTATTCCTTTCCCCAAAGTGAAGAAGTCCGCCAAAAATGGATTAACGCCATACATCGTGACCATTTTGAACCGACCAAGTACAGTAAGGTAAGGAAATGTTTTATTATTTATTCTTATTGTTATCTAATTATCTCATTGCAAATTGAATGAAATTATTTTAATTTTGTTTTAGTATGGTAAATTATCAGATAAATTCTATCTATATATAATAATAATACTTTCCAAAAAGTACAGTCAAGAATTGTTTTGTTATTATATTCTGCGTAGTATTTATGTATTCTATTAGTTATATTTCCAAACAATAGAAAAGATGGCGTTAAATTATTGATTATTGTCCTAACGTTTGTGAACTGTATTTTAAAGACAAGACTATCTCATTAGAAATCGAAATCGAATGAACTTAGCTAATTTACCATACTGAAACGAAATTTAAAATATCTGATCAAACAGAAAATATCCATATGTATCCAAATATAATAATATCCAAAAATACAAAAGACATTCTATATTCTGCATAGAGAATTTCGATTTTATATTAGTTATGTTTGTAAACAGTGGGAAATTTAGAGTTTAATGATTTTGATTATCGTTTTCAGGTCTGTGAACTGCATTTTAAAGAAACAGACTTCATAACAAGTGCAAAAGCTATCAATGAAAAAACTGGAAAAGTTATAGAAGCAGCTTTAAAAATTAGAAGGTGAGTAAAATTTTAATTTGTGTTTATGCGTAACTTGTATGTGTTTATACGTAACTTGTGTGTGTTTATACAGGTATACAACTTCATTGTTTTGATGAGAGAATGTTTCTTATAGGTTACATCCGAATACTGTGCCTACGCAATTTCCAAATCTCCAATCTTATTTATCTTCGAATACATCTTGTAGAGATAATCCAGAATGTAAGAAAAGTAAAATGGATATCGACTTCTTGAACAAAGCTATATAAGCAAGCCTGGATTCCAAAAAGGAATATGATACGAACATTTTCCTCTTTGAAAGAACTTCAATCGCGTTTGAATTTGATAGATAAAGAATATTGGACTGTAATAAAATGTACAACTCGCATGATGTTTCTAAATATTGTTTCTCAGCCAGTGCCAAATATTAAAAAATCTGTTGTAATTAACGACAATTTGGAAGTAACGTGTTACAATGATGGATTAAAGTTGGGCAAAATAAGTAAGTTCTCTTTTCCATGTTATATTAAGAACATAAATAAATTAGATGAGGTATTAAATGACTTAAAGAAAATAGACGAGAAGAAAATTGAAAATCAGATACCTGTTATTTCTTGTATTATTGATGCGTTACATTCATTAGAAAACTGTGACAATATAAATGGAAATATGCTGAAATTTATAATTGAACAAATCTCTTTCCTCTGTTGCAGCAAGAATGGATTTAGATATTCTAGGGATACTTTAATATTTGCGACATTATTATATACAATTGCTCCTCAAGCATATCGATTTGTTAGAAAAAGTGACGTTATTAATCTTCCTCATCTTATACTGTCCAACGTTTATGTACTTCATACAATTTAGATCTTCATTGTGAACAAAGTGATTCTTATTTTCTTTACTACATTAAAAGAAAGTATTCATTGCTAGATGATCAAGATAAATTAGTAATATTAATGGTTGATGAAATACATTTAAAAGGGTTAATGGAATATAAAGGTGGTAATATTGTAGGGGTTAGTTATGATTCTGATTCTTGTGCTTCCAGTGCACATATTTTTATGATTAAAAGTGTTTTATCAAAATATAAAGATGTTGTACATGTATCGCTTGTCGAAACATTATCTGGTGAAGCTTTACATATGTATCTTAAGAAGGTAATTTTAGATCTTGAAAATATAGGATTTAGTGTTTTGTGTATTATTTCAGATAATAATGCAATTAATCGAAAAGCTGTGTCACGATTTCTGTCACCACCAAAATTTCAGTTTGTCTACCCTCACACTTCGAATAAAAACAAGTTTGTTATCCGAATTTTGACCAGGGATTTAATACAGATGATCCACATAATTTCAAAACTGCCTCTTTAGACACTGTCCGTCTTCTTTATGATGCTGAATATAACTCGTTAATTAAGTTTGGTTTTAAGTTGATTCATAAGGCACTTTATCCTACGATTTTAGAAAGACAAAATGTTGATTTAGTATTGCGAGTTTTTAATGAATTTGTTTCTCAGGGTTTAATTGAAAATTATTTAAAAAAGAATAGCGATAAGAAAGGTGAGAAGAAAACTGAAATTAATGATGTAACTTGTTCCAATCAAAGAAAGTTGGGCAAATTTATGTGATCTTTTTTTTTTTTTCATAAATTTAAATGCATCAAATATTTAAAAAATTCATTTTTCCTGATGTTTATAGCGCTCCCGGGAAACCCAAGCGATCTTTCTCCATCTTCATCCCACTACTCAATCCCCCCCACCCCTCCTTTTTTTCCTTTTCTAGACTTGCGAATTGAAAAAATCAACGAAAATATTCTACATATATGGTTATCATATATATAGAACATATATTTTTGACCAGAAAAACCTTTATTTTACTTTATTTTTGTTCCATCTTATGATACAATTTATTTAAAATATGCAATTTAGTTTATTTTTTTCTGAATTATTATTTAAATGGTTGAACTTTTATTTCATTCATTTGAATTTTTTTAATTATTTCTAAAAATGTCAGTACGTTTTTCTCTGACCCGCATGTTTGCCGTGTGCGGCGTCCCGTATCGGGGGAAAGTGGGATCCTGGGGTACCTGATGCGTGCCCTTTGGACCATGCTTCAACGTAGACGGGTGGCTGGAGTGAGCCCGCTCTGGCCAATCGACTCACTCAATATCTCTGGGGTTCATCACTTCAGAGCGGTATTGGACATACTAGGATCACCCATAGACACCTCCTCCTCGGAGAAGATCATCCCATTTGCAATTACTGCATTTGCCCACTAACAGTGAAACACGTTTTAACAGAATGTTCTCATTTTAATAGTCGACGGCTTAAACATTTTAATTCATATACCTTGGTTTTAGAAGACATAATTGGTGAGAATCCTCATCCAAATATTTTTAACTTTTTACATGACATTGGGTTTATATATCACGTATAATATTATATAGTTCTCATTTTATCCTATCCGAAATCATAGTTCTCATTCCGAATCCGAACATCACTCATTCTATTTTATTATTAGACTATATATACTGGACTTTTTATCTTGAGTTTGGCATAATATGTCCCAAGAGGACTCAATGCCACAAAATCATATCCAATCCACTTCAGAGCGCTCAGTCCCTCTGTCGTGCTGAACTCCATTATTTTTGAGGCCCCCAGGGGCATTCCTTCTTTACGTTTGTACGGGCTTCACAACCCGGGAGAAAAGATCACGAAAAGATCACCGAGTGATCTTTTCTCCCTCTCTTCTACTCTTCTGCTTTTTCTTCCTCCCTCGTTGTGGTTGCCTCTTCAGAGGTGAGGGCTTCCCTTGATAAGCTTTCGCCGCTCTGTTGCTTTCAGCTCCTCTTGGGGATTATATCACCCACGTGTTTGCCGTGCGTGGCGACCTGTGTCTTCGGAAAAGGTGATCCTGGTGATTGAGGGACAATATAAGGCCCCAATACATTGCTTCGGCTCCTGCTTCGAACAAACAGGAAGTGTACTTTGGTCCCAGAACATTGATCGGCTAGTGGGTATATCCTACTAGGACTAACAACCTGATCACCAACTAGCTCCTTAGGGCAGTCATAGAGGTCAGTTGGGTTCGTATAGTCCCTGGTTAGCACCGGTACAGGAACGTGTATCCCCTCGTTAGACTCCATGGTGTGTGGTGAAGCCGGGGACTGAATATCTTTTTTCAAACATGGAAAACAAAAATTCAACTTCTCCTTCAGTGGAGCACCTATCTAACGAAAATAATAACAAATACACCAGTACAAAAAATTTTTATTATGAAAAGTAACGAGGGCAATATAAAAAACATATCGCCTATTTTACTTCACAAAACTATATTGGGAATGGTAGGAGATACAAAAAACATTAAAAAAACCCTAGCAGGAGATCTACTTATAGAAGTAACAAATAATACACAGGCTTCAAACATCCAAAAAATAAGATTTGTCGGTCCAATAGCAGTAACTATAACACCCCATAAAACTTTAAATTCGTCAAAAGGCGTGATTTCCGAATCCGATTTGACTCATGATACTGAACTAGACATCCTAGAATCCCTGTCCGATCAAAATGTAAGTAATGTAAAAAGAAAAAAAATACCCACCAAACATATTATAACTTTCAACACACCGACAATACCAAAACATGTTAAAATAGCTTATATTAATTCCCCGGTTCGACCGTTCATACCTAACCCAGTCCGTTGTTTTAAATGTCAAAGATTCGGCCACTCTTTCCTAGCTTGCCGTGGCAAGGAAACCTGCGCAAAATGCTGTAGTACAGAACATACGACCGATGTCTGTACGTCATCGTCCCTTTGCTGTGTCAACTGCAAAGGTGACCATCCAGCTTTTGCCAGGTCTTGCCCTAAATTTATAACCGAAAAAGAAATCCAAACTATTAAAGTGCAGCAAAATATTTCATTTCCTGAGGCCCGAAAAATTGTAAATGATCGCACCCCGAAACCTGGAATATCTTACTCTACAATAGTAAAAAAACTTTCAAAACTAACAGAACTCAAACCGATGTAACTATTTTTAAGCCATCTGCCCAACATAAAACTTCAATGAACCAACCTATAACGCCTCTTTTATCTAAAGCATCAGCTACAACCTCAACAAATACAAAGCAGTTAAATCAATCAAATCGATCCTTAAATACTTCTTTAAAAAGAGCCATATCTACTGAACACAATAATATTAAAATAGCAAAAAGTTCTTCTCAAACCTCTCTTCAGCCTGACGTTACATCCAGAAATTTCATAACTAATCCTTCTACCAGCGATCTCATAAACCTTTATAACACTGAAAGCGATACTTCATCTGTAGAAGATGAGGACTTGGAGACTTCGCCACCCAAGTCCAAGAAGGATCTTCGGCAAGACAAACATCGTCCTAGGACGAGAAAGCACAAGTAGTTTTTCTCTTCTTTTATACTTTATTTTTATGGCTTCCTTTTTTTCCTGGAACTGCCGGGGTTTTCGTCAAAAAATTGATGACGTAAAAGACATCATAAATAAACACAAGCCAGCTGCAATCGCCCTCCAGGAGACCTATTTAAGAAACAATGATACCACTAACATTCGTCATTTCACTATATTCAGAAAAGATTACGATGATGGCCAAAGAGCATGTGGAGGTGTTGCTTTGCTTACCTCCCATGACTTTCCAGTCACCCAAATTAACCTTACAACAAATCTCCAAGCTGTTGCGGTAAGACTTCATGTCAATATTCTAATTACAATATGTAATTTATACTTACCTCCTAACACCCATATCGCCACTTCTGACTTAAATAATTTAATAGATCAAGTTCCGCAACCATTCATCATACTTGGTAACCTAAATGGCCATCATATCCTCTGGGGCAGTTCAGACATTAATCGTAGAGGCAAACAGATCGAAAAGTTAATAACAGACAATGATTTTTGCATCATGAATAACGGCCAACCTACTTACTTTCACTCACCTTCACTTACTTACCATTCAATAGATCTGGCAATTTGCACTCCTTCAATTTTACCATTTTGGACTTTTTCTGTGGATTCTTACCTCTACAATAACGACTATTATCCTATAAAATTAAAATATGCAGGCCAATACCAACCCCACACTGACAGCCAGATAACTACCAGTCTGAGCAACTATATTTTTGAAACTGCCAACTGGCCACTTTTTACTACCCTTGCAGACATTTCTAACCTGGTAGAAAATGATAACATCGATGAAGTCACTGAAAAAATAACAGACATAATTATAGCTAGTGCTGACACTTCAATTAAAAAAGTCAGAAATGCGCCTAAAAAACAAAAGAAACCTTGGTGGAATGAGGAATGTAGCAATGCGTATCGGAAGCAAAGGAAAGCCTGGAATATCTTTAATAGATATCCAACAAGAGAAATTTTTATTATTTATAAAAAAACAAAAGCGATATTTCAAAAAATTCAACGACGTAGTAAGAGGGATTCTTGGGTGAATTATGTAAACAGCATAAATAGCAAGACCACAAGTAAACAACTATGGAACAGGGTTAAAAGAATTTCCGGTGTTTACCCCAATAGACAATTTCCTATTGTAGAACATAACAATCAAATACTATCGGTACCCAAAGACATAGCAAACACAATTGCTTCATGTCTTTCGGAAATATCCAGCTCCAACAACTACACTGAAAGTTTAAAAAAAATTAAAGTTGCCTCTGAAAGGACTAAAGTTAATTTTACTTCAAACCGTACATTATTTTATAATTGTGATTTTACTTTTTATGAATTGACAAAGGCTCTATCCTCAGTTCACAAATCAAGTCCTGGCCCAGATAATATTAGTTACGTTATGCTCAAACATCTCTCAAATAGTTCTCTAAATAATCTCCTGAAATTTTATAACAGAATTTGGAACGAGCACACCTTTCCGCAGTCATGGAGATATGCTACCATAATACCCATCCTGCAACCGAATAAAGACCCCTAGAACCCTTCAAACTACCGTCCAATAGCCCTGACAAGCTGCTTATGTAAGATTTTAGAAAAGATGGTCAACGCGAGGTTGGTTAACATATTAGAAAAAGATAAATATCTCTCTCCACTTCAAAGTGGTTTCCGAAAAGGTCGATCCACTGTTGATAATCTAGTCGCTCTCGAGACCGAAATACGAAACGCGTTTGTACGAAATAAGCATCTTGTCTCGATTTTCTTTGCTATAAAAAAAGCGTACGATCGAACGTGGAGACATAGAATTTTAAAGGATATTTTTAAAAACGACATAAGGGGAAATCTGCATATTTTTATTTAAAATTTTTTAGAGAAACGATATTTTAAAGTGCGGATTGGATCGTATTTTTCAGATGTTTTTATTCAAGAGGAGGGAGTGCCACAGGGCAGTGTTTTAAGTGTGACTCTATTTATTTTAAAAATCAACAATATTGTTTCTCAATTGCCGCCGTCAGTTAAGGGTCTTATTTACGTTGACGATCTGCAAATTTCATGCGCAGCTAAAGACATTCGTTTAATAGAGCGACAACTTCAACAGGTAGTCAATAAAATCACACATAGGACTAACGAAAATGGTTTCAATTTTTCACCTTCTAAAACCGCTTGTGTTCATTTTTGCAAAAAGCGAAATATTCATCTTGACCCTGAAATATTTTTCATAGATATTTTAATTAATATTGTGGACAATTTTAAATTTACGCAAACATTGCGAAAAGGCTATTAACATTTTACGAGTTTTATCAAAATTATCATGGGGATCTGATCGTACTTGCCTTTTTAAAATTTATAGAGCTTTGATTCGATCTAAATTGGACTACGGCTGCGTGGTGTTTGGTTCAGCAAGAAAATCTGCTCTTCAAACTCTGAACACCATCCACCACACAGCTTTACGCTTATGTTCTGGTGCCTTTAGAACATCACATGTAAACAGCTTGTATGTAGACGCTTTTGAACCTTCCCTAGACTTAAGACGACAGTTGTTATCACTGGAATACTATTTTAGAATTACCTCAACCCCTCATCGCCCATTGCATACCATTCAACACAGTCCATAATTAAAACGCCTCTATCAAGCTAAAACATCCTTCATCCCTACATTCCACTTAAGAATGCTGGATGTGATGAACGGATCCGAACTTTCTTCACTTGACGTCACTCAGAAAAAACTGTATTCTTTCTCTGCTTGGTTTAATCATGATTTTGAATTTCAAAACCCATTCCAAAATTTCAATAAAGCAGATACCTCTGATATTATCTACCAACAACTATTTCAAAAGCACTTAGAACAATACTCTAATTTTATACAAATTTTCACGGACGGGTCTAAAAGGGCAAACTACGTTGGAGCTGCTTTCACTATTAATCACTCTGTTCACACTTTTAAACTTCATTCTTCATGTTCTGTTTTTACTTCTGAAATCATGGCCATATACAAAGCATTGGAATATATATCTGATCATTATCATAAAAAATTTATAATTTTCACAGATTCGTTAAGTGTTTTACAGTCATTGAAACATCCTGATCATGACAGTCATCCCATTGTTTTAGAGTCACTGAAAATAATTTATCATCTTTCATCCAAAAATTTTAACTTAATATTTTGTTGGATCCCATCTCATGTTGGGATATCTGGAAATGAATTAGTTGACAAAGCCACCAAATGGGCCGTAAATAATTTTAATCATACCATTCCTTATCATGACCTAAAATCTATCATTTACACATTTTTACAAGACAAATGGCAAAACGAATGGAATGAACAAACTGAGAACAAACTCCATGCTATAAAACCAAATATAATTCTATGGCAGTCACCAGCTTTAAGACGACAGCAGGTAATGCTAACTCGACTCCGTATTGGACATACGCGTATAACACATAGACACCTCCTCCTCGGAGAAGATAATCCCATTTGTAATTACTGCATTTGCCCACTAACTGTAAAACACATTTTAGTAGAATGTTCTCATTTTAACTATCAACGACTTAAGCATTTGAATTCTTATACCTTGGCTTTAGAAGACATGATTGGAGAGAATCCTCATCCAAATATTTTTAGCTTTTTACATGACATTTTTTGGTTTTATCCATCACATATAATTTGATATAGTATTTACTCATTATGTTTTGACTAATCTCATTTCATTATTATATTATGTATCTGATTTTTATCTTTAGTTTGGCATAATATGTCCCAAGAGGACTCAGTGACACAAAACCAAATCCAATCCAATCCTGATGTTCATAACTGTCTATTATTCTAACTTTTAGCCATGTTACTGTTTCTTAGTTAAATGTATCAATATCTAATGCTGTATTGATTTAATTTTAATTTTTAATAATTTATGCTTAGTTTAAATTTTAGTTGTACCAAAATATTGCTGTTTGATATGATAATAAAAAAAATGTTGTCTTGTTCTTTTTTTTGTACTTTATTTCATTAACCTTTTCGCATGGGGCCCCCAGGGGCATTCCTTCTTTAGGTTTGTACGGGCTTCACGACCCCGGGGTACCTAAGTGATCTTCCCTCCCTTTCGTTCTGCTTCTCCTCTACCCTTAACTTTTTGCTTTTTCTTCCTCCCTCGTTGTGGTTGCCTTTTCGGAGGTGAGGGCTCCCCTTGAGAAGCTTTTCGCCAGTCTGTGCCTTTAGCTCCTCTTGGGGATTATATCACCCACGTGTTTGCCGTGCGTGGAGACCTGTGTCTTCGGAAAGGGAGATACTGGTGATTGAGGGAAAACATAACGCCCCAATACATTGCTTCGTCTTCTGCTTCGGACAAACAGGAGGTGTACTATGGTCCCAGTACATTAATCGGCTGGTGGGAATACCCTGCTTGGGCTAAGGACCCGCTCACCAACTAGCTCCTTAGGGCAGTCATAGAGGTGAGTTGGGTTCGTATAGTCCCTGGTTAGCACCGGTACATTAACCTGTATCCCCTCGTTGGACTCCATGGTGGGTGGTGCCGCCGGGGACTGAAAACCTTTTTTTTCAAACATGGAAAACCAAACCTCAACTTCTCCTTCAGTAGAGCACCAATCTAACAAAAATAATGATAACAATTTAACGATACAAAAAATTTTCATAATGAAGAGTAACAACGGAAATCTAAAAAACATATCTGCTATTCTACTACACAAAACAATATTAGGAATGGTCGGAGACACAAAAACCATAAAAAAAAACCTTGCAGGAGATGTACTCATTGAAGTTTCTAATAAATCACAGGCTTAAATATCCAAAAAATAAAATCCGTCGGTTCAATAGAAGTGACAGTTACACCCCACAAAACTTTAAATTCATCCCGAGGCGTAATTTCGGAAGCTGATCTAGTACACGATACCGAACAAGACATCTTAGAATCACTCTCCCAACAATCTGTAATTAATGTCAGAAGAATAACTATTCAAAGAAATGGCCAAAAAATACCCACCAAACATATAATAATAACTTTCAATACACCCACCATACCAAAACATGTAAAAATAGCCTATATGAATTGTCCAGTTCGACCTTTCATACCAAACCCAGTTCGATGTTTTAAATGTCAGAGATTCGGCCACTCTTTCCTTGCTTACCGTGGCAAAGAAACCTGCGCAAAATGCTGTAGTACAGATCATAAGACCGAAATCTGTACATCACCATCCCTTTGCTGTGTCAACTGCAAAGGTGACCATTCAGCTTTTGCCAGGTCTTGTCCTAAATTCCAAACAGAAAAAGAAATTCAAACCATTAAAGTTCAACAAAACATTTCATTTCCGGAGGCCCGTAAAATTGTTAATGATCGCACCCCGAAACCTGGAATATCTTACTCTTCAATAGTTAAAAAACCTTCAAAACTAACTCTACTCAAACCGATGTAACTATATTTAAGCCATCTGACCAACATAAAACTTCATTGAACCAACCTTTAACGCCTTCTTTCTCTAAAGCATCAGCTACAACATCAACAAATACAAAAATCATAAACCAACCAAATCGACCTAAAAATACTTCTTTAAAAAGAGCCATATCAACTGAACAAAACAACATTAAAATTCCAAAAAGTTCTTCTCAAACCTCTCTTCAGCCCGACGTTTCATCCAAAAACTTTATACCTAATCCTTCTACCAGTGACCTCATTAATCTTTATAACTCTGAAAGCGATATTTCATCTGTAGAAGATGAGGACTTGGAGACTTCGCCACTGAAGCCCAAGAAGGATCCTCGGCAAGACAAACATCGTCCTAGGACGAGAAACCACAAGTAGTTTTCCTTTTCTTTTATACTTTATTTTTGTGGCTTCCTTTCTTTCCTGGAACTGCCGGGGTTTTCGTCAAAAAATTGATGATGTCAAACACATCATAAACAATCACAAGCCAGCTGCAATCGCCCTCCAGGAGACGTATTTAAGAAGCAATGATTCCACCAACATTCACTATTTCACTCTATTTAGAAAAGATTACGATGATGGCCAGAGAGCATGTGGGGGTGTTGCATTGCTTACCTCCCATGACTTTCCAGTAACTCAAATTAACCTAAAAACAAATCTGCAGGCTCTTGCTGTTAGACTTCATGTCAATATTTTGATAACAATATGCAATTTATACTTACCTCCTACCACACATATTGCCACTTCTGACTTAAATAATTTAATAGATCAACTTCCGAAACCATTCATCATACTTGGTGACCTAAATGGCCATCATATTCTCTGGGGCAGTTCAGATATTAATCAAAGAGGGTTGGTTGGTTGGTTTGTTGAGGTTTTATGGCGCAAGATCCAAAAATGGATAAGCTGCGCCAAACACAAGACAGTGAAAAAAAGAAAGTGTATTTAAAAGTTTGGAAAATAATAATGAGACCAACTTTAAAAGTAAAATACAATGAGTAAAAACAACCGATAAAACACAAGATTTACATATAAAGGTAAAATTTTAATTGAGTATTTTCTCATCTTAGTTTCGGTAAAATTTAAAAGAATTCAATTAAAAACCGTATTATATATGTGGTAAAAAACCTGAATGATGAAGAAAATTAAAAAGTAATGGATGGGGAGGTTGACCCAACAGGTTCGATAAAATTGGCGATGAAGTTTTAAAAAATTGACGGTAAAAATGTCTAAGACCTGTACAAGAAGTTAAAATATGATGGATGGAGAGAGGCTGTTGGCAATGCTGGCACGATGGAGCGGTTTCTCCTGCCAATAAATATCTGTGCGTGACTCTTGAATGGCCGATGCGAAGACGTGTCAAAATAACATCAAACCATCGATATTTTATTGATGGTAGGAGTGAGATTGTCGGGAGGATGTTGTGTAGTTTGTTGTAGCTCTGCTCACTCCAGTCTTCGCGCCATTCGTTCCATACGATGTCCCGTATGAAATGACGGAGATCATTGTATGGAATGCGAATGTTAAGTTGAGTCACTGCATTTTTCGCTGCATCATCGGCCAGTTCATTGCCGATAATTCCCATGTGTCCCGGTATCCAACAAAATATTATACCAAAGCCTCGTCGGATGAGTCTGTTGTTTAGTTTTAAAATATCATGAACCAAAGGGTGTCTCGGAGAATCCGAAATCAAGGATTCCAATACACTTTTGGAGTCTGTGTAAAAAATAAAATTGTCCATGCTTAAAGTAGAAATATATTTTAATGCCTTATATAAAGCTAGACATTCAGCGGTAAAAATGGAAATAAAAGATGGTAATGAAAATTTAAAAGTAATCAATTCAAAAACAAAAGCACAGCCGGCATAATCAAGCGATTTTGAACCGTCAGTGTACACTGCTTTATGGTTTTTAAAACAATGACGGTGAGCGAAAAAAAGTTGCTGGTAAACTGCTGCGCTGGTGTTCGACCTCTCATATCCTGGAAATAAATTTAAGAATGATATTGAATGTGATTTCCAAGGTGAGATGGCAAAAAGAGGTCTCTCGGCAACTTCAAATGAATGAAGGGGCGTAGTCCTCAGGGCATTCCTCATACGAAGCCCAAAAGTTGCGATACAGGAGGGTCGATTAAGAAAAGGCGATCAAGTGAATTGTCCAGGAGTGAATTTTGCAGTGGATGGTCTGGATGTTCTAAGACTCGGTAATATTTTCGTAACGACAACAAAAGACGAGTAGAAGCCAGAGATGGCTCATGGCACACAACGTACAGGCTTTTAATGGGTGAAGTGCGAAAAGCTCCAGAACAGATCCTCAGTGCAGTGTGATGCACAGTATCGAGCTTTCGTAACACAGACTGACGGGCAGAGCCATATGCTGCACATCCATAGTCTAGTCTGGAACGAATTAAAGCTCGATAGATATTCAACATGGAGGATCGTTCTGCCCCCCAAGATGTTTTAGAGAGTACTTTTAAGAGATTAAGCTTTTTCTCGCAAGACATCCGCAACTGCACGACGTGAGGGAGGAAGGTAAGTTTCTGGTCAAAAACGATACCTAGAAATCTTACCTTGTCCTCCACTGCAATCCTGACATTACCCAGGAAGATCTCAGGATCAGGATGCAGGTTTCGACGTCGGCAGAAATGAACGCAGGATGTCTTTTGAGTGGAGAAGATGAAACCGTTCTCGTCACTCCATCGCGTCAGTCGAGAGACAGCTGCCTGAAGTTGTCGTTCGACGTACCGCATATCTTTACCTTGACATTGAATGCTCAAGTCATCCACATACAAATTACCATGGACAGTTGCCGGTAATTGGTTTAATATATTGTTTATTTTAATTGAAAATAGAGTCACGCTGAGGACACTACCCTGAGGAACACCCTCTTCTTGAGTGAAAGAATCCGAAAAGGCAGTTCCAATCCGGACCTGAAACTGTCGAGTGGCTAGAAAATTTTGAATAAAAATCGGTAGGTGTCCTCGAAACCCAAGGGAGTGTAAATCACGGAGGATTCCGTATCGCCAAGTGCGATCATACGCCTTCTCCATGTCAAAGAAGATAGAAACCAGATGGTTTCGGCGCATGAACGCACGGCGAACTTGAGTTTCAAGAGACAAGATGGTATCTACCGTGCAGCGGGCAACCCTGAAACCGCTTTGAAAAGGTGATAGAGCCTGAGTCGTTTCAAGGATGTGAACGAGACGAGCATTCACCATCCTTTCAAAGAGTTTGCACATGCAGCTTGTGAGTGCTATTGGCCGACAGTTATACGGATTAGTTGGATCTTTTCCAGGTTTTGGAAAGGGTATAACTATGGCACGAGTCCAAGCCATAGGGAAGGTATGTTCCTCCCATATACGATTAAAAAGATAAAGGATGTTAAGAAGGGATTGACGAGAAAGATGTTGCAAAATGATGTAAGAGATGCCATCAGGGCCAGGTGCTGTCATCCTGGTCCCTTTAAGACATCGCATCAATTCCCTTTCTGTAAATCCACAGTTATAGGCGAGTTCGGTACGAGAATGGAAATTAAGACGATGGGATTCTGCGCGATGTTTGGTGCGTTGAAATGTGTCCGAGTAGTTGGTAACACTGGAAGCTGTGGAGAATGCACGCGCAATGGCGTTTGCAATATCGACAGCCTCCGACACTTGCTGTCCATTCTCTTCCACGAACGAGATTTTATGTTCGGGATACAATCCCATCGCTTTTCGAACTCGATCCCATAACTGTTTGGAGGGAGTGGCAGATGTTATGCCTGAAACATATTTCATCCACGATTCCCTTTGGCTTTGACGTCGCACTCGGCGGGCACTAGCTTTCGCTCGCTTGAAGGCAACAAGATTTTCTGTTGTAGGGTATCGGCGGAAAATACCCCACGCCTTCCTTTGGATCTTAATCGCTGCAGTGCATTCAGTAGTTCACCATGGCTTACAATGTCTATGAAAGGAGGGAGATTTCTTGGGTATTGCCGTATCAGCAGCTTTAATTATAGCATCGGTGACTTTAGCTATCGCCTCGTCTATGCTGCCCTCTACCATCTGTTCTGAAATAATAGCCCGATATGAAAAATTAGACCAGTCGGCATCATCGTAGATGTAACGTGACGGGCGGCTAACAGGATTACTTCCACTGATATGAGTTACGAATATCGGGAAGTGATCGCTGTTGCGTAGGTCACTACCGACAAAAAATGAGAGATAAGAAAAGATGGCAGATGTATTGGTGTTTTTTGGTAGTTTTCTAAGAATTTCCGAGTTTTATATTTAGAATTATGGCCTATCTTTTTCTTTGAGGTTTTAAATTTCTTTGGAGGTGGTTTGGGAATGTTTGAATTGGTATTGGATCCACCAGAGGATGGACGAGGTGTAGAAGTGGTAACTGTTTTGGTGGTTGGTTTAGTACTACTAACTGATATTTGAGAAGGTTTTGCAAAATTTAGTGGTGGAAGGTGAATTCCAAAGAGAGGATCAGTTTGAGTTGCTATTGTACTGGAAGTTTTAGTTGCTATTTTTGCGTATGAAGTGTTAGCCGTGGGAGTTCTGGATTCTACAAGTTTGCGAGCTTCAGGGAATGATATATTTTGCAACGTTTTGATGGTTTGAACCTCTTTTTCAAATGCCCATTTAGGACATGATCTGGAGAAAGCAGGATGATCGCCTCCACAGTTTATGCAATGGGAAGATTTGCTACAGCTGTCCGTTTCGTGATCCACTGCACCACAGCGAGCACATTTAGTGGGGCTACGGCAAGAAAATTTAGAGTGTCCGAATCCCTGGCAATTGAAACAGCGCAGGAGGTTCGGAATGAACGGACGAACGGGGCAACTCAGGTAACCTGCTTTAATACGAGATGGTAGTGAGGTCTGGTCGAAAGTAAGGATGAGATGTTTAGTTGGAAGTATTGTTCCATCTCGCCTTGATTTTATCGTTATACGACGAACGTCGCAGACGTGCTCATCTCGTAGGTTCTCCAGAATCTCTTCCTCTGATGTATTGAGGAGATCAGGTTCAGATATAACTCCCTTTGTAAAGTTTAAAGATTTATGAGGGGAAACGGATATGGTGAAGGTGCCAAGATTTGTACTGTTATGTAATGTTTGTGCCTGAATTTCATTGGAAACCTCTACTAACAGGTCTCCAGAGCGAAGCTTTTTTAATGATTTGACAGTGCCGACAAATGATTGTATAGTTTTGTTGATGAGGAAAGGCGAGATTTTAGAAAACGAAGCTTGATTTGTACTATGTTGATCACTATCGATTAATTTTATGACAAAAAAACGAGCATTAGAAAATGATGAGCTTTGTTGCTCCCTTCCAGAGGGAGAAGAATTTAAATTATTATTCATAATAATTTTAAAATAGGTTTCGGACACCGACAGCACCACCCACCACGGAGTCCCACAAGGGGATGCAGATACCTGCACCGGTGATTGTCGGTGACTATACGCTTTCAGTCACCCCTGTGACAGCCTCCACCCTTAACGAGTTGTCCAGTAGGTGGCCGATTGCTTAGCCCTAGCCGACGACGATGTCCAATCGACCAGCCGATTGGTGTACACGGGACCAATGCACACCACCCGTTTACCTGAAGCTGGGGCCGAAGCAGTGTGTTGGGTCGATATGTCGTCCCTCAACTACCAGGATCCCCTTTTCCAGGAACACGGGTCTCCACGCACGGCAAACACGTGGGTGATATAATCCCCAAGAGGAGCTAAAGGCACAGACTGGCGAAAAGCTTCTCAAGGGGAGCCCTCACCTCCGAAAAGGCAACCACAACGAGGGAGGAAGAAAAAGCAAAAAGTAGAGGAGAAGAAGAACGAAAGGGAGGGAAGATCACTCAGGTACCCCGGGGTTGTGAAACCCGTACAAACCTAAAGAAGGAATGCCCCTGGGGGCTAATCAAAGAGGGAAACAAATTGAAAAAGTAATAACAGATAATGATTTATGTATTATGAATGACGGCCAATCAACTTACTTTCACTCACCTTCACTTACTTTGGCCCCCAGGGGCATTCCTTCTTTAGGTTTGTACGGGCTTCACAACCCCGGGGTACCTGAGTGATCTTCCCTCCCTTTCGTTCTTCTCCTCCTCTACCCTTCTGCTTTTTTCTTTTTCTTCCTCCCTCGTTGTGGTTGCCTTTTCGGAGGTGAGGGCTCCCCTTGAGAAGCTTTTCGCCAGTCTGTGCTTTTAGCTCCTCTTGGGGATTATATCACCCACGTGTTTGCCGTGCGTGGAGACCTGTGTCTTCGGAAAAGGTGATCCTGGTGATTGAGGGACAACATAACGCCCCAATACATTGCTTCGGCTCCTGCTTCGGACAAACAGGAGGTGTACTTTGGTCCCAGTACATTGATCGGCTGGTGGGTATATCCTGCTAGGACTAAGGACCTGCTCACCAACTAGCTCCTTAGGGCAGTCATAGGGGTGAGTTGGGCATTATTCCCTGGCTAGCACCGGTACAGGAACCTGTATCCCCTCGTTGGACTCCATGGTGGGTGGTGCCGCCGGGGACTGAACATCTATTTTTCAAACATGGAAACCCAAAATTCAACTTCTCCTTCAGTGGAGCAACTATGCATAAAAACAAATGAAAACAATATATGTGACGTAAAATTTTTTATTATCAAAAGTAACACCGGAAATCTTAAAAATATATCTGCAATTTTACTCCATAAAACTATACTGGGAATGGTAGGAGAGACTAAATACATAAAAAAAAACCTAGCAGGAGATGTACTTGTTGAAGTTCTAAATAGATCACAGGCATTAAATATCCAAAAAATTAAATCCGTCGGTTCAATAGAGGTGACTGTTACACCCCACAAAACCTTAAATTCATCAAGAGGCGTAATTTCAGAATCCAATTTAGTACATGACACCGAACAAGACATCCTAGAAACCCTGTCCAACCAATCTGTAGCCCCCAGGGGCATTCCTTCTTTAGGTTTGTACGGGCTTCACAACCCCGGGGTGCCTGAGTGATCTTTTCTGACTTTCGTTCTTCTCCTCCTCTACCCTTCTGTTTTTTGCTTTTTCTTCCTCCCTCGTTGTGGTTGCCTTTTCGGAGGTGAGGGCTCCCCTTGAGAAGCTTTTCGCCAGTCTGTGCTTTTAGCTCCTTTTGGGGATTATATCACCCACGTGTTTGCCGTGCGTGGAGACCCGTGTCCCTGGAAAAGGGGATCCTGGCAGTTGAGGGACGATATACTGACCCAATACACTGCTTTGGCCCCGGCTTCAAGTAAACGGGTGGTGTATAATGGTCCCGTGTACATCAACCGGCTGGTCAATTTTTGGCTAGGGCTAAGCAATCGGCCACTTACTGGGCACCTCGCTAAGGGTGGAGGCTGTCTCAGGGGTGCGCCGTGCGCGTATAGTCACCGATTAGCGCCGATACAGTTGTCTGCATCCCCTTGTTGGACTCCGTGGTGGGTGGTGCTGTCGGTGACCGAATAATATTTTTTTTTCTATGATGGAAAATGCTACAAATTCTTCTCCCCCTCGAGGGGAGCAACAAATGAAAATCAATATATCAAACGCTCGTTTTTTCTTAGTTAAACTTGTTAACAACTCTCTTAGTTCAAACCCCATACAAAACTCTTTTACTTCTGTTTCACCGTTCTTGATTCATAAGACATTTCAGTCTTTTATAGGCAATATTAAATCTATTAAAAAACTTCGCTCCGGGGATCTCCTGGTCGAAGTCTCAACTGAAACCCAGGCAAATTTACTCCACAACACTAAAACACTTGGCTCATTTACTATTACTGTATCTCCTCATTTTTCACTCAATACTTCACGTGGCGTGATCTCCGAACCGGACCTTCTTTTTTCGCCAGAAGAAGAAATCCTGGAAAATATTCGTGATCAGCATGTAGTTGGTGTTCGTCGTATTACTATACGTCGTGATGGGAAGATCCTTCCCACCAAACATTTGATATTGACGTTCGACACACCAACCCTGCCGACGCGAATCACAGCCGCATATCTGAGCTGCCCAGTCCGAGCTTATGTCCCGAATCCTCTGCGCTGTTTCGGCTGCCAGAGTTTCGGACATTCGAAAATCTCCTGTCGCAGCCAGATTAAATGTGCCCGTTGCGGTGATGTGGGTCACGAGAGTGACGGCTGCTCCGCTTCGGCTCATTGCGTTAACTGTGGAGGAGACCACCCCTCATTTTCCAGGACCTGTCCTAAATGGGTTCTCGAGAAGGAAATTCAATCTGTGAAGGTTGCACAAAAAATTTCTTATCCCGAGGCCCGAAAAATAGTCGATTCTCGAACCCCGAAACCAGGAATATCTTATTCAACAATAGCTAAAAAAACTTATCAAACCATAGCCACACAAACAGAATCTCACTCAGCAGTCATTACATCTAGTAAAAACTCATCACCTTCCAAAAACAAAATATCAACTCTCAAATCTAACTCACCTAAGCAATCCACCAAACATTCATCTGCCACATCCTCAAAAAATACCGATGCTAATTCTCAAATCCCAATATCAAAGGAACAAACCAAAAATACTCTTAAACGACCTAAAACTGATGGATCTACTATAAAACTTAAAAATTATAAACACATAAAAAACCTACCAAAAACTTCTAAGCATCTTCTTCGGCATGCGGCTGAAGAATTAGAATTAAGTCTCCATGCGTCGGATTTTTCGGAGGACGACGCAGATATAGAAGTAGATTCATCGTGAACCTCAATCCCATTCTAAATAAAAATTACTTCCTTTGTCTCATGGAACTGTCGTGGTTTTCGATCTAAAATAGATGACATAAAAACGATTATATCTTCTTACTATCCCGCGTGTGTGGCTCTTCAGGAAACTTTCTTGAAATCCTCCCACACATGCAAGATACGCAGGTATAGTTGCATTAGAAAAGATCATGATGCTGGTACTACAGTGTCTGGAGGTGTGTGCATTTTAACTTCACACGATTTTCCCAGCACTGTAGTTACACTCCGCACATCTTTACAGGCTGTAGCCGTAAGAATACATATTCATTCTCTTGTTACAGTCTGCTGCCTATACTTGCCACCACGTGCTGTCATCACACAAGAGGAACTTAATGGACTGATATTTCAGCTTCCAGTCCCTTTTATTCTGCTTGGTGACCTGAATGGTCATAGTACCCTGTGGGGAAGTGATATGGCGAACCGTCGAGGGCAACAGATTGAAAAATTGATAACAGATCACGCTCTCTGTTTGCTCAATAACGATGAGAAAACGCACTTTCACGAACCCACGAGAACTTACCATTCAGTTGACTTAGCCATCTGTTCTCCAACTCTCCTTCCGTTGTTGAATCTCGTAGTAGGGAGTGATTTGCTTAACAGCGATCACTTCCCCCTTTTTGTCTCGCATGATAGTAGTGTCAGAGTGAACCGACCACCTACCTACTTATATCATCGAGCGAACTGGGTTACATTTTCACAACTAGCAGCGGTTACGGAAACAATGGTTAACATGGATGATATTAACATCGCTGTCAACAATCTCACCAACGCAATTATTAAGGCTGCTGATAAAACCATTCCTAAACGTTCCTCTCAACCACGCAGTATATGTAAGCCTTGGTGGAACATCGAATGCCAAACTGCTTACAAGAGACAAAAGAAGCTGTGGAATATATTTCGGAGATACCCGACTACTACCAACTTGGTCGCATTTAAAAACGCCAAGGCCTTTTCTCGCAAGGTGAGACGTCAGAGCCAGAGAGAATCTTGGATTAGATACGTCTCTTCTATAACATCTTCAACACCAAGCGAGCAGTTGTGGAGGAAAGTGAAAGCAGCCAATGGTCTATATCGAGAATCGACCATTCCGATATTAGAAACCACGGCTGCTGTATACTCATCTCCACATGACATTGCCAACGTCATTGGAGAGGCTTTTGCAGTCGTGTCGAGCTCCGACTCTTATAGTCTTGCTTTTCAAGCGACTAAGAGTCTAGCCGAACGTACACGTTTTAATTTTAAAAGCAGAAGAACCCTCTCCTATAACTGTGAGCTTATGATGTTTGAATTGAAGAAGGCGTTATCTCAAGCACGTAACACCAGTCCTGGGCCGGACGGAATTTCATATTATATGCTTCGCCACCTATCATCAGATTCTTTGTTCAACATTCTTTTTCTTTTCAACAGAATCTGGAATGAACAAAAATTTCCTGATTCTTGGCAAGAAAGCATCGTGATTCCGATCCCGAAGCCTGGCAAGGACCCCAAAGATCCTCTGAGCTATCGTCCAATTGCCTTGACGAGCTGCCTTTGTAAGACCCTTGAACGTATGGTCAATGCCCGTTTAATTTACATTCTTGAAAAGAATAATATCATTTCTCCTCACCAGAGTGGCTTCCGCAGAGGAAGATCCACTCTTGACAATTTAGTGAACCTTGAGTCACAAATACGCAATGCGTTTGTGAGGAGAAATCACCTAGTCTCGATCTTTTTTGATGTTGAGAAGGCATATGACCGTACGTGGCGTTATGGTATCCTCCGTAATATGTTCGATTCTGGATTTAAAGGAAATTTACCACTTTTTATTGAAAACTTTTTAACTTCACGAACTTTTAGAGTACGCATCGGATCAATTTTATCCAACTCCTTTATCCAAGCTGAGGGAGTCCCTCAAGGTAGTATTTTAAGTGTCACCCTCTTCATCCTTCATTTCAATAACATCATCCATACTCTTCACCCACCAGTGCATGGGACTTTATACGTAGACGACTTGCAGATATCATGCCAAGGATCAGACATGCGACTAATCGAGCGGCAACTTCAAACTGCTGTCAACAACTTGGTCAAGTGGTGCGACCAGAACGGCCACACACTATCCCCTAGCAAGAGTGTCTGTGTCCACTTCTGCAGAAAGCGGGGTTTACACCTCGACCCCGAGATTAATATTCGCAATTTTCCGATTCCCGTTGTCAACGAGATGAAATTCCTCGGAGTAATTTTCGACCGCAGGATCACTTTCCTTCCGCATTTATTATCTTTGCGAAGGAAATGTGAAAAGTCCTTAAATATCCTCAGGGTGTTATCTAACACATCTTGGGGTGCGGATCGAACATCATTACTCCGAATATATCAATCTATTATTCTCTCTCGTATTGACTACGGATGTATTGTATATAAAACTGCGAATTCCAATAATCTCCGCAGATTGGACACTGTACACCATTCCGCTTTGAGGATATGTTCTGGTGCATTCCGCACATCACCTGTTCACAGCCTCTATGTGGAATGCCACCAGCTCCCACTTGACCTGAGGCGAAAGAAGTTGTCTGCCAATTTTTATTTTAAAATCCAGTCCATGCCATCTCATCCTCTGAATCGCATGACTCTTACTCCAGGTTTGAGACGAATTTACGATGCCCGTCCCTCAAATATTCTTCCGTTTTATGAACGGGTACAAGTAAGCATGAATAACTCAAACCTAAGTGACATTACAACTCAACAAACGAATATTTTACGATTTCCACCTTGGAATACTCCTTTCGTAAAATATTTAAATCCTTTTTCCCACAATAAATCTGACACCGCCCCAATTATTTTCCAACAGCTTTTTGCCACACACCGCTGTCAATACTCGTCATATATTCCAGTTTTTACGGATGGATCGAAAGGAGTGGGATATGTAGGCTGTGGTATTTCTTTTGATACTGCCATATCCAGTTACAGCCTTCATACTTCCTGCTCGGTATATACTGCTGAAGCTGTCGCCATTTATTGTGCGCTCCAGCAGATATCTTCTCTTCGCCACCGTAAATTCTGTGTCTATAGCGATAGTATGAGTGTCTTGGAACAGTTGGAGTGCTACACTCATAAATGTCACCCCGTTGTGTCAGACATATTTGGCATTCTACATTCACTTGGGAAAAGGAGTTATGATATTTTGTTTTGTTGGGTCCCGAGTCACGTGGGCATTAAAGGTAACGAACTTGCTGACAGTGCTGCGAAGGCAGCCTCTGTTCCACTGCAGCAAGCCGTTCCTTTAACTGACATCAAAGTGTCCACAAAGGAGTACATTCACTCTTTGTGGCAGGAGTCATGGAATCTGCAAGTCGCCAATAAATTACATGCAATCAAACCATTTATTCATTTGTGGCCATCTGCCCGAATGCGAGGGACGGATGTCAAACTGACTCGCCTTCGCATCGGGCACACACGATTCACTCATCGTCATCTTTTGTTGGGCGAGAGTCCATCTTTTTGTCATACATGCTCATTAGATTTTACCGTCAAACACATTTTAATTGACTGCCCTAATTTTAATTCTCATCGTTTAAAATTTTTTAAAACATTGATTTTAAATTTGAACGATCTTATTGGGGAAAACCCTCATCCAAATCTTTTCCCTTTTTTAAGTATCATTGGGTTCTTAAATCTCATATAGTACTTTTTTCCATCACCATATTTATATCATACCTTTCCATAATTATATATATATATATATATATATATTTTTACCATTTGATCTATATGTTTTGATCAAGGCATTTTAATTAACTTGCGCAAGACTAACATCTATCATTTATTACAACTCTTTTATATTTACATTCACTTTGATAATTTTTATCTTGCGTTTGGCGCAGCTTGTCCGTTTTTGGACCTTGCGCCATAAAATCCCAAAATCCAATCCAATCCAATCCAACCAATCTGTAATTAATGTAAAAAGAATCCTTATTTCAAGAAATGGTCAAAAAATACCCACCAAACATTTAATATTAACTTTCAATACACCGACTATACCAAAACACGTAAAAATAGCATACATGAATTGCCCAGTTCGACATTTCATACCAAACCCAGTTCGTTGCTTTAAATGTCAGAGATTCGGCCACTCTTTCCTTGCTTGCCGTGGCAAAGAAACCTGTGCGAAATGCTGTAGTACAGAACATAAGACCGATGTCTGTACTACATCATCCCTTTGCTGTGTAAACTGCAAAGGTGAACATCCAGCTTTTGCTAGGTCTTGCCCTAAATTTCAAACCGAGAAAGAAATTCAGACCGTAAAAGTTCAGCAAAACATTTCATTTCCGGAGGCACGAAAAATTGTTAATGATCGCACCCCAAAACCTGGAATTTCTTACTCTTCAATAGTAAAAAAAACTTTTAAAACTAACGGAACTCAAACCGATGTAACTATTTTTAAGCCATCTGCACAACATAAAACTTCAATGAACCAACCTATAACGCCTCTTTTTTCTAAAGCATCAGCTACAACCTCATTAAATACCAAACAGATAAATCAACCAAACCGATCTATAAATACTTCTTTAAAAAGAGCCATATCATCTGAACAAAGTAATATTAAAATAGCTAAAAGTACTTCTCAAACCTCTTCAGCCTGATGTTACATCCAGAAACTTGATAGCTAATCCTAATACCAGTGACCTCATAAATCTATACAACACCGAAAGTGATATTTCCTCTGTAGAGAGTGACGGTTTGGAGACTTCGCCACCCAAATCCAAGAAGGATCTTCGACAAGACAGATCTCGTCCTAGGACGAGAAAACACAAATAGTTTTTTCTTTTCTTTTAAATTTTATTTTTATGGCTTCCTTTCTTTCCTGGAACTGCCGGGGTTTTCGTCAAAAAATTGATGATGTAAAAAACATCATAAATATACACAATCCAGCTGCAATCGCCCTCCAGGAGACGTATTTAAGAAACAATGATTCCACCAAATTCGTCATTTCAGTATATTTAGAAAAGATCACGATGAAGGACAAAGAGCATGTGGAGGTGTCGCACTGCTTACATCCCATGACTTTCCAGCCACTCAAATTAACCTTCAAACAAATTTACAAGGTGTTGCTGTAAGACTTCATGTCAATATCTTAATTACAATATGTAATTTATACTTACCTCCTAACACCCGTATCGCCACTTCTGACTTCAATAATTTAATAGATCAACTTCCGCAACCATTCATCATACTTGGTGACCTAAATGGCCATCATATTCTCTGGGGCAGTTCAGACATTAATCGTAGAGGCAAACAAATCGAAAAAATAATAACAGATAATGATTTATGTATTATGAATAACGGCCAACGTACTTATTTTCACTCACCTTCACTTACTTACCATTCAATAGATCTGGCAATTTGCACTCCTTCAATTTTACCATTTTGGACCTTTTCTGTGGATCCTTACCTTTACAATAGTGACCATTATCCAATTAAACTAAAATATGAAGGCCAATACCAACCTCACTCTGTCAGCCAAACTAACTACATCTTTCAAACTGCCAACTGGCCACTCTTTACTAGCCTGGCAGATATTTCTAACACAGTAGAAACTGGTGACATCGATCAAGTGAATTCAAAGATAACAGACATAATTATAGCTAGTGCTGACGCCTCAATTAAAAAAGTCCGAAATGCGCCTAAAAAACAAAAGAAACCTTGGTGGAATGAGGAATGTAGCGATGCGTATCGGAAGCAAAGGAAAGCCTGGAATACCTTCAATAGATATCCAACAAGAGAAAACTATATCAATTATAAAAAAACAAAAGCGGACTTTCGAAAAATTCAACGACTTAGTAAGAGGGATTCTTGGATAAATTATGTTAATAGTATCAATAGTAAGACCACAAGTAAGCAACTATGGAACAGGATTAAAAGGATTTCTGGTGTTTACCCCAATAGACAAATTACTATTCTAGAACATAATAACCAAATACTATCGGCACCCAAAGACATAGCAAACACTATAGGTTCATGCCTTTCCGAAATATCCAGCTCCAATAACTACTCTGAAAGTTTTAAAAAGATTAAAATTGCATCTGAAAAGAATAAAGTTAATTTCAGTTCAAACCGTATATTATCATATAATTGTGATTTTACTTTTTCCGAATTGACAAAGGCTTTATCCTTAGTTCACAAATCAACTCCTGGCCCAGATAATATTAGTTACGTTATGCTCAAACATCTCTCAAATAGTTCTCTAAATAATCTCCTGAAATTTTATAACAGAATTTGGAACGAGCACACTTTTCCGCATTCATGGAGATATGCTACCATAATACCCATCCTGAAACCGCATAAAGTCCCCAAGAACCCCTCAAACTACCGTCCAATAGCCCTGACAAGCTGCCTATGCAAAATTTTAGAGAAGATGGTCAACGCGAGATTAGTTTTTATTTTAGAAACAGATAAATGTCTCTCTCCACTTCAAAGTGGTTTCCGAAAGGGTCGATCCACTGTTGACAATTTGGTTGCTCTGGAGACTGAAATTAGAAATGCGTTCGTTCAAAATAAACATCTTGTCTCAATTTTTTTCGATATAGAAAAGGCCTATGATCGAACATGGCGACATGGAATTTTAAAGGATATTTTTAACTATGACATAAGAGGAAATCTGCCTATTTTTATTCAAAACTTTTTACAAAAAAGATATTTTAAGGTAAGGATTGGATCTATTTTTTCGGATGTTTTTATACAAGAGGAGGGAGTACCACAAGGCAGTGTTTTAAGTGTAACTTTATTTATTTTAAAAATTAACAATATCGTTTCTCAATTGCCTCCATCAGTGAAAGGTCTTATTTACGTTGACGATCTGCAAATTTCATGCGCAGCTAAAGACATTCGTTTAATAGAGAGACAACTTCAACAGGCAGTTAACAAAATCACTCATTGGACTAACGAAAATGGTTTCAGTTTTTCACCTTCTAAAACCGCTTGCGTTCATTTTTGTAGAAAGCGAAATCTTCATCTTGACCCTGAAATACTTTTCAAAGATATTTTAATTAATGTTGTGGACAATTTTAAATTTTTAGGTATCATATTTGACTTTTCAACCGCATATTTTAAATTTACGCAAACGTTGCGAAAAAGCTCTTAACATTTTACGGGTTTTATCAAAATTATTATGGGGATCTGATCGAACTTGCCTTTTTAAAATTTATAGAGCTTTAATTCGATCTAAATTGGACTACGGCTGCGTGGTGTATGGTTCAGCAAGAAAATCTGCTCTTCAAACTCTGAACACCATCCACCACACAGCTTTACGTTTATGTTCTGGGGCCTTTAGGACTTCACCTGTAAGAAGCTTGTATGTAGACTCTTATGAACCTTCCCTAGACCTAAGGCGACAGTCGTAATCCTTAGAATATTAATTTAAAAATTTCCTCAATACCGCATCACCCATTGCATACCATTGATCACAGCCCATATGTAAAAAAAATGCCTTTATCAAGCAAAAACATCCTTCATCCCTACATTCCATTTAAGAATGCTGGACTTAATAAACGGATCCGAATTTTCTTCACTTGACATCACCCAGAAAAAACTGTTTTCATTCTCTCCTTGGTATAATCATGATTTTGAATTTTAAAACCCGTTCCAAAATTTTAATAAATCAGATACCTCTGTGTGATTTTATATATAAACAATTCTTTCAAAACCATATAGAAAATTACTCAAATTTTATACATATTTATACTGACGGGTCTAAAAGGGAAAACTATGTTGGAGCTGCGTTCACTATTAATGATTCCCGTCATAGTTTTAAACTTCATTCTTCATGTTCTGTTTTTACCGCTGAAATAATGGCCATTTTTAAAGCATTAGAAAATATATCTGATCATTGTCATAAAAAATGTATCATTTTCACAGACTCATTAAGCGTTTTACAATCATTGAAACATCCTGATCATGACAGTCATCCCATTGTTTTAGAGTCATTAAAAATAATTTATCATCTAACATCAAAAAATTTTAAATTAATTTTTTGCTGGATTCCATCTCACGTTGGGATATCAGGAAATGAGATTGTCGACCGCGCCGCCAAATCGGCCGTAAATCATATTAGTCATACCATTCCTTATCGCGTCTTAAAATCATTCATTTACAAATTTTTAGAAACAAAATGGCAGAACGAATGGAATGAACAAACGGAAAACAAACTCCATGCTTTAAAACGAAATATAATTCAATGGAAATCGCTACCTTTTAGAAGACAGGATGTAATACTAACACGCCTTCGTACTGGACACACTCGCATAACACATAGACACCTCCTCCTCGGAGAAGATCATCCCATCTGCAACTACTGTATTTGTCCACTAACCATAAAACACATTTTAGTAGAATGTTCTAATTTTAATAGGCAACGACTTAAACATTTTAATTCATATACCTTGGTTTTAGAAGACATGATTGGAGAGAATCCTCATCCAAATATATTTAACTTCTTATGACATTTTTTGGTTTTATCCATCACATATAATTTTATATAGTATTTACTCATTATGTTTTGACTCATCTCATTTCATTATTATATAATGTATCTGATTTTTATCTTGTGTTTGGCATAATATGTCCCAAGAGGACTCAATGCCACAAAATCGTATCCAATCCAATCCATCCTTTTCGCATGGGCTCGTATTTTGAAAACCACTTCATTCGTGGGCTCTTTCAGAACGCGCGTTCCTCTAGGGGGTAAGAAAATTTACCACAGGGTTCGAGAAGAGGCGTTGGGTATAAAGTTTTCGAAACCATCCGTTCAACCTTTTGTCGTTAGATTATAAGCATGGATACTGGATAAACATGTACGCTTTTGCTCCGGGACGTTTCTCTGGAAATTCTACCTAAGTTCTTCCTCTATCAATGTGTGCTAAGTCCCTCTCTTTTCATCGGTACATTTGTACTCACCCCCCCCCCCCCCGAGTTTTTTTAAAATTGAATGCCCAACCAATCACGGCACGCCAGCGAGATGACGAGGCGTTTTTGAAAAGGCTGGGAAATAGTTCACCCTTCGTTTTCTCGTGCCGATTTAGGCGAAAAATAGTTTTCCCACGAGTTCACGGGAGAAGAACTTAAACCACTCAACATCCAGGTTCCGAAGCTATAAGAGAGGCGGGTGAATCGGACTCGTCCTATTCGCTCTCCGATGTTTCAGTGGCTGGGGTCACCGTGTGGTGATCCCAGTCGCGGTGGAGCTTTCTTTTTAAAAAGACGCCGTTTTTTTTCACGGAGCGTGGTTTGGTTTTTTTTGGAGGACGCTGGTTTTTTCCGTTGGAGTTGCTGAAGAAGATGATCTGAAAAATCACGGATTCCGGCCATGAATTGAGATGGATATCGGGATCGAACCCACATTTGGGTAGCATTTCTCTGTAGCAATGATGCATGCTCACACGGCTAGCTAACAGCAAGATATCCTGACACCCTGTGCTTGGGTGGAGCATGACCCAACGCCTTTCCTGGTTCCAACCTGAATGAGTCGGACCAACTGCTAAACATCCTGACACCCGGTGCTTGGATGGGGCATGATCCAACGCCATTCCTGGTTCCAACCTGAGTGAGTCGGACCAACTGCAAGACATCCGGACACCCTGTGCTTGGGTGGGGCTTGATCCGACGCCATTCCTGGTTCCAACCTGAGTGAGTCGGACCAACTGCAAGACATCCGGACACCCTGTGCTTGGGTGGGGCTTGATCCGACGCCATTCCTGGTATCAACCTGGGTGAGTCAGACCAACTGCAAAACATCCTGACGCCCTGTGCTTGGATGGAGCATGATCCAACGCCATCCCTGATTTCAACCTGAGTGTGAACATCCCTGGGACCTAGAAGAAGGAAACTAAAGAGACTTTCGTAATCCCGTCCAAAGTGGCCATTTCTCTCTCCTCTGAACCCGATCCGAAAACATCCATCGGGAAACAACGATGGGCAAATATGATTTTTGTTTTCATTATTTATTCTTTTAGCTAAGTCCTTGCTCCTGAATCGATTCTTTTGATATTTAATTTTTTCCCTTATTTTTGACCCGTGAAGCGTCTCTTGAGCAAAAGCCCTTATTTTTGGTTAACCCATTATGATATCGACTTGAATAACCAAATGGCATGCTTGAATAACCAAGATCATTTATAAGAATTGATAGTAATTGTTTTGTGTTTTTGGTTGTGTGACCTAGGAAGAGTGAATATTATTTTTATCAAGATGTGTATTATACCAATGTTTAGCTTAAATAAATGTCTTTTTTATCTTTAAAGATTTGTTTTCTTTTCCCCTCTTTTAGTGAAATTTAATTTCACTGTCTTTACTTAGTTCCATCATCAATTACAGTCGGTAAGAGCCTTTTACACAGGGTTTTGTTCACTCCGTAATGTAGAAGTTGATTAATTATCCAAGCTCATTAAGAGTAAAAGATTCAAATAGAAAAAACCCAACAGAGGGGTGGTCACGGGTCTTTGTGTGAAACGGGGAGAGATAAGAGCGAGCGTCTCCTGTTGATAGCTGAACATTCACCCCTCTGTTTAAGAGTACACAGGTTGGGGAAACTGTTGTTTCTTGACATCAAGCAATGGAATTCTCAAAATGGTGTTTTGAAGTCCATTTTCTTATTTCCACCAAAACATGAACATAAGCTATACTTCCAAAACATTTTAAAGAATTACTCCAAATTTATCACTGGCTTTTTGATTTTTAGCAAGTAAAAAAAATTGAATGGTTCTTAATATAAACCGCACCTGTCCAATATTTCAAATTTTCATGAAAATTAAAAACTTTCTGTCATTATTGATGTTTTGGTAGAACCAGCAAAATTTTCCTGCCTAACAACAAGGACTGTTTTTAAAGAAACTGTTTCAGAGCATTGTGAGTATCGTTGAGTACCATTACATAAGATTGCACTTTTAGTTCACCTTGCGATTTTAGACAAGGGCTGTTTTTGTTGAGAACCCTTCATTTGTACTAATTTTAATGTGGTTTACTATAACACCTCAGGTTTCAAGAACCTGAATTATAACATCTAAAAAGTTCGATTGACACATAACTATAGCCTATTTTAAGCAGATTTTGGAAAATATTGTATAAAATTTCACCTTTACAAAGCATTAAAATTATCGATATATATATAAGATACACCAACTATCGTTTAAAGTTTTTGCGTACTAACGCGGCTGTTACAAAGACCATAGGTTTTTTTTAAACTATGTTTAATACAAAATTAAAATTTTACTAAAACTTTCACTTATGATTCTAAAGCTGTACATTTATGTTGTGTGATAATCCTCGTAACAGGTTCCGATACATAAGCCAACACCACAAGACTTGCACTGAATCCATGTCTTAGTTTTATTTTTATGACATTGGACACCTCGTCTCCTCTTTGTTGATTTTTCTGGCCAATGACCAGCATTAGCTTCACTAACTCGAACTTGTCTTGGTACGGTAGCACCATTGCAATTTATCTCAAACATTTGCCGAATAAGATTGAGACGAAACGTTTTGTGATCAATTTTTTTTACAGTACTTTGATCTCCAGATATATTGAGTTGAGTATGGGATAAGCTCTGTTTCATTTTGTACAAAATATATACATTTAAAACGGCAATGTTCAAAAAATGAAAGAAGAGTTTTTTGGACCACTTCATCGTCTTTCGCGAAAACCCATACAAATTGGCCATTCTGTCGCTTAGGTCAACAAAACCCATATTTTTGTTGTACGAATTAATAATGCCGGGTTTTTTTAACTCTTCACTCACATTTTCCAATGTATTTGCAGTAGGCGGGTGCATACTGCTCAACACGTAAACATCGCGTTTGTCTTTCCAACAGACCGAAATCAAACATTTTGCCCACATTGCATTTATATCACCTTTTTTCTTTTGTTGAAGATTTGCAGGTATATCTTTTCGGTTTTTGCGGACAGTGCCGCAGGTGTTAACTTGATACTCGTCACATAGCTCTACAAATAGCTTTGGTGATGTGAAGGAGTTGTCAATAAACAAATTATGACCTTTGCCACGAACACTTTCAATTAATTTTAGCACAACAGATTCAACCGCACTTTTTCCTTCAAGACACTCATCTCTATCTTTACCCAGGTACACTTTCATGTCGTAGGTGTACGCATATTCATCGCAAAGTTTATAAACTTTGATACCCCATCTTTTGTGTTTTCTTGGAATATACTGTCGGAAGATAACACACCCTTTAAAAGTTACTATAACTTCATCAATAACTAAATTGTTTTTTGGCTCGTAGCAGTTTTTGAAATTATGAACCAGTTTATGAAACAGATTCCTCATTTTCCATAGACGGTCGTAATCTGGATTCGTTTTAAGAGGAGCTGTTGAATTATCAGCGAAGTGCAGGCAGCTCGATATCAGTTTGAATCTGTCGAGGGATATTATTTTTTGAAATAGGGAGTTTCTATTTCTTCTTTCATCGACCAGTTATCTTCAATTATGTCTTTCTCTACGTGTCCACAAAGAAGAGTTAAAGCCAGGAACGACATAAGTCCTTTATGATCTAAATCAGTCCATGATTTATGATGGGAGCGTACGTTTCATTTTTTTTCACCCCTATATCATTCTGCTTCTGATATAGGTTTGTTTCTTTGACAATAATGTCTAAAATTTCATCATAAAAAATAATTTTAAAAAATCTGCTTCTCTTTCACATTTTGCCACACATTCTTTAATTTGAGGATTACCACTGAAAGAATGCACAACAGCATCTAAACACTCATTTGTTTTGGTCACGTTCTTCCAGATAAAATCGCTTGTATTTTGTTGCTTCTTAGATCGAGGTGTCGAACAACTGGGACCTGATACAATCACTTCAGTAGCCGTAGCTACATCGCCGATGAAATTATCTTCCAAAATTGTTTTTTCAGATGCAATACTGCAATCTAAAGGGAACCGTTCATTACGGATATCAGATATCGTTTCATTTTCATCTTCACAGTCAGAGTCAGAATCTGCATGTGTTTCACCATCACTAACCTCATCCCATTTGGAAACAATGTTTTCAATTTCGACCTGTGTGAGATATCATTTTCTTTTAGGCATTTTAGAAATAATTTTAGTTTATAAATCAAATATATAAAGAAACGTTGCGCTCAGTAAACAGCTATATGTAAAATGAACAGCGAGGGAGAATGATAGTGAGCCTCAACGTATGTGTTAAGCGGAAATACACCCTCCGACTTCGGGTCATTCGTCAAAGTGCCCCCTGAAGAGCGGACGGCCAATTAACCTGTTGTGTCCCCATCTAAACGAGCTGACCACGTGTGCGGTGAAAATTCCTTCCCTCCCTGGATTCCAAGATTGTCACATGCCCCTCACAAGGGACTGTAGACTCATGTGACAGCGTATGTCACAGCCCATGCGAAAAGGTTAACAATATATTTGTGTAGCTTGTTTTGCCTTAAAGTAAGCACTTAATTTTTTTTTAATTTACATTTTGTAATTTTGCAAAGAAAAAGTATCAAAATATCTCAATTAGGTATTTATTGTCATTATTTAAAACAAGATAAATGTATAGTGTAATTTAAACTCTAGCAAGCCTAGAAGTTTTAAAAAGGTTAACTAAAGTAAGCAGTTACATTTATTCGAACACAACCAAACTAAATTAAAAATGAAGTTATTTTCCTTTGAAAGAAAAAATCAACAGGTACGCCAGATTTAAAGTAGAAAAATAACTTGTTTTATATTTCTGATTCAATCTGATGCTATACGCATAAGCTCCGGCGAAACACAAAGCGGAGGGATACGACGAAGGACTGGGATTTCAGTTGTATGACGTCAGAAACTAGTTGTACGGCCATGATATCGAAGGTTACGGCTCCATAGTAAAGTGAACAGCTACAGAGTGGAAGGTGGAGACGATGTAAAAAAAATTTAAAAGGTATTAAGACAGCTGCATTAAAAAATAGAATAACCTTTGACGTTTATAAAAATTATGTTTTCAATGGAAATGATTTTTATATTACGATACAAAGTATTCGTTGTGTAGGTCATGACATATTCAGTTTGCAGCTCAACAAGCTTATTATTATCAAAGATGAAAAAAAGATACGTTCATGAGGACGGCATGAAGAGACATCAAGAAATATAATGCCCTAGAATTGACGTTCCGGGCCCATGTATTAGCCGAAAGACTTCCCCAACGGTTCAACCCGTTAGTACTATAGATAGAGGTGGTGAGGTTAATTTTTACGATGCTCATCACAGACATTACGCAAAATTTAAGAGGGCATGATCTCATTCGTTTCTTCTTACAAGGAAATGGGTTAGACAGGCCTATTTCTTCTGCACTGATGCCTGTATCGAACCTGACGCTGGAGAGGCTGCTTTCGGCTGTAATAAAAGTGTTACAGTCAAAGGACGAAATTCCTTTGGACTCTGGGTTCACTGTAGACGTGATTGCCATTAGGCGAGAAGCTGGTGCGGGCGGTGGTAAAAAAATCACCAATATAGAGATAGACAGACTGAAAAAAAGTTATGTTTTATCGATACCAATGGATGGGGAAGGACTCAGCTGTGCCAAAGCCATCCTTTATGGATTGGCACATTTAGCAAAGGACCGGTCAATCAATGCTTTGAGAGATCGACGCAGGCCTACTCTAGAAAACAGGGCTCGAGCTTTGCATGAATCCGCTGATGTACCTGTTGGCCTTGCACCAACGCAGAAATTGCAACCTTTGAAAATCACCTGAATGGACGAGTTGTGGTAATATCCGCACAAAATCTTAATAAAGTAAGTACTATTTTTTCTTCGAAAATGTACGTATGTGGGCTATATATGTTTCAAATAAATTTATTTATATAAATGTATTTTATGATTTTTACATGCATTGTAAATGGTTTTGACCAAGTTTTTTAAAATAAAATGACATTAATAAGTATGTATTTCTTATAGCTCAATTATTTTATTTATTTTGCTCTTTTAATGTTTAAAGTGTCATATAAGGGTCCCTTACGTGCACGTAGGATAAATTTGTGGCTTCACAATGGACACTATGATGTAATTAGCAGTTTGAAGGGGTTTTATGGATCCAGTTATTACTGTGAAGTTTGCGACAAGCCATACAACAATTTTCAAAATCACAGATGTGAGGGCTCGTGTCAAAAATGTTTGAGGTCACACTGCATTAAAGCAGATACAATTAGATGCTTTGACTGTGATCGGCTGTGTCAGTCTGAGGACTGTAAAATGGCGCACAAGGCTAAACCTGGTAGACAACAACTTTCAATGTGTGATCAAGTAATTTTTTTATTTTTTCTTCTCTCTCTCCATTTTTTTTATATTGATCAGTTATTTTTTTTATTTAAAAACTAATACGCTCCTTTTCTTCAGATGTATCAGTGCAGAATATCCAGTAGGGTAATTCTACGGCGCCATTGTCCACAAGACTTGCACAGATGCTGGACCATTAAATGCCCTTCCTGTGCAAAATTTGTTTTGGCTACCGAACACAAATGTTTCCTGCGTGTTATCCCTTCGAAAAATCCCTCGGACAGACTAATATTTTTTGACTTCGAAGACCGATCAGTCGTCTGGAGAGCACCTGGTAAATTTTGCTGTTGCTCAATATACCCAAGGAGAGGATCATGTGTTCATAGGAACTTCTGATCTCAATGATTTTTGTACGTGGCTTTTCTCTAAAAAGCACAAGGATTACACGGCCATTGCACACAACATGAAGGGGTAAGCATTAGTATTATTTATTAAAAAAAACCTCTTTAAACGGATTATTAGTAGGCATAATTAAATGTATGTTGCTTAACTTTTTACATGCTGTAATTGTATTTATTTAAGTTTACAAATATCCGATATATTATTTAAGGTACTTTTTTCTTTGAATATGTCGATAATTATCCACTTGCTTTGACGACCACATTTTGTAAATGTCACAGATACCACAGATTTGAATTTATTTAAAACTCTACATTTATGATTCTTTTTTATTGTCATTTTGTTTTAAAGATTTGATGGACAATTTATTATGGCCTGGCTTCTGGCACAAGGTACGCCTCCTGATGTCATACCCAACGGCTCGAAAGTGATGGCAAAGGGATGTGGAAGTTTGAATCTTAGAATCATAGATTCATTTAACTTCTTACCCATGGGATCGTCAAAACTTCCTGCTTGTTTTGGGCTGACAGAGTTGAAAAAGGGGTTCTTCCCCCACCTGTTCAATATTCGGGAACACCAAGAATACGTTGGAATTTTGCCAGAAGCGATATATTATAGTCCGGATTCCATGACGCCCTCAGCTCGAGCAACATTCTTGGCTTGGCACAAGGAGCATGAAAATGATACCTTTCATTTCCAGGATGAAATGCTAAATATATTTTTATTTATGAAATTAATATTTCATTTAAGGTCGGACGTATATATTTTATGACGGTGCTGTCTTGAGTTTCGGGGCCAGTTTATTGGAATATCTGAAGTCGATCCATTTTGGTAAATATTTAGTCTCTTGTTTAGCTTTTACTATCTATCCCTGTTATTATATTTATAATCTTCAACATTTTTACTATATTCATATTTACAATTACATATGTTTGTTTGTGTGTTTTCAACATCTTTTTTTTATCAGTTACGTAACTATTGCATCAGCGTGTATGGCAGTTTTTCGTTCCAAGCACATACAAGACAACACCATTGCCATGGTACCCATTCACGGATACGTGAACAACACTACACACAGTAGAGACTGTATTAGATGCCTAGATTTCGTTGCCAACTTGGAAGGGATTAGTATACTTCACGCCTTAAATGGGTATGGGGAAATGGTTATTGCGAGGAATAAAATACCATATAGCAATTTCATGTAAGTTCGTTACACACACATATATATGACGATTTTTAAAATAATGTCACTAAAACTCGTGTATGTTTTTTTATTTATTTTTTATTTTTAAGGGGTGTTTTTTTTATGGTTGTAATACTTGTTTTGAGAAGGATGCCGTGAATCCTTTGCTAGCGGTGACGATGGGGACGCTGAGAGAGAAGACCAATAAAACCACGGCATATCTGCGTGCCCAGGGATTTGTGGTCATTGAGAAATGGGAGCACGATTTCATTCGTGAGAATAAGGAAGGATTAGCTTTAAAATCCTTCTTATCAACCCACAAACTGAATGACCGCTTTAATCCTAGGGATGCATTTTTTGGCGGTCGAACGAATGCTTTGTGTCTGTTCTATGAGGGAAAAGCAAAGTACATCGATTTTACGTCTTTGTATCCATGGGTATGTATTCCAAATGACATTTTTTTTTATCTACTAAGTGTCTTAGACATTTTAAATGTTCAATTTTTTTTTATATATTTTTTTTAGGTAAACAAGTATTGCCGATACCCCATTGGACACCCCGAAATTAGCACGGATAATTTTGGCGACCTAAATAACTATTTTGGTTTTGTACAGTGTAGAGTACTGCCTCCTCATGGTTTGTATATTCCAGTACTGCCTTTATCGATGCAACGGAAAACTTATGTTTCCACTTTGCCGATTTGCGCTGATAATATGCAGCAGGATCCCTGTGAACATTCTGAGGAGGAAAGGGCTCGCATTGGTACCTGGGTCACGGAAGAGGTAGAAATGGCTGTTGAAAAAGGTTATAGGGTTACGCATGTAAGTTTCCGTATTTTTGTGCTTATCATTGCATTTTTTTTGGTGCATTTTACATACCTTTGTTTTATTTTAGATTTTCGAAGTATATCATTTTGAGGAGACCTCCGACTCCTTGTTTAGATCATATATTGATCTTTTTCTAAAAATTAAACAAGAGAGCAGTGGTTGGGCTTCAGAATGCACAACACCCGAAGAACGAAACAAATATGTTGAACTGTATAAGGAACGGGAGGGCATTCAACTGGACGCAGCCGCAATTTCGAAGAACCCGGGGCGTCGTCAAGTTTCTAAATTAGCTTTGAATGCCCTTTGGGACCGGTAAATTTATTTTCTAATCTTTAAAACTATTACTTATAAGTAAATGTTGTTTACATTAGTTATTCTGTCATTTTGTTTTATTGCAGATGGGGTATGAACCTGAATAAAGGACAACTGACATATGTCAATACGATGCCAGACTTCAACAAGATGATGTCTGATCCGAAGAAAAATGTACGAAACCTTTATGTAATGAATAATACATTTAAAAAAATATGAAATGCACATTTTTTTACATATTTTTTTATTTTAGATAAAAGACATATTTTCCTACAAATGAAACGGCTGCTATTCATTGGGACTTAATTAAAGATTTTGTTCCCCAAGATCAAGTAACCAATGTATTTTTAGCGGCATTTACAACAGCATGGGCCCGTTTGAAGTTTTTCTCCGAAATGGATAAATTGGGTTAGTCAGTGTTATATCACGTCACTGATTCCATCATTTACATCAGTGATGGAGTGAATGATCCACCAATTGGTAATTTCCTAGGGGAATTTACCGATGAGCTAAGTGGTGATATTATCACTACTTTTGTGTCTGGTAAGCTTTTTTTTAAAAAATAATTATGATTTATGAATTAGCCTTTTTTTTATACATACTGATTGTCCCGCGAGTTAACTCGCCGATTTTGGAGATTCAAAATGTAGCACTGAAACGGCAGTTTAAACCACGCATCAGGACTTGTGAATACAGTTTTTTAGATAACTCACGGATTATCGTTTATTCTTGAGTTAACTTGGACTTGTGAATACGGCCGCAAGAGTTTCATGGAAAAAGTGCATAGTTCACAATGAACTCGCCAGAGAGATAAGAATTAAAAGAAAAGCCATTGTATCAGGTGAATTAGCAAGAAATTTCATTGGTAGAAGTCGGGAGTAAGCGAAGAAGTAATTTTATCTTACAGCTGTGATTTGAGAGGAAGAGTGGCAGTGGAAGGTCAGTCATACTGGGAGGTCCTGAGGTCTGGTGAAAGGGGGTGACAAGATATATTGATCTATTGGACAAAAGAGATGAAAGACTGAGGAAAGTGGGGTGTTCGAGGACTGGTTTCTGGTGTGAATACTATTAGGGTGGGTATTTTTAGGTATTGTTTCATATCCCCCCCCCATTTAGAAGGGAAAGTCTTAACCTTCCAGAAAGGCTTTTACTATTTTCGCAACAATACAAAATACAACACAGCATGGCCAAGTGTCGCTCTCTCTTGTGCCATAAAACACCAACCAACCAAAATACAACAAAGGTACAAAATAACATTTCAAAACGAAATATGATACCTGATACTACATTAATTTACCAATTTCAGATAGTTGGTTAATGAAAGCAAAAGACATCTAGTATAAAGACTTCAAAATTTATCCTTGCACCTTCATAAAAGCTTCCATTTTCCTCTACTTAAGGAGACACTACTGCTTTAACATATAAGGAAATGGCTAAAAAGTGACTATACTTTAAAGACATGTAAAAAAATATCTATCAAAGATAACTATATACAATTTTCTGAAATGACTAACAAGGAATTATTGTTTTGAAAAATAGAAAAAGTTTAAAATATGTGTTTTTGAAAAATAATAATTAAACTAAATATTTTCAAAAAGTGAAAATTTAGATTTTACATATTATCAAGCTGCGCGTAGGATATTTCAAGTAAATTCATTCACATTAAAAAAATTATTTTGAACAAATAGAAAATATTCTAGTTACATTTTATAAAGAAATTAATATCATAATTTTTTTTTTAATTGGACTTATAATAATAGTCTATTTGTATTATATTGATGTTATACACATTTGCTGAAAACTTCAAGAAAAGTGCTTTATTAGAACAAGAAATATCCTGCGCGCAAAGTAAAAAAAATCATGTTCTGAGAAAATCGCATTTAAAGTTATATTTTTGATTATAATTGTCTTTAACGAGAAAAAAACACATACCTTAATAATTTGATGGTGTGATTTATATATTTTTAATATAATTATTCATTAAACAAAGAAACAGCAATATTGCAGCTTTAATATTTGTCAAAATAAAGTATCATATAAAACAAAATTAATTAATTTAATAATAGACACACAAATAACTAAATAAATAATAGACAAGTTAAAATAATAGACACACAAATAACTTTTATATTATAATTTAGTAAAGGTTAATAATAAGGAACATACAATTTTTAAACTTTGACAACTTCATATAAGCACCTTTTTTTTAAATAATTTTTCCTGTTTTAAAATTTTAATCATGCGTTTTGCACGTCTATACTCAAACGACATTTCTAAAGTTTGTTTTCGTCTTGTTTTACTCATGCACTGTCGAGACTTAAAGCCGTATTTATGGAATATTTTCCAATTTTTAATCCCAAATGTCTCATTACTTCTATTCTTCCTAACTGTCCATTATTGAAAGAAATAATAGCCTCGTTCATTGCTATATCTGCAATTTTTCTACCTGATCCACTTTGTTTCGGACACATTTTCCAAACAAAGGCATTCAATGACCCATTTGAATTTTGTGTCCGACCACCAACACAACGTCTGAGCCACTTGGGATCAGACAGATTTTTTAAAATGTTTTTGACACAGTCCATAACTGCAGCTGGTATAACATTGTTGATAGTCTTTATCATTGTGTTTATGTCCTTGAAATCGACACCAAGAGTTCTCACCTAGAGGACAAAAGTCGTGTAAAGGTTCATTATCTGTTGAACAAGTGTGGCAATAAATAGCCCATATGGCTTTGCGCATTTCAACTCAGAAAATTTTATTACTTCGAATAGCATTGCCATAATATATTGACCATTTTTCAATAATTTTGTCAGTTAAGCGCCCTTTTCCACTGAGGGGTTTTCCTTCACTTAACTTAATGCCACTAAAATGTTTTTACAGTTCGCGAAGACGTCTTCCCATTCTTTTTTGAACATGGCCGACACATTCAATTTTTGTGAACTTTCATTAATTAATATATTGACAATTATGATTGACTTCGGAACGTTGAAACATCCTAACCATTCCGACAGCTTCCATTTTTGCCGCTGATCTATCGTGATTTTTCACACATGATTTCTTATGGTTTTCTTTCCACTTACCATATTCCAGTCCAGATTTCGGTTCTTTTCACTTGTCACAGCCTTTGCAAAATGATGCCATGACTTCAGCTACAACAACTTTTCCTGTCTCAGCTCCAATTAGACTTGCAACACCAATTGGGGAAGAATGTCCTCTGGTCTTCCAAGACCCATCACCACTAACCGTTATTTTAGAATCTCCCGTCAAGTGTACTTCTTCGTCGACAACTTTTTTCATAGAAATTTTAGCAACATTGCCAGAAGAAAACATATTTTTTTTTTAAGTTGGTAATGTACGTACGTATGCTGGCCAGTGGAAGTAAGTCCATCATCCCCAAAAAAGTTTTGATTCCGGTTAATCCTTGTCCAATACACCGCATGGCGTATACAAACCTTAAGTTTATTTCACTGACATTTCTTTTTTCTCCCATCATATTACTGTTTCTAACTGCAGTTAGCTCTTTGCAGTGATCACAGTGCAGACTAAATTTTGATGTTAAACCATATGTGTGAGTTTCTTGAATTTCAATGTTACTCCCTCTTATTTTTCAGCATAAATAGTATATAACAGGAGTCCACAGCGAAGACACAGGAGATAGCCTCTTACAATTCCGGTATCCTTATGTAATTCTCGCATCAGGCAAAAATCAATTAAATCTGCCATAGACCGCGGAGGTCTTCCAGAATTGGTTTCCTATATTTGGTTTTCGTGAGCACCTGAATCCGTAGAGATCCTATTCACAGATCCTGCATTCTAGGCACCCCTGCTGCTATCTCCGGAGTTTGTTATTCTGTCACAGATTTATGTTTGGATTGTTACTAAAGAGTAATATTTTTAGCCTTTTCTCTTGATGGTGTTTGGATTGATTTCCGTGCTACATTTTTAGTCTTCTTCTTAGTGGAGAATAGGCGCCTTTGTTGACTTATATTTTTATTTTCAGGGACTCTTTCTTGAATAGTTGGGAGTCGGGACTGATCAGGAATATTTGTGCGAATTGTATTTATTGTTGGTTCAACAGAATTGAGAAGCCTTTCAAATGTTTTTATTTCTTCCTCTGAATTTAAATTTTCAATTATATTGCATTTACTCTTAATTTCAGTTTCTCTTTTCTCTCATTTATGCCAATGTCCGATGGAATATCTTTTATTTTCAATTCATCAACAATAACGTTTGTTTCATTACATGGTTCAAAAATATTTATTTCGTTTATGTTTCCTTCACTAGGTCACTGTTTACACATATTCCACCTTACACTTGAATCCAAGCATGTAAAGGAATATTGGTGGATACATATTTTGCAAGTTTCACATTTTAACAAACAATGACAATCGACACCATTTTTAATAACGTATACATCTGTATCATTTTGGGAACTAGCTTTCCAACCATTGGGAGAATTTCATCTGATCTGTTTGAAATCCAAAATACGCTCAGAAGTCCTAGTCTCATATGATCTATAACCAATTGCGTTATGAGTTCAAAATCATAATTGTTCATTCCATGTGTCCTATCTATACACACAGTTATTACCAAACTTGTTTAATAGTTTTTGCTGAACTTCATTCATAATGATTAAAATAAAATAATTCCTTTGAAGTTAGTTCGCAAAAGTCATTACCAATTGAATTCTGTAGTTTATAATACAAAACAAGAATTGTCCTGAGCATTCATCTTATTTACCCATTCTTCTGCGCTTGTTCTATCATTCTTGTGTTTCAACACATTAGAATTGAGGTTGAAACTGATCTGGATGTTATATAAATCCATTTTAATCAGCAGATGGATTCTTTCCAACCCTTAATTGGATATGGAATCTCTCACTTCATCTAAAATGGCATCAAATGGAATTTTTGCAGCTAAACTTTGCCTTTCAGAGGGTTTCAAATACAAATGTGCCATATCATTTGAATGGCAAATGTGGGTTTTTGTATATTGAACTTCAAATTTGCTAATTTCCTCGCGTAACAAATTAATGTAATACTGCCTGGGCTAAACCCAATTATTTTTTTGCTGCCTTTCAGTTTCGAAAATTTTTTACTATCTGAGCACTTCTGAAAGCCAGAGCGTTGACAATTCTGTTTCTACTTGAATGTTATGTTCATGCTGTGTGTGACGAAAATGAGTTTTCTTCTCGATTTGCAGCCCACGTGTAAAACAAGACACATATTTTTTCACCGATGACTCCAATTCCGAATTCGTCATTTCTGATGTGATAATCAAAATGAGCTTTTCTATTAAAGTTCTTACCACATATCTGAGATTGAAATTCGTATGTCTTGGTTGCTCCATGTGGAATTAAATTTCCAAGTTCAGAAGGCTGAATATTTTTTTAATATGCTACATAAGTACAACTCTTCCCGCATTTAAAACATTGAAATCCATCAGAAGAAGCATTAGAAGAAGCTTGATCAGCAATTGCCTGCATATCCACCATAAATCTAGATGTAGTGTCAAGGTTACCATGTTTGGTGAAAAATCGCCGTTGCCTCGGATCGTAAATACCACCTTCTTGTTTAGAAATGTGTCATTTCGCAATTAAAACATTACTTACTTATGAAAGGAGTAGCTTTCACATTCTTGGCAACGCAGTAGTTCACCATCGAAAAGGATCGTGGTGTACTCGTCTCGTAGTCCAAGTCGCCGACTAAAATGATCACGTGATATTTTGGTTTCGGGACCTGTTTTTTTTTTTTTTAGCTGACCTTACCAAACTACGCGCGGGCCGACGAGACCGACAGGTGCGAATAACCCCTCGTCGGGGAGCGCATCACCCGTTAGTGATTCGAGATTGCCGCTATTTGTCTCAATCCGTTTTGTTCTTTTTATCCGGGCTGTGATGGTTGTAATGAGAGTCCATGACAAGAATATGACTTAATTACTTTCCGTGAAAGGAACACTTCTTTTACAGCAGATTCTTCCTCCGAGCAGATCGTGTATTTTGTCGTGTTGAGAAAATCCTAAAAAAAAAAAAAAAAAATTAATAATAACATCGAAGGAACAATACTATGAACTGTACAGAAAGGTTGGTGCTGTAGATATATTGAGGACTGATTGGGAACTTTTTAATACGAAATCACTTAATGTTTATCTAAAAAATTTACCATTCATATCAGAATTAAAAAGAATAGTTTTATAGAAAAGTAGAGTTCAAAAACTACAAATTTGAAGATGGCGAACAGTCGGGTGCAAAACTTCTTAAAAAGGGGATTATCGCTGGTGTTGAAAAAGTGTTGTCTTACAACCTCAGTAGTATACGGGCCCACATAGTAGGCGGAAGTGACGTCATCAAAAGGAGCGTGGCCACGTGACGGCATCAAAACCGGAAGTGACGTATTGACTGTCGAGTTGAGGAGTAGAGGTCCTGCTGCTGAACAAAAACATTAGGGTCAAATGGAGTTGAGTTGTTAGTTTCGGTTTCAATTTATTTTAAAGTTTATCTACTGTTGAATGGCAACAGGTTAGTTTATTTAATTGGGAATGGCAACATATGGTATGTTTACGTTTGGGACTTAAAACTTTTTTATCTGAGATTTCACTGTGTACGTAACGTTGATATATAGGGGTCCTGCTGCGGCATAAAAACATTAGAGTCGAGTGGAATTGAGTTCTTAGTTCCGGTTTCATGTTTTAATACAGGAGTTGAGTTTTTTATTTTTGAATTTATTAATTACATGGAAGGTTTTTTCTTGATGAGTGGCAACACAAAATGTGACGTCATTGCAGTGTTTATATTTGGACTTTGATTCTTTTCTGAGATTTTGATATGATGTTGTGTAGTGTAAAGTGAAAGTTATACGAGTTCTGATTTTGGGGATACAATTAATCAAGGTTTACTTAGTTAAGAATAGTAAGATAAGGTAAATTTTAACTATAGTCGTACTAGAGAAACACAAAAGGGGCTATTGATGACTGTTTGGGATCAATCCTTTAAGGGAAAGATTTGAAGACAAAACCACGTAATTTTGAACAACGTCAGATGACGAGACAACACCTGAGCTGACACCCCCACTCTCCAAACTTCCGAACCAAAGTGAGAACTTTGGCCACAATAGTTTGAATGTGCACAATTCGTTTACAAACAAGCATGCACCGACCAGGATTCGAACCAGGAACCTTCCAATATAAAGGCTAATACCTTAACCACCATTTTTTTTTCATGCTTTGATTTGTTATTTTTACTTTTTTATTTCAAGAGTTTGTGGCGACATTATGCTGGAGTTGTTGCGCTATAAACACAAAATGTTTCAATGTCCATTTTAAAAAGGCGATTTTTTTTTGCAGCTTGGAATCTTTTCAGAAGGTGGAATTGATGTAAACGCCAGATGCTTGTTATGCACCATGTTTGAAGCTTTGTCAATTTTATTGCTTTGTAAAAGCTAGGTGTGCCTGTATACCTAAAGTGTTAGCAACAGTTATACACTATAACAATGTCAGTTTTCTTTAACCCATGAAAAAAAGTCGCTTTCCTTGGTTTGGACCGAAACCAAAAGAACTCTAAAGCGTTGACGATAAAAATTACATTCTAAGGCACAGGTGTTTTAGTTATGTTCTGTACTTGAATTCGTAGGCAATAAAAAAGGCATCGTAAACATCAGGTGTTACAGAAATGGTCAATACCTGAAAAGGTTTAAGCTTGGAAACAGAAAATAGAAAGTGTTGTAAAAGCCAGGTGCGCCTGTTATGCCCCCTATATTTTAAGCGTTAGTGATAAAAAAACAGTTCACGTCAGGGGATAGTGTCAATTGTTAGCTTAGTATTGGCACTTGGGGGCTGGTATGCAATGCAATGCAATCCTAATTTTCGTCACGGTACAAGTTTAGCAGGTGTATTGCTGATCAAGTATTGCTGATCAAGGAATAATTAATTGGTTGATACGCAACTTGTAACTTGTTGCGCCATCTCTTGAAGCACTCGAATCATGACTATGGTCTAATAAAGACGTCTTTTTCATTGTTCTCTGTGCTGCTCGTATTTTATGAGAACTAAGTAGCGAGACTTGTAAGAAAGTCGTCACAAGTCGACAGGATTTAATTCCTGTCGCAAAACCCGACGGCACGATGCTAATTTGAAGTTTTAAAAAAAACTAAGCACAATGAAAGTGACAAACAAGGGCGGTAGTTTGACTTTTTCTACCGCGACGAAGGCGTCAGAAGAGTGAGTGCGTGGTTGCATAACGCAAAAGTGCTGACGGAGTTCAAATTTCGCCTCGCCTAAAGGAATAGAAGCTAAGGTCGCCAACGGAGGGTACCGTTGTCCGGAGGACTGAGATAGCAACGTGCGGATCTCGTTGGAAAAACTGAGGGACTGAGACCATAGAAGAATCATGGAACAAGTAAAGAAACAAAGGACGATTCTTCGAAGACAAGCGACGAAAATTCTGGGCAAGGAAATTAATGTAGATGATGTGCTAATGCCATGTGTTAGAAGAGAACAATTACTCGGGTAACAACACCGTCTATTAGAGTTAGACAAGGAGTACCTGCTACAGACGGATGACAGTGATGAACAGCTATCAAAAGAAGCGGATTTGACCGAAAGACTATCAAGAGAAGCTTATCGAGGCGATTCAAGAAATTGAGCTACGTCTGATGGAAAAAGATTCGACCAAGGAAGGAGACAGCGCTGTTTCATCAGTCAGCGAAAGAAGGAGGAAACCAGCTGCCAGATTACCAAAGATTGATTTACCTGTGTTCAACGGTGACATTAGTACGTGGAATTCCTTCATCCAGAATTTTGAAGCGAACATTAACCGACGTGATGCTATTTCTACTATTGAGAAGATGTCCTATCTGGTTTCTTTCTTGCGGGAGGAACCAGCAAGACTAGTGGCCAGTTTTGCTGTGACTGAGGAAAATTATGCAGAAGTCCTCACCACATTGAAAGAACGCTACGGTAATACGAACCGGACCGTAGGACTTATAGTAAAAAACATTTTGGACATGCATCCTCTACCACCCTCGCATAAGAACAGGGACTTAAACTCGCTGATCACCGAAATTGCAATCCTGCTACACAATCTCGCAAATGTCGGAGTTGATGCGGACAGCTGTAGTCCAGTATTGACTACACACATAAAAACGTTAATCCCGTCGGACCTCCTGCTCTTGTATGAGAGGCAAAGGATCCCGGAACACGAAGAAACCAGTACAGGACTAATCCAGTTCCTGGAAAAAGAAATGAACCATCGGGAATGTCTACAGCCCCACACCACGCTGAATCCGAGAGCCCCGGAGTTCACGTTCCGCAGCGGAACAACCTCACCTTGGAGACGTCCGACCCCTGCCTTCCCACCAAGGGCTGTATTACAGCAACCATGGAGTTGGAGACCACAACAGTACCAGGTCCCATCACCCGGACCAAGGAGACCACTATATGTGGAACGTATACCTTGGAGACCTAGACCTATCCAAACCCAAGGAGTGCCAACCCCTCCACGAAATAGACCCACAGCGACCTGCTACAAGTGTGGCCTGCAGGGCCACTTTGCCCGACACTGCAGAAAGTGATTTCGTGCAGGAACCCCACCAGTATGCACTGTACCGGAAACGTATTTCTTGTGACCGAGATATGTTTTCCAGATACTGGCCAAGACCTACTGGGACTCATTGACACTGGCAGCAATGTGACTATAATAAGCAAAGTTTTTGTCAGGTCTTTAAAATATAAAGAAATGGGGGGGGTGAACAATTGCAGGTGGTGCAGCAAACCAGTGGACGATTAAACGTAACCAGAATTACAGAGGTAAGTGTCAAAATAAGAGAAATTAAGAAAACCGTCATCATGTATGTTATTGACTCTGATTTACCTTATTTGTTAATTTCCTTGCAACATGTGGCACTATTTGATTTACATCTCGATATAAAGAGTAGAAAAGTTTTTCAAAAGGGTAAAGATATCACTTATTGTAATGAGAAAAGTAAAGCGGAGTCAATGACTACATATCATTTGAGGGAAATTCACGAACAAAATAAAAATTATGTTAAATTTAGTAAAAGTTATAATGATGTTACAGATAGTGAGGATTATGATGCGATAGAACCGAGTTTTTTTTATAATAAGAATTATAATAAACATTATAGTAAATTTATTAAGTGTATTGATAATGTTTATGTGTCAGAGGGAAGTGCTGGATATGTTGAGCTTCTGCAACAATTACAACAAGTGGGGATTACACCCCCCTTGACTGAAAATTTAAAAAGTCATTTCGCTATGCAGGAAAATTTACCTGGATTTGCAGAAATGGACCAAAACACAGAACTGGCATCTCTGATACTATCTTTCCGGCACATATTTTCCAAAAACAAATTTTATATTGGACGAATTAGGATGGAACTTTGGCAGCATGAAGTCTTTGATGAATATTAAACTTTTTTTTTGTATGAAATAGGATATTGAAGGAGAGTGGTTTTACTCTTTCACATATTTGTTTCATATTTTTATATTAACATACAATTGCTATCACGAGAAAACATTACTCTGATAAATTAATTGGAATTTTAAGCAAATATATATTCATCCGGATTCATGCACCAAGAGAAATTAGTGAGATTTTGTTTAAAAGTTATTGTATTTTGTGTTTTTATCTCGCAAGAAGTATCCTGATATGGAGCAATAGAAATTAAGGCATGATCACGCAGGATAATTATTTGTTCAATTGTATTTTGTATTTGTAAGTTGAAAAGTGAATGAAGAATATAAGGATGAGTAGATTTGTTTATTTGTACTTAATACTTGAAGGAAGTTAAATGTATATTATAAATAAATAGACGCAGATAATATTCAGGGTTATTTACTATGTAGAAATAATTGAAAGGAATTTGTGAAATTTTGTATTTTGTTTATTATAAGGAAATGAAACTAAGAAGGTTTTTGAGAATTTGTTGAAGCATCCTAAATCCTGGATTATAGTAGCGCTATTTAGTTATGACTTGTATAGAATTAAATTACAGTGATAACTATTTTAAGATTTACAAGAAATGTTGTACTTTCATGTTGGGTTTTTGAACTTGTTCGCGACAGTAGCTAAATGAAGAGATTAGGGTAAGCCCCTGGGTCCCTGATATTCTGAAGTCCGTACTGGTCACACAAGTTAATGTATTATAGTTGGAAATATTTTTATTATTATTGGTTTTTATTATTTTATTATCATTAGACTAATTTTTCAAAACAGAATTCTCTGGAAACTGGTTGTATTACTTTGTACAGTATTTGATTTGGTATGATTGTGAACAAGTGTAGTATTGATGCTCATTGATAATTCTATTATGATTACAATTTATTGTGTTTTATTTGATTTTAATGAATCCTATATTCTAATTGTGTGTGTGTTTATTGCGTTTATACTCTTTACCATGACTGAGATAAAGAGTCATTAATGTTAAAAGTGTTTTTATGTTTTTGTATTTCACAATAGATGGATAGCGAGTAGGGAGATAAAAATTTTGGGTTATATGGTAGCTAGTTTATTCCAAATTTTAGGTTTTCATTAACAGCCTCTTCCTAGATGTCCTACACCCTATGGACGCATAGGATGTAGTCTTGGGAAGAGGGATGTAACATTAAAAAATGATTCGTGAGAAAATTGCTTCGAGGTTGGCCGTATCTCCCGAGTATTTTTTCACGTGCATTTTACAGTTTCGCAGCCCATTGCATCAGAAATAATTAATTTTATCAAGCTAAGCTAAATTCATCTTCCCACGCCGTGATCCATCTGTTCCCATCTATTTACTATAAGATGTCCCATCAAATGATACCATATAAGGCAATGAAATCTGTCTGAGTATTGCTGATCAAGGAATAATTAATTTTTTGATACGCAACTTGTAACTTGTTGCGCCATCTCTTGAATCACTCGAATCATGACTGTGGTCTAATAAAGACGTCTATTTCATTGATCTCTGTCCTGCTCGTATTTTATGAGAACTAAGTAGTGAGAATTGTAAGAAAGTCGTCACATATATACATCAAGCATTGGATGGAATAACATTTACTAGAGATTTCAAAACAAAATTTCTTTTATATTTAGGAGACTTTTACCTGTGTTTTTAAACAGTAACAATGAGTATGTTTTTTTTTTCAAGATAATGGTAGAGAGTTCCTTGCAATTTTGTTGTTGATGTTGCTTTCATTAATGTATGCATATATTTCCTAATAATTTATTTTTATTTTGCAGCTGGAGAACGCCATAATTATTGAGAAGGTTTCTACTCGTAAAAATAAGAAGTACGATACACAAGAGATGACGTTTCGTGCTAGAGTTAATCAGGAAAATATTCCAGAACACTTGAGTCGAGACCCCCTTCGTGCAACTGCGCAGCTTGTCAGGTGGATATTTGAACGTATCATTCAACGGGCGACGGAAGATTTGAGAGGTCATGACCTGATTCGAGCATACATTCAAGCAGTTGGTTTGGATAAAACCATCTCCACTGAGCTGATGCCAGTTTCAAACTTCACTGTGGAAACGGTTTAGGCGTCCGTGTTAAAGGTTTTGCAGTCCAAGGAAGAAATTGCCATGGATTCGGGATTCCATGTCGATATAATCACAGTCAGAAGAGAGTTGGGCGGTGGTGGTGCGAGGAAAATTGTAAACGTTGAAATAGATAGACTCCAGAAAAGGTCAGTATTGGCTATACAGCGAAATGGAAAAGCTGGACAAAGCTGTTTTGTACCACGACACAGACTCCATCCTTTACGCCAGTGACGGGACCAATGACCCTCCCCTTGGAAACTTCCTAGGTGATTTCACTGACGAATTAGATGGAGACGTGGTCTCTACATTTGTGTCTGGTTAGTATAATTTTTTTTTTGGGGGGGGGGTTTGTTTTGAAAAAAAAAGTACATTATTAAATGAAATAAATGATTGAATTATTTTTTTCTACGACTTCTTTCAAAATGAATTTGTTTTTTTTACCTTATGTCCACAGAATTTTATCACTTATTATATTTTTTTTTGCAGGTGGTTCATAAAATTATGCATATGAGACGACAGCCGGAAAGACATGTTGCAAAATCAGGGGTTTCACTCTGAACTTCAGAAATGCACAAATTCTGAATTTTCAATCAGTGCAGGAGCTAGTTTGCAGTATGGATCCTCAGGCCTGTGTGTATTCCTATTCACAACCCTTCAAAGATATGCCTTGATAAAAAACGACGACGGATTGTAAATAAGGAAGAAACCAAAATATATAAAACAGTGTACACAAAGAGAGTATTGAAACCAGATATGACACTTCCATATGGTTATTGAGAAAACTTAGAAAAGTGGGGTTTTGTGTGCTTATATATGTGTAGGAGCGGAATCATTTCGCCTCCCCACCTACTACCGAAAGGAGAAGGAACTATTTCATCGTGGAGACAAATCACCACGAACGCTAAGGGGAAAAGGCTTGATCCCTTGCCCGCGGCGGAGGGTCTTCAGTTTTTTCTGTGACCGGAGAGAGTTGAGACCTGCGTGGCCACTCTTCCGTACTTTTTATGCGAATCTTTTGAGACCTCTGTGGACTAAATAGCGAGTTCCCTGAATCAACGGTGTAATATCCTCTGTGGATGTTATTGTAATTTTGTTATTGTTTCACAGAACATTTACATGCGATTAGTCCTTTGTGGACGTAAATGTGTACCATCTTCTATTATTTTAATAAATATTGCGTGTGACAACACGTGCACTCATTCCAAATACCAGATTCAGTGCCCTTCGAGTGTTGACATCACATGTGTATATTTATATATGTATTTTTTTACATATATTTTAATTCTAATGAAATATTTATGTGTTACTTTATAACTTTATATCATGAAAAAAAAATTTTGTTTTCTAAAAAGTTTTAAGATTATTTTAAAACAAAATAAAAAAAATTTCTATCATTTTACCTTGTTGTCTTTCTTTTATAGTACATTCACCTATTTTTGGGGAAAAATTGTATATATATATATATATATATATATATATATATATATATATTTCATTTTAAAATACTAGTTGCCTCCTAATGCTTTTTTTTCCTGTAGCACAACATCTGAACCAGGAATTTCTTCTTTAATTAGCACAAGTTCTCTCTTATTATTCCAGGAAATATCTTGTAACTTTAGAAAGTCTATAATTTTTGTAGCAGTATCTTTATGTTTCACAGGAACTGAATCCAGGATCCTATTTTCTATGTCAATATGGTTTACAGTGTCTTTCAGTGGAAGTTTCTTGTCGAATTGATTAACAACATTCAAATTTGGGAATGTAACGTATTTTGTAATATTTGATTGTATAACTTCACTTTGTCATCGTCACTTATTTTCTTTTCTTTTTCAAAATGAATCTGTTTATCTAATTCACTTAGATGATCTTCAAATTCTTGCATACAGTCTATTGATACCAATGCAAACTTTTTGCTATGCTCCATGGAGATAAGAGATGATAAGACAGTTAAGGCAGTATATATAGGAATGAGAAAGGATAAAAATCCGTCACCTTTTTGTACCAAAAGACGTCTTTTCCTATAAAAGGAACTCTTTTCGCAGCGAGTGTTCTCAAAGTATTTTTGAAAGGAACTAGTCGATTCTTGGTACGCTTACTGACAGGAAGCTTTCCCTTTAGAAGATTTAATACACATTCACAAACTGATTTGATGAGACTATTTGGACAAATTTTCAACACATTCGGGTTTTTTTTTGTAATAGTTTCAAATATTCCACATCATTCTGAGAAGGCATACTGAATAGAAATGATTTATTTTGCTTGCACACTATGTTTTATATTTGACCTTGGGGAAAAGTCCAAGCTTAAAATGTCTCGAACTCAGACTTTTCTAAAATAAAAAAATCTTTTCCTATCTTTTCACATAAATAGTAGATGACTTAACGAGGTTCATACACTAAATGTTTATCACCAGGAAAGATTCCTGAACGTAATCGTAACCGTTCAATCGTCTCGGGTCGTAAGTCAATGAGCAAATAACTAAAGGGCTTTGAGGTAGCATCTTCAAAAATTAATTGAAAATTAATTAAAATTAATTTAGAAGAGGCTCTAAAGATTGATGAAGTGTCTAAAAGAGACATCAAGAAATATAATGCCGAAGAGGTGACGTTCCGGGCCCATGTATTAGGCGAAAGACTTCCCCAACGGTTCAACCCGTTAGTACTAACGATCGAGATGGTGAGGTTAATTTTTACGATGCTCATCACAGCCATTACGCAAAATTTAAGAGGGCATGATCTCATTCGTTTCTTCTTACAAGGAAATGGGTTAGACAGGCCTATTTCTTCTGCACTGATGCCTGTATCGAACCTGACGCTGGAGAGGCTGCTTTCGGCTGTAATAAAAGTGTTACAGTCAAAGGACGAAATTCCCTTGGACTCTGGGTTCACTGTAGACGTGATTACCATTAGGCGAGAAGCTGGTGCGGGCGGTGGTAAAAAAAAACACCAATATAGAGGTAGACAGACTGAAAAAAAGGTATGTTTTATCGATACCAATGGATGGGGAAGGACTCTGCTGTGCCAAAGGCATCCTTTATGGATTGGCACATTTAGCAAAGGACCGGTCAATCAATGCTTTGAGAGATCGACGCAGGCCTACTCTAGAAAACAGGGCTCGAGCTTTGCATGAATCCGCTGATGTACCTGTTGGCCTTGCACCAACGCAGAAATTGCAACCTTTGAAAATCACCTGAATGTACAAGTTATGGTAATATCCGCACAAAATCTTAATAATGTAAGTACTATTTTTTCTTTGAAAATTTACGTATGTGGGCTATATATGTTTCAAATACATTTATTTATATAAATGTATTTTATGATTTTTACATGCATTGTAAATGGTTTTGACCAAGTTTTTTAAAATAAAATAACGTTAATAAGTATGTATTTCTTATAGCTTAATTATTTTATTTATTTTGCTCTTTTAATGTTTAAAGTGTCATATAAGGGTCCCTTACGTGCACGTAGGATAAATTTGTGGCTTCACAATGGACACTATGATGTAATTAGCAGTTTGAAGGGGTTTTATGGATCCAGTTATTACTGTGAAGTTTGCGACAAGCCATACAACAATTTTCAAAATCACAGATGTGAGGGCTCGTGTCAAAAATGTTTGAGGTCACACTGCATTAAAGCAGATACAATTAGATGCTTTGACTGTGATCGGCTGTGTCAGTCTGAGGACTGTAAAATGGCGCACAAGGCTAAACCTGGCAGACAACAACTTTCAATGTGTGATCAAGAAATTTTTATATTTTTTCTTCTCTCTCACCATTTTTTTTATATTGATCAGTTATTTTTTTTTATTTAAAAACTAATACGCTCCTTTTCCTCAGATGTATCAGTGCAGAGTATGCAGTAGGGTAATTCTACGGCGCCATTGTCCACAAGACTTGCACAGATGCTGGACCACTAAATGCCCTTCCTGTGCAAAATTTGTTTTGGCTACCGAACACAAATGTTTCCTGCGTGTTATCCCTTCGAAAAATCCCTCGGACAGACTAATTTTTTTTGACTTCGATACCGATCAGTCGTCTGGAGAGCACCTGGTAAATTTAGCTGTTGCTCAATATACCCAAGGAGAGGATCATGTGTTCATAGGAACTTCTGCTCTCAATGATTTTTGTACGTGGCTTTTCTCTAAAAAGCACAAGAATTACACGGCCATTGCACACAACATGAAGGAGTAAGCATTAGTATTATTTATAAAAAAAAACATCTTTAACGGATTATTAGTAGGCATAATTAAATGTATGTTGATTAACTTTTTACATGCTGTAATTGTATTTATTTAAGTTTACAAATATCCGATATATTATTTAAGGTACTTTTTTCTTTGAATATGTCGATAATTATCCACTTGCTTTGACGACCACATTTTGTAAATGTCACAGATACCACAGATTTGAATTTATTTAAAACTCTACATTTATGATTCTTTTTTATTGTCATTTTGTTTTAAAGATTTGATGGGCAATTTATTATGGCCTGGCTTCTGGCACAAGGTACGCCTCCTGATGTCATACCCAACGGCTCGAAAGTGATGGCAATAACATGTGGAAGTTTGAATCTTAGAATCATAGATTCATTTAACTTCTTACCCATGGGATCGTCAAAACTTCCTGCTTGTTTTGGGCTGACAGAGTTGAAAAAGGGGTTCTTCCCCCACCTGTTCAATATTCGGGAACACCAAGAATACGTTGGAATTTTGCCAGAAGCGAAATATTATAGTCCGGATTCCATGACGCCCTCAGCTCGAGCAGCATTCTTGGCTTGGCACTAGGAGCATGAAAATGATACCTTTCATTTCCAGGATGAAATGCTTTCATACTGCAAGTACGTGTGTCATTTATATATATATATATATATATATATATATATATATATATATATATATATATATATATATATATATATATATATATATATTTAATTAATATATTTTTATTTATGAAATTAATATTTCATTTAAGGTCGGACGTAGATATTTTAAGACGGTGCTGTCTTGAGTTTCGGGGCCAGTTTATTGGAATATCTGAAGTCGATCCATTTTGGTAAATATTTAGTCTCTTGTTTAGCTTTTACTATCTATCCCTGTTATTATATTTATAATCTTCAACATTTTTACTATATTCATATTTACAATTACATATGTTTGTTTGTGTGTTTTCAACATCTTTTTTTTATCAGTTACGTAACTATTGCATCAGCGTGTATGGCAGTTTTCCGTTCCAAGCACATACAAGACAACACCATTGCCATGGTACCCATTCACAGATACGTGAACAACACTACACACAGTAGAGACTGTATTAGATGGCTAGATTTCGTTGCCAACTTGGAAGGATTAGTATACTTCACGCCTTAACTGGGTATGGGGAAATGGTTATTGCGAGGAAGAAAATACCATATACCAATTTCATGTAAGTTCGTTACACACACACACATATATATCTGACGGTTTTTAAAATAATGTCACTAAAACTCATGTATGTTTTTTTATTTATTTTTAATTTTTAAGGGGTGTTTTTTTTCATGGTTGTAATACCTGTTTTGAGAAGGATGCCGTGAATCATTTGCTAGCGGTGACGATGGGGACGCTGAGAGAGAAGACCAATAAAACCACGGCATATCTGCGTGCCCAGGGATTTGTGGTCATTGAGATATGGGAGCACGATTTCATTCGTGAGAAGAAGGAAGGATTAGCTTTAAAATCCTTCTTATCAACTCACAAACTGAATGACCGCTTGAATCCTAAGGATGCATTTTTTGGCGGTCGAACGAATGCTTTGTCTCTGTTCTATGAGGGAAAAGCAAAGTACATCGATTTTACGTCTTGGTATCCATGGGTATGTATTCCTAATGACATTTTTTTTTATCTACTAAGTGTCTTAGACATTTTAAATGTTCAATTTTTTTTATATATATTTTTTTAGGTAAACAAGTATTGCCGATACCCCATTGGACACCCCGAAATTAGCACGGATAATTTTGGCGACCTAAATAACTATTTTGGTTTTGTACAGTGTAGAGTATTGCCTCCTCATGGTTTGTATATTCCAGTACTGCCTTTATCGATGCAACGGAAAACTTATGTTTCCACTTTGCCGATTTGCGCTGATAATATGCAGCAGGATCCCTGTGAACATTCTGAGGAGGAAAGGGCTCGCATTGGTACCTGGGTCACGGAAGAGGTAGAAATGGCTGTTGAAAAAGGTTATAGGGTTACGCATGTAAGTTTCCGTATTTTTGTGCTTATCATTGCATTTTTTTTGGTGCATTTTACATACCTTTGTTTTATTTTAGATTTTCGAAGTATATCATTTTGAGGAGACCTCCGACTCCTTGTTTAGATCATATATTGATCTTTTTCTAAAAATTAAACAAGAGAGCAGTGGTTGGGCTTCAGAATGCACAACACCCGAAGAACGAAACAAATATGTTGAACTGTATAAGGAACGGGAGGGCATTCAACTGGACGCAGCCGCAATTTCGAAGAACCCGGGGCGTCGTCAAGTTTCTAAATTAGCTTTGAATGCCCTTTGGGACCGGTAAATTTATTTTCTAATCTTTAAAACTATTACTTATAAGTAAATGTTGTTTACATTAGTTATTCTGTCATTTTGTTTTATTGCAGATGGGGTATGAACCTGAATAAAGGACAACTGACATATGTCAATACGATGCCAGACTTCAACAAGATGATGTCTGATCCGAAGAAAAATGTACGAAACCTTTATGTAATGAATAATACATTTAAAAAAATATGAAATGCACATTTTTTTACATATTTTTTTATTTTAGATAAAAGACATATTTTCCTACAAATGAAACGGCTGCTATTCATTGGGACTTAATTAAAGATTTTGTTCCCCAAGATCAAGTAACCAATGTATTTTTAGCGGCATTTACAACAGCATGGGCCCGTTTGAAGTTTTTCTCCGAAATGGATAAATTGGGTTAGTCAGTGTTATATCACGTCACTGATTCCATCATTTACATCAGTGATGGAGTGAATGATCCACCAATTGGTAATTTCCTAGGGGAATTTACCGATGAGCTAAGTGGTGATATTATCACTACTTTTGTGTCTGGTAAGCTTTTTTTTTTTAAATAATTATGATTAATGAATTAGCCTTTTTTTATACATACTGATTGTCCTCGATGAATTTATTATCAATATTTTAATTGATAGCTATCTGTGATTTATGAAATATTTATAGAAATAATTATAATATATTTAGAAGAATAAAAAAAATTAATTTTTTATATTTTAGGTAGACCCAAGAACTACGCCTTTAGCACGGAGAAAGGCGAAACCTCATGTAAAGTGCGTGGATTCATATTAAACTTCCGGAATGCTCAGCTGTTGAATTTTGGCACTGTCAAAAACCTTGTACTCAGCATGGATCGTACTGCCTCAATCCCTCTTTACAATCCAAGCAAAATAGTCAGAGAGGCAAAACGGCGGAAGGTTGTTAATAAAGAGGAGATTAAAACATATAAATTAGTATACAATAAAAGAGTTCTGAATAATGATATGTCTACCTTGCCATATGGTTATTAATTAATAACATACTTTGTATATAGGTAACATTGTTAAAAAATAACTATATTTGAAACATATATATATTGGAAAAATAAATTTGTTTGTAAATTTTTATAGAGTCGTGTTTTTATTATTCTATATTTGTATTAGTTTTTATTTGTAAATTTAAAATCTTTAATTCTTGTTAATCTGAATTGTTAATAATCTCAAGTTTAATATGTATTATTCTATTTGTAAAGAAATAAATACGAGAATAAATTAAAAATAAATCAATAATAATTTTTATTTCATAAGAAGCTACAATTTCAGCCACTCATTCGAAGAAGAAACTTTTCTGTGTCTCTTTAGTGTTTAGCACACATTGTTTTCACATCAATTAAATGCCCCCAGGGTCATTCCTTCTTTAGGTTTGTACGGGCTTCACAACCCCGGGGTACCTGAGTGATCTTCCATCCCTTTCGTTCTTCTCCTCCTCTACTTTTGGCTTTTTCTTCCTCCTTTATTGTGGTAGCCTCTTCGGAGGTGAGGGCTCCCCCTTGAGAAGCTTTTCGCCCGGCTGTGCCTTCAGCTCCTCTTAGGGATTATATCACCCACGTGTTTGCCGTGAATGGAGACCTGGGCCTTCGGAAAAGGTGATCCTGGTGATTGAGGGACAACATAACGCCCCAATACATTGCTTCGGCTCCTGTTTCGAACAAGCAGGAAGTGTACTTTGGTCCCAGTACATTAATCGGCTGGTGGGATTACTCTGCTTGGGCTAAGGACCCGCTCAGCAACTAGCTCCTTAGGGCAGTCATAGAGGTGAGTTGGGTCCGTATAATCCCTGGCTAGCACCGGTACAGGAACCTGTATCCCCTCGTTGGACTCCATGGTGCGTGGTGCCGCCGGGGACTGAACATTAATTTTTCAAATATGGAAAATCTAAATTCAACTTCTCCTTCAGTGGAGCACCAAAGAAATAAGAAAAATGAAAATAATTTACCAGATCAAAAATTGTTTATCATGAAAAGTAATGAAGGAAATCTGAAAAACATATCAGCTATACTACTACACAAAACAATATTAGAAATGGTCGGAGACACCAAAAACATAAAAAAAAAACCTTGCAGGAAATGTACTCATTGAAATTTCTTATAAATCACAGGCTTTAAATATCCAAAAAATAAAATCCGTTGGTTCAATAGAAGTGACAGTTACACCCCACAAAACCCTAAATTCACCCCGAGGCGTAATTTCGGAAGCTGATTTAGTACATGATACCGAACAAGACATCTTAGAATCACTCTCCCAACAATCTGTTATTAATGTCAGAAGAATAACTATTCAAAGAAATGGCCAAAAAATACCCACCAAACATATAATAACTTTCAATACACCCACCATACCAAAACATGTAAAAATAGCTTATATGAATTGTCCAGTTCGACCTTTCATACCAAACCCAGTTCGATGTTTTAAATGTCAGAGATTCGGCCACTCTTTCCTTGTTTGCCGTGGCAAAGAAACCTGCGCAAAATGCTGTAGTACAGAACATAAGACCGATGTCTGTACTACATCATCCCTTTGCTGTGTCAACTGCAAAGGTGACCATCCAGCTTTTGCCAGGTCTTGCCCTAAATTTCAAACCGAAAAAGAAATTCAAACGATTAAAGTGCAACAAAACATTTCATTTCCGGAGGCCCGAAAAATTGTAAATGATCGCACCCCGAAACCTGGAATATCATACTCCTCAATAGTTAAAAAGACCTTCGAAACCAACGGAACTCAAACCGATGAAACTATGTTTAAACCATCTGACCAACATAAAATTTCAACAAACCAACCTAAAACGCCTTCTTTCTCTAAACCAACAGCTACAACCCCTCATCGAATACAAAAATCATAAACCAAACAAATCGATCTACAAATACTTCTTTAAAAAGAGCCATATGATCAGAACAAAATAACATTAAAATTCCAAAAAGTTCTTCTCAAACATCTATTCAGCCCGTCGTTTCATCCAAAAACTTGATAACTAATCCTTCCACTAGTGACCTCATTAATCTCTATAACAGTGAAAGCGATATTTCCTCTATAGAAGATGAGGAATTGGAGACTTCGCCGCACCAGTTCAAGAAGGATTCTAGGCAAGACAAACATAGTCCTAGGACGAGAAAGCACAAGTAGTTTTTCTCTTCTTTTATACTTTATTTTTATGGCTTCCTTTCTTTCCTGGAACTGCCGGGGTTTTCGTCAAAAAATTGATGACGTAAAAGACATCATAAATAAACACAAGCCAGCTGCAATCGCCCTCCAGGAGACCTATTTAAGAAACAATGATACCACTAACATTCGTCATTTCACTATATTGAGAAAAAATTACGATGATGGCCAAAGAGCATGTAGAGGTGTTGCTTTGCTTACCTCCCATGACTTACCAGTTACTCAAAACAAATCTCCAAGCTGTTGCTGTAAGACTTCATGTCAATACTTTAATAACAATATGCAACTTATACCTACCTCCTAATACCCATATCGCCACTTCTGACTTAAATAATATAATAGGATTGGATTGGATATGATTTTGTGGCATTGAGTCCTCTTGGGACATATTATACCAAACTCATGATAAAAAAAATCAAATATATAATATAATAATGAAGTGAAATGAGTAAAAACATGATGAATGAATACTACATAAAATTATATGTGATGGATAAAACCAATGTCATGTAAAAAGCTAAAAATATTTGGATGAGGATTCTCCCCAACCATGTCTTCTAAAGTCAAGGAATAAGAATTAAAATATTTAAGACGTTGATAATTAAAATGAGAACACTATTAAAATGTGTTTCACCGTAAGTGGACAAATGCAGTAGTTACAAATGGGATGATCTTCTCCAAGGAGGTGTCTATGGGTTATTCGCGTGTGACCAATACGGAGACGTGTTAGATTTACATCCTGTCTTCTAAAAGGTAGCGATTTCCATTGAATTATATTTCATTTTAAAGCATGGAGTTTGTTATCCGTTTGTTCATTCCATTCGTTCTGCCATTTTGTTTCTAAAAATTTGTAAATAAAAGATTTTAAGTCACGGAAAGGGATAGTATGGTTAAAATTATTTACGGCAGATTTGGCGGCTTTGTCAACTATTTCATTACCTGATCTCCCAACATGAGATGGGATCCAGAAAAATATTAACTTAAAATTTTTGGATGAAAGATGATAAATTATTTTTAATGACTCTAAAACAATAGGATGACTGTCATGATCAGGATGCTTCAATGATTGTAAAACGCTTAATGAATCTATAAAAATGATACAGTTTTTATGACAATGATCGGATATGTATTCCAATGCTTTATATATCGCCATGATTTCAGAAGTAAAAACAGAACATGAAGAATGAAGTTTAAAACTGTGAACAGAGTGATTAATAGTGAACGCAGCTCCAACATAGTTTGCCCTTTTCGATCCGTCAGTGTAAACTTGTATAAAATTTGTGTATTTTTCTATATGGTTTTGAAAAAGCTGTTTGTAAATAATATCAGAGGTATCTGCTTTATTAAAATTTTGGAACGGGTTTTGAAATTCAAAATAATGATTAAACCAAGGAGAGAAATAATAAAGTTTTTTCTGGGTGACGTCAAGTGAAGAAATTTCGGTTCCGTCCATTAAATCCAGCATTCTTAAGTGAATTGTAGGGATGAAGGATGTTTTAGCTTGATAGAGGCGTTTTAAATACGGACTGTGATGAATGGTATGCAATGGGTAATGAGGGATTGAGGAAATTCTAAAATAATATTCTAAGGACAACAACTGTCGCCTTAAGTCCAGAGAGGGTTCAAAAGCGTCCACATACAAGCTGTTTATAGGTGATGTTTTAAAGGCACCAGTACATAAGCGCAAAGCTGTGTGGTGGATGGTGTTCAGAGTTTGAAGAGCAGATTTTCTTGCTGACCCATACACCACGCAGCCGTAGTCCAATTTAGATCGAATTAAAGCTCTATAAATCTTAAAAAGGCAAGTACGATCAGATCCCCATGATAATTTTGATAAAACTCGTAAAAATTAAGAGCCTTTTCGCAACGTTTGCGTAAATTTAAAATATGCGGTTGAAAAGTCAACTTCTTGTCAAATATGATGCCTAAAAATTTAAAATTGTCCACAACATTAATTAAATTATCTTTGAAAAATATTTCAGGGTCAGGATGAAGATTACGCTTTTTGCAAAAATGAACACAAGCGGTTTTAGAAGGTGAAAAACTGAAACCATTTTCATTAGTCCAATGTGTGATTTTATTTACTGCCTGTTGAAGTTGTCTCTCTATTAAACGAATGTCTTTAGCTGCGCATGAAATTTGCAGGTCGTCAACGTAAATAAGACCTTTAACTGATGGAGGCAATTGAGAAACGATATTGTTAATTTTTAAAATAAATAAAGTTACACTTAAAACACTGCCCTGTGGCACTCCCTCCTCTTGTATAATAATATCCGAGAAAATAGATCCAATCCTTACTTTAAAATATCTTTTTTCTAAAAAATTTTGAATAAAAATAGGCAGATTTCCTCTTATGTCATTATTAAAAATATCCTTTAAACTTCCATGTCGCCATGTTCTATCGTAGGCCTTTTCTATGTCGAAGAAAATCGAGACGATATGCTTATTTAAAAAGCGTTTCGTATATCGTTCTCGAGAGCGACTAGATTATCAACAGTTGATCGACTTTTTCGGAAACCACTTTGAAGTGGAGAGAGACATTTATCTGTTTCTAAAATAAAAACTATCCTCGCGTTTACCATCTTTTCTAAGATCTTGTATAAGCAGCTTATCAGGGCTATTGGACGGTAGTTCGAAGGATTCTTGGGGTCTTTATTCGGTTTCAGTATTGGTATTATGGTAGCATACCTCCATGACTGCGGAAAGGAGTGCTCGTTCCAAATTCTGTTGTAAAATTTCAGGAGATTATTTAGAGAACTATTTGAAAGATGTTTGAGCATGATGTAACTAATATTATCTGGGCCAGGAGTTGACTTGTGGACTAAAGACAGAGCCTTCATCAATTCGGAAAAAGTAAAATCACAATTATAAGATAATAAACGGTTTGAAGAAAAATTAACTTTATTCTTTTCAGATGCAATTTTAATTTTTTTTAAAGTAGCGGAGTAGTTATTGGAGCTAGATATTTCGGAAAGGCATGAAGCAATTGTGTTTGCTATGTCTTTGGGTGCCGATAGTATTTGGTTGTTATGTTCTAGAATAGGAATTTGTCTATTGGGGTAAACACCGGAAATTCTTTTAATTCTATTCCATAGTTGTTTGCTTGTGACTTTACTATTTATACTGTTGATATAATTCATCCAAGAATCCCTCTTACTCCGTCGTTGTATTTTTCGAAAGGTCGCTTTTGTTTTTTTATAAAAAATAGAGTTTTCACTTGTTGGATATCTATTAAAAATATTCCAGGCTTTCCTCTGTTTCCGATAGGCATCGCTACATTCCTCATTCCACCAAGGTTTTTTCTGTTTTTTAGACTTATTATTGACTTTTTAAATTGAGGCGTCCGCACTTGCTATAATTATGTCTGTAATTTTATTAGTTATTTCATTTATATCACCATTTTCTACCATATTAGTAAGGTCAGCAAGGCTAGTAAAAAGTGGCCAGTTGGCAGTTTCAAATATATAGTTTGGTTGGCTGACAGAGGGAGGTTGGTATTGGCCTGCATATTTTAGTTTTATAGGATAATGGTCACTATTATAAAGATAAGGATCCACAGAAAAGGTCCAAAATGGTAAAATTGAAGGAGTGCAAATTGCCAGATCTATTGAATGTTAAGTAAGTGAAGGTGAATGAAAGTAGGTAGGTTGACCGTTATTCATGATGCATAAATCATTGTCTGTTATTATTTTTTCAATTTGTTTGCCTCTATTATTAATGTCTGCACTGCCCCAGAGAATATGATGGCCATTTAGGTCACCAAGTATGATGAATGGTTGCGGAAGTTGATCTATTAAATTATTTAAGTCGAAAGTGGCTATATGGGTGTTAGGAGGTAAGTATAAATTGCATATTGTTATCAAAATATTGACATGAAGTCTAACAGCAATAGCTTGCAGATTTGTTTTTAGGTTAATTTGAGTAACTGGAAAGTCATGAGAGGTTAGGAGTGCAACACCTCCACATGCTCTTTGGCCATCATCGTAATCTTTTCTAAATATACTGAAATAACGGATGTTGGTGGTATCACTGTTTTTTAGATAGGTCTCCTGGAGGGCGATTGCAACTGGATTGTGCTTGTTTATGATGTCCTTAACATCATCAATTTTTTGTCGAAAACCCCGGCAGTTCCAGGAAAGAAAGGAAGCCATAAAAATAACGGATAAAAGAAAAGAGAAAACTACTTGTGTTTTCTCGTCCTAGGACGAGATCTGTCTTGCCGAAGATCCTTCTTGGACTTGGGTGGCGAAGTCTCCAAGCCATCACTCTCTACAGATGAAATATCGCTTTCAGTGTTATATAGATTTATGAGGTCGTTGGTGGAAGGATTAGTTATCAAGTTTCTGGTTGTAACATCAGGCTGAAGAGAGGTTTGAGAAGTACTTTTAGCTATTTTGATATTACTTTGTTCAGATGATATGGATCTTTTTAAAGAAGTATTGATAGACCGATTTGGTTGATTTATCTGTTTTGTATTGGATTAGGTTGTAGCTGATGCTTTAGAAAAAAGAGGCGTTATAGGTTGGTTCATTGAAGTTTTATGTTGGGCAGATGGCTTAAAAATAGTTACATCGGTTTGAGTTCCGTTAGTTTTGAAAGTTTTTTTACTATTGAAGAGTAAGAAATTCCAGGTTTCGGGGTGCGATCATTTATAATTTTTCGGGCCTCAGGAAATGAAATGTTTTGTTGAACTTTTATTGTTTGAATTTCTTTTTCAATTTGGAATTTAGGGCAAGACCTGGCAAAAGCTGGATGATCACCTTTTGCAGTTTACACAGCAAAGGGATGATGATGTACAGATATCGGTCTTATGATCTATACTGGAGCATTTTGCACAGGTCTCTTTGCCACAGCAAGCTAAGAAAGAGTGTCCAAATCTTTGGCATTTGAAGCAACGAACTGGGTTAGGTATGAACGGTCGAACTGGGCAATTCAAATAGGCTATTTTAACATGTTTTGGGATAGTTGGTGTATTAAAAGTTATTATATCATGTTTGGTGGAGATTCTTTGGCCATTTCTTGATATAGAGATTCTTTTGACATCTGTTACGTTTTGTTGGGCCAGGGATTCAAGGATGTCTTCTTCCGTATCATGAACTAAATCTGACACTGAAATTACGCCTCTTGATGAATTTAATGTTTTGTGGGGTGTTACAGTCACTGCTATTGGCCCGACGGATTTTATTTTTTGAATGTTTGATGCCTGTACTTTATTTGAAATTTCAATTAGTACATCTCCTGCTAATGTTTTTTTAATGTTTTTGGTCTCTCCAACCATTCCCAGTATCGTTTTATGGAGTAAGATTGCTGATATGTTCTTAAGGTTACCCTCATTACTTTTCATTACAAAAAATGTTTGTTCTGGTAAATTACTTTCATTTTTTTTTATTAATTTGGTGCTCCACTGAAGGAGAAGTTGAGTTTGGGTTTTCCATGTTTGAAAATTTAATGTTCAGTCCCCGGCGGCACCACCCACCATGGAGTCCAACGAGGGGATACAGATTCCTGCACCGGTGCTAGCCAGGGACTATACGGACCCAACTCACCTCTATGACTGTCCTAAGGAGCTAGTTGGTGAGCAGGTCCTTAGTCCTAGCAGGAGGTACCCACCAGCCGATCAATGTACTTGGACCAAAGTACACCTCCTGTTTATTCGAAGCAGGAGCCGAAGTAATGTATTGGGGCGTTATGTTGTCCCTCAATCACCAGGATCACCTTTTCCGAAGACACAGGTCTCCACGCACGGCAAACACGTGGGTGATATAATCCCCAAGAGGAGTTAAAAGCAGACTGGCGAAAAGCTTCTCAAGGGGAGCCCTCACCTCCGAAAAGGCAACCACAATGAGGGAGGAAGAAAAAGCAAAAAGCAGAAGGGTAGAGGAGAAGAACGAAAGATCACTCAGGTACCCCGGGGTTGTGAAGCCCGTACAAACCTAAAGAAGGAATGCCCCTGGGGGCAATAATATAATAGATCACCTTCCGCAACCATTCATCATACTTGGTGACCTAAATGGCCATCATATTCTCTGGGGCAGTTCAGATATTAATTCTAGAGGCAAGCAAATTGAAAAAATAAATACAGACAATGATTTATGTATTATGAATAACAGCCAACCTACTTACTTTCACTCACCTTCACTTACTTACCATTCAATAGATCTGGCAATTCGCACTCCTTCAATTTTACCATTTTGGACCTTTTCTGTGGATCCTTACCTTTACAATAGTGACAATTATCCTATAAAACTGAAATATGCAGGCCAATAGCAACATCACTCTGTCAGACAAACTAAATATATATTTGAAACTGCCAACTGGCCACTCTTTACTAGCCTCGCAGATATTTCTAACACAGTAGAAACTGGTGACATCGATGTAGTCACTTAAAAAATAACAGACATAATTATAGCTAGTGCTGACGCCTCAATTAAAAAAAGGCAGAAATGCGCCTAAAAAAACAAAAGAAACCTTGGTGGAATGAGGAATGTAGCGATGCGTATCGGAAGCAAAGGAAAGCCTGGAATATCTTTAACAGATATCCAACAAGAGAAAATTTTATTATTTATACAAAAACAAAAGCGGAATTTCGAAAAATTCAACGACGTAGTAAGAGGGATTCTTGGGTGAATTATGTAAACAGTATAAATAGCAAGACCACAAGTAAACAACTATGGAACAGGGTTAAAAGAATTTCCGGAGTTTACCCGAATAGACAAATTCCTATTCTAGAACATAATAATCAAATATTACCGGCACCCAAAGACATAGCAAACACAATTGCATCATGTCTTTCCGAAATATCTAGCTCCAACAACTACACTGAAAGTTTAAAAAAAATTAAAGTTGCATCTGAAAGGACTAAAGTTAATTTTACTTCAAACCGTACATTATCTTATAATTGTGATTTTACTTTTTATGAATTGACAAAGGCTTTGTCCTTAGTTCACAAATCAAGTCCTGGCCCAGATAATATTAGTTACATCATGCTCAAACATCTCTTAAATAGTTCTCTTAATCATCTCCTGAAGTTTTATAACAGAATTTGGAATAAGCACACTTTTCCGTAGTCATGGAGGTATGCTACCATAATACCAATACTGAAACCGAATAAAGACCCCAAGAATCCTTCGAACTACCGTCCAATAGCCCTGACAAGCTGCTTATGTAAAGTTCTAGAAAAGATGGTCAACGCTAGGTTGGTTTATGTTTTAGAAAAAGATAAATGTATGTCTCTCTCCACTCCAAAGTGGTTTGAGAAAAAATAGATCCACTATTGACAACTTAGTCGCTCTCGAGACGGAAATAAGAAACTCATTTGTTCAAAATAAGCATCTCGTCTCGATTTTTTTCGATATCAAAAAAGCATACGATAGAACATGGAGACATGGAATTTTAAGGGACATTTTTAAAAACGACATAAGAGGTAATCTACCTATTTTTATTCAAAAATTTTTGAAAAAAGATATTTTAAAGTACGGATTGGATCAATTTTCTTAGATGTTTTTATTCAAGAGGAGGGAGTGCCACAGGGCAGTGTTTTAAGTGTTACTTTATTTATTTTAAAAATTAATGATATTGCTTCTCAATTGCCTCCATCAGTGAAAGGTCTTATTTACGTTGTCGATCTGCAAATTTCATGCGCAGCTAAAGACATTCGTTTAATTGAAAGACAACTTCAACAGGCCGTTAACAAAATCACTCATTGGACTAACGAAAATGGTTTCAGTTTCTCACCTTCCAAAACCGCGTGTGTTCATTTTTGTAAAAAACGAAATCTTCATCTTGACCCTGAAATATTTTTCAAAGATATTTTAATTAATGTTGTGGACAATTTTAAATTTTTCGGTATCATATTTGACAAGAAGTTGACTTTTCAACCGCATATTTCAAATTTACGCAAACGTTGCGAAAAAGCTCTTAACATTTTACGGGTTTTATCAAAATTATCATGGGGATCTGATCGAACTTGCCTTTTTAAAATTTATAGAGCTTTAATTCGATCTAAATTGGACTACGGCTGCGTGGTGTATGGTTCAGCAAGAAAATCTGCTCTTCAAACTCTGAACACTATACACCACACCGCTTTACGTTTATGTTCTGGTGCCTTTAGGACTTCTCCTGTAAGCAGCTTGTACGTAGAATCTTTTGAATCTTCCCTGGACTTCAGACGACAGTTGTTATCACTGGAATACTATTTTAGAATTTCCTCAATCCCTCATCACCCATTGCATACCATTGATCACAGCCCATATGTAAAATGCCTTTATCAAGCCAAAACATCCTTCATCCCTACATTCCATTTAAGAATGCTGGATTTAATGAACGGATCCGAACTTTCTTCACATGACGTCACCCAGAAAAAACTGTATTATTTGTTTCCTTGGTTTAATCATTATTTTGAATTTCAAAACCCGTTCCAAAATTTTAATAAAGCAGATACCTCTGATATTATTTACAAACATCTTTTTCAAAACCATATAGAAAAATACACAAATTTTATACAAGTTTACACTGACGGATCGAAAAGGGCAAACTATGTTGGAGCTGCGTTCACTATTAATCACTCTGTTCACAGTTTTAAACTTCATTCTTCATGTTCTGTTTTTATTTCTGAAATCATGGCCATATATAAAGCATTGGAATATATATCTGATCATTGTCATAAAAACTGTATCATTTTCATTGATTCATTGAGCGTTTTACAATCATTGAAACATCCCGATCATGACAGTCATCCCATTGTTTTAGAGTCATTAAAAATAATTTATCATCTTTCTTCAAAAAACTTTAGCTTGGTATTTTGTTGGATCCCATCTCATGTTGGGATATCAGGAAATGAGGTGGTTGACAAAGCCGCAAAATCGGCCGTAAATTATATTAAACATACCATCCCTTATCATGACTTGAAATATTTTACTTACAAATTTTTAGAAGACAAATGGCAGAACGAATGGAATGATCAAACGGTGAACACACTCCATGCTTTAAGACCAAATATAATTCAATGGAAATCGCTACCTTTTAGAAGACAGGATGTAATACTAACACGACTCCGTATTGGACATACTAGGATCACCCATAGACACCTCCTCCTCGGAGAAGATCATCCCATTTGCAATTACTGGATTTGCCCGCTAACCGTTAAACATATTTTAATAGAATGTTCTCATTTTAATAGGCAACGACTTAAATATTTTAATTCTTATACATTGGCTTTAGAAGACATGGTTGGAGAGTATCCTCATCCAAATATTTTTAGCTTTTTACATGACATAGGTTTTATCCATCATATATAATTTTATATAATATTCATTCATTATGTTTTGACTCATTCCACTTTATTATTGTATTACATAAATGATTTTTTTTTTAACTTGAGTTTGGCATAATATGTCCTAAGAGGACTCAATGCCACAAAACCAAATCCAATCCACATCAATTAAATAATATTTTTTTTATAAAGTCTTGAGAAAAATAAAGTTTGGGTTTTCTTAAAACCTTCATTGTAAAGGGGAAGAAAAATAACATAACTGAGATATGAAGGTCAAAGAATTTTATTTATTCAGATAAAGTTACATTTTCCCCCTACAACTTGAGCCATGTGTTTTATTCAAAGATATTATTTTTCTTTTAGGTCTTCCATACATAGTTTTCATTTTTGTTAAATAAGTATTTTTCACATATTCTTGAGGAAACTTGTTGATTGTCAATATTTTATTAAACTGTTCAAAAGCCTCTGGTCTTCCAGTTCGATTTCTCAATAGAAAATTCAACAGTTGTACAACATCAGAACCAGGAATCGCTTTTTGATTTACCATAAGTTCTTTGTTTGGATTCCAAGAGATATCATTCTGTTTGAGAAAATCTATGATCTTTCGTGCAGTATCTTTAAGTTTCACAGGAAGAGTTTCCAAAATCTTGTTTTCCACTTCAAAGTTGTTTTCAGGTTCTGGTTCTGTAGTGTTATTGTGTCCACGGAATTAGCAATATTCACATTTGGGAAGGTAACATATTTTTGCAAAATTTGATTATATAACTTCACTTTGTCATCGTCACTCAGTTTCTTTTTCAAAGTATCTTGAATCTGTGCATCCAATTCACTTAAATGATGTTCTTCAGATTCTTGCATGCGGTCTTATGGCACCAATGCAAACTTTTTGCTATGCTCCATGGATAAGTGAGGATAAAACCGTTAAGGCAGTTGGAAGTTGAAAGGATAAAAATCCGTCACCTTTTTGGACCAAAAGACGTCTTTTCCTATAGAGAGGTACTCGTTTCTGAGCTAGTGTTCTCAAAGTTCTTTTGAATGGAACGAGTCGCTTTTTAGTACGTTTGCTGATTGGAAGATTTCCTTTTAATAGATTCAATACACATTCACAGATGGATTTGATGAGACAATTTGGACATTTTTTCAACACTTTGTATTTTTTACGGCTTTTCTTTAAGAGTTCCAGATATTCTACGTCCTTCTGTGAGGGCATTTTAGATCGAAATGATTTTAGCAGATACTCTTTCCTTTATATATGCAGCGTAAACACCCGATTTGAACAAAGCACAACAGTGAAATTCGATAGGGTGTTGAGAACAGTTTACTTAAACTTTATTGTATAAATCTTTTATCTTGGGGACATTCCAAGCTTTCAATAGGGCACATTAGGTTAATTAAAAATTTTACTTTTTTTTTGTCCTTTTACGTAAATTGTAGAGTACGTCAATGACAAGTATTGAAGAATAACACTAAGAGCTGTATTAGGTAATGTGCCCGAGTTCCACTCCATTTGATGTCTGTTGTTTACCAGCCAAGAGAAATACTTTTGTTGAAACACTGATAAATTATTCCAATGCATAGGAGGGAGAAAGGACCAACATGCATGATGTCCTTCATTGACGGAATAAAAAGCCAATTCCTTGACAACGAAAAAATCCGGTTTCATCTGAAAACCTTCGAAATCAAGCACGTTAGGACTGGACATATTGAGGGTTCCACGTCTGAAACTGTTCATTTAAACCTCCTACTATGACACGATTTCTTTTAAATTTATGCCGCAAAAGTTTATGCAAAGAGTAAGAATCTTTCGCTTGCAACCATTTCTTTATATGCTGTGATTTTACGCGACCTTTTAAGACCCTATGCAAAGCATTGATACCACCAAAGCTAGCGGGAAGTTTGGGCTCCTTATACGTCTGTCTCAAAGTTTCTTCCTCCTCCATTTTATCACAGGATACGAACTAACCAAATGCTAATATGCATAACAACTGATTAAATAATAAGAAACATACTGTTTTTATACTTCTCCCCTACATCTCATTATCATTCAAGCCCTTCTTAAAATAACTTTATACGAATGTTTACTTTAAAATTTTAAACTTGTTCATGTCAAAAATAAATTAATAAATAAACATTTTCAAATAAAGTATACTCAAAAAAAATGAATATAGGTACAAATAAACAATATTTTATTACGTTTTTAAAAATTATAAATACAAAATATTATTATTATTATTATTATTTTGCAGGAAAATGACTATTAATGATCCTGATAATATTCAAGTGTTTCTGGAGGACAAAAAACATCTATTACCTCTCTCAACACATCTTGTAGACACAATTAATTCAAAAACTTTGCGGTCAACTAAAACGCCGGTTTTGACAAAAATAAAAAGTTCTTATCATCCCAAAGTCTGTAATAAAATGTATCCGCTATATCCGAAAGGTCCACTGCAAATGTAGCCGAATTAAAATGTTCCACTTTGGTCGCCCACAGTTCTTCAGCATAATATTCGGGATCCTTTAAGTTTCCCTTTTCCTTAATGCAATCATACACCGAGTCACGAAGCAGTTCTGAAAGGCACTTAGTCCCTAGACTTACGTCTAAGGAGTCTGGCAGAGAATCTTCAATAGTTTCTCCTTGCTGTTGAGATTTGTATGCAGTGAAAAAATCCATAGACCCATAAACATGGTCCAACACGCTCACGCAAATCTCGTTGGAATTGGTTTTTCATTTCCAACCACTGTGCAGAGGATATAGTAATACTTTTTGTTACCTTTTCATCATTTTGTGCCGTTTGAAATCGTGAAGAGGTGAATGTTTCAAAGTCCTCACTCTCTATTTTACATTCCTCTGGTTTCATGAAGAAGCCACCTCTGAGGTCTCTGGGTTTGGATGGTAAAGCTCCTGGTCTCATGATGAATTCAGTCCAACTAGGGTTCAGCGTAACACCGTCTTTAGTTGGGTATAAAGTGTTTCCATATTTCTTGAATCGTCTGATGTGCACAGTTACGTTTCCACGAAAAGTGCTCGGGTAGACGAAGACGGATTTTCCAATGTGGAACTTCCCTTCTGGAATTTTATCCTCATCAAAGATTCCATCCTGTAAATTAAAAAAAAAAAGAACGAAATGAGATTTTCTGACATAAATAATAAAATATAAAACATTAGTTTCCTTGAGAAAATTATTCAGGTAACAGAAAAGAATAATAAAATGTATATATGACAAACAACTTACGTTTTATTCAATCTTAATTCTCTTGCTACTACTTCTTTCAGGCATCATGTCAGATAAAAGACATCGCTTCTTGCTAAAGGTTGTTGTTGTCCCCATATCTAAGAAATCCAACAAGCTAAAATATAAAATCACAGAATGTGGGAATAATAGTGTCAAGCTCGTGTTGAACGATATAACTGACTGTACAGCCTGGAAGTTCCGTGGTCGAAATATAGTCCAAGGTGTACGATGATACGCTGAACAAGTAATGATGTTACGCGCATGCTCTCCTATTGGTCCTGAACATGTATTCCTCCGTGCTTCCAATGAAAATCGCTGTGATTCGCCACTTTCATGTTCAAACTTGTAGATATTACGTCACTCATGATGTCACGTCGCGTCTTGTATTCCTCCGCGAACCCGTTCAGCGAAAATCGGTGTAATTCAGCACTTTCATGTTCAAACTTGTAAATATGACGTCATTTACTACGTCACTCCGCGTCTTGCTGAAATCCATCCAGGTCCAAATGTAAACACATGTTTTGAAGTGTTGCCACTCATCCATAAAGAAACTTACATGTAATTTTAAAAATTTTAAACAACTCAACTCCATTCCTAGAAATATAAATTATTATTAAGTAGAAACAGGAATCCGACAACCCAACTTAACTCAACATTACGTCACAGTGAAATCTCTGAGAAAAATCCAAAGTTCAAAAATGTAAACAAACCGTTCCTATCGTACGCAGACCGCCTGTTGCCATTCAACAGTAGATAAACTCTAAAGAATCTGAAACCGAAACTAAGAACATCAAGTGTTGCCATTCAACAGTAGATAAACTCAAAAGAAACCAAAAACTAACAACTCCACTATTTTTCATTCAGCAGCAGGACCCCTACACCTCAACTCTGTATGACATCACTTCCGGTCTGGATGGCGTCATATGGCCACGCCCCTTTTTGATGACGTCACTTCCGCCGCATATGTGGGCATGTATACTACTCAGAGCCATGATAGAAAAACTACTAAATCACGGTTATGATACTAAAACTTCCCAACTTTCTTCGGAACTGTTTTTTAAGGATGCCGCCGGTCGAATGAATGTTTTCGATTCGGCAGATACTGAGCCTAACGATGGATTCAATAAACGGACAGAAATGTTCAAACTCATCGGTTGATATGATTGGTCGATTACACTTGGATATGTTTCACCAAGAACGACTTTTTCTGAACATGGTAGATGTGTATTATTTGGACTTGTCTTAACTGGCCAAAACATGAATTATGCAGTTTAGCACAAAATAAAACGACGCTGGAAATGTATAAAATTTACCAAAAAATTGATTCAGTGGGATTTATTAGATGCAACGAATTTTTCAATCTGTTCTTCAGTGACTCAGTTTGTGGGAAAACAATATGCGAGTGTGTTTACAATTCTTTAAATGTCTTTGAAAACCGCTGCTTGGAATTTACTCAAAATACTGTCGATTCAATCAGCGAGTGTGAGCTCGTGGCACGCACAATTAAAGGTTGCACAGATATTGTCTGTAAAGTATAAAAGTCAAAGCTTTTTTAAACTAAACACATATTGGAATATGGAGCTCCCTAACCTTGTTCATCCTTCTACATGTCTTCTCAGCGGTCCTAATCTAAATTCCGTTCGAAATGCTTTAATTATCATAGACGATTTGATGACAGAGTTAGCCAGTGATACTCGTTTAAGTAACCTTTTTACGAAAGGAAGTCATCATAGAAATCTTTCAATTATTTTTATAACCCAAAATTTTTTTCATCAAGGCAAAGAAATGAGAAATATTTATTTAAATTCACATTACGTAGTTTTATACAAAAATCCCAGGGATAGAAGTCAAATTCTGCATTTAGCAAGACAAATGTTTCCCAGGAAAATAAAAGCTTTTCAATTAATTTTTGAAGATGCTACCTCAAAGCCCTGTAGTTATTTGCTCATTGACTTACGACCCGAGACGATTGAACGGTTACGATTACGTTCAGGAATCTTTCCTGGTGATAAACATTTAGTGTATGAACCTCGTTAAGTCATCTACTATTTATGTGAAAAGATAGGAAAAGATTTTTTTTTTAGAAAAGTCTGAGTTCGAGACATTATAAGCTTGGACTTTCCCCCAAGGTCAAATATAAAACATAGTGTGCAAGCAAAATAAATCATTTCTATTCAGTATGCCTTCTCAAAATGATGAGGAATATTTGAAACTATTACAAAAAAAAAAAAACGAATGTGTTGAAAATTTGTCCAAATAGTCTCATCAAATCAGTTTGTGAATGTGTATTAAATCTTCTAAAGGGAAAGCTTCCTGTCAGTAAGCGTACCAAGAATCGACTAGTTCCTTTCAAAAATACTTTGAGAACACTCGCTGCGAAAAGAGTTCCTTTTATAGGAAAAGACGTCTTTTGGTACAAAAAGATGACGGATTTTTATCCTTTCTCATTCCTACTGCCTTAACTGTCTTATCATCTCTTATCTCCATGGAACATAGCAAAAAGTTTGCATTGGTATCAATAGACTGTATGCAAGAATTTGAAGATCATCTAAGTGAATTAGATAAACAGATTCATTTTGAAAAAGAAAAGAAAATAAGTGACGATGACAAAGTGAAGTTATACAATCAAATATTACAAAAATACGTTACATTCCCAAATTTGAATGTTGTTAATCAATTCGACAAGAAACTTCCACTGAAAGACACTGTAAACCATATTGACATAGAAAATAGGATCCTGGATTCAGTTCCTGTGAAACATAAAGATACTGCTACAAAAATTATAGACTTTCTAAAGTTACAAGATATTTCCTGGAATAATAAGAGAGAACTTGTGCTAATTAAAGAAGAAATTCCTGGTTCAGATGTTGTGCTACAGGGAAAAAAAGCATTAGGAGGCAACTAGTATTTTAAACTGAAATAAATATATATATATATATATATATATATATATATATATATATATATATATATATATATATATATATATATATATACAATTTTTCCCCAAAAATAGGTGAATGTACTATAAAAGAAAGACAACAAGGTAAAATGATAGAAAAAATTTTTTATTTTGTTTTTAAATAATCTTAAAACTTTTTAGAAAGCAAAAAATTTTTTTTTCATGATATAAAGTTATAAAGTAACACATAAATATTTCATTAGAATTAAAAAATATATGTAAAAAAATACATATATAAATATACACATGTGATGTCAACACTCGAAGGGCACTGAATCTGGTATTTGGAATGAGTGCACGTGTTGTCACACGCAATATTTATTAAAATAATAGAAGATGGTACACATTTACGTCCACAAAGGACTAATCGCATGTAAATGTTCTGTGAAACAATAACAAAATTACAATAACATCCACAGAGGATATTACGCCGTTGATTCAGGGAACTCGCTATTTAGTCCACAGAGGACACATATGAGCCACAGAGGTCTCAAAAGATTCGCATAAAAAGTACGGAAGAGTGGCCACGCAGGTCTCAACTCTCTCCGGTCACAGAAAAAACTGAAGACCCTCCGCCGCGGGCAAGGGATCAAGCCTTTTCCCCTTAGCGTTCTTGGTGATTCGTGTCCACGATGAAATAGTTCCTTCTCCTTTCGGTAGTAGGTGGGGAGGCGAAATGATTCCGCTCCTACACATATATAAGCACACAAAACCCCACTTTTCTAAGTTTTCTCAATAACCATATGGAAGTGTCATATCGGGTTTCAATACTCTCTTTGTGTACACTGTTTTATATATTTTGGTTTCTTCCTTATTTACAATCCGTCGTCGTTTTTTATCAAGGCATATCTTTGAAGGGTTGTGAATAGGAATACACAGGCCTGAGGATCCATACTGCAAACTAGCTCCTGCACTGATTGAAAATTCAGAATTTGTGCATTTCTGAAGTTCAGAGTGAAACCCCTGATTTTGCAACATGTCTTTCCGGCTGTCGTCTCATATGCATAATTTTATGGACCACCTGCAAAAAAAAATAATAATAATAAGTGATAAAATTCTGTGGACATAAGGTAAAAAAAAACAAATTCATTTTGAAAGAAGTCGTAGAAAAAAATAATTCAATCATTTATTTCATTTAATAGTGTACTTTTTTTTTCAAAACACCCCCCCCCCCCCCCAAAAAAAAAAATATATATATATATATATATATATATATATATACTAACCAGACACAAATGTAGAGACCACGTCTCCATCTAATTCGTCAGTGAAATCACCTAGGAAGTTTCCATGGGGAGGGTCATTGGTCACGTCACTGGCGTAAATGATGGAGTCTGTGTCGTGGTGCAAAACAGCTTTGTCCAGCTTTTCCATTTCGCTGTACATCCAATACTGACCTTCTCTGGAGTCTATCGATTTCAACGTTTACAATTTTCCTTGCACCACCACCTCCCAACTCTCTTCTGACTGTGATTATATCGACATGGAATCCTGAATCCATGGCAATTTCTTCCTTGGACTGCAAAACCTTTAACACGGACTCCTAAACCTTTTCCACAGTCAAGTTTGAAACTGGCATCAGCTCGGTGGAGATGGGTTCAACCAAACCAACTGCTTGAATGTATGCTCGAATCAGGTCATGACCTCTCAAATCTTCCGTCGCCCGTTGAATGATACGTTCAAATATCCACCTGACAAGCTGCGCAGTTGCACGAAGGGGGTTGGTTGGATTGGGTTTTCTGGCGCAAGGTCCAAAATTGGACAAGCTGCGCCAAACGCCGGATAAAACAATAAAATTATTGTAGATGTAAAAATATTAAAAATCAGTGCGAAAAGATTCCAGCGCAAATTTTTTTTTTTTACGATAAAATATTTTGAAAAAAAAAAGTCAATAATTTGAGCTTTAAATGTACCTAAAATATGCTGACCTACAATACATATGGAAGATAATGAATAAAAATATGATGTAAAATACCAAGAGTAAGAGTTATGTAGTTAAAAGTATGATGGTAATATATTATATCGCATGTAAAAAGCCAACGGCATTTAAAAATGGGAAAAGATTTGGATGGGGATTTTCACCTACTAAGGCATCCAATTTTAAAAATGAATAACTAAAAAATCTATTACGAAGAGAGTTAAAAACAGGGCATGTAATTAAAATGTGATGAACAGTAAAAGGTACGCTACACACGTCACACGCAGGGGCCCTCTCTCCTAAGAAAAGATGCCTGTGTGTAAAACGTGTGTGTCCGATTCGAAGGCGCGTTAAAATCACGTCTAATCGACGAATCGTTAGGCAGGGTCGGATGGAGATGATTGGCTGGATAGCATGAAGTTTGTTATTAATTTGCATACCCCAATCTTGGTACCAATCGTTTAAAACAAGGTCTTTGGTAGTTAATTTAAGATCGTTATAAGGGATATCGATATTTATTAGAGTCGTCGCACTTTTAGCTGCAGCATCGGCTTGTTCGTTGCCAGCTATCCCGACGTGACCTGGGATCCAACAAAACAATACTTCGAAACCGCGTCGAGAGAGCAGACGATGAGCATTGAGTACATCTAATGCATAAGAGTGTCGAGGATTGTTCAATAACAAGGAATCCAAGACGCTTTTCGAGTCTGTATAAATAATAAATCGACCCCTTTTGAGCCCAGCTATGTATTTTAATGCCTTGTATACTGCGAACATTTCAGCTGTAAAGATCGAAATAAAAGAAAGTAAATGGAAGTTAACAATATAGTTCCCAGAAACGATGGCGCAACCAACGTAATCAGAAAGTTTGGATCCGTCTGTGTATACTGCTATATAATTTTTGTAAAAGTTTCTATGAGAAGTAAAAAGTTGACGATAGATAATATCATTTGTATTTAATTTTTTAAAACCATTAAAAATATCCAAGAGTTTCAATTTTTTTGTTTCCCAAGGTGGAGTAGGAAAAAATGGACGTTTGGCAACGTCAATAGTATTTAGAGGTGTATTACTCAGGGCATGTCGCATCCGTAGGCTAAAAGGTGGAATACAGGACGGGCGATTTTGGAAAAGGCGATCAAGTGAATTCTGAAGGAATAAATTTTTTAGTGGATGACAAGGATGACACATGATGCGGAAATAAAATTGAAGCGACAAAATGGTTGGTTGGTTGGTTGATTTGAATTTTATGGCGCAAGGTCCAAAAGCGGACAAGCTGCGCCAAACACGAGACAGAGCATAACCAAGTAAGTTAAAAATAAAAGTAGGATTAATTTTCAGCCAAATGGTAGTTTTAAATTACAGTATGTAAAAGAATTAGAACACATTATCATCGTCATGAATATAAAACTAGTGAATGATACTTAAAGGTTGATACAATGAAATATGAAAGATAAAGTGTTAAATGGAATTTAAAAATTTGATGGCATTTAAAAAGATTTGGGTGGGGATTTTCCCCAATCAAATCCTGCAGGTTTAAAATTGATTTATGGAAGAAGTATTGACGGTGAGGATTAAAAACAGGACAAACGACTAAGATGTGGTGAACAGTAAAAGAGACTCTACATGTACTACACACTGGCATCGTTTCCCCTAGTAAAAGATGTCTGTGGGTGAAACGCGTGTGTCCAATTCGAAGACGATTTAAAAGTACATTGGAACGTCGCACTGGTAATGTGGACCACACTGAGGTGTCTGAACGGATGCTATGGAGCTTGTTATTGTTCTGTGCGTTCCAATCATTTTCCCAATCGTTCCACACAATGTCTCGTACAACATGTCGTAGATCATCGTATGGAATGTGTATATTTATTGGAGTAATAGCATTTCTGGCTGCAACATCCGCCAGTTCATTACCTACAATCCCGACGTGTCCGGGTATCCAACAAAAGGTAATTCCGAAACCACGCCGGGTAAGTTTTTGGTTTATTTTTAAAACGGCGTGTGCCAGGGGATGTCTCCAACACTCAGATGTTAGCGACTCTAATACACTTTTTGAATCTGTGTATATAATAATAATAATAAAATTGCCGATTGGCCGATTTGAAATATATTGCAACGCTTTGTATATGGCTAAAATTTCTGTTGTAAAAACTGAAACTAAAGATGGTAATGAATAACTAAAGGAACTCGAGTGACACACAAATGCACAGCCTGCATGATCAAAAGACTTCGATCCATCAGTGTAAATTGCTGTATGGTCGCTAAAATGGTGACGATGAGAAGAGAAAAGTTGTCTGTAAATGATTGCACTTGTGTTGGATTTTCCATAGTTATGAAATAATTTTAAGTATGATAAGTTTGGGAATCTCCAAGGTGAAAAAGAAAAATGAAGCTGCTCAGCAACATTTATGGAATGGAGATGGGTATTTTCCAGGGCATTTCTCATACGCAACCCAAATGTAGGAATGCAGGAGGGGCGATTCCTAAATAGACGGTCACAAGAGTTATACAAGGATGTATGTTGTAGTGGATGACTTAATATGCGGTAGTAAAGTCGTAGTGACAACAGTAGACGTGTAGAAGCCAAAGATGGTTCGTGGCATGTTATGTATAGGCTTTTGACGGGTGAAGTCCGAAAAGCTCTGGAACAGATCCTCAGTGCTGTATGATGTATTGTATCGAGCTTTCGTAGCACAGATTGACGAGCAGAGCCGTAGGCTGCACACCCATAGTCTAATCTGGAACGAATTAAAGCTCGATAAATGCTAAGCATGGAGGACTGTTCCGCCCCCCAAGATGTATTAGATAGCACTTTTAAGAGATTAAGCTTTTTCTCGCAAGACATCCGCAGCTGCTCGACGTGGGGAAGATAGGTAAGTTTCCGGTCAAAAACGATACCCAGAAATCTTACTCTATCAACCACTGCAATTTTATTACCAACCATGAAGATCTCTGGGTCAGGTTTCTACGTCGGCAGAAATGAACGCAGGATGTCTTTTGAGCGGAGAAGCTGAAACCGTTGTCGACACTCCACCGCGTCAAGCGAGATACAGCTGTCTGCAGTTGTCGCTCAGCGTACCGCATGTCGTTTCCTTGACAATGAATACTGAAGTCATCCACGTACAAATTACCCTGGACGGATGGAGGTAATTGATTTAAAATATTGTTTATTTTTATAGAGAAAAGGGTAACACTAAGGACGCTACCCTGGGGTACGCCTTCTTCTTGGATATGAAGGTCCGATAAAGTTGAACCAATGCGAACCTGAAACTGACGTAGTGCTAGAAAATTTTGTATAAAAATCGGCAGATGTCCTCGAAACCCAAGTGAATGTAAGTCACGGAGAGTTCCGTATCGCCATGTGCGATCGTACGCCTTCTCCATATCAAAGAAGATGGAAACCAGATGGTTTCGGCGCAAAAACGCACGGCGAGCTTGAGTTTCAAGGGACAGGATGTTATCTACCGTAGAGCGGGCAACCCTGAAACCGCTCTGAAAAGGTGACAGAGCCTGAGTCGTCTCAAGGATGTGAACGAGACGAGCATTCACCATCCTTTCAAAAAGTTTGCACATGCAGCTGGTGAGTGCGATTGGCCGATAGTTATATGGATTAGTTGGATCCTTTCCAGGTTTTTGAAAAGGTATAACTATGGCACGTGTCCAAGCCAATGGGAAAGTATGCTCCTCCCATATACGGTTAAATAGATGTAAAAGGTTACAAAGGGAATGACGAGGAAGGTGTTGAATCATTGCATATGAAATACCATCAGGACCAGGTGCAGTCAACTTGGTTCTTTTCATGCATCTCATCAGTTCCCTTTCCGTAAATCTACAGTTGTATGCTAGTTCGGATCGAGGTTGAAAGTTGAGGCGATGCGACTCTGCATGATGTTTTGCGAGTTGAAATGTTTCTGTGTAATTGGTGGTATTGGAAGCTGCAGAGAAAGCTCGTGCGATGACATTGGCTATCTCGGCAGCATCAGACACTTGTTGGCCGTTCTCTTCCACAAAGGAGATCGAGTAATCGGAATGAAAACCCATCGCTTTCCGAACCCTGTCCCACAACTGTTTTGAGGGAGCGGCAGATGTTATGCCTGAGACATACCTTATCCATGATTCCCTTTGGCTCTGACGTCGCACTCGGCGAGCGTTTGCTTTCGCACGCTTGAAGGAAAGTAGATTTTGCGTGGTGGGGTACCGGCGGAAGATGCCCCACGCCTTCCTTTGGATCTTAATCGCTGCAGTGCATTCAGGAGTCCACCAAGGTTTACAAAATTTACGAAAGGTGGGAGATTTCTTGGGGATCGTTGTATCAGCAGCTGTAATTATAACATCGGTGACTGCTACAATTGCGTCATCTATGCTGCCCTCTATCATCTGTTCTGTTATAATGGCCTGAGATGCAAAGTCAGGCCAGTCGGCTGCCTCATAAACATATCGTGACGGGCGGCTAACAGGATCACTTCTACCAATATGAGTAACGAATATTGGGAAATGATCGCTGTTGCGCAGGTCACTACCGACAAAAAAAGATAGAGAAAGTAATATAGAAGGTGAGCAGATGGCGAGGTCTATTGCATGAAATGTGCGGGACGGTTCGTGGAAGTAGGTAACTTAGCCGTTATTGAGCAGACAGAGACAGCGATCTGTGATCAGCTGTTCAATCTGTCGCCCACGGGAATTGGTATCCCTACTTCCCCAAAGTACACTATGAGCATTAAAGTCACCGAGTATAATAAATGGCTCTGGTAATTGATCCACTAAGTTCTCAAGGCTCTGTTGTTGGATGGTGTCGTTTGGTGGTAAATATAGAGTACAGATGGTAATCATCCGTCGTATTTGCATTTTGACAGCTATTGCTTGCAAAGGAGTGTTGAGCGGAATAGCGAGAGATGGGTATGCTTGGGAGGTGAAGAGCGCAACACCTCCCGAAGCTCTTCCATCATTGTTGCAATCACTTCTAATACAAGTATAGCGACGGATCTTCGCCGTGTCAGACAACTTGAGGTATGTTTCCTGAAGTGCGACACAGGCGGGTTGGTACTCTGCAATCAGGGTTTTCATGTCATCAAGCTTATTACGCATGCCACGACAGTTCCAGGATATCAAAGTATCTATCACTGATTTATAGAAGATAGGGCAGACTTTTCATTCTGCCCAGGAGGCTCATCTTCCATTTCAATGATATTGTCGTCTTCTGAGAGTCCCGACGACGCATAGATATCTAATTCGTAGTCTTTAGCTGCATGTAAGAGGACATCTGATGGAGTTTTTTTGAAGAGTCGTGTAACTTTTGGGTCCCTATTTTTAGTAGGAACTCCAACTTTAGTACGCTTCTTCTTTTTAATGTTCTTAGGTGTGGTAAATAGTGGTTGTGGTATCTTTGTACATATGTCTGTAATTTTAGAGGTAGAAGGTACGGAGTTGTTGGATTTTTTAGATATCTTTTTGGTGTTGTTTTCTAAAGAGGGCTTAGGGATGGAAAAGTTTGGAAGTGCTAAATCGCTTCCAAATGGGGGGTCGGTTTGTGTTGCTATGGTTTTACATAATATGGTTATTTTTGGATTGCTGGTCGATTGGTTGGTTACTTTTGAAGCGTATGAAATACCTACCACAGGGGTGCGGGACTCCACAAGCTTGCGTGCCTCAGGAAAGGTTATATTTTGTTTGGTTTTTATTGTCTGAACTTCTTTTTCGAATATCCACTTGGGACATGATCGTGAAAAGGCCGGATGGTTGCCATGACAGTTTATACAATGGGGATTAGCAGTGCATGTTTCAGATTCGTGGCCCACCTCTCCGCAACGAGCACATCTCGTGGGACCACGACAAGATATTTTTGAGTGTCCGTACCCCTGGCAGCCGAAGCAACGTTGGGGATTCGGAATGAAGGGACGCACAGGGCAACTTAGGTAACCTGCTTTTATTCGAGACGGCAATGTGGGATTATCGAATGTCAGGATGATGTGCTTTGTGGGAAGCACTGTCCCATCCCGACCACGGATGGTAATTCTTCGAACTCCGCATACTTGCTCGTCTCGCAAATTTTCCAATATTTCTGTTTCAGAAGTATGGAGTAAATCAGGCTCTGATATTACTCCTCTTGATGTATTCAATGAGTTATGTGGGGAAACGGAAATATTAAAAGAACCTATTGTAGTTGAATTTTTTAAAAGTAGCGCCTGTGCTTCTGAAGAAACTTCAATTAAAAGATCTCCAGATCGTAATTTTTTGATGGTTTTTAGATTTCCAATGAATGATTGAAATGTTTTTTGTATCAAAAAAGGCGAGATATGCGAAAAGGAAGATTGTACCTGTTGTAAGTTCTGTTCATTACCGGTTAATTTAACGAAGAAAAATCGAGCATTTGTGAAAGAAATTGCATGTCTTTGTTGCTCCCTCTGGGAGGGAGAGGAGTTTAAATTTTTATCACTCATAATAAATTTAGAAAAAAAATTCGGACACTGCAGCACTACCCACCACCGAGTCCAACAAGGGGATGCAAATTGCACCGGTGTTAACAGGGTCTATACGCTTACGAATCATCTCTGTAGCAAACACCACCCTTAACGCGCAACCCAGCAGATGACCGATCGCTTGATCCCTAGCCGACGAAAAAGTTCAATTGACCAGCCGATTGATGTACACGGGAACAATGCACATCACCCGTTTACCTGAAGCTGAGGCCGAAGCAGTGTATTGGGTCAGTATATCGTCCCTCAACTGCCAGGATCCCCTTTTCCAGGGACACGGGTCTCCACGCACGGCAAACACGTGGGTGATATAATCCCCAAGAGGAGCTAAATGCACAGACTGGCAAAAAACTTCTCAAGGGGAGCCCTCACCTCCGAAGAGGCAACCACAACGAGGGAGAAAGAAAAAGTAAAATGCAAAGGGTAGAGGAGAAGAAGAACGAAAGGGAGGGAAGATCACTCAGGTACCCCGGGGTTGTGAAGCCCGTACAAACCTAAAGAAGGAATGCCCCTGGGGGCGAAGCGACAAAATGAGACGAGTGGAATCTAATGGTGATTCGACACATGTAACGCATAGGCTTTTGATGGGTGAGGTGCGAAAGGCACCCGAACATATCCGAAGCGCAGAGTGATGCACAGGATCCCGCTTTCGCAAAACAGATAAACGAGTGGAACCATAGGCTGCACACGCGTAGTCCATCTTTGATCGAATGATAGATCGATAAATGCGAAGCATGGATGATCGTTCCGCACCCCAAGACGTGTTTGAGAGCATTTTTAGTAGGTTCAGCTTTTTTAGGCACGATGCACGTAATTGCTCGACGTGAGGAAGGAAGGTAAGTTTTGGGTCAAAAAGAACTCCGAGAAATCTTACGCAATCCACAACTGCTATCCTGGTATCACCCAGGAGAATTTCTGGATCAGGATGCAGGCCTCGAAGTCGGCAAAAGTGCATACATGATGTTTTTTCTGCAGAGAAGCTGAAACCATTTTCAACACACCACCTCATCAGACGAGTTACAGTCGTCTGCAGTTGTCGTCCAATGAAACGCATGTCCTTTCCTTGGCAATATATAGTGAGGTCATCCACATAAAGATATCCTTGGACAGTTGGTGGTAGCTGAGATAGGATGTTATTTATTTTGATCGCAAATAAAGTAACGCTAAGAACGCTACCCTGAGGTACGCCCTCTTCCTGGACAAAGGGGTCTGATAGGGTGGATCCAATTCTTACTTGGAACTGTCTTAAAGTAAGAAATTTTTCGATGAATATTGGTAGGTGTCCTCGAAACTCAAGATTATGCACGAAGGGGGTCTCGACTCAAGTGTTCTGGAATATTTTCCTGATTAACTCTAGCACGAAACGTCATCTCTTGTGTATCGTACTTCTTATTTTTACGGGTAGAAACCTTCTCAATAATTATGGCGTTCTCCAGCTGCAAAATAAAAATAAATTATTAGGAAATATATGCATACATTAATAAAAGCAACATCAACAACAAAATTTCAAAGAACTCTCTACCATTATCTTGAAAAAAAAACATACTCATCGTTACTGTTTAAAAACACAGGTAAAAGTCTCCTAAATGTAAAAGAAATTATGTTTCGAAATCTCTAGTAAATGTTATTCCATCCAATGCTTTATGTATATATGTGACGACTTTCTTACAAGTCTCACTACTTAGTTCTCATAAAATACGAGGAGGACAGAGAGCAATGAAATAGACGTCTTTATTAGACCACAGTCATGATTCAAGAGATGGCGCAACAAGTTACAAGTTGCGTATCAACCAATTAATTATTCCTTGATCAGCAATACACCTGCTAAACTTGTACCGTGACGAAAATTAGGATTGCATTGCATACCAGCCCCCAAGTGCCAATACTAAGCTAACAATTGACACTATCCCCTGACGTGAACTGTTTTTTTATCACTAACGCTTAAAATATAGGAGGCATAACAGGCGCACCTGGCTTTTACAACACTTTCTATTTTCTGTTTCCAAGCTTAAACCTTTTCAGGTATTGACCATTTCTGTAATACCTGATGTTTACGATGCCTTTTTTATTGCCAACGAATTCAAGTATAGAACATAACTGAAACACCTGTACCTTAGACTGTAATTTTTATCGTCAACGCTTTAGAGTTCCTTTGGTTTCGGTACAAACCAAGGAAAGCGCCTTTTTTTCATGGGTTAAAGAAAACTGACATTGTTATAGTGTATGTATAACTGTTGCTAACACTTTAGGTATACAGGCACACCTAGCTTTTACAAAGCAATAAAATTGACAAAGCTTCAAACATGGTGCATAACAAGCATCTGGCGTTTACATCAATTCCACCTTCTGAAAAGATTCCAAGCTGCAAAAAAAAATCGCATTTTAAAATGGACATTGAAACATCTTGTGTTTATAGCGCACCAACTCCAGCATTATGTCGCCACAAACTCTTGAAATAAAAAAGTAATAATAAAAAAGTAAAAATAAAATATCAAAGCATGAAAAAAAATGGTGGTTAAGGTGTTAGCCTTTATATTGGAAGGTTCCTGGTTCGAATCCTGGTCGGTGCATGCTTGTTTGTAAACGAATTGTGCACATTCAAGCTTTTGTGGCCAAAGTTCTCACTTTGGTTCGGAAGTTTGGAGAGTGGGTGTTGTCTCGTCATCTGACGTTGTTCAAAATTACGTGGTTTTGTCTTCAAATCTTTCCTTTAAAGGATTGATCCCAAACAGTCATCAATAGCCCCTTTTGTGTTTCTCTAGTACAACTATAGTTAAAATTTACCTTATCTTACTATTCTTAACTAAGTAACCCTTGATTAATTGTATCCCCAAAAGCAGAACTCGTATAACTTTCACTTTACACTACACAACATCATATCAAAATCTCAGAAAAGAATGAGTCCAAATATAAACACTGCAATGACGTCACATTTTGTGTTGCCACTCATCAAGAGAAAACCTTCCATGTAATTAATAAATTCAAAAATAAAAACTCAACTCCTGTATTTAAAATTGAAACCGAAACTAAGAACTCAATTCCATTTGACCCTAATGTTTTTGTTCAGCAGCAGGACCTCTACTCCTCAACTCAACAGTCAATACGTCACTTCCGGTTGTGATTTCGTCACGTGGCCACGCTCCTTTTGATGACGTCACTTCCGCCTATGTAGTCCCGTATACTATTGAGGTTGTAAGACAACACTTTTTCAACAACAGCATTAATCCCCTTTTTAAGAAGTTTTGCACCCGACTGTTCACTGCCATCTTCAAATTTGTAGTTTTTGAAGACTTTTACCTTGACACTTCCTCTACTTTTCTATAAAACTATTCTTTTTAATTCTGATATGAATGGTAAATTTTTTAGATAAACATTAAGTGATTTCGTATTAAAAAGTTCCCAATCAGTCCTCAATATTTCTACAGCACCAACCTTTCTGTACAGTTCATAGTTTTGTTCCTTCGATGTTGCTGTGTAGCAAGAAGCAATCGCTACATAGGTTGCGATACAATGGCCAATGAAGTATAGTGATTACACAATGCATTTTAGGATTAAAACAATATTCAGGTAAACCTGATACATGTTGTTTTTGTGTTGACGTGTAAAAAAAAAGAATGCCCAAAGTCAAAAGATTTAAAAATCTAAAACATGGATTATTTATTTAAGCATAAGCATTTTAAGATAATAATGATTTTACAATAATTAACAATATTACATCTAACAAAAATCAACTGCACGACACATAATTAGCTCTACCTTAAATTTATAATATTATATATTAATGTTCCTATAAGAGGATTGGATTGGATATGATTTTGTGGCATTGAATCCTCTTGGGACATATTATGCCAAACTCAAGATAAAAAATCAAATATATAATATAATAATAAAGTGAAATGAGTCAAAACATAATGAATGAATACTACATAAAATTATATGTGATGGATAAAACCAATGCCATGTAAAAAGATAAAAATATTTGGATAAGGATTTTCCCCAATCATGTCTTCTAAAGTCAAGGTATAAGAATTAAAATATTTAAGGCGTTGATAATTAAAATGAGAACATTCTATTAAAATGTGTTTCACCGTAAGTGGACTCATACAATAATTACAAATTGGGTGATCTTCTCCGAGGAGGAGGTGTCTATGGGTGATCCTAGTATGTCCAATGCTGAGGCGTGTTATTATTACCTGCTGTCTTCTTAAAGGTGGTGACTGCCATTGAGTTATATTAGGTTTAATAGCGTGTAGTTTGTTCTCCGTTTGATCACTCCATTCGCTCTGCCATTTCTCTTCTAAAAACTTGTAAATACTGTTTTTTAAGTCACGATAAGCAATGGCATGGTTAATGTTATTTACTGCTGATTTGGCGGCTTGGTCAACTATTTCATTTCCTGTTATCCCAACATGAGATGGGATCCAACAAAATAATAAGTTAAAATTTTTGGAGGAAAGATGATAAATTTTTTTCAGTGACTCTAAAACAATGGGATGACTGTCATGATCAGGATGTTTCAATGACTGTAAAACGCTTAATGAATCAGTGAAAATGATACAATTTTTATGACAATGATCAGATATATATTCCAATGCTTTATATATGGCCATGATTTCAGAAGTAAAAACATAACATGAAGAATGAAGTTTAAAACTGTGAATAGAGTGATTAATTGTGAACGCAGCTCCAACGTAGTTTGCCCTTTTAGACCCGTCCGTATAAATATGTATAAAATTAGAGTATTTTTCTAAATGCTTTAGAAAGAGTTGTTTGTAAATCATATCAAAGGTATCTGCTTTATAAAAATCTTGGAAAGGGTTTTGAAATTCAAAATTATGATTAAACCAAGGAGAGAAATAAAAAAGTTTTTTCTGGGTGACGTCAAGTGAAGAAATTTCGGATCCGTCCATTAAATCCAGCATTCTCAAATGGAATGTAGGGATGAAGGATGTTTTTGCTTGATAAAGGCGTGTGTGTTTTAAATATGGACTGTGTGATGAATGGTATGCAATGGGTGATGAGGTATTGAGGAAATTCTAAAATAATATTCTAAGGACAACAACTGTCGCCTTAGGTCCAGGGAAGGTTCATAAGAGTCTACATACAAGCTTCTTACAGGTGAAGTCCTAAAGGCCCCAGAACATAAACGTAAAGCTGCGTGGTGGATAGTGTTCAGAGTTTGAAGAGCAGATTTTCTTGCTGAGCCATACACCACGCAGCCGTAATCTAATTTAGATCGTATTAAAGCTCTGTATATTTTTAAAAGACAAGCTCGATCAGATCCCCATGATAACTTGGATAAAACTCGTAAGATGTTAAGAGCCTTTTCGCAGCGTTTGCGTAGATTTAAAATATGCGGTTGAAAAGTCAACTTTTTGTCAAATATGATACCTAAAAATTTAAAATTGTCCACAACATTTATTAAAATATCTTTGAAAAATATTTCAGGGTCAAGATGAAGATTTCGTTTTTTACAAAAATGAACACACGCGGTTTTTGAAGGTGTGAAACTGAAACCATTTTCGTTAGTCTAATGAGGGATTTTGTTAACTGCCTGTTGAAGTTGTCTTTCAATTAAACGAATGTCTTTAGCTGCGCATGAAATTTGCAGATCGTCAACGTAAATAAGACCCTTAACTGATGGAGGCAATTGAGAAACAATGTTGTTAATTTTTAAAATAAATAAAGTTACACTTAAAACACTGCCTTGTGGCACTCCCTCCTCTTGAGTAAAAACATCTGAAAAAATCGATCCAATCCTTACTTTAAAATATTTCTTTTGTACAAAATTTTGAATAAAAATAGGCAGATTTCCTTTTATGTCATAGTTAAAAATGTCTTTTAAAATTCCATGTCTCCACGTTCGATCGTACGCTTTTTCAATATCAAAAAATATCGAGACGAGATGTTTATTTTGAACGAAAGCATTTCTAATTTCAGTCTCGAGAGCAACCAAATTGTCAACAGTGGATCGACCCTTTCGGAAGCCACTTTGAAGTGGAGAGAGACATTTATCTGTTTCTAAAATAAAAACTAATCTCGCGTTGACCATCTTTTCTAAGATCTTGCATAAGCAGCTTGTCAGGGCTTTTGGACGGTAGTTCGAAGGATTCTTGGGGTCTTTATTCGGTTTCAGTATTGGTATTATGGTAGCATACCTCCATGACTGCGGAAAAGTGTGCTCATTCCAAATTCTGTTATAAAACTTCAGGAGATGATTAAGAGAACTATTTGAAAGATGTTTGAGCATGATGTAACTAATATTATCTGGGCCAGGAGTTGATTTGTGAACTAAGGATAAAGCCTTTGTCAATTCGGAAAAAGTAAAATCACAATTATATGATAATATACGGTTTGAAGTGAAATTAACTTTATTCTTTTCAGATGCAATTTTAATTTTTTTTAAACTTTCAGAATAGTTATTGGAGCTGGATATTTCGGAAAGGCATGAACCAATTGTGTTTGCTATGTCTTTGGGTGCCGATAGTATTATGTTATTATGTTCTAGAATAGGAATTTGTCTATTGGAGTAAACACCGGAAATTCTTTTGATCCTATTCCATAGTTGTTTACTTGTGGTCTTACTATTTATACTGTTTACATAATTCATATAAGAATCCCCCTTACTAAGTCGTTGAATTTTTCGAAAGGCCGCTTTTGTTTTTTTATAAGTAATAAAATTTTCTCTTGTTGGATATCTATTGAAGATATTCCAGGTTTTCCTTTGCTTCCGATACGCATCGCTACAATCCTCATTCCACCAAGGTTTTTTCTGTTTTTTAGGCTTATTAATGACTTTTTTAATTGAGGCGTCGGCACTAGCTATAATTATGTCTGTTATTTTATTAGTAACTTCATCAATATCATCATTTTCTACCGTGTTAGTAATGTCATCAAGGCTAGTAAAAAGTGACCAGTTGGCAGTTTCAAAAATATAATTGGATTGGTTGACAGTGTAAGGTTGGTATTGGCCTGCATATTTTAGTATTATAGGATAATGGTCGCTATTGTATAGGTAAGGATCCACAGAAAAGGTCCAAAATGGTAAAATTGAAGGAGTGGAAATTGCCAGATCTTTTGAATGGTAAGTAAGTGAAGGTGAGTGAAAGTAAGTAGGTTGGCCGTTATTCATAATACATAAATCATTGTCTGTAATTATTTTATGAATTTGCTTGCCTCTAGAATTAATATCTGAACTGCCCCAGAGAATATGATGGCCATTTAGGTCACCCAGTATGATGAATGGTTGCGGAAGTTGATCTATCAAATTATTTAAGTCAAATGTGGCGATATGGGTGGTGCCGAAACCCGGGAATATATTATATTAGGACTTTGTGATACTAGTCGGATACATGAATCATTTGGAATAAACCATCAATTACTTGGATTACGTTGACGGCCCTGAACCTGAATTATTTGACGGCTCTGAACCCGGATTCGTGGTATCATTCAAACAGTGAGTTTGAACTTGACAGGTACTGTAAACGTTCATTTAAACACAACAGAATTAAAGATGGAGAATCTTGATAAATTAAAATCAAAACGTAAGCTTACTCGAAGTTCCTGTACTAAATTAATTACTAAAGTGGATTATTTCTTAAAAAGTCTTGATACCGAAAGTGAAAGTGACAAAGATAAACTTTCGGAATATTTGCTAAGTCTAGAAGAAAAGCAAAGTGAACTTAAAACTCTAAATTCTAAAATTGAGGACTTAATTAATGATAATGCTGTGTTCGAAACCGAAATTCAAAGTTCAATTGAATATGATGAACACATAAGTGATGCTAAATTTAAAATAAAAAGTAAACTACAGAAGTTTCAAATTGAACATTCTGTATCTTCTCAAGGTTCTAACGTTTCTAATTTGGATATTAAAAAGTCACAAGTTGCTATTAATTTGCCTAAACTAAACATTCCCACATTTAATGGTGATTCAAACACATTTCTGGAATTTTTCAACAGCTTCACAAGTGCAATCGACTCAAATGAGTTATTAAGTAATGTTGATAAATTTATGTATTTAAAATCTTTTCTATCGGGTGAAGCTTACAAAACTGTTGCCGGATTTTCTCTCACGGAAGAAAATTACAAATCTTGTTTAAATTTGTTAAAAGATAGATATGGTAAACAAGAACATTTAATCAGTTGTTTCATGAATAAACTGTTAGAAATTGAGCCAGTTAAGGTTTCTTCAAATCTTAAAGGACTTAGAAGCTTGCATGACGAAAGCGAAGTCTGTATACGAAATTTGAACGCCATGGGAATTGCGTCCGGTACTTACGGTCATTTATTGATACCAATTTTATTAAAACAGTTACCTTATAATCTAGTGGTAGAATTTCATCGCAAGAGGGATCCTGAAAAGACCGGTGATGTTAACGAACTGATAAAATTTATTAAATTTGAAATTGAATCTCGAGAAGCGGCTAATGTGGTTTCTGGACTGCCACTGAAAATTCACGAAACTTCTCGCTCGAAAGGTTATTATCAACCACCTAGATTTAAAACTAATGTCCCAACCTCAGCCGCATTAAACACAGTTGTGAGAAATGTTTGTATTTTCTGTAACTCAAACTCGCATATCGGATCAAAATGTAGATCGTTCACGAATGAACAGAAACGCTACAAGCTAAAAAAGGATGGACGTTGTTATCGTTGTCTAGCTAGTAAACATTTAATTTCCCAGTGTAAAGTAAAAATCCAGCCCTGTGAAGCGTGTCAGAGTTTACAGCATAATTTATTATTTTGCCCCGAAACTAAAAATAAAAACGCATCTCAAGTGCAGACTCTAGAAAAAGCCAAAGTTACACAAGTTCCGGAAAATCAAACCGTATTGTCTTCCGTTTTTAAGGGTGAAAATTCAGTGAATAGTTATACCACTTTACTACAAACTTCTAGTGTACAAGTAGAAAGTGGATCTAAAAAGTTAATTGCAAGATTGTTATTTGATTCGGGCTCACAAAAATCCTTTATCAGAAGAGACTTGGCGAAAACATTGAATGTGAAACCATTAAAGACAGAAAAGCTTCTTATTTACACTTTCTCAAAACGCAATCCCTCCGAAGAGGAACTTGATCTTGTAAACATCACTCTTCGCAGCAGATTCCCACCATACCCATGCATAGATATTCAAGCATTAGTCACCGATGAGATAAGTGGAGCCCAGCTGTATTCGAATATCAATCACAAATTAATAAAAAACATTCTCTCCGACGAATGTAAAATTGCTGATTCATGGAACGAAACAAAGCCGATACAAGTGCTATTGGGAGTCGACTTCATGTACTCTGCTCTTCGGGGAAAAGTTAAACAAATAAGTAATAACTTGTATCTTCAACCAACAGTATTTGGAAATACGTTGGCAGGGCAGGTGCCAGCAGAGCTAATGCCAGACACAACTTCTTGCTTGAAGGTTGTTTGCTCTTCAGTTGAGAATGATTTAAAATGCTTATGGGATATGGAACCTTTTTTGTGCGATTACAAATTGGATAGAAAAAAAACTTCGGATTGTAGGAGTAATTTTGAAACTCAATTGCGGTTTGTAAACGGGCGTTACGAAGCACCGCTTTTATGGAAATCAGAAACTTCGCGAGAAAGTTTATCGAATAATCTTGAAGTGGCGAAAAGAAGATTCTTTTCATTAGAAAAAAGATTTAATTGTGATGAGTTATTGTTTGAAAGGTATAACGCAGTAATGAAGGAGCAATTAAGAGAAGGAATTATTGAAATGTGTAATGATGGGTGTTTAATGGGTATACAATGCCACATAGAGACGTTTATAGAGAATTATCTTCTAGCACTAAAACAAGAGTTGTATATGATGCCAGTAGTAAACAAGGGACTAATAATAGCCTTAATGATTGCCTTCTTTCGGGAGAAAACTTGAACGCCAACCTTATAGATGTTATTATAAAATTCAGAGAACGCAAAATTGTGTTCTGTGGAGATATAGCTCGAGCTTTCCTTCAAATTCAAGTCGCGGATTTTGACCGGAATTATTTATGTTTTCTGTATATAAAAACTGTGACAAATCTCAACCCGTAACAGTGTATCACTTTAATAGACATTGTTTTGGTGTCACATGTTCTCCTTACGTTTTGGCTGCAACTATCAAAACTCATATTAAAGCATACAAGGATACACACCCTCTCGCACATGAAATGTTAAGTAACTCACTTTATGTGGATGACCTTTTTTATGGAAGTTCCACCGTACAAGAAGCATTTAAGCTGTCTTCTGATGCTGCTTCGATCTTGAAAGACGCGAACATGAGTATGAGAAAATTTGACACTAATTCTTAAGTTTTAAAAGACTTATGGAGGAAATCTAATTCTTTAATTGAAATAAATGAACAATCAGATTCACACTTGAAAGTGTTAGGACTCATTTGGAACAATAATGAAGACACTCTGGGACTTGACTTAAGATCATTGTTGTCAACTTTGGATGACAATGTATGCACTAAAAGAAACGTCCTTCACACCGCTGCAAAAATTTACGATCCTTGTGGATTTATAACGCCTTTTCTGATTCGAATAAAGTGCCTTTTGCAAGAGTTATGGCAGCTTGGTGTGGAATGGGATGAATTGATCTCGGGAGAAATTAAAGAAAGGTGGAAAACCTGGTGTAACGAAATACAAGAATTGCAAAAATTAATTATACCTCGACATTACTTTTCCACCATGAGTGTAATAAGTGGAGAATATTTACAGTTACACGTGTTCTGCGATTCCTCTTTAAAGGCTTTTGGAGCCGTGGCATATTTAAGATACAAAACATCGCAAGACACTTTTCAAACTAGTTTAGTAATCTCCAGATCAAGAGTTGCACCTATAAAAAGGTTAACATTGCCCCGTTTGGAGTTGATGGGTGCTGTAATAGCCACTAGACTAATTAAATATCTAAGAGACATCTTTAAAACTATTGAAGGGGTTTTTCTGTGGAGTGACTCGACGATTGTGCTCCATTGGATAAAAGGCTCGGCGTCCAAATGGAAGCCATTTGTGTCAAACCGAGTCGCAGAAATTCAGGAAGTTACGGACCCAAGTGCTTGGAGCCACTGTATAAGTAAACACAATCCTGCAGACTTGTTGACTAGAGGATGTTTAAGTAAAGATTTGATTACCTCGAAAAGGTGGCAGTGAGATCGAATCCGAATATAACTCGAAAGTTTTAGTTAGCTCTGCAGTTGTTCATGAAAACATTATTGATCCGGGAAAATTTAGCAACCTTCGCAGACTATTGAGAGTAACTGCTTGGGTACGACGTTTCGTGGATGTACTCAAAGGAAAGAACAGTCAAAAGGGTCCTCTTACATCTGAAGAACTCAATAGTGCTGAGCAGTTTTGGGTAAGAACTGTTCAAAATGACTCTTTCTTCAAAGAAATTACATTCCTGAAGAATGTTAAACCTCTTCCTAAAGACTCACAATTATTATGCTTAAACCCGTTTTTAGACCACGAAGATGTTCTGCGAGTAAAGGGACGGTTACAGAAAACTAACTTTACAATGGGCGGAAAGCATCCTATCATACTCCCCTCTAAATCACAATTAACGGAACTATTGATTTGGGAATCCCATGAAAGAGTATTTCATTCGGGTGTATCTCACACACTAGTGCAAGTGAGAGAAAATTATTGGATCTTAAAAGCAAGGCAAACTATCAAAGCTGTTCTCAAAAAATGTGTCATTTGCAAGAGATTTAATTCTTCTCCAGGAAACCAGAATGTTGCCCCACTACCAGCTGAAAGAGTGGAACAATCAGCTCCATTTTCAACTATCGGTGTTGATTTTGCTGGTCCGCTATTTGTGAAAGATAGTGATGCAAAACAATATATTCTCTTGATAACTTGTGCAGTGACAAGAAGTGGCCATCTTGAACTCGTCGGTAGTCTGTCTACTGATACCTTTCTTCTTGCCTTCCGACGCTTCATTTCCCGACGAGGCTTGTGTTCAGTGGTGATATCGGAAAATGCGCGTACTTTTAAACGTGCTGAATTGGAGCTAAAACTAATGTGGTCAGTTATGAATCATCCGGAGGTGGAAAATTTTTATGCTTTAAATGGCATAAAATGGAAGTATATAGTGGAAAGAGCCGCCTGGTGGGGCGGATTTTATGAACGCATGGTGCGTACAGTGAAAGTAGCTCTGCGAAAGACACTTGGAAAGTCTTCTCTGACCATTGAACAGTAACAAACTCTCCTTACCGAAATAGAAGGAATGATTAACTCTCAGCCTATTACCTATGTTGGAAGTGACACGGATGAGCCAAATGCTTTAACCCCAGCACATTTTCTTTTAGGAAAAAGAATAACCTCGCTGCCCTCTGTGAGACTTCACCTTGATTCAAATTTCTCTTCTAGGAAAACATTGATAAAGGCATATAATTATCGAGAAAGATTAATGAGATCCTTTTGGTCCAGGTGGAGAAATGAATATTTGTTAAATTTAATATCAGCCCATTCCAGTTTGGTTAAAAACAGCATTCCCCAATTTAAAGTTAACGATATAGTTTTAGTAAAAGATGATCATTTACCCCGAAATTTTTGGAAATTGGGGATAATTCTTGAATTATTTCCTGGAAGAGATGGCAAGGTGAGGGCTTGCAAAATAAAAACTGAGTCATCAGTTATTAAACGTCCTGTGCAATTGTTGTACAATTTGGAACTCCAGCAAGAAGAAGTAAAACTTTAGTTACTAAGAAGTTTTTAATGTGTTTTGTGCTAAAATTTGATTATCTAATTTTATTGATTATTTTTTTCATCTTAGATATAATTTTCTGTTGAAAGTATTTATGCCTTTGCATTATTTCTAGTATTATTTAACTTGTATTTTATTGGTAAACTTGATTTAAATGTTTTTATCTTTAAAAAAAAAATTGCTATTTTACTGTTGATATTCTTAAATTGTGTACATTGAACATTTTCATCTGCTGTATAGATTTTTTAAATTTTATTTCCCTTCCTGAATTCAGTGTTATCTGTTTAAATACTTGAATATTTGATCGATTTCAACATGAACAAAACTTAAAAGTAGTATGTCGTTAATTCTTGGTATCATTTCTTGAACTATTCTATTAAATATTTTGAATTCTATTTATTTTGTTTTGAGGATTTAATAATTTAAAATATTGTTCTAATTTTAGAATCTTGCTATGTTCCCAAGGATTTTGGAACTATTCTTTCATATATGTTAGTAAAAATATTAATATTAATCATGTACCATGAATAGAATTTGAACTTGTTAATAAGTTTCCTTGAACAAATATTCTCGAACTTGAAGTGTTATTGAATTATTATAATTGAATTGCTTAATGTCGCATTTAGTTTAAAGTGTGTTTAACTAATTATATTATTTTTGTATGAAGTGTTTAATATTTGAAAACTAGATTATATATCCTAAAGTTAATATTTTTATGTGTGAAATCTTAGTATTATGTATTTACCAGGAAATTTTGATGAACCCCGATGGTTCATGTGGGGGCCAGGATGTTGAGAATAGGAATGTACCACGTGGGTGTTGTTGAGAGTGGAGCTTCTTGCTGACACTCTCGGCGAGACCACGTGATCGTTCGTAAAGTAATGTGATTCAAAAACAATTTCAATGACTTCCTGAATGGCACGGCTTCGGGTGTGAGCTTTCTTGATGAGCTCCCTCCTTGTTCTTGAAACTTGAATTTATGTATCTCAGCGTAATATTATCGTTTGTTGTGTTGTGTTGTACCGTTTGTACTGTTTGTTTGATGTCCGAAAATAAATCACAAAAAGACATTCTTGGACTCGATGAATCTTTAGTCTTTTAGATCAGACCAATCGACTTTAAAAAAACATAATTTATTTACTTAAAGACTGGAATATATGCAGGATAACTTTTACACAATATCAAAATAACGCAAACACCACAAGGCGTCATCTCCATGGAATGGTCCGACTCTTTTTTGTTTCTTCTTCCTTCTTTTAGCGGTGGAGCTTTTTGCTCCCAGGTCCTACAGCTTTACCTGGTTTCCTGCGAACCGGGAACTAGTCTCGGTAGCATTCGCTACAGGTAGCCCCCCGCCAGTGACAGCGAGATATCAGTTGTACCGTGGGTTCGCACGAACTCGCCGGCCTGAACGTGTTGTCCTTTCAAGATTCGGTTGTTCAATGCCTTCTTCAGAGGAAGATGTTGGGGTTGGCATGTGGGTACTCCAGTTCTGTGCATCGTCTCGGGTGATGTAGGCTGGCTTTACCCGATCAATGCTCACAGTTGTTTGCTTTCCCCTCGTCAAGATCTTGAAAGTTTTGGCACTGCGCTCAATGACTTCAAAGGGCCCTGTATAAGGTGGCTGTAAACTTTTTCGAACAGCATCAGTTCGCAGAAATACATGGCTGCATTTCCCCAAATCTTTGCTGACAAAGACAGTCTGTTGACCATGTGGTTGGGTCACAGGAACTAGGAGGCGCTGCATGCTTTCCCGAAGTCTCCCTACAAAAGTGGCCGGATCTGGGCTGCCAGGAGCAGGGCATAGGAATTCTCCAGGGATGCGAAGAGGTGTTCCATAGACCATTTCTGCTGTTGTTGCCTGTAGATCCTCTTTCCAAGTAGCCCTGAACCCCAGGAGGATTGTAGGCAGTACTGTTGTCCACTGGATGTTGCCATGGGCCATAATCGCAGATTTCAATTGTCTATGAAATCGCTCTACCTGGCCATTTGCAGCTGGGTGATATGCGGTGGTGTGGTGTCTAGCGGTGCCCAAAAAATCGGTTAGAGCATTGAACAGAGACGATTCAAACTGTGTGCCCTGGTCGGTAGTCAACCGCATTGGGGATCCAAATCTGGAGACCCAACCAGAGTAGAAAGCTGTTGCCACAGAATGTGCAGATATATCTACCAGAGGAAAAGCCTCTGGCCACTTTGAAAAACGATCTACACAGGTAAGGCAGTATCGAAAACCCTGTGATGGAGTGAGTGGCCCAACCAGGTCAATGTGCACATGTTCAAATCTAGAGCTGGGGGGAACGAAACTACCAATCTGGCTTCTTGTATGGCGCGACACCTTAGACTGTTGACACTGTAGACATGCCCGAGCCCAAGATGTCACATCTGATCTCATGGAAGGCCACACGTATCTTTCACTCACCAGCTTGATTGAGGCCTGAACTCCAGGGTGTGATAGTGAGTGAAGGGTATTGAATACTACCCTACGATACAACTCTGGCACAAATGGGCGAATGCGTCCAGTGGATACATCACATTGTAGCGTGACAGCTGGTTCGCCAACAGGGAGTGGTTGTAGCACGAGTGAAGTAGTTGTTGACGACAGGACGTCTTGCAGCTCTGCATCATTTAGTTGCTCCAGAGCCATATGCTGGAAATTTATAGTTGAAGGTGTACCGATGGTAGAAATGTGTACCCTGGACAGTGCATCAGCTACCACGTTGTTTACCCCTTTTAGATAGCGAATATCTGTAGTAAACTGACCTATGAAGTCTAATTGTCTGGTTTGTCTAGGGGAACATTTGTCCTCTTTCTGACGAAATGCAAATGTCAGTGGTTTATGGTCTGTAAATAGAGTGAAAGAACGACCTTCCACCATGTGTCGAAAATGCCTGATGCCCATGTAAGCAGCAAGCAACTCCCTGTCATAAGCGCTGTACTTTTGCTGGACAGGGGTCAGCTTTTTAGAGTAAAAAGCAAGAGGTTGCCATCCTTTGGTCACTTGCTGATGTAAGGCAGCCCCCATAGCCGTGTCTGATGCATCAACTGCTATGGCCAGTGGAGCAGTAGTGGAGGGATGGTACAAGATGGTGGCATCCGCTAGGTCCCTCTTACATTTTTCAAAAGCAGTTGTGGCCTCTTCTGTCCAGACAATGGGCGTCTTGTCATTTTTCTTTGCACCTGTCAGATATGCATTGAGCGTTGCTTGTGTTTTTGCAGCCTGAGGTACAAAGCGTCTGTAAAAATTACTCATTGCCAGAAACCGACGGAGCTCCTTAACAGTTTCAGGTTTAGGAAAGTTGATAATGGAGGAAACCTTCTCTGGGAGAGGGATAATGCCCTCTGGAGTTATCATGTGACCCAAAAACTTGACAGATGGCTTGCCTAGTATACACTTAGATGCATTGAGGACCACACCCCATTCTTCAAAGCGTTGGAAAACTTGCTTAAGATGTTGGATTGGATTGGATATGATTTTATGGCATTGAGTCCTCATGGGACATATTATGCCAAACTCAAGATAAAAAATCAGATATATAATATTGTAATAAAGTGAAATGAGTCAAAACATTATGAATGAATACTATATACAATTATATGTGATGGATAAAACCAATGTCATGTAAAAAGCTAAAAATATTTGCATGAGGATTCTCTCCGATCATGTCATCTAAAACCAAGGTATAAGAATTAAAATGTTTAAGTCGTTGCCTATTAAAATGAGAACATTCTATTAAAATATGTTTTACAGTTAGTGGGCAAATGCAGTAATTACAAATGGGATGATCTTCTCCGAGGAGGAGGTGCCTATGTGTTATGCGAGTGTGTCCAATACGAAGGCGTGTCAAGATAACATTTTGTCTTCTTAAGGGTAGCGGTTTCCAGTCAGATATATTTGGTTTTAAAGCATGAAGTTTGTTATCGGTTTGTTCATTCCATTCGTTTTGCCATTTTGTTTTTAAAAATTTGTAAATGCAAGATTTTAAGTCGTGATAAGGTATGGTATGACTAATATGATTTACTGCCGATTTGGCGGCTTGGTCAACAATTTCATTTCCTGCAATCCCAACATGGGATGGGATCCAACAAAATAGTAAGTTAAAATTCCTGGATGAAAGATGATAAACTCTTTTCAGTGATTCTAAAACAATGGGATGACTGTCATGATCAGGATGTTTCAATGATTGTAAAACACTTAATGAATCTGTGAAAATGATACATTTTTTATGACAATGATCAGATATATTTTCTAATGCTTTAAAAATGGCCATTATTTCAGCAGTAAAAACAGAACATGAAGAATGAAGTTTAAAACTGTGAATGGAATCATTAATAGTGAACGCAGCTCCAACGTAGTTTGCCCTTTTAGACCCGTCCGTATAAATATGTATAAAATTAGAGTATTTTTCCAAATGCTTTAGAAAGAGTTGTTTGTAAATAATATCAGAGGTATCTGCTTTATAAAAATCTTGGAAAGGGTTTTGAAATTCAAAATCATGATTAAAACAAGGAGAGAAATAATAAAGTTTTTTCTGGGTGACGTCAAGTGAAGAAATTTCGGATCCGTCCATTAAATCCAGCATTCTTAAATGAAATGTAGGGATAAAGGATGTTTTTGCTTGATAGAGGCGTATTAGATATGGACTGTGATGAATGGTATGCAATGGGTGGTGAGGGATTGCAGAAATTCTAAAATAATATTCTAAGGACAACAACTGTCGCCTTAAGTCAAGAGAAGGTTCAAAAGCGTCCACATATAAGCTTTTTACGGGTGATGTTCTAAAGGCACCAGAACATAAGCGTAAAGCTGTGTGGTGGATGGTGTTCAGAGTTTGAAGTGCAGTTTTTCTTGCTGAACCATACACCACGCAGCCGTAATCTAATTTTGATCGTATTAATGCTCTATATATTTTTAAAAGACAAGCTCGATCGGATCCCCATGATAATTTTGATAAAATTCGTAAAATATTAAGTGCCTTTTCGCAACGTTTGCGTAGATTTAAAATATGCGGTTGAAAAGTCAACTTCTTGTCAAATATGATGCCTAAAAATTTAAAATTGTCCACAACATTAATTAAAATATCTTTAAAATATATTTCAGGGTCCAGATGAAGGTTTCGTTTTTTACAAAAATGAACACACGCGGTTTTGGAAGGTGAGAAACTGAAACCATTTTCGTTAGTCCAATGAGTGATTTTGTTAACGGCCTGTTGAAGTTGTCTTTCAATTAAACGAATGTCATTAGCTGCGCATGAAATTTGCAGATCGTCAACGTAAATAAGACCTTTCACTGATGGAGGCAATTGAGAAACAATATCATTAATTTTTAAAATAAATAAAGTAACACTTAAAACACTGCCCTGTGGCACTCCCTCCTCTTGAATAAAAACATCTGAGAAAATTGATCCAATCCGTACTTTAAAATCTTTTTTCTAAAAATTTTTGAATAAAAATTGGCAGATTACCTCTTATGTCGTTTTTAAAAATGTCCCTTAAAATACCATGTCTCCATGTTCTATCGTACGCTTTCTCGATATCGAAAAAAATCGAGACGATATGTTTATTTTGAACAAATGAGTTTCTTATTTCCGTCTCGAGAGCGACTAAGTTGTCAATAGTGGATCTATTTTTTCTGAAACCACTTTGGAGTGGAGAGACATTTATCTTTTTCTAAAACATAAACCAACCTAGCGTTGACCATCTTTTCTAGAACTTTGCATAAGCAACTTGTCAGGGCTATTGGACGGTAGTTTGAAGGATTCTTGGGGTCTTTGTTCGGTTTCAGTATGGGTATTATGGTAGCGTATCTCCATGACTGCGGAAAAGTGTACTCGTTCCAAATTCTATTATAAAATTTCAGGAGATGATTTAAAGAACTATTTGAAAGATGTTTGAGTATGATGTAACTGATATTATCTGGGCCAGGAGTTGATTTGTGGACTAAGGATAAAGCTTTTATCAATTCCGGAAAAGTAAAGTCACAATTATATGATAATATACTGTTTGAAGTAAAATTAATTTTATTCTTTTCAGATGCAATTTTGATTTTTTTTAAACTTTCAGGGTAGTTAGTGGAGCTGGATATTTCGGAAAGGCACAAAGCAATTGCGTTTGCTATATCTTTGGGTGCTGATAGTTCTTGGTTATTGCATTCTAGAATCGGAATTTGTCTATTGGGGTAGACACCGGAAATTATTTTAATTCTGTTCCATAATTGTTAACTAGTGACTTTACTATTTATACTATTGATGTAATTCATCCAAGAATCCCTCTTACTACGTCGTTGTATTTTTCGAAAGGCCGCTTTTGTTCTTTTATAAAAAATATAGTTTTCACTTGTTGGATATCTATTAAAAATATTCCAGGCTTTCCTCTGTTTCCGATAGGCATCGCTACATTCCTCATTCCACCAAGGTTTCTTTTGTTTTTTAGGCTTATTGTTGACTTTTTTAATTGAGGCGTCCGCACTTGCTATAATTATATCTGTAATTTTATCAGTGACTTCATCGATGTTATCATTTTCTACCATGTTAGAAATGTCTGCAAGAATGGTAAAAAGTGGCCAGTTGGCAGTTTCAAAAATATAGTTTCTTTGACTGACAGATTGAGGTTGGTAGTGGCCTGCATATTTTAGTTTTATAGGATAATGGTCGCTATTGTAAAGGTAAGAATCCACAGAAAAAGTCCAAAATGGTAAAATTGAAGGTGTGCAAATTGCCAGATCTATTGAATGGTAAGTAAGTGAAGGTGAGTGAAAGTAAGTAGGTTGGTCGTTATTCATAATACATAAATCATTGTCTGTAATTATTTTTTCAATTTGCTTGCCTCTATTATTAATATCTGAACTGCCCCAGAGAATATGATGGCCATTTAGGTCACCAAGTATGATAAATGGTTGCGGAAGTTGATCCATTAAATTATTTAAGTCAGAAGTGGCGATATGGGTATTAGGAGGTAGGTATAAGTTGCATATTGTTATTAAAGTATTGACATGAAGTCTTACAGCAACAGCTTGGAGATTTGTTTTGAGATTAATTTGTGTAACTGGTAAGTCATGGGAGGTAAGCAAAGCAACACCTCCACATGCTCTTTGGCCATCATCGTAATCTTTTCTAAATATTGTGAAATGACGAATGTTGGTGTTATCATTGTGTTTTAGATAGGTCTCCTGGAGGGCGATTGCAGCTGGCGTATGTTTATTTATGATGTCTTTAACATCATCAATTTTTTGACGAAAACCCCGGCAGTTCCAGGAAAGAAAGGAAGCCATAAAAATAAAGTATAAAAGAAAAGGAAAAACTACTTGTGCTTTCTCGTCCTAGGACGATGTTTGTCTTGCCTAGGATCCTTCTTGAACTGGTGCGGCAAAGTCTCCAATTCCTCATCTTCTATAGAGGAAATATCGCTTTCACTGTTATAGAGATTAATGAGGTCACTAGTGGAAGGATTAGTTATCAAGTTTTTGGATGAAACGACGGGCTGAAGAGATGTTTGAGAAGAACTTTTTGGAATTTTAATGTTATTTTGTTCTGATGATATGGCTCTTTTTAAAGAAGTATTTGTAGGTCGATTTGGTTGGTTTATGATTTTTGTATTCGATGAGGTTGTAGCTGTTGCTTTAGAGAAAGAAGGCGTGTTAGGTTGGTTTGTTGAAATTTTATGTTGGTCAGATGGTTTAAACATAGTTTCATCGGTTTGAGTTCCGTTGGTTTTGAAGGTCTTTTTAACTATTGAAGAGTATGATATTCCAGGTTTCGGGGTGCGATCATTTACAATTTTTCGTGCTTCGGGAAATGAAATGTTTTGTTGGACTTTTATTGTTTGAATTTCCTTTTCTGTTTGAAATTTAGGGCAAGACCTGGCAAAAGCTGGATGTTCACCTTTGCAGTTGACACAGCAAAGGGATGATGTAGTACAGACATCGGTCTTATGTTCTGTACTACAGCATTTCGCACAGGTTTCTTTGCCACGGCAAGCTAAGAAAGAGTGGCCGAATCTTTGGCATTTAAAGCAACGGACTGGATTAGGAATAAATGGTCTAACTGGGCAATTCATATATGCTATTTTAACGTGTTTTGGTATATTTGGTGTATTGAAAGTTAATATAATATGTTTGGTGGGTATTTTTTGACCATTTCTTGAGATAGTGATTCGTTTGACAGTGATTACATATTGTTGTGACAGGGATTCTAAGATATCTTGTTCTGTGTCATGAACTAAGTCGGATTCTGAAATTACGCCTCTTGATGAATTTAAAGTTTTATGTGGTGTAACGGTGACTGCTATTGAACCGACGGAATTTATTTTTTGGACGTTTATTGCCTGGGTTTTATTTGATACTTCAATTAGTACATCTCCTGCTAGTGTTTTTTTTATGTTTTTTGTATCGCCTACCATACCTAATATCGTTTTATGTAGTAAAATAGCAGATATATTTTTAGATTTCCCTCAATACTTTTCATGATAAAAAACTTCTGTTCTGGTAAATTATTTTCAATTTTTTTACTAATTTGGTGCTCCACTGAAGGAGAAGTTGTATTTTGGTTTTCCATGTTTGAAAAAGAGATATTCAGTCCCTGGCGGCACCACCCACCATGGAGTCCAACGAGGGGATACAGGTTCCTGCACCGGTGCTAGCCAGGGACTATACGGACCCAACTCACCTCTATGACTGCCCTTAGGAGCTAGTTGGTGAGCAGGTCCTTAGTCCTAGCAGGAGGTACCCACCAGCCGATCAATGTACTGGGACCAAAGTACACCTCCTGTTTATTCGAAGCAGGAGCCGAAGCAATGTATTGGGGCGTTATGTTGTCCCTCAATCACCAGGATCACCTTTTCCGAAGACACAGGTCTCCACGCACGGCAAACACGTGGGTGATATAATCCCCAAGAGGAGCTAAATGCACAGACCGGCGAAAAGCTTCTCAAGGGGAGCCCTCACCTCCGAAGAGGCAACCACAACGAGGGAGGAAGAAAGATCCGGGAAAATTTAGCAACCTTCGCAGACTATTGAGAGTAACTGCTTGGGTACGACGTTTCGTGGATGTACTCAAAGGAAAGAACAGTCAAAAGGGTCCTCTTACATCTGAAGAACTCAATAGTGCTGAGCAGTTTTGGGTAAGAACTGTTCAAAATGACTCTTTCTTCAAAGAAATTACATTCCTGAAGAATGTTAAACCTCTTCCTAAAGACTCACAATTATTATGCTTAAACCCGTTTTTAGACCACGAAGATGTTCTGCGAGTAAAGGGACGGTTACAGAAAACTAACTTTACAATGGGCGGAAAGCATCCTATCATACTCCCCTCTAAATCACAATTAACGGAACTATTGATTTGGGAATCCCATGAAAGAGTATTTCATTCGGGTGTATCTCACACACTAGTGCAAGTGAGAGAAAATTATTGGATCTTAAAAGCAAGGCAAACTATCAAAGCTGTTCTCAAAAAATGTGTCATTTGCAAGAGATTTAATTCTTCTCCAGGAAACCAGAATGTTGCCCCACTACCAGCTGAAAGAGTGGAACAATCAGCTCCATTTTCAACTATCGGTGTTGATTTTGCTGGTCCGCTATTTGTGAAAGATAGTGATGCAAAACAATATATTCTCTTGATAACTTGTGCAGTGACAAGAAGTGGCCATCTTGAACTCGTCGGTAGTCTGTCTACTGATACCTTTCTTCTTGCCTTCCGACGCTTCATTTCCCGACGAGGCTTGTGTTCAGTGGTGATATCGGAAAATGCGCGTACTTTTAAACGTGCTGAATTGGAGCTAAAACTAATGTGGTCAGTTATGAATCATCCGGAGGTGGAAAATTTTTATGCTTTAAATGGCATAAAATGGAAGTATATAGTGGAAAGAGCCGCCTGGTGGGGCGGATTTTATGAACGCATGGTGCGTACAGTGAAAGTAGCTCTGCGAAAGACACTTGGAAAGTCTTCTCTGACCATTGAACAGTAACAAACTCTCCTTACCGAAATAGAAGGAATGATTAACTCTCAGCCTATTACCTATGTTGGAAGTGACACGGATGAGCCAAATGCTTTAACCCCAGCACATTTTCTTTTAGGAAAAAGAATAACCTCGCTGCCCTCTGTGAGACTTCACCTTGATTCAAATTTCTCTTCTAGGAAAACATTGATAAAGGCATATAATTATCGAGAAAGATTAATGAGATCCTTTTGGTCCAGGTGGAGAAATGAATATTTGTTAAATTTAATATCAGCCCATTCCAGTTTGGTTAAAAACAGCATTCCCCAATTTAAAGTTAACGATATAGTTTTAGTAAAAGATGATCATTTACCCCGAAATTTTTGGAAATTGGGGATAATTCTTGAATTATTTCCTGGAAGAGATGGCAAGGTGAGGGCTTGCAAAATAAAAACTGAGTCATCAGTTATTAAACGTCCTGTGCAATTGTTGTACAATTTGGAACTCCAGCAAGAAGAAGTAAAACTTTAGTTACTAAGAAGTTTTTAATGTGTTTTGTGCTAAAATTTGATTATCTAATTTTATTGATTATTTTTTTCATCTTAGATATAATTTTCTGTTGAAAGTATTTATGCCTTTGCATTATTTCTAGTATTATTTAACTTGTATTTTATTGGTAAACTTGATTTAAATGTTTTTATCTTTAAAAAAAAAATTGCTATTTTACTGTTGATATTCTTAAATTGTGTACATTGAACATTTTCATCTGCTGTATAGATTTTTTAAATTTTATTTCCCTTCCTGAATTCAGTGTTATCTGTTTAAATACTTGAATATTTGATCGATTTCAACATGAACAAAACTTAAAAGTAGTATGTCGTTAATTCTTGGTATCATTTCTTGAACTATTCTATTAAATATTTTGAATTCTATTTATTTTGTTTTGAGGATTTAATAATTTAAAATATTGTTCTAATTTTAGAATCTTGCTATGTTCCCAAGGATTTTGGAACTATTCTTTCATATATGTTAGTAAAAATATTAATATTAATCATGTACCATGAATAGAATTTGAACTTGTTAATAAGTTTCCTTGAACAAATATTCTCGAACTTGAAGTGTTATTGAATTATTATAATTGAATTGCTTAATGTCATATTTAGTTTAAAGTGTGTTTAACTAATTATATTATTTTTGTATGAAGTGTTTAATATTTGAAAACTAGATTATATATCCTAAAGTTAATATTTTTATGTGTGAAATCTTAGTATTATGTATTTACCAGGAAATTTTGATGAACCCCGATGGTTCATGTGGGGGCCAGGATGTTGAGAATAGGAATGTACCACGTGGGTGTTGTTGAGAGTGGAGCTTCTTGCTGACACTCTCGGCGAGACCACGTGATCGTTCGTAAAGTAATGTGATTCAAAAACAATTTCAATGACTTCCTGAATGGCACGGCTTCGGGTGTGAGCTTTCTTGATGAGCTCCCTCCTTGTTCTTGAAACTTGAATTTATGTATCTCAGCGTAATATTATCGTTTGTTGTGTTGTGTTGTACCGTTTGTACTGTTTGTTTGATGTCCGAAAATAAATCACAAAAAGACATTCTTGGACTCGATGAATCTTTAGTCTTTTAGATCAGACCAATCGACTTTAAAAAAACATAATTTATTTACTTAAAGACTGGAATATATGCAGGATAACTTTTACACAATATCAAAATAACGCAAACACCACAAGGCGTCATCTCCATGGAATGGTCCGACTCTTTTTTGTTTCTTCTTCCTTCTTTTAGCGGTGGAGCTTTTTGCTCCCAGGTCCTACAGCTTTACCTGGTTTCCTGCGAACCGGGAACTAGTCTCGGTAGCATTCGCTACAGGTAGCCCCCCGCCAGTGACAGCGAGATATCAGTTGTACCGTGGGTTCGCACGAACTCGCCGGCCTGAACGTGTTGTCCTTTCAAGATTCGGTTGTTCAATGCCTTCTTCAGAGGAAGATGTTGGGGTTGGCATGTGGGTACTCCAGTTCTGTGCATCGTCTCGGGTGATGTAGGCTGGCTTTACCCGATCAATGCTCACAGTTGTTTGCTTTCCCCTCGTCAAGATCTTGAAAGTTTTGGCACTGCGCTCAATGACTTCAAAGGGCCCTGTATAAGGTGGCTGTAAACTTTTTCGAACAGCATCAGTTCGCAGAAATACATGGCTGCATTTCCCCAAATCTTTGCTGACAAAGACAGTCTGTTGACCATGTGGTTGGGTCACAGGAACTAGGAGGCGCTGCATGCTTTCCCGAAGTCTCCCTACAAAAGTGGCCGGATCTGGGCTGCCAGGAGCAGGGCATAGGAATTCTCCAGGGATGCGAAGAGGTGTTCCATAGACCATTTCTGCTGTTGTTGCCTGTAGATCCTCTTTCCAAGTAGCCCTGAACCCCAGGAGGATTGTAGGCAGTACTGTTGTCCACTGGATGTTGCCATGGGCCATAATCGCAGATTTCAATTGTCTATGAAATCGCTCTACCTGGCCATTTGCAGCTGGGTGATATGCGGTGGTGTGGTGTCTAGCGGTGCCCAAAAAATCGGTTAGAGCATTGAACAGAGACGATTCAAACTGTGTGCCCTGGTCGGTAGTCAACCGCATTGGGGATCCAAATCTGGAGACCCAACCAGAGTAGAAAGCTGTTGCCACAGAATGTGCAGATATATCTACCAGAGGAAAAGCCTCTGGCCACTTTGAAAAACGATCTACACAGGTAAGGCAGTATCGAAAACCCTGTGATGGAGTGAGTGGCCCAACCAGGTCAATGTGCACATGTTCAAATCTAGAGCTGGGGGGAACGAAACTACCAATCTGGCTTCTTGTATGGCGCGACACCTTAGACTGTTGACACTGTAGACATGCCCGAGCCCAAGATGTCACATCTGATCTCATGGAAGGCCACACGTATCTTTCACTCACCAGCTTGATTGAGGCCTGAACTCCAGGGTGTGATAGTGAGTGAAGGGTATTGAATACTACCCTACGATACAACTCTGGCACAAATGGGCGAATGCGTCCAGTGGATACATCACATTGTAGCGTGACAGCTGGTTCGCCAACAGGGAGTGGTTGTAGCACGAGTGAAGTAGTTGTTGACGACAGGACGTCTTGCAGCTCTGCATCATTTAGTTGCTCCAGAGCCATATGCTGGAAATTTATAGTTGAAGGTGTACCGATGGTAGAAATGTGTACCCTGGACAGTGCATCAGCTACCACGTTGTTTACCCCTTTTAGATAGCGAATATCTGTAGTAAACTGACCTATGAAGTCTAATTGTCTGGTTTGTCTAGGGGAACATTTGTCCTCTTTCTGACGAAATGCAAATGTCAGTGGTTTATGGTCTGTAAATAGAGTGAAAGAACGACCTTCCACCATGTGTCGAAAATGCCTGATGCCCATGTAAGCAGCAAGCAACTCCCTGTCATAAGCGCTGTACTTTTGCTGGACAGGGGTCAGCTTTTTAGAGTAAAAAGCAAGAGGTTGCCATCCTTTGGTCACTTGCTGATGTAAGGCAGCCCCCATAGCCGTGTCTGATGCATCAACTGCTATGGCCAGTGGAGCAGTAGTGGAGGGATGGTACAAGATGGTGGCATCCGCTAGGTCCCTCTTACATTTTTCAAAAGCAGTTGTGGCCTCTTCTGTCCAGACAATGGGCGTCTTGTCATTTTTCTTTGCACCTGTCAGATATGCATTGAGCGTTGCTTGTGTTTTTGCAGCCTGAGGTACAAAGCGTCTGTAAAAATTACTCATTGCCAGAAACCGACGGAGCTCCTTAACAGTTTCAGGTTTAGGAAAGTTGATAATGGAGGAAACCTTCTCTGGGAGAGGGATAATGCCCTCTGGAGTTATCATGTGACCCAAAAACTTGACAGATGGCTTGCCTAGTATACACTTAGATGCATTGAGGACCACACCCCATTCTTCAAAGCGTTGGAAAACTTGCTTAAGATGTTGGATTGGATTGGATATGATTTTATGGCATTGAGTCCTCATGGGACATATTATGCCAAACTCAAGATAAAAAATCAGATATATAATATTGTAATAAAGTGAAATGAGTCAAAACATTATGAATGAATACTATATACAATTATATGTGATGGATAAAACCAATGTCATGTAAAAAGCTAAAAATATTTGCATGAGGATTCTCTCCGATCATGTCATCTAAAACCAAGGTATAAGAATTAAAATGTTTAAGTCGTTGCCTATTAAAATGAGAACATTCTATTAAAATATGTTTTACAGTTAGTGGGCAAATGCAGTAATTACAAATGGGATGATCTTCTCCGAGGAGGAGGTGCCTATGTGTTATGCGAGTGTGTCCAATACGAAGGCGTGTCAAGATAACATTTTGTCTTCTTAAGGGTAGCGGTTTCCAGTCAGATATATTTGGTTTTAAAGCATGAAGTTTGTTATCGGTTTGTTCATTCCATTCGTTTTGCCATTTTGTTTTTAAAAATTTGTAAATGCAAGATTTTAAGTCGTGATAAGGTATGGTATGACTAATATGATTTACTGCCGATTTGGCGGCTTGGTCAACAATTTCATTTCCTGCAATCCCAACATGGGATGGGATCCAACAAAATAGTAAGTTAAAATTCCTGGATGAAAGATGATAAACTCTTTTCAGTGATTCTAAAACAATGGGATGACTGTCATGATCAGGATGTTTCAATGATTGTAAAACACTTAATGAATCTGTGAAAATGATACATTTTTTATGACAATGATCAGATATATTTTCTAATGCTTTAAAAATGGCCATTATTTCAGCAGTAAAAACAGAACATGAAGAATGAAGTTTAAAACTGTGAATGGAATCATTAATAGTGAACGCAGCTCCAACGTAGTTTGCCCTTTTAGACCCGTCCGTATAAATATGTATAAAATTAGAGTATTTTTCCAAATGCTTTAGAAAGAGTTGTTTGTAAATAATATCAGAGGTATCTGCTTTATAAAAATCTTGGAAAGGGTTTTGAAATTCAAAATCATGATTAAAACAAGGAGAGAAATAATAAAGTTTTTTCTGGGTGACGTCAAGTGAAGAAATTTCGGATCCGTCCATTAAATCCAGCATTCTTAAATGAAATGTAGGGATAAAGGATGTTTTTGCTTGATAGAGGCGTATTAGATATGGACTGTGATGAATGGTATGCAATGGGTGGTGAGGGATTGCAGAAATTCTAAAATAATATTCTAAGGACAACAACTGTCGCCTTAAGTCAAGAGAAGGTTCAAAAGCGTCCACATATAAGCTTTTTACGGGTGATGTTCTAAAGGCACCAGAACATAAGCGTAAAGCTGTGTGGTGGATGGTGTTCAGAGTTTGAAGTGCAGTTTTTCTTGCTGAACCATACACCACGCAGCCGTAATCTAATTTTGATCGTATTAATGCTCTATATATTTTTAAAAGACAAGCTCGATCGGATCCCCATGATAATTTTGATAAAATTCGTAAAATATTAAGTGCCTTTTCGCAACGTTTGCGTAGATTTAAAATATGCGGTTGAAAAGTCAACTTCTTGTCAAATATGATGCCTAAAAATTTAAAATTGTCCACAACATTAATTAAAATATCTTTAAAATATATTTCAGGGTCCAGATGAAGGTTTCGTTTTTTACAAAAATGAACACACGCGGTTTTGGAAGGTGAGAAACTGAAACCATTTTCGTTAGTCCAATGAGTGATTTTGTTAACGGCCTGTTGAAGTTGTCTTTCAATTAAACGAATGTCATTAGCTGCGCATGAAATTTGCAGATCGTCAACGTAAATAAGACCTTTCACTGATGGAGGCAATTGAGAAACAATATCATTAATTTTTAAAATAAATAAAGTAACACTTAAAACACTGCCCTGTGGCACTCCCTCCTCTTGAATAAAAACATCTGAGAAAATTGATCCAATCCGTACTTTAAAATCTTTTTTCTAAAAATTTTTGAATAAAAATTGGCAGATTACCTCTTATGTCGTTTTTAAAAATGTCCCTTAAAATACCATGTCTCCATGTTCTATCGTACGCTTTCTCGATATCGAAAAAAATCGAGACGATATGTTTATTTTGAACAAATGAGTTTCTTATTTCCGTCTCGAGAGCGACTAAGTTGTCAATAGTGGATCTATTTTTTCTGAAACCACTTTGGAGTGGAGAGACATTTATCTTTTTCTAAAACATAAACCAACCTAGCGTTGACCATCTTTTCTAGAACTTTGCATAAGCAACTTGTCAGGGCTATTGGACGGTAGTTTGAAGGATTCTTGGGGTCTTTGTTCGGTTTCAGTATGGGTATTATGGTAGCGTATCTCCATGACTGCGGAAAAGTGTACTCGTTCCAAATTCTATTATAAAATTTCAGGAGATGATTTAAAGAACTATTTGAAAGATGTTTGAGTATGATGTAACTGATATTATCTGGGCCAGGAGTTGATTTGTGGACTAAGGATAAAGCTTTTATCAATTCCGGAAAAGTAAAGTCACAATTATATGATAATATACTGTTTGAAGTAAAATTAATTTTATTCTTTTCAGATGCAATTTTGATTTTTTTTAAACTTTCAGGGTAGTTAGTGGAGCTGGATATTTCGGAAAGGCACAAAGCAATTGCGTTTGCTATATCTTTGGGTGCTGATAGTTCTTGGTTATTGCATTCTAGAATCGGAATTTGTCTATTGGGGTAGACACCGGAAATTATTTTAATTCTGTTCCATAATTGTTTACTAGTGACTTTACTATTTATACTATTGATGTAATTCATCCAAGAATCCCTCTTACTACGTCGTTGTATTTTTCGAAAGGCCGCTTTTGTTCTTTTATAAAAAATATAGTTTTCACTTGTTGGATATCTATTAAAAATATTCCAGGCTTTCCTCTGTTTCCGATAGGCATCGCTACATTCCTCATTCCACCAAGGTTTCTTTTGTTTTTTAGGCTTATTGTTGACTTTTTTAATTGAGGCGTCCGCACTTGCTATAATTATATCTGTAATTTTATCAGTGACTTCATCGATGTTATCATTTTCTACCATGTTAGAAATGTCTGCAAGAATGGTAAAAAGTGGCCAGTTGGCAGTTTCAAAAATATAGTTTCTTTGACTGACAGATTGAGGTTGGTAGTGGCCTGCATATTTTAGTTTTATAGGATAATGGTCGCTATTGTAAAGGTAAGAATCCACAGAAAAAGTCCAAAATGGTAAAATTGAAGGTGTGCAAATTGCCAGATCTATTGAATGGTAAGTAAGTGAAGGTGAGTGAAAGTAAGTAGGTTGGTCGTTATTCATAATACATAAATCATTGTCTGTAATTATTTTTTCAATTTGCTTGCCTCTATTATTAATATCTGAACTGCCCCAGAGAATATGATGGCCATTTAGGTCACCAAGTATGATAAATGGTTGCGGAAGTTGATCCATTAAATTATTTAAGTCAGAAGTGGCGATATGGGTATTAGGAGGTAGGTATAAGTTGCATATTGTTATTAAAGTATTGACATGAAGTCTTACAGCAACAGCTTGGAGATTTGTTTTGAGATTAATTTGTGTAACTGGTAAGTCATGGGAGGTAAGCAAAGCAACACCTCCACATGCTCTTTGGCCATCATCGTAATCTTTTCTAAATATTGTGAAATGACGAATGTTGGTGTTATCATTGTGTTTTAGATAGGTCTCCTGGAGGGCGATTGCAGCTGGCGTATGTTTATTTATGATGTCTTTAACATCATCAATTTTTTGACGAAAACCCCGGCAGTTCCAGGAAAGAAAGGAAGCCATAAAAATAAAGTATAAAAGAAAAGGAAAAACTACTTGTGCTTTCTCGTCCTAGGACGATGTTTGTCTTGCCTAGGATCCTTCTTGAACTGGTGCGGCAAAGTCTCCAATTCCTCATCTTCTATAGAGGAAATATCGCTTTCACTGTTATAGAGATTAATGAGGTCACTAGTGGAAGGATTAGTTATCAAGTTTTTGGATGAAACGACGGGCTGAAGAGATGTTTGAGAAGAACTTTTTGGAATTTTAATGTTATTTTGTTCTGATGATATGGCTCTTTTTAAAGAAGTATTTGTAGGTCGATTTGGTTGGTTTATGATTTTTGTATTCGATGAGGTTGTAGCTGTTGCTTTAGAGAAAGAAGGCGTGTTAGGTTGGTTTGTTGAAATTTTATGTTGGTCAGATGGTTTAAACATAGTTTCATCGGTTTGAGTTCCGTTGGTTTTGAAGGTCTTTTTAACTATTGAAGAGTATGATATTCCAGGTTTCGGGGTGCGATCATTTACAATTTTTCGTGCTTCGGGAAATGAAATGTTTTGTTGGACTTTTATTGTTTGAATTTCCTTTTCTGTTTGAAATTTAGGGCAAGACCTGGCAAAAGCTGGATGTTCACCTTTGCAGTTGACACAGCAAAGGGATGATGTAGTACAGACATCGGTCTTATGTTCTGTACTACAGCATTTCGCACAGGTTTCTTTGCCACGGCAAGCTAAGAAAGAGTGGCCGAATCTTTGGCATTTAAAGCAACGGACTGGATTAGGAATAAATGGTCTAACTGGGCAATTCATATATGCTATTTTAACGTGTTTTGGTATATTTGGTGTATTGAAAGTTAATATAATATGTTTGGTGGGTATTTTTTGACCATTTCTTGAGATAGTGATTCGTTTGACAGTGATTACATATTGTTGTGACAGGGATTCTAAGATATCTTGTTCTGTGTCATGAACTAAGTCGGATTCTGAAATTACGCCTCTTGATGAATTTAAAGTTTTATGTGGTGTAACGGTGACTGCTATTGAACCGACGGAATTTATTTTTTGGACGTTTATTGCCTGGGTTTTATTTGATACTTCAATTAGTACATCTCCTGCTAGTGTTTTTTTTATGTTTTTTGTATCGCCTACCATACCTAATATCGTTTTATGTAGTAAAATAGCAGATATATTTTTAGATTTCCCTCAATACTTTTCATGATAAAAAACTTCTGTTCTGGTAAATTATTTTCAATTTTTTTACTAATTTGGTGCTCCACTGAAGGAGAAGTTGTATTTTGGTTTTCCATGTTTGAAAAAGAGATATTCAGTCCCTGGCGGCACCACCCACCATGGAGTCCAACGAGGGGATACAGGTTCCTGCACCGGTGCTAGCCAGGGACTATACGGACCCAACTCACCTCTATGACTGCCCTTAGGAGCTAGTTGGTGAGCAGGTCCTTAGTCCTAGCAGGAGGTACCCACCAGCCGATCAATGTACTGGGACCAAAGTACACCTCCTGTTTATTCGAAGCAGGAGCCGAAGCAATGTATTGGGGCGTTATGTTGTCCCTCAATCACCAGGATCACCTTTTCCGAAGACACAGGTCTCCACGCACGGCAAACACGTGGGTGATATAATCCCCAAGAGGAGCTAAATGCACAGACCGGCGAAAAGCTTCTCAAGGGGAGCCCTCACCTCCGAAGAGGCAACCACAACGAGGGAGGAAGAAAGATCCGGGAAAATTTAGCAACCTTCGCAGACTATTGAGAGTAACTGCTTGGGTACGACGTTTCGTGGATGTACTCAAAGGAAAGAACAGTCAAAAGGGTCCTCTTACATCTGAAGAACTCAATAGTGCTGAGCAGTTTTGGGTAAGAACTGTTCAAAATGACTCTTTCTTCAAAGAAATTACATTCCTGAAGAATGTTAAACCTCTTCCTAAAGACTCACAATTATTATGCTTAAACCCGTTTTTAGACCACGAAGATGTTCTGCGAGTAAAGGGACGGTTACAGAAAACTAACTTTACAATGGGCGGAAAGCATCCTATCATACTCCCCTCTAAATCACAATTAACGGAACTATTGATTTGGGAATCCCATGAAAGAGTATTTCATTCGGGTGTATCTCACACACTAGTGCAAGTGAGAGAAAATTATTGGATCTTAAAAGCAAGGCAAACTATCAAAGCTGTTCTCAAAAAATGTGTCATTTGCAAGAGATTTAATTCTTCTCCAGGAAACCAGAATGTTGCCCCACTACCAGCTGAAAGAGTGGAACAATCAGCTCCATTTTCAACTATCGGTGTTGATTTTGCTGGTCCGCTATTTGTGAAAGATAGTGATGCAAAACAATATATTCTCTTGATAACTTGTGCAGTGACAAGAAGTGGCCATCTTGAACTCGTCGGTAGTCTGTCTACTGATACCTTTCTTCTTGCCTTCCGACGCTTCATTTCCCGACGAGGCTTGTGTTCAGTGGTGATATCGGAAAATGCGCGTACTTTTAAACGTGCTGAATTGGAGCTAAAACTAATGTGGTCAGTTATGAATCATCCGGAGGTGGAAAATTTTTATGCTTTAAATGGCATAAAATGGAAGTATATAGTGGAAAGAGCCGCCTGGTGGGGCGGATTTTATGAACGCATGGTGCGTACAGTGAAAGTAGCTCTGCGAAAGACACTTGGAAAGTCTTCTCTGACCATTGAACAGTAACAAACTCTCCTTACCGAAATAGAAGGAATGATTAACTCTCAGCCTATTACCTATGTTGGAAGTGACACGGATGAGCCAAATGCTTTAACCCCAGCACATTTTCTTTTAGGAAAAAGAATAACCTCGCTGCCCTCTGTGAGACTTCACCTTGATTCAAATTTCTCTTCTAGGAAAACATTGATAAAGGCATATAATTATCGAGAAAGATTAATGAGATCCTTTTGGTCCAGGTGGAGAAATGAATATTTGTTAAATTTAATATCAGCCCATTCCAGTTTGGTTAAAAACAGCATTCCCCAATTTAAAGTTAACGATATAGTTTTAGTAAAAGATGATCATTTACCCCGAAATTTTTGGAAATTGGGGATAATTCTTGAATTATTTCCTGGAAGAGATGGCAAGGTGAGGGCTTGCAAAATAAAAACTGAGTCATCAGTTATTAAACGTCCTGTGCAATTGTTGTACAATTTGGAACTCCAGCAAGAAGAAGTAAAACTTTAGTTACTAAGAAGTTTTTAATGTGTTTTGTGCTAAAATTTGATTATCTAATTTTATTGATTATTTTTTTCATCTTAGATATAATTTTCTGTTGAAAGTATTTATGCCTTTGCATTATTTCTAGTATTATTTAACTTGTATTTTATTGGTAAACTTGATTTAAATGTTTTTATCTTTAAAAAAAAAATTGCTATTTTACTGTTGATATTCTTAAATTGTGTACATTGAACATTTTCATCTGCTGTATAGATTTTTTAAATTTTATTTCCCTTCCTGAATTCAGTGTTATCTGTTTAAATACTTGAATATTTGATCGATTTCAACATGAACAAAACTTAAAAGTAGTATGTCGTTAATTCTTGGTATCATTTCTTGAACTATTCTATTAAATATTTTGAATTCTATTTATTTTGTTTTGAGGATTTAATAATTTAAAATATTGTTCTAATTTTAGAATCTTGCTATGTTCCCAAGGATTTTGGAACTATTCTTTCATATATGTTAGTAAAAATATTAATATTAATCATGTACCATGAATAGAATTTGAACTTGTTAATAAGTTTCCTTGAACAAATATTCTCGAACTTGAAGTGTTATTGAATTATTATAATTGAATTGCTTAATGTCGCATTTAGTTTAAAGTGTGTTTAACTAATTATATTATTTTTGTATGAAGTGTTTAATATTTGAAAACTAGATTATATATCCTAAAGTTAATATTTTTATGTGTGAAATCTTAGTATTATGTATTTACCAGGAAATTTTGATGAACCCCGATGGTTCATGTGGGGGCCAGGATGTTGAGAATAGGAATGTACCACGTGGGTGTTGTTGAGAGTGGAGCTTCTTGCTGACACTCTCGGCGAGACCACGTGATCGTTCGTAAAGTAATGTGATTCAAAAACAATTTCAATGACTTCCTGAATGGCACGGCTTCGGGTGTGAGCTTTCTTGATGAGCTCCCTCCTTGTTCTTGAAACTTGAATTTATGTATCTCAGCGTAATATTATCGTTTGTTGTGTTGTGTTGTACCGTTTGTACTGTTTGTTTGATGTCCGAAAATAAATCACAAAAAGACATTCTTGGACTCGATGAATCTTTAGTCTTTTAGATCAGACCAATCGACTTTAAAAAAACATAATTTATTTACTTAAAGACTGGAATATATGCAGGATAACTTTTACACAATATCAAAATAACGCAAACACCACAAGGCGTCATCTCCATGGAATGGTCCGACTCTTTTTTGTTTCTTCTTCCTTCTTTTAGCGGTGGAGCTTTTTGCTCCCAGGTCCTACAGCTTTACCTGGTTTCCTGCGAACCGGGAACTAGTCTCGGTAGCATTCGCTACAGGTAGCCCCCCGCCAGTGACAGCGAGATATCAGTTGTACCGTGGGTTCGCACGAACTCGCCGGCCTGAACGTGTTGTCCTTTCAAGATTCGGTTGTTCAATGCCTTCTTCAGAGGAAGATGTTGGGGTTGGCATGTGGGTACTCCAGTTCTGTGCATCGTCTCGGGTGATGTAGGCTGGCTTTACCCGATCAATGCTCACAGTTGTTTGCTTTCCCCTCGTCAAGATCTTGAAAGTTTTGGCACTGCGCTCAATGACTTCAAAGGGCCCTGTATAAGGTGGCTGTAAACTTTTTCGAACAGCATCAGTTCGCAGAAATACATGGCTGCATTTCCCCAAATCTTTGCTGACAAAGACAGTCTGTTGACCATGTGGTTGGGTCACAGGAACTAGGAGGCGCTGCATGCTTTCCCGAAGTCTCCCTACAAAAGTGGCCGGATCTGGGCTGCCAGGAGCAGGGCATAGGAATTCTCCAGGGATGCGAAGAGGTGTTCCATAGACCATTTCTGCTGTTGTTGCCTGTAGATCCTCTTTCCAAGTAGCCCTGAACCCCAGGAGGATTGTAGGCAGTACTGTTGTCCACTGGATGTTGCCATGGGCCATAATCGCAGATTTCAATTGTCTATGAAATCGCTCTACCTGGCCATTTGCAGCTGGGTGATATGCGGTGGTGTGGTGTCTAGCGGTGCCCAAAAAATCGGTTAGAGCATTGAACAGAGACGATTCAAACTGTGTGCCCTGGTCGGTAGTCAACCGCATTGGGGATCCAAATCTGGAGACCCAACCAGAGTAGAAAGCTGTTGCCACAGAATGTGCAGATATATCTACCAGAGGAAAAGCCTCTGGCCACTTTGAAAAACGATCTACACAGGTAAGGCAGTATCGAAAACCCTGTGATGGAGTGAGTGGCCCAACCAGGTCAATGTGCACATGTTCAAATCTAGAGCTGGGGGGAACGAAACTACCAATCTGGCTTCTTGTATGGCGCGACACCTTAGACTGTTGACACTGTAGACATGCCCGAGCCCAAGATGTCACATCTGATCTCATGGAAGGCCACACGTATCTTTCACTCACCAGCTTGATTGAGGCCTGAACTCCAGGGTGTGATAGTGAGTGAAGGGTATTGAATACTACCCTACGATACAACTCTGGCACAAATGGGCGAATGCGTCCAGTGGATACATCACATTGTAGCGTGACAGCTGGTTCGCCAACAGGGAGTGGTTGTAGCACGAGTGAAGTAGTTGTTGACGACAGGACGTCTTGCAGCTCTGCATCATTTAGTTGCTCCAGAGCCATATGCTGGAAATTTATAGTTGAAGGTGTACCGATGGTAGAAATGTGTACCCTGGACAGTGCATCAGCTACCACGTTGTTTACCCCTTTTAGATAGCGAATATCTGTAGTAAACTGACCTATGAAGTCTAATTGTCTGGTTTGTCTAGGGGAACATTTGTCCTCTTTCTGACGAAATGCAAATGTCAGTGGTTTATGGTCTGTAAATAGAGTGAAAGAACGACCTTCCACCATGTGTCGAAAATGCCTGATGCCCATGTAAGCAGCAAGCAACTCCCTGTCATAAGCGCTGTACTTTTGCTGGACAGGGGTCAGCTTTTTAGAGTAAAAAGCAAGAGGTTGCCATCCTTTGGTCACTTGCTGATGTAAGGCAGCCCCCATAGCCGTGTCTGATGCATCAACTGCTATGGCCAGTGGAGCAGTAGTGGAGGGATGGTACAAGATGGTGGCATCCGCTAGGTCCCTCTTACATTTTTCAAAAGCAGTTGTGGCCTCTTCTGTCCAGACAATGGGCGTCTTGTCATTTTTCTTTGCACCTGTCAGATATGCATTGAGCGTTGCTTGTGTTTTTGCAGCCTGAGGTACAAAGCGTCTGTAAAAATTACTCATTGCCAGAAACCGACGGAGCTCCTTAACAGTTTCAGGTTTAGGAAAGTTGATAATGGAGGAAACCTTCTCTGGGAGAGGGATAATGCCCTCTGGAGTTATCATGTGACCCAAAAACTTGACAGATGGCTTGCCTAGTATACACTTAGATGCATTGAGGACCACACCCCATTCTTCAAAGCGTTGGAAAACTTGCTTAAGATGTTGGATTGGATTGGATATGATTTTATGGCATTGAGTCCTCATGGGACATATTATGCCAAACTCAAGATAAAAAATCAGATATATAATATTGTAATAAAGTGAAATGAGTCAAAACATTATGAATGAATACTATATACAATTATATGTGATGGATAAAACCAATGTCATGTAAAAAGCTAAAAATATTTGCATGAGGATTCTCTCCGATCATGTCATCTAAAACCAAGGTATAAGAATTAAAATGTTTAAGTCGTTGCCTATTAAAATGAGAACATTCTATTAAAATATGTTTTACAGTTAGTGGGCAAATGCAGTAATTACAAATGGGATGATCTTCTCCGAGGAGGAGGTGCCTATGTGTTATGCGAGTGTGTCCAATACGAAGGCGTGTCAAGATAACATTTTGTCTTCTTAAGGGTAGCGGTTTCCAGTCAGATATATTTGGTTTTAAAGCATGAAGTTTGTTATCGGTTTGTTCATTCCATTCGTTTTGCCATTTTGTTTTTAAAAATTTGTAAATGCAAGATTTTAAGTCGTGATAAGGTATGGTATGACTAATATGATTTACTGCCGATTTGGCGGCTTGGTCAACAATTTCATTTCCTGCAATCCCAACATGGGATGGGATCCAACAAAATAGTAAGTTAAAATTCCTGGATGAAAGATGATAAACTCTTTTCAGTGATTCTAAAACAATGGGATGACTGTCATGATCAGGATGTTTCAATGATTGTAAAACACTTAATGAATCTGTGAAAATGATACATTTTTTATGACAATGATCAGATATATTTTCTAATGCTTTAAAAATGGCCATTATTTCAGCAGTAAAAACAGAACATGAAGAATGAAGTTTAAAACTGTGAATGGAATCATTAATAGTGAACGCAGCTCCAACGTAGTTTGCCCTTTTAGACCCGTCCGTATAAATATGTATAAAATTAGAGTATTTTTCCAAATGCTTTAGAAAGAGTTGTTTGTAAATAATATCAGAGGTATCTGCTTTATAAAAATCTTGGAAAGGGTTTTGAAATTCAAAATCATGATTAAAACAAGGAGAGAAATAATAAAGTTTTTTCTGGGTGACGTCAAGTGAAGAAATTTCGGATCCGTCCATTAAATCCAGCATTCTTAAATGAAATGTAGGGATAAAGGATGTTTTTGCTTGATAGAGGCGTATTAGATATGGACTGTGATGAATGGTATGCAATGGGTGGTGAGGGATTGCAGAAATTCTAAAATAATATTCTAAGGACAACAACTGTCGCCTTAAGTCAAGAGAAGGTTCAAAAGCGTCCACATATAAGCTTTTTACGGGTGATGTTCTAAAGGCACCAGAACATAAGCGTAAAGCTGTGTGGTGGATGGTGTTCAGAGTTTGAAGTGCAGTTTTTCTTGCTGAACCATACACCACGCAGCCGTAATCTAATTTTGATCGTATTAATGCTCTATATATTTTTAAAAGACAAGCTCGATCGGATCCCCATGATAATTTTGATAAAATTCGTAAAATATTAAGTGCCTTTTCGCAACGTTTGCGTAGATTTAAAATATGCGGTTGAAAAGTCAACTTCTTGTCAAATATGATGCCTAAAAATTTAAAATTGTCCACAACATTAATTAAAATATCTTTAAAATATATTTCAGGGTCCAGATGAAGGTTTCGTTTTTTACAAAAATGAACACACGCGGTTTTGGAAGGTGAGAAACTGAAACCATTTTCGTTAGTCCAATGAGTGATTTTGTTAACGGCCTGTTGAAGTTGTCTTTCAATTAAACGAATGTCATTAGCTGCGCATGAAATTTGCAGATCGTCAACGTAAATAAGACCTTTCACTGATGGAGGCAATTGAGAAACAATATCATTAATTTTTAAAATAAATAAAGTAACACTTAAAACACTGCCCTGTGGCACTCCCTCCTCTTGAATAAAAACATCTGAGAAAATTGATCCAATCCGTACTTTAAAATCTTTTTTCTAAAAATTTTTGAATAAAAATTGGCAGATTACCTCTTATGTCGTTTTTAAAAATGTCCCTTAAAATACCATGTCTCCATGTTCTATCGTACGCTTTCTCGATATCGAAAAAAATCGAGACGATATGTTTATTTTGAACAAATGAGTTTCTTATTTCCGTCTCGAGAGCGACTAAGTTGTCAATAGTGGATCTATTTTTTCTGAAACCACTTTGGAGTGGAGAGACATTTATCTTTTTCTAAAACATAAACCAACCTAGCGTTGACCATCTTTTCTAGAACTTTGCATAAGCAACTTGTCAGGGCTATTGGACGGTAGTTTGAAGGATTCTTGGGGTCTTTGTTCGGTTTCAGTATGGGTATTATGGTAGCGTATCTCCATGACTGCGGAAAAGTGTACTCGTTCCAAATTCTATTATAAAATTTCAGGAGATGATTTAAAGAACTATTTGAAAGATGTTTGAGTATGATGTAACTGATATTATCTGGGCCAGGAGTTGATTTGTGGACTAAGGATAAAGCTTTTATCAATTCCGGAAAAGTAAAGTCACAATTATATGATAATATACTGTTTGAAGTAAAATTAATTTTATTCTTTTCAGATGCAATTTTGATTTTTTTTAAACTTTCAGGGTAGTTAGTGGAGCTGGATATTTCGGAAAGGCACAAAGCAATTGCGTTTGCTATATCTTTGGGTGCTGATAGTTCTTGGTTATTGCATTCTAGAATCGGAATTTGTCTATTGGGGTAGACACCGGAAATTATTTTAATTCTGTTCCATAATTGTTTACTAGTGACTTTACTATTTATACTATTGATGTAATTCATCCAAGAATCCCTCTTACTACGTCGTTGTATTTTTCGAAAGGCCGCTTTTGTTCTTTTATAAAAAATATAGTTTTCACTTGTTGGATATCTATTAAAAATATTCCAGGCTTTCCTCTGTTTCCGATAGGCATCGCTACATTCCTCATTCCACCAAGGTTTCTTTTGTTTTTTAGGCTTATTGTTGACTTTTTTAATTGAGGCGTCCGCACTTGCTATAATTATATCTGTAATTTTATCAGTGACTTCATCGATGTTATCATTTTCTACCATGTTAGAAATGTCTGCAAGAATGGTAAAAAGTGGCCAGTTGGCAGTTTCAAAAATATAGTTTCTTTGACTGACAGATTGAGGTTGGTAGTGGCCTGCATATTTTAGTTTTATAGGATAATGGTCGCTATTGTAAAGGTAAGAATCCACAGAAAAAGTCCAAAATGGTAAAATTGAAGGTGTGCAAATTGCCAGATCTATTGAATGGTAAGTAAGTGAAGGTGAGTGAAAGTAAGTAGGTTGGTCGTTATTCATAATACATAAATCATTGTCTGTAATTATTTTTTCAATTTGCTTGCCTCTATTATTAATATCTGAACTGCCCCAGAGAATATGATGGCCATTTAGGTCACCAAGTATGATAAATGGTTGCGGAAGTTGATCCATTAAATTATTTAAGTCAGAAGTGGCGATATGGGTATTAGGAGGTAGGTATAAGTTGCATATTGTTATTAAAGTATTGACATGAAGTCTTACAGCAACAGCTTGGAGATTTGTTTTGAGATTAATTTGTGTAACTGGTAAGTCATGGGAGGTAAGCAAAGCAACACCTCCACATGCTCTTTGGCCATCATCGTAATCTTTTCTAAATATTGTGAAATGACGAATGTTGGTGTTATCATTGTGTTTTAGATAGGTCTCCTGGAGGGCGATTGCAGCTGGCGTATGTTTATTTATGATGTCTTTAACATCATCAATTTTTTGACGAAAACCCCGGCAGTTCCAGGAAAGAAAGGAAGCCATAAAAATAAAGTATAAAAGAAAAGGAAAAACTACTTGTGCTTTCTCGTCCTAGGACGATGTTTGTCTTGCCTAGGATCCTTCTTGAACTGGTGCGGCAAAGTCTCCAATTCCTCATCTTCTATAGAGGAAATATCGCTTTCACTGTTATAGAGATTAATGAGGTCACTAGTGGAAGGATTAGTTATCAAGTTTTTGGATGAAACGACGGGCTGAAGAGATGTTTGAGAAGAACTTTTTGGAATTTTAATGTTATTTTGTTCTGATGATATGGCTCTTTTTAAAGAAGTATTTGTAGGTCGATTTGGTTGGTTTATGATTTTTGTATTCGATGAGGTTGTGTAGCTGTTGCTTTAGAGAAAGAAGGCGTGTTAGGTTGGTTTGTTGAAATTTTATGTTGGTCAGATGGTTTAAACATAGTTTCATCGGTTTGAGTTCCGTTGGTTTTGAAGGTCTTTTTAACTATTGAAGAGTATGATATTCCAGGTTTCGGGGTGCGATCATTTACAATTTTTCGTGCTTCGGGAAATGAAATGTTTTGTTGGACTTTTATTGTTTGAATTTCCTTTTCTGTTTGAAATTTAGGGCAAGACCTGGCAAAAGCTGGATGTTCACCTTTGCAGTTGACACAGCAAAGGGATGATGTAGTACAGACATCGGTCTTATGTTCTGTACTACAGCATTTCGCACAGGTTTCTTTGCCACGGCAAGCTAAGAAAGAGTGGCCGAATCTTTGGCATTTAAAGCAACGGACTGGATTAGGAATAAATGGTCTAACTGGGCAATTCATATATGCTATTTTAACGTGTTTTGGTATATTTGGTGTATTGAAAGTTAATATAATATGTTTGGTGGGTATTTTTTGACCATTTCTTGAGATAGTGATTCGTTTGACAGTGATTACATATTGTTGTGACAGGGATTCTAAGATATCTTGTTCTGTGTCATGAACTAAGTCGGATTCTGAAATTACGCCTCTTGATGAATTTAAAGTTTTATGTGGTGTAACGGTGACTGCTATTGAACCGACGGAATTTATTTTTTGGACGTTTATTGCCTGGGTTTTATTTGATACTTCAATTAGTACATCTCCTGCTAGTGTTTTTTTTATGTTTTTTGTATCGCCTACCATACCTAATATCGTTTTATGTAGTAAAATAGCAGATATATTTTTAGATTTCCCTCAATACTTTTCATGATAAAAAACTTCTGTTCTGGTAAATTATTTTCAATTTTTTTACTAATTTGGTGCTCCACTGAAGGAGAAGTTGTATTTTGGTTTTCCATGTTTGAAAAAGAGATATTCAGTCCCTGGCGGCACCACCCACCATGGAGTCCAACGAGGGGATACAGGTTCCTGCACCGGTGCTAGCCAGGGACTATACGGACCCAACTCACCTCTATGACTGCCCTTAGGAGCTAGTTGGTGAGCAGGTCCTTAGTCCTAGCAGGAGGTACCCACCAGCCGATCAATGTACTGGGACCAAAGTACACCTCCTGTTTATTCGAAGCAGGAGCCGAAGCAATGTATTGGGGCGTTATGTTGTCCCTCAATCACCAGGATCACCTTTTCCGAAGACACAGGTCTCCACGCACGGCAAACACGTGGGTGATATAATCCCCAAGAGGAGCTAAATGCACAGACCGGCGAAAAGCTTCTCAAGGGGAGCCCTCACCTCCGAAGAGGCAACCACAACGAGGGAGGAAGAAAGAGCGAAAAGCAAAGGGTAGAGGAGGAGAAGAACGAAAGGGAGAAAATATCACTCAGGTACCCCGGGGTTGTGAAGCCCGTACAAACCTAAAGAAGGAATGCCCCTGTGGGCGCTTAAGATGTTGTAAATGTTCGGTCTCATCTTCTGATGCTACCAGAACATCATCGAAGTAAGGAACACAAAAATCCAGGCCTCTTAGGCATTGGTGAATAAATCTCTGAAATGTAGCAGCAGCATTTGACAGTCCATATGGTATGAATAAAAACTCGAAAAGTCCAAATGGTGTTGCAACAGCTGTTTTTGGAATATCTTCCTCAGATATCGGAATTTGGTTGTATGCTTTAGTCAAGTCAATGGTTGAGAACACCTGCTTTCCCTCGAATACTTGGAGACAGTCCTAGATGTGTGGTACCGGATATCGGTCGGGAATGATTACACCGTTAACCCTTCTATAGTCTCCACAGGGGCGCCAATCTCCATTGCTTTTTATTACCATATGTAGTGGAGATGCCCAGCAACTTTGGGATGGCCTGCAGACTCCAGTTGCGACTAGATACTCAAATTCTTGTTTGGCTGCTTTGAGTTTATCAGGAGGCAGCCTTCGAGGTCTTGAAAAAACTGGTTGTCCAGTTGTTTTTATGCAGTGCTTGATGTTGTGTTTGACTTGCCTTGTGATTGTGTGTGCTTCTGTCAGGGCTGGAAATTGAGCAAGCAAACGATGGAATACTGTATTCCCACTGACTGATTTGATGCAAGTATCTTTGGCAGTCACTGTTCCTTTCGAATGTAGTTGAGTTAGAGGGTCGACCAAACGTTCTTGTCGGATATCCACCAGCAACCCAAAATGTCGCAAGAAGTCAGCACCAATGATGGGTTGAGGAATTGAGGCAATTATAAATGGCCAGTGAAAAACTCTGCGTAAACCCAGGTCAAGCTTCAGCAGTCTTTGTCCGAATGTGGGGATTGTTGTTCCATTGGCGGCAAAGAGTTGTAATTTGGCAGGAGGAAGCCCCTGCTCCACAGCTGTACGTGGAATCACGGAAACATCAGCTCCTGTGACAATAAGATATTTTGCAGCAGTTGACCTGTCTGTGAGATACAAACGATGAATCTCGGCCTAATCGTCACCCGGGGCGTCGAGTGACGGCCCTACTGGTTTTCCGCTTGAAATGTGCATGGTTGGGTGCACTTAGTGGCACGTTCCTTGAACCGCCGATGATACCAGCAGTGCTCCGAATTTTCGGATTGCGGAATGTCTGAACGGCGACTGTCATAACGTTGTTGTGGGCCTCTTGATTGTGCTCGAGAGAGTGTTTCGAGGCGTGCAAGTCGCGCTGAAATGTCCATCAAAATTGCTTGGTTATCATCAGTTTTAATTTCATGAACTGAGATACCGTTATCTGCAGCAGCCATGATTCCGTCAGCCATCTGTGCAAGTTCCTCTAAAGGCTTGTCGGAAATTGCCAATATCTGCCGGACGTTAGTAGGTAAACGCTGTAAAAACAGAGATTTAAGCAGACTGTCATTTATAGGCGCACATGCCTTGCTCCTCATCTCCAATAAGAGGCGCGATGGTTTCTTGTCACCAAGTTGCAAACCTGTAATTAGGTCCTGCAGTTTTTTCTCTTCTGAATCGGCTAACTGGGAGCATAGCCGATTCTTGATTGCTGTGTACGGTTTCTCTTCCGGTGGATTGAGGATTATATCTCCCACCACGTCGAGCTCCTCTGGTTGCAAAGCAGATACGATGTAGTGGAACTTCGTAGACTCTAAAGTCACATTCGCCAAAACAAATTGGCTATCCATTTGTCTGAACCATATCTCCGGTTTTGCTCTCCAAAAGGGCAGTGCTTTCACAGCAACCCTTGCGATTGTTCCTTGCTCGGAGTCGTATTCTGAAGTCATTTTAAATTGTAGAGTCCGTACGAGAGTTCTGCGATGCTGCCTAAGCCTAAGTAGCCGTTTTAAGTTTGCTGGCCAGTTCGGTTGCGTGCTTCGTCAGGTCACCACTTTAGTCTTTTAGATCAGACCAATCGACTTTAAAAAAACATAATTTATTTACTTAAAGACTGGAATATATGCAGGATAACTTTTACACAATATCAAAATAACGTAAACACCACAAGGCGTCATCTCCATGGAATGGTCCGACTCTTTTTTGTTTCTTCTTCCTTCTTTTAGCGGTGGAGCTTTTTGCTCCCAGGTCCTACAGCTTTACCTGGTTTCCTGCGAACCGGGAACTAGTCTCGGTAGCATTCGCTACAAATCTTTACAATGGGTATTAGGAGGTAGATATAAATTGCATATTGTTATTAAAATATTTACATGAAGTCTTACAGCAACAGCTTGGAGATTTGTTTTTAGGTTAATTTGAGTTACTGGTAAGTCATGGGAGGTAAGTAAAGCAACGCCTCCACATGCTCTTTGGCCATCATTGTAATCTTTTCTGAATATAGTGTAATGACGAATGTTGGTGGTATCATTGCTTTTCAGATAGGTCTCCTGGAGGGCGATTGCAGCTGGCTTATGTTTATTTATGATGTCCTTTACATCATCACATCTGTTACGAAAACCCCGGCAGTTCCAGGAAAGAAAGGAAGCCATAAAAATAAAGTATAAAAGAAAAGAAAAAATTACTTGTGGTTTCTCGTCCTAGGACGATGTTCGTCTTGCCGCGGATCCTTTTTGGGTTTGATTGGCGAAGTGTCCAATTCCTCATCTTCTACTGATGAGATATCGCTTTCAGAGTTATAGAGATTAATGAGGTCACTTGTAGAAGGATTAGTTAACTTATTTCTGGATAAAACGTCAGGTTGAAGAGAGGTTTGAGAAGTACTTTTAGCTATTTTAATATTACTTTGTTCAGATGATATGGCTCTTTTTAAAGAAGTATTGATAGATCGATTTGGTTGATTTATGTGTTTTGTATTTGTTGAGGTTGTAGCTGATGCTTTAGAAAAAAGAGGCGTTATAGGTTGGTTCATTGAAGCTTTATGTTGGGCAGATGGCTTAAAAATAGTTGCATCGGTTTGAGTTCCGTTAGTTTTGAAAGTTTTTTTTACTATTGAAGAGTAAGAAATACCAGGTTTTGGGGTGCGATCATTTACAATTTTTCGTGCCTCAGGAAATGAAATGTTTTGCTGAACTTTTACTGTCTGGATTTCTTTCTCGATTTGAAATTTAGGGCAAGACCTGGCAAAAGCTGGATGGTCACCTTTGCAGTTAACACAGCAAAGGGATGATGTAGTACAGACATCGGTCTTGTGTTCTGTACTACAGCATTTTGCGCAGGTTTCTTTGCCACGGCAAGCAAGGAAAGAGTGGCCGAATCTCTGACATTTAAAGCAACGAACTGGGTTTGGTATGAAATGTCGAACTGGGCAATTCATATATGCTATTTTTACGTGTTTTGGTATAGTCGGTGTATTGAAAGTTAATATTAAATGTTTGGTGGGTATTTTTTGACCATTTCTTGAAATAAGGATTCTTTTTACATTAATTACGGATTGGTTGGACAGGGTTTCTAGGATGTCTTGTTCGGTGTCATGTACTAAATCGGATTCTGAAATTACGCCTCTTGATCAATTTAAGGTTTTGTGGGGTGTAACAGTCACCTCTATTGAACCGACGGATTTAATTTTTTGGATATTTAATGCCTGTGATCTATTTAGAACTTCAACAAGTACATCTCCTGCTAGGGTTTTTTTTATGTTTTTAGTCTCTCCTACCATTCCCAGTATAGTTTTATGGAGTAAGATTGCAGATATATTTTTAAGATTTCCGGTGTTACTTTTAATAATAAAAACATTTTCGTCACATATATTGTTTTCATTTGTTTTAATACATACTTGCTCCACTGAAGGAGAAGTTGATTTTTGAGTTTCCATGTTTTATTAAGATGTGTTCAGTCCCCGGCGGCACCACCCACCATGGACTCCAACAAGGGGATACAGGTTCCTGTACCAGTGCTAGCCAGGGACTATACGAACCCAACTCACCTCTATGACTGCCCTAAGGAGCTAGTTGGTGAGCGGGTCCTTAGCCCAAGCAGGGTATTCCCACCAGCCGATTAATGTACTGGGACCAAAGTACACTTCTTGTTTGTTCGAAGCAGGAGCCGAAGCAATGTATTGGGGCGTTATGTTGTCCCTCAATCACTAGGATCTCCCTTTCCGAAGACACAGGTCTCCACACACGGCAAACACGTGGGTGATATAATCCCCAAGAGGAGCTAAAGGCACAGACTGGCGAAAAGCTTCTCAAGGGGAGCCCTCACCTCCGAAAAGGCAACCACTACGAGGGAGGAAGAAAAAGCAAAAAGCAGAAGGGTAGAGGAGGAGAAGAACGAAAAGGAGAAAAGATCACTCAGGTACCCCGGGGTTGTGAAGCCCGTACAAACCTAAAGAAGGAATGCCCCTGGGGGCACAAGTCTAATTGGAGCTGAGACAGGAAAAGTTGTTGATGCTGAAGTCATGGCATCATTTTCGAAAGGCTGTGACAAGTGAAAAGAACCGAAATCTCGACTAGAATATGGCAAGTGGAAAGAAAACCACAAGAAATCATGTGTCAAAAATCACAACGGATCAGCGGCAAAAATGGAAGCTGTCGGAATGGTTAGGATGTTTCAACGTTCCGAAGTCAATCATAATTGCCAATATATTAATTATATTGGCGACGGTGACACTAAAACTTTCCTAGAAATTGAAAAGGCTGAAATTTATGGCCCAGGCGTGAAAGTTTACAAAAATTGAATGTGTCGGCCATGTTCAAAAAAGAATGGGAAGACGTCTTCGCGAACTGTAAAAACATTTTAGTGGCATAAAGTTAAGTGACGGAAAACCCCTCAGTGGAAAAGGGCGCTTAACTGACAAAATTATTGAAAAATGGTCAGTATATTATGGCAATGCTATTCGAAGTAATAAAATTTCCCGAGTTGATATGCGCAAAGCCATATGGGCTACTTATTGCCACACTCGTTCAACAGATGAACCTTTACATGACTTTTGTCCTCTCTCTAGGTGAGAACTCTTGGTGTCGATTTCAAGGATATAAACACAATGATAAAGACTATCAACAATGTTATACCAGCTGCAGTTATGGACTGTGTCAAAAACATTTTAAAAAATCTGTCTGATCCCAAGTGGCTCAGACGTTGTGTTGGTGGTCGGACACAAAATCGAAATGAGTCATTGAATGCCCTTGTTTGGAATATGTGACCGAAACAAAGTGGATCAGGTAGAAAAATTGCAGATATAGCAATGAACGAGGCTATTATTTCTTTCAATAATGGACAGTTAGGAAGAATAGAAGTAATGAGACATTTGGGTTTAAAAATTGGAAAATATTCCATAAATACGGCTTTAAGTCTCGACAGTGCACGAGTAAAACAAGCCGAAAACAAACTTTAGAAATGTCGTTTGAGTGTAGACGTGCAAAGCACATGATTAAAATTTTAAAACAGGAAAAATTAAAAAAAAAAGTGTTTATATGAAGCTGTTAAAGTTTAAAAATTGTATGTTCCTTATTATTAACCTTTACTAAATTATAATATAAAAGTTATTTGTGTGTCTATTATTTTAACTCGTCTATTATTTATTTAGTTCTTTGTGTGTGTATTATTAAATTAATTAATTTTGTTTTATATGATACTTTATTTTGACAAATATTAAAGCTGCAATATTGCTGTTTCTTTGTTTAATGAATAATTACATTAAAAAATATAAATCACACCATCAAATTATTAAGGTATGTGTTTTTTTTTTTTTCGTTAAAGACAATTATAATCAAAAATATTATTCAAATAAGCTGTAATAATACTTAAATACGTTTTTTCATGCACAATATTCTTTGAATATCATACAAATAATATCTTGTTGTTAAATTTTAACTTTAAATGCGATTTTCTCAGAACATGATTTTTTTCACTTTGCGCGCAGGATATTTCTTGTTCTAATAAAGCAATTTTCTTGAAATTTTCAGCAAATGTGTATAATATCAATATAATACAAATAGACTATTATTATGAATCTAATTAAAAAAATAATAATTTTATGATATTAATTTCTTTATAACATCCAACTAGAATATTTTCTATTTGTTTAAAATATATTTTTTTTAATGTGAATGAATTTACTTGAAATATCCTACGCGCAGCTTGATAATATGTAAAATCTAAATTTTCACTTTTTGAAAATATTTAGTTTAATAATTATTTTTCAAAAAACTTTTTTTAAACTTTTTCTATTTTTCAAAACAATAATTCCTTGTTAGTCATTACTGAAAATTGTACATAGTTATCTTTGATAGATATTTTTTTACAGGTTTTTAAAGTATAGTCACTTTTTAGTCATTTTCAAAAAACTTTTTTAAACTTTTTCTATTTTTCAAAACAATAATTCCTTGTTAGTCATTACTGAAAATTGTACATAATTATCTTTGATAGATATTTTTTTACAGGTTTTTAAAGTATAGTCACTTTTTAGTCATTTTCAAAAAACTTTTTTAAACTTTTTCTATTTTTCAAAACAATAATTCCTTGTTAGTCATTACAGAAAATTGTACATAGTTATCTTTGATAGATATTTTTTTACAGGTTTTTAAAGTATAGTCACTTTTTAGTCATTTCATTATATGTTAAAGCAGTAGTGTCTCCTTAAGTAGAGGAAAATGGAAGCTTTTATGAAGGTGCAAGGATAAATTTTGAAGTCTTTATACTTGTTGTCTTTTACTTTCATTAACCATCTATCTGAAATTGGTAAATTAATGTAGTATCGGGTATCATATTTCGTTTTGAAATGTTATTTTGTACCTTTGTTGTATTTTGGTTGGTGTTTTATGGCACAAGGGCCACACTTGGCCATGCTGTGTTGTATTTTGTATTGTTGAGAAATCAGTAAAAGCCTTTCTGGAAGGTTAAGACTTTCCCTTCTAAATGGGGGGGGGGGAAATATGAAACAATACCTAAAAATATCCACCCTAATAGTATTCACACCAGAAACCAGTCCCCGAACACCCCACTTTCCTCAGTCTTTCGTCTCTTTTGTCCAATAGATCAATATATCTTGTCATCCCCTTTCACCTGACCTCAGGACCTCCCAGTATGACTGACCTTCCACTGCCACTCTTCCTCTCAAATCACAGCTGTAAGATAAAATTACTTCTTCGCTTACTCCAGACTTCTACCAATGAAATTTCTTGCTAAATCACCTCATCCAATGGCTTTTCTTTTAATTCTTATCTCTCTGGCGAGTTCATTGTGAACTGTGCACTTTTTCCATGAAACTCTTGCGGCCCTATTCACAAGTCCGAGTTAACTCGAGAATCAACGATAATCCGTGAGTTATCTAAAAAACTGTATTCACAAGTCCTGATCCGTGGTTTAAACTGCCGTTTCAGTGCTACATTTTGATTCTCCGAAATCGACGAGTTAACTAGCGAGTTAGACTTACGCATGCGCAGTACTAGCGAACAACTGAAGCAGTCCGTGTCACTGTCAACAAACAACATGGCTGACATGTACGACAATTCCGATTTTGAAGCAATTGAAATGCTTGAACACCTTTAAAGGAGATCCAAATTGTTGCCAGAAGAGAGAGGAAACGACATTGACATGCTGGATGATGTAGATTTTCGCCGACGCTATCGTTTCAACAAATCCACCGTTGAGAATCGATAGTGGATAATCTGACACCCAAGTTAGATTCCCAGACATCACGGAACGGAGTCCTCAGTTCGACAGAAAAGGTCTGCGCTGCTGTGCGATTCTTCGCCGAAGGGGCCTTTCAAAATACAATAGGTGACTTAAGCTTGATTAGTCAGCCTTCAATCAGCCAAGCTATCAACTGCGTGGCAAGATCCCTGGCTGAAATACGACCCCTGTATGTAAAATTACCTTCAGCAGAAATCGAGAGACGGGAGGTGAGTAACTCGTTAAATCTTACTTTCTGCTCTATTTTTTATAAATTGTCGAGAAAATTCTGTTATTTTGTTAGTCTATTTCATATTATTAAAGGAAAATTTGTATAAAATTCGCTTAATTTATACTGAAGAAATAAATACATAAAACTATCAAGAAATTTCAGTAATCAGTTCACTACTATCTGATTAAAATGCAAATAGTAGAACTTTTGGTCCAAATTTGAGGTTGTAGAGAAAGTATGGAAAAAAAATGCGAATCGAGTTACACGAGTTTCGTAACCTTTCGTGACATTGCATCCTTGGAACTTGTTTTGGAAATTGGATTAATTAATGTAAATCTTAGATTTTCTTTTCATTTGCTATATTATGTAATTTTTTTTTCAGATAAGTCAGAAGTTTTACCAACGAAGCCGTTTTCCTGGCATATATGGAACACTTGACTGCACCCATATACCAATCCTAAGTCCTGGTGGTGCACAAGCGGAAACCTTTCGCTGTCGGAAAGGGCATTTTTCGCTTAATGTTCAAACATTAAGCGATGACAAATTGCTCATTCGCAACATTGTGGTAAGATGGGCAGGAAGCACGCACGATACCACAGTGTTTGATAATTCCTATTTGCGAGCAGTTTTCGAAGCAAGAGAGGTACCATACACGTACCATGTACTAGAAGATAATGGCTATCCATTAAGGCCATATCTTGTGACACCATTTTTGTCTCCCTCAAGTATTCCTCAGAGAAGGTAAATATTTATTCATTCTTATTTTTATTACAGATCGTGTTAGGTGTTGTTTCTGGTTTTTGTCTCTCATTTTTTTTTAAATTACGGCCGGCACTTTCATGGGCTACTACAAGGCCGAAAGTGATGGCCACTTAAGAAGGAGCACCGCGTAGGCAACCATTATTACCCCTAATTAAGGACAGTACAATTGCATCCATGTCCTGACCCTGGATTTGAACCAGGAAACTTCTGATCCAGAGGTCAACACCTTAACCACTAGGTTGTCCAAATTGTAAACACAATAATCAGCACCTATTGAATCATTGGCATTTGACGATCGACAGATTCCAATAGAAACCAAACATGGGAAAGTATAAATTCCCAATTCAATATGCCGACCAACAGGTATAGTGTTTAAGGTGTTAGCCTCTAGATCGGATTGTTCCTGGTTCGAATCTGGGCCTGGATGTTGAAAGCCTAAGGTATAGAGGCGGCTGGTGCACCTTAAATCTGTCATGGCCGAAAGTCCTCACATTGGGTTGATGTGGGAGTTAGGAGAGTGGGGTGCCAGCTCAGACGTTCCTTCGTCATCTGACCGTGATTCAAAATTACGAGATGTTGTCCTCGGTTCTTTCCCTTAAGGGATTGATCCTTGATCGTCATCAATAGCCCGTTGTGTTGCTCTAGTACGACGTTAATTAAAAATTACTCAATTCCATATTGGTCATGAGGATATTTTGGCCGTTATGCATTGTATTTCTTTTACATCAGCAGAAGCTGAAAGAGGTTTTAGAAACATGGGAGATATCAAAACTGACTAGAAATCAACTGGCAGTGCTCTGACAGACCCCATGAGAGTTTATCTGGATACACCAGACATGCAAGATTTTGATCCTGTGCCTGCTGTATTATTGTGGCTGGAATCAGGCAAAATAACAAAAAAGTTTCCATAAAACGTTACAGCCAGGTATGGCAGAATACCAGTATATTCTTGTATACACTGGTTCTTGGGACCAGTTACTTCTATTTTTATTTTCTATCGCTGTCAATTGTTTTGGGTCTCCCAGTGAATTATTTAAAATAACTCACAAATCCTACACTCACCAGACCTCCCTTACAACTTGAACTTGAAAGGCTGTTTCATTCCAGGTTTAACTGGTATAATGACTTCATTTCTTTTGCACATTATTTACTGAAATACAATAAACTTATTTATTTTGAAAGGTACAACACGGCTCATATATTAGCCCGAAACAGTGTTGAGAGACAATATGGTATTTGGAAGAGAAGGTTTGCTTGTTTGTCAGAAGCACTAAGATGCAGTCTGCAGAATGACCAAACAATAATTGTCGCTACTGCAGTTTTGCACAATATTGCAACGGGCATGGGTGATGAGTTTGATGAAGGGATGGACCCCGAAGAACATCGCCCTATCAACACCCAAGAGAACTTAGCTGGAATAGAATAGCAAAACGAAATACAATCGTGCAAAGCTTTTTTCAGTAAAATTTAGGTATTTTATTATTTAGGAAAATTTATGTATTATATTATATTATTCAGGAAAATTTATGTAATATATGTATTGTGAGTGAAAATGGTGTAAAATTAAATATGTGCATTGTAGAAATAAGCTTTGGGGTTCAAAGTAGATCCACCTCTTCGTGGTGCACCCTGGTAACGCTTTTACGGCCAAGTGATCTTCAAATAAAACGAAAGAAGTTGCTTAAATGCACATTATAAAACACACTATGTTCTCACGTTATGTGTTTTCGTTTAGAAGTAGAGAGAGAAATGAGAGAAAAATAATGATTCAAGTTTTCATAGTAAGCAAGTTTTGCTTTAAGGACCTTCATTCGTAATTCATGTTCATTTGTTCTATATTCTCGTTCTTCATTTGATTTCTTAATTTCACTGCTTAGTTTTTGTTTCATTAACTCATGCTCCTCTTGCCTATGTAGTTTGTGTTCATTTTCAATGGCCATTTTCCTTGATATAGCCTGTTCGCTTAATGCTTCTGCAGCTTTTACAGATGCTGGAGGCTGACGCTTCTTTCTTACAATGAAATTCCTCATTTTGGGTGTGACAGGTGATACACTGGATTTCATTTCTAGAATTTAAAAAAGAAAGTGTTGCCTTAAAAAATATTTTACAACTAATTAATAATTATAAAAAACTGCTAAAAGGTCAGGTGGGGGTAAAGTGGGTATTATGCCCAGGACTCGATCCAGAGTCTCAAACAAGTGGTGACTTTTCCAAACTATATTGGGATGCTAGAAATATGATGGAACTCCCTATGAACTTTTTGCACCCTTAAGTGACCAGCTCTATCTACCGATATGCATTGTACTTTGTTTCCTGTTTATGTTGCCTGTAATTTTTATGGATTGGAATTCAAAAATAAAACCATTGATAAAATATATATTTATTTTTATATCACTGTTAAAATAATTTGGAGCTAGAATAAAAAGTGATCCACGTACATAAGGACACGTTTGCATTTTGTACATACCTCTCGTAAAAATGTACTGTAAAGACAACTAATCATTTAACTTTTTAAATAAATGTCTTTATTCCTATTGCCAGTTAATTTTTGTTGTTTATTATTTAAATTTATAAAACACCATAACAGCAACCAATATTTACTCACCAAAAATAGAAACCTTAAAAAAGCATATAGTACATGTTACTTTACCACAATTTACACTCTGAACTATACATAATATAAAATAGAGAAAAAAAATATTGTTGCAAACTTAATATATTATATTGATAATAGTGCTCAAATGTTCTATAAATGAAGTCTAATATTTAAAATATATATATAAGTTTTAAAAAAAACTAGTTTAGTTTGTTGAAGACAAGTTTTAACAAAACTTGTCTAATTGGTAAAGCAGTCTTTGCTTTAAAAACCGAAATGTATTACGTAATTTCTGTTCATAGCATTTATTTAAGTTTGATAGATTATCATTGCACTGTTCTCTCTCTCTCTCTCTCTCTCTCTCTTTAGAATTGAAAAGGGACATTTAAATCAAGTACTTAAACGTAAAATTTTTATTTTATTCAATTTAAAAGGTTTTAAAATTCTAAATGTTTCCTTTTATATATAGCAAATGCAGTAATTTCAATTCGAATACTCCGAAAACGAAACACAATTCAGAAACTATGCTTGATACTCAGTAATATAAATCATAAGAACAAGCAGCACGCGGTTCTCAAAGGTTATTGTTCCCACCACCAATGCTTACAAGTGCGTTGTTGACATATTCTATGACAGAAGAAAATATCAAAAAAGAGGAGTTCCAATGAAGGACCATAAATTTTGAATGCACAGTGTGACGTTGACAAATCACGTGATGTTCTTTACCCAATTTAATGTCGTGTTACAAAGCTCATCGATTTAATCGGTGATAACTTAATTCGCTGTTTGAGAATACGGTTCTTGATCCGCAAGTTAACTCTGACACACGGATCAACTGATTCTCGAGATTTGTGAATATAGCCGTAAATGTTGTGTACAAGAAGATAAAAGGAAAAGCTCCACTTTCTAAGCAGCATATTGATTCACGTTTACATTTTTATCTCTACATATACAAGTTCATACTTACATGTTATTGCTTCAGACATCCCATGATACAGAGCATCGCTGTCGAACTCGCATGGTATGGGCTCCCTCACAACACCCATCGCTGTTAATCGCTCATCCAACTCCTTACTTTTGAGCCTCCGCCGGTTTTAAAAATCTCCACACGCTCTGGAGAAATTCGTTTCATGCTTTCCTTTTGGAGTTTTTATACGGGTTTATCAATTGGGCGACTGTTCTTTTCTGTACGCCCGGCACAGCATTGAAAAGTTCTGCCACTTCAGCCCACGCATCTTATTTTTCTTTATTTCCGACCGCGTTTGTAATTTTGTTTTCAATAATATATTTGTTCTTATCAGCACAAGCTAGCAAAGTCTCCGTTTCAAAAACAGAGAAGTTTTTTCTCTTGGAAGATTCCATAACTGTTTTAGAGCAAGAAAAAGAAACAACAGGGTTTATATACTAAACAATAACAAACTAAAGTGCGCGCTAATACTTCCGGAAATAGGTTGGGTTGGTTGGTTGATTTGAATTTTATGGCGCAAGTTCCAAAAGCGGACAAGCTGCGCCAAACACGAGACATAGAATAACAAAGTAAGTTATAAATAAAGGAAATAGGTGGGGAAAATCACGTGATATTCTTTAGCCAATCACATGTCGCGTTACACAGTATTGCGTTGTCGAGAGCGTAGAAAGTAACAAGGGGTTCAACGAAAACACAATTTATTTGATCAAATGGACCTCAAATGCAGAGGCACGAAGAAAAGTAAAGAACACAACGTAAAACAAGAAAACGACAACAACAGCGTCCTTAAAAGTAGAAGTAAAAGTTATTCTAAAGTCATCTGCCACTTTCCGGCGTGCGCTCGTATCAGTATTGTTCCGCGGAGCAATACCTTTATGGAGTTGGCGCAACGCGCGTTTATAACGGCATCACTCCGCGGAAGCCAACTTTGTGGAGTGAGCACAGGTTTCTAATCTGGGGTTGGAACACACAGTTCCTGGATTTAATCCGGGGATCACTTAACACACCGTTTGAGAATACCGTTTTTGATAATCCTCGAGTTAACTCGAGGATCAGTTGATCCGCGAGTAAGAGTTAACTCGAGAGTGGTGAATATGGCCGTTAGAATAGGAAGTCTCAGAACCGTTCTAATCTCCGTCCCCTCAACAACCTCCACACCTGATAATGTTACTAGTATATGGTACGATGAAACGTATCATGTTCATCACTACGCGGGTGACACGACCTGGCAACCCCAGGTCCAGCTCACTGCCGCAACCCATCTTACTTTCATAACCTCGTAAAAGCAACGCATCTCAACTCGACAGAAAATCAGTCTTATGACCATGCACTAGAGAAGACAGATAGACCGACTGAACGTAAGACGCAGCCGCTCTGAGCTGGCGGGAATAACGGAGTGGACCATGGGTATGTGAGTTTTATGCTGTGTGCTTTTGATTTTATATTAATTAAAGTTATTTAATTTGTCAATATGGTTCATATCATTTCTTATTATTGAACCGATGATAACACCGGTTCATTGATGCCTTGATACTGTATGCAATCCTTCCCTATCCATTCCTTACATTAAAATACAACTGTAGTATTGTTTCAAATTTTAATTTCATGACATTTATTTTCTTTATTTTGAATTATTTATTAAAAAAAACTGTAAATTGTGTAAATAGTAAATATGCCGTCACGCAGACGAATTGCCAGTAGAAGTTTGAATACTGCCGGAAATGGTTCTAGAAATGAAGTTCTTGTCACTATTGCCGAATCTTTCGGGTAACGATGACATTTTAGCTAAGGAATTTATTGCTAAAATCAACGAAATAGCTCGTTTAAGTCGGTGTACCGAAAGTGAAAAACTCAATCGCCAAATTAAATATAGCGGGAAAAGCAGCGAGAATAGCCATCTATGATTTGGAAATGAAATGTAGCGTCAATTCTATTGAGTTTTCCAAATTATTAATCGACCGACTTAAATTAGTAGCCAAAGGAACTTTCTCTTCAAGTAATTTTGCAGTGTCAACAGCTGGAAAACAAAGCAGACCGCGATTATGCATCACGTTTAAAAATGTTTTCTGACGTGATTCTTTAGGAGGGTTCTACACGTTCAAATGACGTTATGCATGTGCATGACCGAATGGTACATGCAAAATTTGTGCCTGGTCTCAGACCAGAAATTCAAAGGCCTGTTTTATCGCACACTCTAGGGAATCTCGCCGAAACTATTGAAGTGGCAATTTGTGAGGAGGCAAACAACAGAATCTTCGCAACCAATAATACCCATGAAGAGCCGTTACTAAATGTATTAGTTCAAGAAATACAAGATTTGAACTTAAAATTGGATAAATTAAAAACAGACCAGGCTGTAAATAATTTTCAAAATTTCACCGCTTCTACACTCAGAAATATTGAATGCTATTATTGCGGGAGACGTGGATATATTCAGTCACAGTGAAGGGCTAGATATGCAGACAGCCAACGCGGGAACTACAATAACCAGCGCCGGAGGCAGCCAGCTAATAGGCGATCGTACAACTGTCAAAACGATGTAGGTAGGACCCCTACAAACAGCAATGTGCCTTTAAACGCCAGAAGGAAATCCATGCGAAATGCGAGACAGGCAGCGAGATTCCCCCGATAGGCTCGTTAAAAGATAATATTTATTTTCCCCTCGTAAAGGTTAAAACCTCAAACTGCTTATTTTAAACTTTGTGTGATTCGAGTGCTCCAGTAAATGTCCCCTCAAATTTGTGAAATAATTGGGAAAACTAACAGTGTTGAGCAAAATTTATCATATGTCAAAATTAAAGCCGTTAATGGTGGGATTATCAATATAAGTGATGTTTACACTGAAAAAAAATTCAGATAAGTAACTATCGTACAAACCAGAAATTTTATGTTACCGAGAGTAATATACTTTCATCGTATGCTGTTATCTTAGGGTATGATTTTTTTTCTTCAAAATTCAAACGCTATTTTAGAGACTAAAAATAACCTATTGCGACTTCAAAATTCTTCTCTTCCCACTCTAGAATTACATCCTCCGTATAATACTTTACCTGATACCAATGCTAATTATATCAAATTGAAGCGTAAAGTTACAATTTTACCCAAGACTGAAAACAAATCCGCGCTGAGCTGGCAGGAATAATGGAGTTACCGAGAGGACCGTGGGTATGCGAGTTTTATGTTGTGCTTTTGATTTTATATTAAAGTTACTTAATTTGTCAATATGGTTCATATAATTTATTATTGATCCGATAATAACACCGGTTTATATGTTATTGATGTAATAAAGATTTGGTTGTACAATTTCTGCCTCTCAAGTTATGGAATCATCATTACATTCCACACCATTGGATCATCTTCCAATCTTGCTTTATACCACTCTTGCTACCCCGTCACGATTGCAGGCTTATAATTTCTGTTATTATGAAAGATTTTAAAGCCAAAAGGACAGCAACCTGTGGTTTGGAAACCTCACCTTGCGGACTCATTCCAGAAGTTTTAATAAACTGAGCGGACTCTCATGACTACACCAAAATGATGTCGTCTAATGGAGATGATTCTACTGCCAGCTATTTGGTTTCAAAAGATTTTTCGGAAAGGATACTTTCAAAAGTAATAGCATTTAACCCAAAAGAAAAAAATTCGACGTGGAAGCATGGATCAAATACTTTGAATTAAAAACAGCCCATTTCGCATACTCAAGAATAGAATGTATTTCAGAGTTTTTCAGATTTTTTAAAGGAAGAAGCGTTAAATTTCTACTTAAATTATTGCGTCATCGAAACTAATAGGCCAACGTCCCCGTCAAAGACCCAAATTATTTTTTGAGAACTTCTCTAGTGTCATTTGATGCCTTCATTTCTACAACCTGCAACAAATTTTCAGAAATTGATACGTACTTCAAAAAGAAATTTGACATTGGTCAACGACTACAGCTTCCAGAAGAAATATTACTCCAAGGATAGACAAGTCGCACCCCGGCATAAAAAGTGACACAGTCAAAAAATAAAATTTTCGATATTATGTCATTGAAAAATATGTATGAGGTGCCCCAGCGTGTTATATTACTATTCTATAGAATATAATAGAATTTCAAGACATAAATGCTTACCTAAAACTTAACAGAAGCTTATACTATTTCAATACAAATTATATTGTATCCTTGAAGTTTATGTTTATCAAATTCTGCAATTTTGAGTTGTGTCACTTTTCTTGCCTTGGTGCGAAATGGGTTGCCTCGGAACATAAAGGAACTCATAATCGTAAAGGAACTATCTACCATTACGGAATGGTTAAGAGTTGCACTCATATTATGTCGCCAGTTACACGATGATGAATCAAACAACTTAGAGCCAAAAAGCAGAATGGACTGAGTACCTGTTCCCCGTTCAGACGAGAGGTTTCAACCCCGGCAAAGATTTCCAATGCGGCCGAGATTTTGGATGTCTCAGGTGCGCACAGAGCCCTTCAACTACCGTGACCGACGTTTACTGGACCTGAATCGAACTTCCCCTCAGCGAAGGCTTCCTCAACAAGCTATTCAATACGGACAAACACACGTTGAAGGACCATACATCAAAGTGACTATTTTTTTGTGTTCAAAAGACATTTATTGGACTATTGGAAACAGGCACAAGCGCAAATATCATTCCTGAACATTTACTCAAACATGTGGATTACATTGGATATGATTTTGTGGCACTGAGTCCTCTTGGGACATATGCCAAACTCAAGATTAAAAAAAATCAGATATATAATATAATAATAAAGTGTATACTGTTTCAAAAATACACGTTTTTTTTTAATAATTAAACTCAATACTCGGCTGACAATAGTTCTTTTCAAAATATATCGCCTTTCTTAATAAACAAAATTATACAATCAGTTCTTGGAAATGTTAATGCTATTAAAAAACTTCGATCAGGGGATTTCTTCATCTAAACAAGCAGAAATCATATTTAAAACCTCTACCTTGGGTCCCTTTGCAGTTTCCGTGTCGCCTCATCGATCTTTAAACACTTCACGAAGGGTCATCTCCGAATCTGACTTGTTATACACGTCAGAAGAGGAAATATTAGAAAATTTGCGTGACCAGAGTGTGTGTGGAGTGCATAGGATTACACTCCGCAGAGAAGGAAAAACTTTACCCACAAAGCATATTATTAATACATTCTCGTGACATTATTACGCGTGTATTTGGTGAAATAAAATAATAAGCTTAAAACTAATATTTTCATGTGTTTTTAATTATTTTTTACATTTAGCAGCCATGTTACAGTTAAACTTGTTCCTTCCTCAACAGAAGCGATCACGCACACCAAGAAATCACATTCCGCCTTTTACCCCACGGTGTGTTTTCTTCAGTAAACCGATATCTGTCCTTCTCAAAATTTCTCTCATAACATAACCCTAAATTTTATGATAATTAGCATGAAATCTCACCAGGTCAAATATAACTTGGCACTTGGTATCTCCGCTCTCTATCAATGCTTCGATAATTGTGAAAGAATTGTAAGTGTATTTGTATCATATATACACCCAGGATCCATCTCCAAGAGATTAGTAATAAACAAAATTTAATTTACCGCTATGCGATCTCTTAGTATTTCATCTTTTCTTTTCAGCCTAAGCTTTAATTTGCGTGAGTGTAAACGTTAGGCCCAGTGTAATAATGGCAAAACTTAGCACTCTATGTTACCTGATCTCAACTTGGTGCCGTGAGAAAGGTTCGAATTTCGGTAATAAAACATTAGTTTCAAGAGAATCTTGGTTCACGAAAAAAACGCAATTTGATTGTACTTGAAAGGATTAGTGAAAGCATCGTCAGACCAACGTGTTTGGATAAGAGTCACCTATGATTGGTCGCCAAGCCAATTCCAAATTTATTTCATCTCGGGTATTTCTGCGGTAATTTAAATGATACAATCACACTTGAACGCTTTTCTTTTCCAATATTATGTTTGGACTTAAACTGAGTGGTAATTGAACATAGAAATTTAAACTACCTATACTTCCAAGATATATCAATAAGTGATTCAATTATGTTTTGCATTTATTTATCTTATTTTGAAATATGCATCCAACTTGTATTTTGATAAGTTTAACAAGTAAATTCTAATTTCATGTGTGCTATATTTTAAACTTAATTTAAATCAATTCATAAGTTCTTCACGTACATTATTTTCTGAATCGCTACTTGTATTATTACTATTATATATATTCGAATTTTTTACAAAATCACAAATTTTATCTAAAGTACATTTGTGCACCCACACACACATGGTATTAATAATATGTTCTACGAGTACAAAACTGACTAAGTCAAGAAGTACATGGAATTGCGCTCCTCAAAATCTTCAAATTATAAACAAATCCAGAGACCTGATACCCATCAAATTATTCCAAGCAACATGACTCAAGCTTCCCCAAATCCAACAAGTTCGCCCAACCTTACAATAGATTTAATCCCCACATTCAATGGGATTCCAGAGAACATGGATAACTTCTTCATTAATCTAGAACGTGTTACTCAGATCCATGCGTTGGCCTTTCCATTGTTCAAGCCATCCTTGGTGCGAAACTTACTCTGGTCCAACACTAGAATACTTCTCCACAAACCCACAATGCAAAACTGCCAAATCCATAGAGGACATCAAATCAATATTCTCTGCATTCTTCCAACACCATAGAGCGGAAAGTGAAAAACAAGAATTTCACATAATAAAATTCAGCAACAGAGAAAATGTGAAAAACTTTGCCCATCGATTACAAATAGCAGCTCAAACTCTCTATGACAAAGCCTCCACACCTGAAGCCAGAGCCATCGTCGATGATTTAATTAACAATAAATTTATCCCCTCACTTCCAGAACAATGCAAAAAGAAATTAATGAACAAAAGACCAAAGAATCTTCAGGAATCGATAGAAATTGCTACAAGCATACAGACACAGCAGGAATATCACAGGACCTGCATCACCATACTCCTGCCTCCAGCATTGGACGAAAATCCTCAAGAAGATAGGCATAACAAGAGGCTGGAAGGAATCGCCCACCAAATATCAAACGGAACATAACAACACGAAAATGGCGCAATACAGACGTCAAAAGACTGCGCATTCTGTGGACGAGCGGGACACATAATTATGGAATGTCGTCAGTTGTCAAGAATCCTAACATACCCCAACGACAGCAATGGAGAACATCATATTACAACAGCAGAGGTCGTCATTTCCAACAACCTAAACCCCAATACCTGTCATATCGTCCTACACCTCATAAATAGTTTGGAGCATATTACCAATACACTGTTACTCAAGAACACGCGATTGTTCCTCATCAGTTCCTGAATCCCCAAGCACCTGATTGGAATCCAAATTATATGGCAACAAATCGACGACCACCATTCCCTGCAAGACAACCACGACAAACCGTGCCCAAACATCTTGCCCTGCCTCCAACCAGCACTCCACGGTTAAACTAAATGACTATGACTTGCATTACTCCCCAAGTCATTCCGAAGCAGAAATTGCTACATTGGAGTCATCTGAACAACACGTCATCATGAACGTAAGCAACCAACCTTCACTATCCATGATACAAGTATCAGTCGCAGAGGAAACGTTCATCTTGTTGACAGCGGGAGCAGCATATCTCTCTTACCTGAACAAGTCTTTAACGCTAATAGAGACGAAATAAAACCTAAATTTATTTCCAGGCAGTGCAGAATCAAAAGCATCAACGACACTGGATTGGATATGGTTTTGTGGCATTGAGACCTCTTGGGACATATTATGCCGAACTCAAGATAAAAGATCAGATATATAACATAACAAATTGAAATGAGTCATGTCATATAATAAAATGAATACTATATAAAATTATATGTGATGGATAAACCCAAAAATGTCATGTAAAAAGCTAAAAATAATTGGATGAGGATTCTCTCCAACAATGTCTTCTAAATCCAAGTTATAAGAATTAAAATGCATAAGTCGTTGACTATTAAAATTGGAACATTCTATTAAAATGTGTTTTATGGTTAGTGGTCAAATACAGTAATTACAAATAGGATGATCTTCTTTGAGGAGGAGGTGTCTATGGGTTATCCGAGTATGTCCAATACGGAGGCGTGTTAATATAATTTTCTTAAAGGTAGTGATTTCCATGGAGTAATATTTGGTTGTACAAGAGTGTAAAACTTCAAGTGTGTAGAAACACAAAATTGTTTTTAAAAATTAAATCTTACTCTATATGAACATTTGATTTAATTTGAGTTGCTTGGAAATCAATCATGTTTGACATGACTTTGGAAATATCTAACTCATTTGGCAATGTGTAATCACAATCTATATATATAATTCTCTTAAGTGGCTCACAAATTTGGCTGTATTTCTTATCCGCCGTTGGCACCAATCGGTTTGTTTACACTTTGCAAATTCATGTTTAGTGTCTGTTAACCACGTTTTCCGATATACGATAACTTTCAACTTTTTCTATTTAATCTTTATGGATTTATGTAGAGCAGCGAACTATTTTCGCAATAATAAACGCAGAAGAATCGCGAGAAGTAATGAAACTCCAGAGCAAGCGAGTATTCGCAGAACTAATCGGACAGAGTCTGATAGATTGCGGCGTGCTGCACATAGCATTTCTGATATTTCATTGCTTACGGAGCATCATTGCGGAGAAATGGCAGAAGTGTGTGAGTTTTGTCACGCACTCTATTGGAAAAAAGAGGAAAATACGAGTGGACAGTATGCAAAGTGTTGTCATGGTGGGAAGGTCCGATTGCCAGAACTTAACCAAACACCAAACTTACTTCTTGATCTGCTGACCGGCAATTCACCAGACTCTAAAAACTACTTTAACACAATCGCATCCAATTTATCAAAGACCGCAAACAGATCCAGTTAAAATTGGCAAATATGACATTGACAATAGATGGGTTGTCCCATATAACCCATGGCTTTCCAAAAAGTTCAATGCTCACATTAATGTGGAGGTGTGTGTATCAGTTAAGAGTGTTAAATACCTGTACAAATACGTATCCAAAGGTCATGATGCTGCATCTATTAGAATTAGTAGTGAAAATAGGTTGATATTTCATCCATATCAAGAGTGCTATCTATATGGTCGGTACGTTAGTGCACCAGAAGCTATCTGGCGTTTGAGTGAATTTAATGTCTAACAAATCTCACACTGTCATTCGTTTAGCAGTACATTTGCCACGATTGCAGCAGGCTGTTTTCATGGGAGGACAAGAGACGTAAGCTGCCGAAAGAGCAGCTATCTAGTGCACAACTCTGACAGCATGGTTTGAGTTAAATAGAGCTGATTCTGAAGCACACAACTATACCTACCCTGAAATTCCAAATCACTATGTGTTTGAAAAAAGTACAACAAAATGAAAAAGGCGCCAGCGAGGTTCACAACAAGTCATTGGCAGAATGCCAGTCGTCAGTGTACGAGACGGTGAGCGTTTTTATTTAAGGATGTTAATGCCGAGGCTACCTGGAGCAATTGGGTTTGAGGACATTATTACTGTGGATGAAATCCTCTATGAAACATTTCAGCAAGCATGTAGAATGAGGGGACTTCTTAAAGGAGATCAACTTTGGAATGACACGTTTCGTGAAGCTGCAGAAGCTCAGTCTCCAAGTCAGTTACGCATGCTCTTTGCTGTAGTGTGTGCTTTTGGAGAGGTTGAAGATGTTCCTCAACTTTGGGCCACTCACAGGGATGCTCTCTGTGAAGATTTTGTCCATCGCTATTCGGAAAGTACAGGTATTGAATATGCCTTAGCAGAGATAAACAGATTGCTGCAGTCATATAGTTTAAATTTAGAAAAGGTCAAACTTCCTGCAGTATCTGTTTCCTTGACTGTCCAACCATCCTATTATATTTTGCAAGAGCAGGCAAATGCTGAAATCTATGTTCAGAAACTTAACACCGAAAAGTTTTTGAAACTGTCCTATCAGCTGTCTATAATAATCGAACGAACTCACCCAAGTGTTTTTTTCTAGACGGACCTACCGGAACTGGAAAAAACTTTTCTGTACAGAACTTTTTTACACTTCATATGTGGAAAGGGTGACTTAGTAACGCCTGTAGCTTCAACTGGCATTACAGCAACACTTTTGAATGGGGGGAGAACTGCACATTCTGTTTTTAAAATTCCAATTATTTTGAATGCCACTTCTACTTGCAATATAAAACCAAACAGTAAAGAGGCCCAGATTTTGCTTCAAACCAAACTGATCATCTGGGATAAAGCACCGATGACACATTATCATGCTTTTGTTGCAGTCAGTAGACTATTATGCGACATACCAAAATGTCAAAAGTCATTTTACTTGCAGGAGATTTTCGCCAGGTACTGTCAGTGATTTTACGAGGATCAAGGTCTTTGACAGTAGCAAGCTGTTTAAAAAAACAACCCCTTTGGTCTAATTTCACAAAATTGACCCTTTTAGTGAACATGCTTGCTCTTGAATCGGAAAAAGTATTTTCCAAGTGGTTCTTGGTAATGCCAAGGAAGGAGATGTTGTGAATCTTCCTGAAATTTGCTATCCTGAAGTTCAGGATCCAATCGCACAACTCTATAATCATATAGATTTTAGAGATGTAACGTCTAAGCAGTCAAAAGATAGGGCCATTTTGACTGTTACCAATGACATCTCCTTGGCACTTAACAATCAAGTACTTAGTGTTCTGCCAGGAGATGAAGTTGCATATGAAGCAATGGACAAAATAATAAGTGATGATTCCCAAGATCAACTTACATACCCTGAAGAGTTTTTAAACTCTCTAACTCCAACAGGCATGCCTCCACACAAATTGCATTTAAAAATAGGATGTATTATTATGTTATTAAGAAACTTGGCTCCATCTCAAGGATTGTGTAATGGAACAAGATTAATTGTGACTAAATTACAACGAAATATCATAGAGGCAAAATCAATTGATTCGGACAACAGTCAGACATTTTTTATTCCCCGGCTGCCTATGATTCCATCGGACAGCAACATACCATTTAAATATAAACATAAACAGTTCCCTGTGAGGTTGGCATTTTGCATGACAATCAACAAGTCCCAAGGACAAACTTTCGAAAAAATATGCCTTATGCTTCCCAAGCCAGTATTTAGTCATGGGCAGTTGTATGTAGCCCTGTCAAGACTACGATCATTTCAATCTGTGACAGTGGTTGCTCCTTGCCGCAGTATTTACAACTGTGTTTACAAGGAAGTTTTGGATACATAAATAATCATTATTTCATCAAAAGGTCGGGGCACGAGTTTTTACAAAAGAAGAAAATTGATAAAGATGTCAAGACGTTTTTAAAAACCCATCTCTCTCGTCTGCAAGATCGATTAATACCCAGAGATGCTTTCTTTGGAGGCAGAACAAATGCCATCAAACTTTATCATGAAGGTCCAGCGAAATACGTAGATTTTACGTCCCCAGATACAATGACAGAAGGACGCACTAACATTGAAGAATATTTCGGGCTAATTAAATGTGAAGTCCTTCCACCCAGAGGGTTGTACTTGCCGGTGCTGCCTTATCGTTCGCACAATTAACTTTGGGCCGTATTCAACTACCCTATTTTTCGATAACTTCCAGTTTGGATTCGCATCGAAAGGCGCTTTTGGAATTCAACTACGACCGCGTTGACATATTTTTTTTCGAAATTCGAATTCGTCTATCGGCGGGAGCTCTGGAGGAGACGAATTTTTTTTTAAAGCGTCGTGTTTTGTATTTGTTTACGCTTTTCCCATCATATAATGGCTGATATTTTGTATCTTACAAGGAGAAGACGTGTTTCTCGATAGAGCCGTTCGGGGGAAACCGATGGATTTAACAGACGGGAAATTCCGTTCAAGGTATCGCCTGGACCACCGCGCTTTCGTTTTCTCTCGAAATCGAATTCGTCTCCTTTTCACCCGGTGAGTTCATTCGAACCGTTCGAAATTTGCTTTCTGTTCCGAAACTTTCCAAACATGGCTGATGTTTTGCTGGTGAATCGTAGGAGATGTGTTCCTTGTTATTTGAGAGTTCGCGGCAATCCCATGGATTTAACAGAGAGAGAGTTTTCCTCAAGATATCGACTGGATCGAGAAACTTTTTTGTTTCTGTGTGATAAGCTGGAAAGTCATCTACAGCCCACCACGAATGGATTTTCTGTGGAAAGTCAGGTAAGCTATATTTTGTCATGATGCATGCGTTTCAATGTAACATTTGAATTTTTATAACATTTATATTTTAATTAGAATTAATTAGAAGAATTAATTATAATTAATTACAATGAGTAGTTATTGAAAATAAAGTTTTCCACAATTATCGATTCATAAAAGCACATTCGAAGAGTAACACACTGTTCCTGATATTCTGAATCAAATGATTAGATACATTGTTTTTGAAAAATATGACTAACTGCAGTATATTTGGTTGACAGATTAATTGTTTTTAACTATAACACCTTTTGTTTTCATTCTTTTTGTGACTTACGTTTCATGTTATTATTTCCAATGTGACCCTTACCTACTGATTTTTAAAAAAAATTTAGGTGTTATCACACACACAACATTGAGGCTTTTGGGTTCTGGTTCGTTCCAGACAGTAATTGGTGACAAGCTTTTTGTGATGCTGTCCCAAGCTACTGTTTCAAGGAACGTGTTAGAGTCTGTAATGCTCTTGTTAATATTCTGCCACAGTACGTGAAATTTCCTGCTTCCACAGAAGAACGCATGTCTAAAAAGCAATCATTCTATTTTGGGTCTGGCTTCCCGAATGTCTTGGGTGTGATTGATTGCACCCACATTCGGCTTCAAAGGCCCAGTTGTGATGATTGGTTAGTTAATTTAAACAGAAAAAGTCATTTCTCGGTAAATGGATTGGATTGGATTTGGTTTTGTGGCATTGAGTCCTCTTGGGACATATTATGCCAAACTCAAGATAAAAATCGATACATAATATAATAATGAAATGAGATGAGTCAAAACATAATGAGTAAATACTATATTTCTCGGTAAATGTGCAATTGGTAAGTAAATTTAAATTACAATTCTACTATTTCATGGAACTTAAAATTTAATACGAAACATTGTATCTATGATTATATAATTGTTTTCACTTTTTTTTTTCCTTGAACAAGAGTGTAAAACTTTAAATGTGTAGAATCACACAAATGTTTCACAAAATTAAATCTTACTCTATATGAGCATTTGATTTAAAAAGAGTTGCTTGGAAATCAATCATGTTTGGCATGACTTGAAATATCGAACTCATTTGGCAATGTGTAATCACAATCTTATGTAAAATGGTAAGACATATACTCAAATTTGAAAATAGTCTCATCTTCTTTTGTTTCTTTGAGGCTCGTGCATTTTGAGCGGCAATATTTCGTAATTACTGGTGGTTTAACAAAGTTTCTCTATAAATGTTTACTATTAGAATGTTCAAAAATCCAGAAGTATACTCAACTCACTAAATTCATAATACTTGACTGCCTTTTAAATAAAATTCTCACTTTTTGTAGGTCTGCGATGCAGATTTAAGATGGACGTTAATACCCGGTGGCCTGGGAGTACTCACGTCTCTTTCATTTGGAGTATGAGTGGCCTCAGGCAATTACTTCAACGTCCTGAAGAAGGTAACAACTTTCTTTTAGGGGATAGTGGCTATCCTCTGGAACCATGGCTGCTAACCCCATATTTGATACCAGAGAATGAGCAACAACATCATTTTAATAAGATCTTGCGCAGTATTAGGACACTAGGGGTTCTAAAATCTAGATTCCGTTGCCTGCATGAATCTGGTGGTGTCCTAATATACAAACCAGAAAAGGTGTGCACTATGGTTTTGGCAACTGCCGTGTTACACAACATCTGTGTATCAAGGCATGTTCAGTTGCCAGAAGAAATTAAAGTCGTAAATTTGGACGAACAGTCCCCATATATAAATCCAAATCAATCTGGATCCTAGGTAGTTTTTCATCGTCGGGGGTCTTTAATTAGGGATGAATTGGCCCGAAATTTTTAAGTAAGTAGCTAACATTTTTTATTATATATGTAGAGAGATGAGATAATTAATATGTAGATAGATAAGATTTTTATGGAAAAGCTACTTTTCGGTTCTATCCTTTACAAATTCCATCAGTAACCCCTTGCCTTAGCTTAGAAACTGAATACACAAAACTCACAATGATCTCAAAGTTCCTTTTCTGGGACAAAGGTGTTACAGGACTTTCAGTGGCTGGAGTAACATTGGCTTGTTTAGTCTATAATACAAATAAAACGAAATTTATTGACACTATAACAAGTAACATTTTGGCCATCAATCGTCAATGTGTCAAACATAAATTGACTTCACTACATTTGTTAAACTACAAATATGAGTTTTTTAGGAAACTGAAGTTTCAATACTGATTAATGAGATTTTCAGGGGTTAGGGATATGTTATTACAACAAATTCAGTTAAAGTAACAAATAGAAAAAAAAGTTTTTACATGTTACATAACATAAAATAGATAAATATTCAAAACACACCGTCAACTGCAGAAAAGTAGAATCGAAGCTTGCATTCACTATGCCAGTGAAGCAAGTTTTCCCAACAAGCTGGAGCACTGGTTCCTCCAGCGAAGTTAAAACTTCTTTGGAGCATTATCCACCTCCTGTCACAAAGCGGGACTTCTCAATTCCCGCAGCCTTCTTTTTCACTCTGTATTTCAGGTGTGCCCATTTATTTTTTAACGTCCTATCCACTTTTGTGGAATTTCCCGGCCCCGCAAGCATTTAATTCGAGGGCAACTTCTTCCCACGCTTTCCGCTGGTCGTAAGGAGCGGAGTATTAGCCCCCGAGTCTTCCGCTTACGAGGTCGGACCTCATCTCCATCGCATGAATTAATACCTCAGTTTCTTTTGCCATTTTAAACATGAACAAGATACAACGCGTTCTAATCCACTGAAAAAAATAATACTTTGTGCGATAAATCGCTCAATCAGCTGATTATGTCATCTGGTTTCTTATTGGTCAAGTAGCTATTAACTGACGTCACAGCAAAGTGAGCAATCAACGGCGTATGGTGGTGACCCCCAACACTCCGAACGGTTCTAAAACGGTAAGTTGCATAGCATGAGACGGAAGCGAGAAAAACAGTTCGAGTAGGGCTTTCGGATTGGAACAGACGTTATCGACGGTAGTTGAATTAGGCCCTAAATCTACTGGCTATCCCCCTAACCCAGAGGGCAATCCGTCATTCCCTCACTACTATGTTCCCTCCTTTCGCCTGAAGCAGTAGGGTAGTTTCCCTTAAGGTATCCGAACACGTTGAAAACGTCATTTTTGACTAAAAAGTCCAAAAGAAGTTTTTGATATAATTTGATAGAGCATTTATTTGACTTTCCAAAATATATTTGATTTTGTCTCTACGTTAATTAGTTGCAGAGTTATTAAGATTTTAATTAAGGCGGGAAAACCGGAAGTAAGCATGAAAAACACCGGAAATGGCTTTTAAAAGGCTCAAAACTTGACAAATTAAATTTTAAAACTTACTTTTTTTTGCAACTGTAATTTTAGAAAGGTTTTCCAAATGTTTAAATGATTTCACTTTTGGAAATAGTGTGAACATGTTTGAAGAGAAGTGAAGAACAAAATTGTTTACACAAACAGTTAAAGCTAGAAAAGGCAAACGATACATTTCAAACTAAAAATTAGAATTATATTAGTAATATTACTTTATTTATATTCTGGTTATTGAATATTTATTGGTGAATTTGTAATTATGGGCAATGGAAGAAATAGAAATGTTTCTCGTAAGCGAAAATTCAAAGTAAATAGATTCAATAAAGTGTCCAAGGACAATGATGTGTATGTAGAAACAGCTGCTCCAACTGCTAGTGAATCGAAACTTCAGAGTGATTCGGCATCAACAGATGTTCCAGAAAGTGATGATTTCAACATTATTTTTAATTTCGAATTACTAAGAAGTATTATTTCTTCTCTGTGCTGTCCTGTCTGCTTCACAAGTGGTGTAACTCTCATGCAAGATTCTCTTTTTGGATTGGCTTCAAATATGACGTTGAAATGCCAAAACTGTGACTATATAAATGCTTTTTGCTCTACAGCAAAGGTAAACAAAATGCATAGCATTACTGTTGCACTTGTTTTTGGCCTCAGACTTCTTGGGAAAGGACATTCTGCAGCAAGAAAACTGTGTCCGGCTCTTAACCTGAACACTCTATCCAAAACAGCATACAAAGCCATTGAAAGAAAACTCAATTGTGCTGCTGAAGATATTGCACGCAAAACGATGGATGAGGCTGCCCTCGAAATTAGAAAGGCAAAGGAAATCGAGGAAATTGTTCAGTGTGGTGTCTCCGTCGATGGAACGTGGCAACGAAGTGGACATTCATCTCTAAATGGATGCGTTACCGCTATTTCAGTTACTAACGGAAAAGTTCTTGATATTGAGGTGATGTCAAAGATGTGCAGATTTTGCAGAACCAATAGAAAGGAAACCCCTCACATCTGTAACAAACATGCTGGGTCGTCTGGTGCCATGGAACCAATTGGCATCTATAGAATTTTCGAGCGATCCTCTCACATAAGGAAACTGCAATACACAGATTTTTATGGTGATGGGGACTCGAAAGGATATAATGCTGTGAAAGATGTTTACGGTGAGTGCAGTGTCACAAAATACGAGTGTATAGGGCACATACAGAAACGTGTTGGCACAAGACTCAGGAAACTGAAACTAAAACAAAAAGGTCTAGGAGGTCGAGGAAAATTGAATGACACTTTTATCGACAAGCTTCAGAACTATTATGGCATTGCAATTCGAAGCAATGTTGACAATTTGCAAGGAATGCAAAGTGCCGTGATAGCTGCCATTCTACCACTGTTGCTCAAATTCAAACCAGCCAATGCACAGCCAGTGCCCTGTTGGAGCCGACAGCTGGTGTAAATCTCAGAAAGCTGCGTCAACTGGCGAAACATATATTGACAAGTCCAAAGGACTACCAAAGGATATTTTAAACATTATTAAGCCTATCTACATGCAATTGTGTGATAGAAACTTATTGATAAAATGCTTACATGGGAAAACACAGAATGCCAATGAGAGTTTCAATGGTGTTCTGTGGAAATTCATCCCCAAAGAAGTCTTTGTGGAGCTAGAAACTTTAAAATTAGGATCCAACATGGCTGTCATACAGTTCAATAAGGGATACCAAGAATTGCTAAATGTTTTTAAAGGTGTTGGTGTAAATATAGGGTCAAATGTAGTAAACAGATTTAGAGAGCTCGACGAAGAAAGAATCGTCGAATCAAAACGGCATTCATTACCCAATGTTAAGATTGCCAGAAAAAGAAATAGATTTAGTAAGAAAAGAAAATTAGTTAAAGATGAGCAAAAAGAAGGTATAACTTATAAATGTGGAGAATTTTAGGCACGTAAGTTGTTTATTTTTATTAAAAACTAACTATTTACACTTCAAATGCATTTTTCTCAAAACTATATTTTATGCATTATTTACTCACGTCAAATGTTATAACACAAAAAGTTATTGACAGATTCTCATAAAACTTTGAGAACTTGTTCTTCATAATATTGTCTAGTGAATGGTCTATAATAATTATACTGAGTTGAAAAGTTTTTAAATTATGGCCATTTATTTAAGAAATATGACCGTAAAACTATCAAAAACCTTGTATTCTTTTTTCGATAGCTGGTAAAATTTTTGTTTTTTTAAATATCCTATTGATGGTAGAACATTCACTAGAAAAATGCATGTAGTTTATTTTAGTAGCATCATTTTTCAAATTGGTTGAATAGATTTTTATGCATCACATTTGAAGGTTTTGACAAATTTCTTTAAAATTTCATACATAATTATCATTTTTACAAAATTATTAATATATATTTTAAATAATTACAGCCTAATGCTATTGTTTATTAACACTAAACATAAAAATATCATTAAAATTTTTCTATACCACATTAAAAAAAAAAGGCCTCGAACGTGTCCGGATACCTTAATAACAAGCAACAAGTTAGGGATTGGCTATTAACTGCGCCTTTTCACATACTTTTTCCAAGCTTGACTTCGGATCGGACAGTGCGTCAAATCAATATCAAAATGGTTCGTTATAGGAAAACATTGTCGAAAGAAGAAATTGAATCAATTTTTTTCTGTGATACAGATGAGTCGCATTTAAATTCAAGCGACGAAGACGATCTAACAAAATGTGATTTGGAGAATTCAATCCAAGCGGATAGTGACTCCGATGAAGTCCCGAAAATTGAAAATTACGATGATATTTTGAATGGGAATCGAACAATATACTGAACGATGATATATCCATTCCAAACTTTAATTCGCACGCTGGTCCTGTTCATGACGCCACCTGGGTCTTCACCATTAGACTATTTGGAACTCTTTCTGACGGACGACATGTTAGGTTATGGTAGATAATATAAATAAATATGCTGCCAACTGCGCAAAATCAAGAGGTTCTGCTAACCTAAAATGGGAACTTATTGCTTAGATAAGTGAATTGTGGAGTTTTCAGTTTTATTTGTGATGAGTTTAAATCACATGCCCCGAAAAACTGATTATTGGTCTCGAAATGAAACTCTCGGAAAGTCTAGAGTGAAAAGCATGATGACTAAGAATAGATTTAAATTAATTAAGCACTACCTACATGTATCGGACCGGGAGAACGAAGTAACAAAAGATAACGAATATTTCAAGTACACCCAAAAAGTAGAGCCTTTTCAAACTTACTTGAAGATAAAGTTTGTGAAACATTTTCTAGCAAACTAACAATTGTCAGTTGCCGAGGCAATGATAAAATTTAAAGGTCGCTTGGAAATTGACCAATACATGCCTTTGAAACCGGCGAAAAGAGGGCTAAAAATTTGGATGCTATGTACACCGTATTTAGGGTACACGCTTTCATTTGATTTATATGGTGAAAATCGACAATACTCCACGATCTAATCAGGGCTTAGGATATGATGTCGTTATGCACCTTATGAAAGATTCGTGCTATAAGAATCGTATAATTCATTTTGATAGAAAATATTTACGTAATGAACTAAAAACTTTAAAATTAAATTCTCCTTATGAAATTAAGTGCTTTCAATGCAAACAACTTTCAAACCTATTAACTACTACTTGGATAGATAAAAAACAAAATCCACATGCTTTCCACTCATATTAGAAATGATTCATGCTTAGTTAGTAGAAGGAAAGGCTCTAAAAGATTAGTTCAGTCTCCTGCTGCTTTTGCTGACTATAACAAACATGCGAGGTATTGACTTGGCGGATCAATGAAGGAAATATTATTCCGTGGCTAGCAAATCCTCCAAATGGTGGTGGTATGTGTTTTCTTTCCTTATGGACACTGCAGTAAGCAATGCGTACAGTTTGTATAAAATAAAATTTTCCTGCAACCAAAAAAGTTTATCAATTATATGATTTTAAACTCGACCTTATTGAAGAACTAGCAAAGGAAGGATCCAGGAAAAGGAACAATTCAGATTTTTCGCCAACCTCAATTCACAGCCACAAGAAAAGAAAAATTGATGGACGTATGAGAACTTGTGTCAGCTGCCGGAAACTTAATGTGAAAACTTACAGTGGACGTTCAGTCGAAAGCTCCTTTGAATGTGCAATTTGTAAAATGTGTCTGTCAAAATTGTTTTGATGATAATTAGTGGTTCATCCTAAAATTTTCTTAAGTTCACTCTTTTATTATTCTTTTAAAATATTACCTGTGGAGAAAAACAATATATTCCGCTGTATATCATTCTAAATCTTTAAAAATGTAATTTCATAAGTTCCTTTTAACATAAAAGTACTTTATGTACTAGAAAATATATTTTTGATATTTGTTTTTGGAATATTAGTAAAAGTATGTGTGTTTGAATTTTGTATTAAAAATATATTTTGTGGTACGAGTTGTGTTATAAATAGCGCTGTTTAGTATTTAAAATCAAACTGCCAATATCTTTTGTTAATATTTAACGTAATGTTAATCGGTATTTAATGTTTAACATGAGCGATAGTTTTCGCGAACTGGAACTAATTCATTTTTTTACGTCATAAATTATTCTATCTTTAGCCATCCAGGAGATGGAAAAAAGAAGTACAAAACTCCAGTTATAACTTTATTTCTTTTTATCGTCAGCTGAAAGTCACTGAGCTTCCTCCGCGAAATCAAACGGATACACGGAAATAATACATTTAGAATGTCATCAATAATAATTCAATTCTATTAAATTAATTTTAAAATGTTCTAGATTAATTTTAAAATTCGGGCTTCGTACAAAAATCGCAAAAAAATCGGGCTACCCTGTGTGCCAGATTCCAATGTTCTAAGTTCCATATATTCGCCAGGACAGTCCACGCACGCAAACAAACACTTCCTTTTATAATAGTAGAGATGAGTATTTTCAAATACATATTACACACAAATACATAATAATTAATATAACTACACTGAATAGAATTTTTAATAAAATTCATTTCATTTTTATAAGAATAGCAAAATTATAACTATAACGCTAAATGTTCTACTGAAAAACATTTTTTATATACATAAGACAAAAGAGATAAAAACGCTTTTTTTTATCACATACTTGGGGCTAATTAAAAACTCTATGTACGCCTTAACTATCATTGACTATTTCAGCAAACATATTGAGCTGGGTACTCAGTTCACAGTGGAGGTATTTGAAAAAATAACGACTGTTTTGGCATTAAACTTTGCCGCACTACAACATCAAAGGCAAAGGGGCAATCCGAACGAATAAATCAGTCCCAAAAATTTATCATACTGGCATCGACTGAAACAGGAACACAATTTAAGTATACTTTAGTAATTCACAAAAATATATATAATGGTACTCGACACAATTCAACTGGATACTCACACAACTCCATTCATTTTGGACGAAGGCTATCCTTACTTTTAGACACATTAAAATCCAAACACCTACTGTGAAATACTTTTTGAAGGAGAGTATTTCACTTCTACTCTCAGTTTTAAGAGAAAACTATGAGGAAGTTTATAGTAGTCTACAAAACACCCAAGATGAACAAAATACTCGTCAAAATTTTAAATCGCATGAACGTCAACTTAAACCAAAAGCTATCGTTTACCTTCTTTTAAAGGACATATTCAAGCCCAAATTTATTGGTCCGTACCAAGCGATAAAACAAATTACCTTAACTATCTCGTACAAGAAAATAACATTCATAGCACAACATTTAAGGTAAATATTGCAAGATTGAAATATGCTCCATGAAGAAACCATATTTAAAAGAAGAAACAACTTCTCAAAAGCAACCAGAAAATAGATATAACCTTCGAAATCGACAAATAAATTTACAGACAGTTAATTATAATATGCCCATGTGTCTGCGTACGAAGCCCCAAGGAAAAATTCTCGTAAAATGAGATACTATTGTCTAGTTTTATTTTTAATCGATTTCGAAATATGCGGATTGATTGATTGATAGTTGGGTTTTATGGCGCAAGGTCCAAAAAAGGACAAGCTGCGCCAAACGCACAAGGTAAAATAATAAGATCAGTAAATACATACTTTATATGTATAGAAATATTAAAAAGTAGTCGAAATATGCGGTTGGTTGATTTAGTTTTTATGGCGCAAGGTCCAGAAATGGACAAGCTGCGCCAAACGCCAGATAAAAGAATAAAATCATTTTAGGTGTAAAAACATTAAAATTCAGTGGGAAAAGATTCTAGCGAAAATTAGTTTTTTCATGATAAAATATTTTTTAAAAAGTTAATGATGTGAGATTTTTATGCAACTAAAATATGTTGATCAACAACACATTATGAGTTACGTGTTTAAAAGTAAGATGGTAAAATATGCATTATATCGCATGTAAAAAGCCGATGGCATTTAAAAATGGAAAAAGCTTTGGATGTGTGGGGATTTTCACCCACCAAATCATCCAAATTCAAAATTGAACAGTTAAAAAATCTGTTGCGATGAGAGTTAAAAGCAGGACATGCAATCAAAATGTGGTGAACACTAAAAGGTACGACGCACACGTCACACTCAGGGGCCCTCTCTCCTAAGAAAAGATGCCTGTGTGTAAAACGTGTGTGTCCAATTCGAAGGCGCGTTAAAATCACGTCTAATCGACGAATCGTTAAGCAGGGTCGGATGGAGATGATTGGCTGGATAGCATGAAGTTTATTTTCAGTTTGCAGATTCCAATCATTGCGCCAATCCGAAATATGCGGAATCTCGTTCAACGTAGACATTGTGAAATAGTAAGGTAAGTTACAAGTATCACTTAGTTATAAGCAAATTTATAATTAAATATATTAAAAGCAGGTATTTAGTACCAGGCAAATAATATATAAATAAATAGATAAATAAGTAAACGTATAATGAAGAGAGTAAGATAAAAATAAGTGAGAAATGTATAATTGTATGATGTACTATTATGTACCGAATATGTATAATGTTCTTTAAAATATGTGTATTCAAATTATTTAAGAACTAAGGAGCTTTAGCACGTAACGTAATTTATAAATAGGGCAATCCCACATTAACTTACGTTACATTTAGACAAATATACTGACTTTGAAGCGTAAATATACTAGCAAAGAATAATAGAAAACAAAATACTGTGTTATTAATAAATTCTTTTTTATATTTAAACAATAAAATAATATTTAAATCATGAAATTAAAAAATATAATAATAATAATTTATTTCTAGGTTTGTGAAGTAAATTTTCAAGAAGCTTTCATACGTCGAGTTAGTTCTTGTTATGATCCTTTTCACTGGAAAAAGAATTGAAGTGCCATTGAAGCAACCTCGTTTAGAACAAGATGCTGCGCCGACAATCTTCCCCAGCTGTCCAGATTATTTGTCTTCAAACAAATGTATTCGTAAAAGTCATCGGAAAAAGTATTTGAGGTTAGAAAATGACCATATGCAAACTGCCTGTTGCTGGAAGCACTAAAACATCCCAGGATTATGAAAGACAGTTTCTTTTTAGTTCTCTTGATGAACTTTTTAACACATTCAAGAATACAAGTCTGCCACCTTGTTGGAATATCATTCGAAAAGGCAATGAAGTGCTTATTGTGAACATCGATCCAGATCCTGTGCCTAAAATTATTTCATCGGTGAAAATTGACAAAAATTTACGATTATCAATGTTTGTAAAAAATACAACTGTTGATAATATAAAGGGTATTCCTGTGCCATTCACAGTGAAAAATGTGCATGAAATATGCAATATTGTAGAGTGGTTAACAGATTTACCACCTGAATTAGAGAATTTTCAGTTTAAGGTAAGTACCTTAAATGAATTGTTGGAAGAATTATTGTATTTAGCAAATGATAAACAGAAAATTTTTGTAAATTTTCTAGCAGAACAATTAAATCTCTTGTTGTTGTTGTCGTCGTGTCTATGCATACAGTACTAGTGCAAAAGTTTCAAAAAAAACAGTGAAAAATGTGCATGAAATATGCAATATTGTAGAGTGGTTAACAGATTTACCACATGAATTAGAGAATTTTCAGTTTAAGGTAAGTGCCTTAAATGAATTGTTGGAAGAATTATTGTATTTAGCAAATGATAAACAGAAAATTTTTGTAAATTTTCTAGCAGAGCAATTAAATCTCTTGTTGTTGTCGTCGTGTCTATGCATACAGTACTAGTGCAAAAGTTTCAAAAAAACAGTGAAAAATGTGCATGAAATATGCAATATTGTAGAGTGGTTAACAGATTTACCACCTGAATTAGAGAATTTTCAGTTTAAGGTAAGTGCCTTAAATGAATTGTTGGAAGAATTATTGTATTTAGCAAATGATAAACAGAAAAATTTTGTAAATTTTCTAGCAGAGCAATTAAATCTCTTGTTGTTGTTGTCGTCGTGTCTATGCCTACAGTACTAGTGCAAAAGTTTCAAAAAAACAGTGAAAAATTTGCATGAAATATGCAATATGTATGTGCTGTATGTAGAGTGGTTAACAGATTTACCACCTGAATTAGAGAATTTTCAGTTTAAGGTAAGTGCCTTAAATGAATTGTTGGAAGAATTATTGTATTTAGCAAATGATAAACAGAAAATTTTTGTAAATTTTCTAGCAGAGCAATTAAATCTCTTGTTGTTGTTGTCGTCGTGTCTATGCATACAGTACTAGTGCAAAAGTTTCAAAAAAACAGTGAAAAATGTGCATGAAATATGCAATATTGTAGAGTGGTTAACAGATTTACCACCTGAATTAGAGAATTTTCAGTTTAAGGTAAATGCCTTAAATGAATTGTTGGAAGAATTATTGTATTTAGCAAATGATAAACAGAAAAATTTTGTAAATTTTCTAGCAGAGCAATTAAATCTCTTGTTGTTGTTGTCGTGTCTATGCATACAGTACTAGTGGAAAAGTTTAGAGTCCTCCAAAAGCCTTGGTGACAAGATCTGCAAGTTCTGGAGCTCGATAAGTTAAGGCTTCGGAGATCATCAACGCTGCAATTTGACAGAGACGTCAGAGGGGCCATCCTTCGTGACCACTCCTCTCTGGACATTACTCAAGAACCACTTTTTCCTTCCAAGCCCTCTAATGTATTAAATCTCTTATCACATAAAAAATCATAGGAAATATTGTGATGAGTTTTTAATATTATACTGTTTAGTCTATTCTATATCTCTACATTGTTATAGGTTTTTGCGACATTCTGGCATAATTACTGTTCCCCATCCATCAACATTGGCAAAAATTTGCACAAAATATAATGTAAACCCTAAAACCGAGCAATTTGATTGCAATTTTTTGGCATATGCTGCTCAAAAATTTAATTTTTTAAATGAAAAATAAACCCTTTTTGGATTACAAAGGGGAAAATATATTAGGTCTAGCCTTTGAAGTGAAGATGCTGCTACAAGTGCTCATGTATTTATGATTCCGAGTGTAAAATCAAGTTAAAAAGACGTGGTGCATGTTCTTCCAGTGAAGAAATTGACAGCAGATTTCTTGTCTTTTAACATTTATTATATATTGTTTGGACAAGGATTCTATGATGTCTTCTCTTCCGTATCATGAACTAAATCTGATTCGGAAATTAAGCCTCTTGATGAATTCAAAGTTTTGTAGGGTGTTACAGTTACTGCTATAGGACCGACGAATTTTATTTTTTGTATATTGGAAGCCTGTGTTCCATTTGAAACCTCTATAAGTACAGGGTGATTTTTTTAAACTGACACTGTTCAGAGCTACCTGTAGCTCGATCTAACAACACAAATGGCAACAAATTCGGCATGGAGATTAATGATAACATAGGAAGTAGGATTCCGTGAAAAAAAAAATAGTTCCAAAAATCACCGATAGTGGGCATTTATGACGCTGTTGTAGCTTACCACACCGAGACTTAGGACAAAACACGGGTATCAAAACAAAATGCAAATTTATACTTTCGTATGCGACAACAGCGCCAGTAATTTGGGTTATAAAAACATGTAAACAGCTCCGAAAAATATTCTCAGCTGAAATGAGCCAGCTCACGTGAATATGCGACTCATATTACCAGAACGTGCATTTTTGGTGAAGCTGTATTATCTTAATCAGTGCAATGCATCCACAGCTCTTCGTGAGTTTAGAGGATACGGAGGCGTGTAATTATTACCTGCTGCCTTCTTAAAGGTCGCGATTTCCATTGAGTTATATTTGGTTTGATGGCGTGAAGTTTGTTCATTCCATTCGTTCTGCCATTTTCCCTCTAAAAATTTGTAAATGCTATATTTTAAATCACAATAAGGAATGGTATGATTAATATTATTTAAGGCCGATTTTGTGGCTTTGTCAACTAATTCATTTCCTGATATCCCAACATGAGATGGGATCCAACAAAATACCAAATTAAAATTTTTGGATGAAAGATGATAACAGAATATAAAAAACACAAACCTGCTCCTTATAAAAGTATTAGGAACTTAGCGGATTAGACTGTCTTCGTACAAAAAGCGTAAAATGCTCATTTCGCTCATTTCACAAAAAGGCGAAGACATTTTATTGCCTGCAGCCATTTCAGTGATAGGCTCACTGATCCATGGAGCACAGTAAGAAGTTAATTATTGTCCCAGAAGACGCGCTTCCCGCTCTTGTTAGTGAACATTTATATGAAATGGATAGAAAAATGCACAATATACTGGGCCAAAAAATCTAAGCGACTATGAAAAAGCCCTTCTCTAAGTACAAATTTTGCAATATTATGTAATTTCCAATTCATACGATCAGACAACTAAAACACCAAAAAAGGTTAAGCAGAATGAAGAAATACTAGAGCAGTACTACTAACCTGTGATTTCTGTATTCGATGGACCTACCTCATTTGAAAAATTATTTTCATCTTTTGGAGAAATAGCGGATCATTGTAACTGGGATGACAAGGACCAGATAATGGCCTTCAACCTTAACCAGATATTGGCCTTCAAATTAAAGTTATCTGGCGCAGCAAGAGAGCTCATTAACTCTTAACGCGACTTAAAGACGTCTAAATCCATCAAAATAATAATCTAGCGTTTTAAGGAAAGATTTGCTAGTCCCAGGTCAATTGCCTCTTGCATTACGAGGCCTACATCAGCATATAAGTTACCTTCGGAAGATGCCAGAAAATTCTTCAGTCGTCTTGAAGGTCTGTCCTATGACTGCGTACCTGAGGACGAGTCTGACACTTCTGAGAGTACCAGGTTGCAGTTACTGCTTTCTGCTGCTAAACAAGGATTAAGAACAGAGATATTAAGAGGAATAGTATCATCTGGGCTGAACGCTTGTGTAGATTTTAAAAAGCATGCCCTGAGCTTTGAGGAATATCTCCTCCTTCCTTACCGTCAGGTGGAAGCTACTGCTTCCTGTGAAGACAGATCGCGAACAGTCCCTGACCTAGTCCGACTACAAAATCAAATTGACTCTCTGACCTCAGCTATGTCCGCTCTGCAAACCTCTTGGCAGAAGAATGATATGAGCCACAGAAATGCGGCTTCTACATATGATTGGCCAAACAGGTGTCCGACCGGGACCTTCGAGAGGAGGTCCGACGAGGACCTCTCGAATGCTCAAATCAATAAAATATTTTCTATCAAGCTCTAACTATATTGAGTAATTCAAAAACTTTGCCAGAATTATTAGACACCTGTAATGGAACCGTCCGTAATTTGAAAACATTAGGATTGGAATCTAATTGGTTAAGTGACCTGATCTTAATAAATTTCATGTTAACAAAATTCGATGAGACAATCAAATAACGCTGGGAACTGTCTCTCGAAATTGATAGCATTCCTTACCTTGAAATATTTAGTTTTTGTTGAAAGAGAAGCTCGTAGTTGAAACGAATCAAAACCTATTCGAAACTCAGCTGAATTCAATCTAGGTAGAAAAGCTATCGATTCAATTCGTTCAGGAAACCAATAGTACACAATGTGGTTGTGCTAAAGAGTGACACAAGCTTAATTTGCAATCAAATGCACCCATTGTTTAAGTGTCCAACTTTTAACATGCCGGTGAATGAGAGATGGAAAATAGTGGATTCACATAAAATATGCTTTAACTGTTTGCGGCAAAATCATAAACTTAAGGCATGCAAATTAACTTTGAACTGTAAAAACTGTTCGGAACGCATGCATGTTTATGCTATTAACCTTCCGTGCAGAGAATTTGAGGATACAATCGTATGGGTTGTGAATAGTTCTCTATATGAATCGGGTGTGCATGCAAGGACAAGTAACGTATTGTTGTCAACCGCGCTATAAGCGCGGTTGTAGATCTAAGTCTGGAAAATTGATACAATGCAGGGCGCTAATTGATAATGTTAGCTAAACTTCATTAATGAGTAGGGAATTTGCTGAGCGTTTATATCTACCGTTGCTCAACACAACTCATAGGTTGTTGGGTATGACGGCGTTTTAGCAGAAACTACTTTGCATGTCACAAATTTCAACTTTTGCCCTCATTTCTCCTCCGATTTCTTTTCGGCAGAAACATAAGTTGTTAGTAAGGTTACTTCCCCTCTTCCCAGTTTTTATATCGAAAGGCACGTTGGCCACATGTAAGAGGTTTAGTCTAAGCTGATCCTCAGTTTTACATATCCAGACCTATTGATGGGAATCATGTACACTGGGCTCAGATCTTTTCGGAATTCTAATCAATGGACAATCAGTTACTGGATCTCATGGCTCACCAGTGGCGATAAATACAAAAAATAGTTATCTACTTTCCGGGCAAGTGGATAATACGACGCGCTCCCAAGCATCAATGGTGTGCCATACAATACAACATCTCAATGAAACACTTTGACTTTTGGGAGCTTGAATCCATTCCTAGACCTCAAGTGTTGAAAGAGGAGTGTGAAAAATTATTTATTCAATCAGTCAAAAGAGACAGGACTGGACAATATTGTGTAAATATTCCCTAAAAAAACCAGACGCTAGGAGAAAGCAAAACAAGGCCAATACACCGGTTTTGCTTACTAGAGAAAAAAATTAGCTAATAATTCACAGTTGAGATATCATTATTCTCAATATATGGTGGAATATGAAGGCCTAGGTTACATGATCCCATTATCACCAAATAAAGAATATATCAATCCGAATCATTATTCAATTCCCCTGCAAAGGATAGCCAATTTGAGCAACACAAAGTGGCACAAATTCGTTCATTAACTTCAGCAGAGTCGTGGCACTAAATTCCTAGCCAAGAACATCCGGCTGACTGCGCAACTCGTGGCCTTTTTCTGGGTCAACTAAGGGCCTATTCGGAATGGTGGAACGGGCCAAAAAGACTAAATGAAATCAATGTTCCATTCTCCCCAAATTACGATCTACCTGTGTATGATGAAAATAACTGCCTCGTCACGCAAATCGATAACACGACATTCTCAGAAAATTTTCATCCTACACGAAATTAGTACAGGTAATAGCATGGGTCTTGCGTTTTGCTCACACATACTGCCAAATCCCAAACAAAACCAACCAGGGCCTTTATAATCCCTCGAATTAGACATTTCAAGTAAGCGAATAGTCAAATTAATTCAAGAGCCAGAATTCTTATCAGAAACCAAGTTGCTGAGGTAGAACAAATTCATACCAAAAACAAGTAAAGTAATTTCATTAAATGTCTTTCTTGATGCAGACGGATTTCTCTGAGTCGGGGGACGTCTGAGTAAACACCCAACTTTGGCCTTTGACCAAAAATACCCCATGATCCTTCCAAAGAGACATCATATTACATCCTCGATAATCAGACATTTTCGTAGTCTGCATGGTGGATCAGAAGTGGTCCTATAATTCACCAGAAGTTCTGCATTCCAGATGGCAGATCACCTGTTCGAAAGAACTAGGACAGTGTATTCAGTGCTTCCGATCATCTTCTCAGCCCACAACTCAATTACCTTTCGATAAAGTGGGAGTCGATTTATATGAAATTAGAAAATCCACGATATCATGAAATTAGTAAAAGAAAATGAACTAAGAGCATTGGTATATAAATCATTGCAAACATTGTTAGAGACAACATAAGAAAAAAAATTGTCTCGCTGCTTTCGGCATTTTTAAAGGAGCTTGAAATACCAGAAATATTAGCATTCAAAAGCCATTTTGAAGCACATTACAACAACAGACCTTAAATGAGGTAGTATCGTTACAGGTTGAAAGCCGGTATCAATACGGATATGTACTTAGAAAGCCTGCATAAGGCAATTAAATATATTTAGAGGGCAAACAAAACAAAAGGATCGATAAACTGATTTCAGCCCTAATGAAAATAACAAGAGATAAAATTGTTTGAAAGACTTGCTAAATTAACAAAAAATTAACAAAAGGGAAAATAACTTATAGAATTGCAATCATTAACAAAAGACATCAAAGTAGCCTCAAAATACTACTCAGATGTAAATAAAGTAACAACCAATAGATAAGAAGTGAAATCCCAGTCAATTACTAGTAATTTCTATATTGTTGTTAAATAAACCATTGTACCACCCTGTGCATCTCAACTTATTTGTACTGCATGTAAAGTTTGCAATCACACCTTTTCTCGCAGCTATAACGATCATGTTGTGCATTTTAATATGTGCAAGCACATTCTATTATAAAATCTGAACATCGTGAAGACGCTAACAATGAACAGAGGTATGTTAGAAATAAAAATCTTGCCGCGGATTGTTAATGTGCTACTTTTCTTATTTTTAAAAATTTAGAAATATTAATAATCTAGTTAGTGTGAATTTTTCACAGGATCGTATGAAATTACAATTTTTATTATGATCAATTCTTATCATATATTAAACAGCAATATAAGAGTGAAAGAGAATCGAGAATTGTGTCTTATAAATTGAGGCGTTTGATATTCCAATGAAAGAAGGATGCTAAAAAGAAATAAATTAACAATATAAAATAAATAAAAGTTTATTATATAAATATGTTTACCTAATATAATTATTGAATTAATTGTAAATTTAAAAATATGTATATATTTAATATTTCATGAAAAAAGGGTCATAAATGTTTTGCATTACATAGCCTATAGGATTTTTTTATTTGCTTCCTTCTAAAATTATTTTTGCCATTTACAGGTTCTGATACGTAACGACATTGAAGGTAATTGAAGAAATGTAAGACAGCAAAAGAAGAAAATCTTGAAGATTTCATATGCGAAATAAAAAAAAAATTCAGATGTAATTTTTAGTTTAGTTCACATACAAATTCATGCACTGATCCCTAAAGTTTTATAAAAAAATACATTAGTTAAAGAATAATATTGACGATTATTGATGGAACTTGATGAAGTTTCTTTTACTTAATTTTCTATTGGTAATATTTTTGCTCAACACCAATTTAACAAAAATTTGTGTGAAAGCTGCTTATGTTTGAATACATTTCAAGAAATTAGAGTCGTAAGACTAAAAATAAACTTACAAATTGTAATCTTTATTTCATATTTAAGGGGACAAATTCCCCTTTGTACAATATTTTTTGTTTTCATAATTCAAAATATACATAAGAAAGAAAAAAATCAATTTTTCATTCACAATTAAAAAATTTAATTTTTATAAAAACATTTCAAATTTTTAGGTTTTTTTTTTGTCGAACCTTGCGAAAGTATGTTTTCCTTGTGTAATTCCTGCCTAGAGAACAACTCTTTAATCATGCAAAACAATTAATTTAAATATGTTTTGTATTTTATTAAAAATCTAGTATATGTAGAAGGCAATGACTCAAACATATTTGCACAAATGTAACTTTTGGTGTTTCGATTCTTTGTCAACTTAATGGTTGTGACAAACAATGTTATTGTTTCATGAGAAAAGTACGTCACCATCATTTGATTTGCACAAAGCACACAAACAAATTGCAAGCTATTGGAAACTAATTTTCCCAATTAAGTCATGACTTCTAATGTAATTTGAAAAGTCGAGTGTAGAAAGAATTCTCATAACTACTTGTACAATGTCAGTTCAACCAATAATAATTTTTGTGTAAAATTTCAAATTACAGGTGTATACCCTCCCGCTAAGAGGAAGAGAATGGACTTCGAGAAGGCATATTCCGACCTCATGAAAACACAACAACAATGGAACACTGCTGAGATATTGTTTGGACGACTTGTTTGAAAAGAATAAGAAAATATTCAAGACATGAATGTAAGGCAGCAAAAGAAGAAGGAAATCTTGGGAGATTTTATATGCCAAATAAAAAAAATCACATTTGATTAAGCTCATCTCTTTTTTACATCAGCAGAGACAGCGGCAATCGATTGGAAATTGGTCTAAGGTGAGACACTGCAGACCATTTTAGACGACTTTGGAAACAAATGCATCTGAAGAACTTTCTAGATTGTATTTAACTACAAAGCATGACTTACATAATATTCGGCGAAGTTTTTGTGTAACCTATGGTGAAAAATTGCATAACAACGATAGAGTTAGTGTCGAATTGTGGGTCAGGTCTATATACAAGCAAGAATATGACCCTGTGCTTTTTATAAACAAGGAGAAAAATGGAACGAAGGCCATAGCTGTTTTATTTCGCAGAAGATTTCATGCTTGTTTTGATGAGGGAGACCGAAGTTCTGAAAAGACCTTTTTCGGAAATAAGAGGTGCTTTAAAAACTTGCATTAATCTACACATGGGATTATGCCTACTATTTCCAATTGACAACATTAACCGTCGTTAATGAATTCGGCAGCTCATTTGCATGTGCTTACTGCATAAGAAATAAGATGGATGTTAATGCAATGACAGTATTTTTCCAAGCTGTGAAACTTACACTTGCAGTTGAGTCAATGTCATGCGAGATATTTATGTCTGATAACACTGCCCTATAGTTCAATGCGTGGAAATCAGTAATGGGCCTACTGAAAAAACACTCCTATGCGTGTGGCATATAGACAAAAATTGGGGGGGGGAAATATCATAGAATTAGTAAAAGGAAAGGAACTAAGCGTATTGATACATAAATCATTCCGAACATTGTTAGAGACAACAGAAGAAAAGTTTGCATTCACACCTTTACTTGCAGCTGTAACGATCATGTTGTGCATTTTAATATGTGCAAACACATCCATTCTATTGTAAGATCTGAACATGGTGAAGACGCTAACAATGAACAACCAGAGGTAAGCTTGAAATACAAATCTTGCCGCGGATTATTTATGTGCTACTTTTCTTATTTTTAAAAATTTAGAAATATTAATAATCTAGTTAGTATGAATTTTTCACAGGACCTTATGAAGTTGCAATTCCTATTATGATATAAATTAATAATAATTCTTATAACATATTAAACAACAATATACGAGACAAAGAGAATCGAGAATTATGTTTTACAAATTGAGACTTTTGATATACCAATGAAAGAAGGACGCTGAAAAGAAATAAATTAATAATATAAAATAAATAGAAGTATATATTATATAAATATGTTCACCTAATATAATTATTAAAAATTAATTAAACATTTAAAAATATGTATACATTTAAAATTTCATGTAATAAAGGGCATTAAATGCTTCCCATTACACAGCCTATATGATTTTTTTTTATTTGCTTCCTTCTAAAATTCTTTTTGCCATTTACAGGTTCTGATATGAAACGACATTGAAGGTAGCAACGCAAATAAAGCAGGTGCTTTCGCAAAAAAAGAGAAAAAATCAGCAAATCCTTACAGGATGTTAGGAATGTTTCCGGTTAATACATACTTGTTTTAATAAGAGAATCATTTTTAAACACTTTCAACTTTCATGAGGAAATGGTATACAACTGCAGGTATTGAATTTACAATAAAAAATGTAACAAGGACTGTATGTTATTTAATCATTTGGATTTCCAAATTTATTGTTTTATTCAAGGTCGGACGTCGATACTCTTAGAAGGTGCAGCCTGGAATTTAGACAACAATTTTTGGAAATCGCTGGAGTCGTTTTAATAAATATTTAAAAAAGCCCCATCGACATTTTATATTATACACTCTAAAACAAAAACAAAAAAAAATAGACGCATCTAGGAGTTGTATGACTGCGATACAAATCGGAGGAAGTTGAAGAACAAACCTTCCAGATTCCAATAATTAGGATCATACGGTACTTCGTACCATAATCACTACTCGGAGGGATTGGATTAAGGGACATTTCCTCTTAAAAATGTTCTTTCTCTATTTAAGATGGCATGTGAGGTCTCCCGTGAGGCAGCCTGGAATTTAGACAACAATTTTTGGAAATCGCTGGAGTCGTTTTAATAAATATTTAATAAAGCCCCATCGACATTTTATATTATACACTCTAAAACAAAAACAAAAAAAATAGACGCATCTAGGAGTTGTATGACTGCGATACAAATCGGTGGAAGTTGAAGAACAAACCTTCCAGATTCCAATAATTAGGATCATACGGTACTTCGTACCATAATCACTACTCGGAGGGATTGGATTAAGGGACATTTCCTCTTTAAAATGTTCTTTCTCTATTTAAGATGGCATGTGAGGTCTCCCGTGAGGCAGCCTGGAATTTAGACAACAATTTTTGGAAATCGCTGGAGTCGTTTTAATCACCTATACCAACTACATTAACAAAGAAAACCCATATCACAAAAGCCCATTGAAAATAACTCCTTTTTTATACAAGATAGATGTGAGAGATTAGACTTAGTGTCGAATTGTGGGTCAGGTCTATGAACAAGCAAGAATATAACCCTGTGATTTTTACAAGCAAGGAGAAAAATGGAACGATGGCCATAGCTCTTTTATTTCGCAGAAGATTTCATGCTTGTTTTGATGAGGGAGACCAAAGTTCTGAAAAGACCTTTTTCGGAAATAAGGTGCTTTAAAAACTTGCATTGATCTACACATGGGATTAATGCCTACGATTTCCAATTGATAACATTAGTTGTCGTTAATGAATTTGGCAGCTCATTTGCATGTCCTTACTGGATAAGCAATAAGATGGATGTTAATGCAATGACAGTATTTTTCCAAGCTGTAAAGCTTAAGCTTGTCGTTGATTAAATCTCATGCGATATTTATGTCTGATGGCACTGCCCTATACTTCAATGCGTGGAAATATGGAATGGGCCTACCGAAAAAACGCTTATTATGCGTGTGGCATGTAGACAAAAATTGGAGGGAAAATATCATCAAATTAGTAAAAGGAAAGGATTGAATTGGATTTGGTTTTGTAGCATTGAATCCTCATGGGACATATTATGCCAAACTCAAGATAAAAAATCAGATATATAATATAATATTAAAATGAAATGAGTCAAAACATAATGAGTGAATACTATATAAAATTATATGATATATGAACCCAAAAATGTCATGTAAAAAGCTAAAAATATTTGGATGAGGATTCTCTCCAACCATGTCTTCAAAAACCAATGTATAAGAATTTAAATTTTTAAGTCGTTGACTGTTAAAATGGTAAAAGGAAAGGAACTAAGCGTATTAATACATAAATCATTGCGAACATTGTTAGGGACAAGAGAAGAAAATTTTGTTTCGCTGCTTTCGGCATTTTTAAAGGAGCTTGAAATACCAGAAATATTAGCATTCAAAAGTCATTTTGAAGCACATTACAACAACAGACCTTAAATGAGGTAGTATCGTTACATGTTGAAAGACGGTGTCAATACGAATATGTACTTAGAAGGCCTGCACAAGGCAATTTAATATATTTAGAGGACAAACAAAACAAAAGGATGGATAAACTGATTTCAGCCCTAATGAAATTAACAAGAGATAAATTGTTTGAAAGACTTGATAAATTGACAAAAGGTTTGGTTTGGTGGTTTTCATGGCGCAAGGGCCAGATCTGGCCAAACTGTACCAAACGTTGTCTATATTAAAAGGTCTATAGCTTTAACGATGAGATGGTTAAACACATAACACGATTGCTTAACTAAACTTATATCAAATAAAAGCTATATATTAATTATAAAACCAATATCACAGAGGAATAAAAATAAGTTTTTGTGATACGGATCCATCAAGAGGTCTGTTAAGTTAAGAAGTGGAGCACCAAACTGAAACAGTCCTCTCTCTCTCTCTCTCTCTCTGTGCTGCTAAAATTGGAAAATTCTTATTATTTATTCAAGGTCGTTCGTCGATATTCTTAGGCGGAAGAATGACAACGGAAATTTTTCGTCAGTCCATTTTTGACACTTGGGTGATTAATTCGAAGCAAACGAAAATCGATACTGTTTTAAATTATATTTCTCAAGAAATGAATGTATATTTGTTACCGATGTTATGGACATACATAGGATTTAGCTCATCTCTTCATTACATTAGCAGAGACAGCGGCTATCGCAGACCATTTTAGACGACTTTGGAGACAAATGCATCTGAAGAACTTTCTAGATTGCATTTAACTACAAAGCATGACTTACAAAAAATTCGACGAAGTTTTTGTGTAACCTATGGTGAAAAATTGCATAACAACGATAGAGTTAGTGTCGAATTGTGGGTCAGGTCTATATACAAGCAAGAATATAACCATGTGCTTTTTACAAACAATGAGAAAAATGGAACGAAGGCCATAGCTCTTTTATTTCGCAGAAGATTTCATGCTTGTTTTGATGAGGGAGAGACCAAAGTTCTGAAAAGACCTTTTTCGGAAATAAGGTGCTTTAAAAACTTGCATTGATCTACACATGGGATTATGCCTACTATTTCCAATTGACAACATTAGTTGTCGTTAATGAATTTGGCAGCTCATTTTCATGTGCTTACTGGATAAGCAATAAGAGATGGATGTTAATGACAGTATTTATCCAAGCTGTAAAGCTTATGCTTGTCGTTGATTAAATCTCATGCGAGATATTTATATCTGATGGCACTGCCCTATACTTCAATGCGTGGAAATCTGGAATGGGCCTACCGAAAAAACGCTTATCATGCGTGTGGCATGTAGACAAAAATTGGAGTGAAAATATCATAAAATTAGTAAAAGGAAAGGAACTAAGCGTATTAATACATAAATCATTGCGAACATTGTTAGAGACAACAGAAGAAAAGTTTGTTTCGCTGCTTTCGGGATTTTTAAAGCAGCTTGAAATACCAGAAATATTAGCATTCAAAAGCCATTTTGAAGCACATTACAACAACAGACCTTTATCAATTACCTTTCGATAAAGTGGGAGTCGATTTATATGAAATTAGAAAATCCACGATATCATGAAATTAGTAAAAGGAAATGAACTAAGAGCATAGGTATATATATCATTGCGAACATTCTTAGCAACAACAGAATAAAAAAAAATTGTCTCGCTGCTTTCAGCATTTTTAAAGGAGCTTGAAATACTAGAAATATTAGCATTCAAAAGCCATTTTGAAGCACATTACAACAACAGACCTTAAATGAGGTAGTATCGTTACATGTTGAAAGCCGGTATCAATACGGATATGTACTTAGAAAGCCTGCACAAGTCAATTAAATATATTTAGAGGACAAACAAAACAAAAGGATCGATAAACTGATTTAACCCCTAATGAAATTAACAAGAGATAAATTGTTTGAAAGACTTGCTAAATTGAGAAAAGGAAAAATAACTTATAGAATTGCAAACATTAACAAAAGACATCAAAGTAACCTCAAAATACTACTCTCGGATGTAAACACAGTAACGACCAATAGATAGGAAGTGAAATCCCAGTCAATTACTAGTAATTTCTATATTGTTGTTAAACAAACCATTATACCACCCTATGAATGTCAACTTATTTGCACTGCATGTAAAGTTTGCATTCACACCTTTACTTGTAGCTATAACGATGAGGTTGTGCATTTTAATATTGCACAAACACATCCATTCTATTACAAGATGTGAACATGGTGAAGACGCTAACAATGAACCACTAGAGGTAAGCTAGAAATATTAATAATCTAGTCAGTAAGAATTTTTCACAGGATCTTATGAAGTTGCAATTCTTATTAAATATATGAAATAATAATATTTATTGTAATATATTAAACAACAATATAAGAGAGAAAGTGAATCGATAATTGTGTATTACAAAGTGAGACAGTACTTTGATTACAGGTGTACATCTTCCCGCTAAGAGGAAGAAGCTGGACTTCTTTGAGAAGGCAGTTTCCGACCTAATGAGAAAACAACTACAAGGTAATACTGCTGAGAGCTTGTTTGGACGACTTGTTGGCAAGAATTTGAAAATATTCAAGATATGAATGTGAGACAACAAAAGAAGAATGAATTCTTTTAGATTTTATATGCCAAATAAAAAAAATAAAGATGTAATTTTTAGTTTAGTTTACATACAAATTCATGCACTGATCCCTAAAGTTTTATAAAAAAATACATCTCTCTATATTAAAAAATAATATTGACGATTATTGATGGAACTTGATGAAGTTTCTTTTACTTAATTTTCGATTGGTAACATTTTTGCTCAACACCAATTTAACAAAAAATTGTGTGAAAGCTGCTTATTTTTGAATACATTTCAAGAAATTAAAGAGTCGTAAGATTAAAAATAAACTTCAAATAATAATCTTTATTTCATATTTAAGGGACACATTCACCTTTGTACAATATTTTTTGTTTTCATAATTCATAATATACATAGGAAAGAAAAAAATCAATTTTTCATTCACAATTAAAAAATTTAATTTTTATAGAAACATTTCAAATTTTTAGGCACTGTTTTTTTTTTACTTTCTGTAAAGTGTTCCTTACAATGTTCAGAATAGGATTGAAATATAAATTTCTGCATTACCATGCAAATATTGAACAAACTTTTTCACGTACAAGAAGTGACAGAGTTTATTTGCCAAGTTACAGCACCAGGTCCACAAAAGAACTGCTTGAATTGTTCTCGGACATGTGCTGGCTCACGGGCATACATGTTGGATCCGGTCTGGGGCAAATCTAACAAACCTCGGTTTTCCCCAACGACCTCCACAATCCATCTTTAATTACCCAATTTTCATCTTCATAATCTGAATATGCAATTGGGCAATACTTTCTTTATGCAACAGGCATCTTGTCATCCAATATTATTAAATAATTGTTAAGACAAACTGCTGCCTTTGCAATGCCTTCTACTGTGGCATGTATCGGTTTTCTGAAAATACGAAATCGGGAACTCATTATCCCGAAGACATTTTGAATTAACCTTCGACAGCGAGACAGCCTGTAATTAAAAATTAACCGCTCCGATGGCATATTTTTACCAGGATAAGGTCTCATTAAATTTTCTTTTAAGAGAAATACCTCATCTGCAACAAAAACATGAGGCAGTGTATTTTGGGCTATCCCTTTTATTGCTGCAGGATCAGGGATGCCCAGTTTTTTCTGCAACAAAGCTTGTCCGAATTGTGAAAACGCGCGTAAAAAAACAACTGATAAGGATCAAGACAGCGCGCGAAAAGTAAACACGCCATCTAGTGTGCATAATCAAAAGCTGGATTTCTGGTTCCGACGCAAGCCCATACGCAAGACTGTAAACAACTATCCTCCGCTTATACGTTAAGGCGGAGCCTACGCAGTTGGATATACGCAGAATCGTAAACCAGCCTTAACTCATGCACTCGAACAATGAACACGTCTGGTTTCGTTACCTCCCCACTCCCCCCTCCGAGATTAATATGTTTCCCTTGTAATGTTTCGTGACTTGAATGTAATTTTTGTCTCATTAAATATCTAAATCATCCCAATGATTAGTTATTTGAGTCATGTTGCCCTACCAATTGGCGCCCAACTGTCCTATGTGTTTCGTTTTCGTGTTGGGGTTAGGCTCATTTAATTCACAGGTTCCCAAAAGTATCCACTTGTGTCGGAGAAATCACCGAAGCATCCTGCTTCCAACAGAAAATTTCAGATTTTTTTTGTTTTGTGTTGCTATTTTCGATTTTGAAAATTATAAGTTGTGTTGTATTGTTTTTGATAACAATTTAAAAGTAGTAGTCATTCAGACTAAACTGTGTCAAAAGAAATCAACTTGATTTCAATAATTTGTGCAATTGATTTTCGTTAATTTTTTAATTGATATCAATATTTGGTATAGGAATTATCTTGATTTTAGTATTGTGTTAATGTAGTGAAATTATTCTGCTTTTGGTTTTTCCAATGTATAACTTGAACTAACATTACTATTTTGTGTTTTCATTACGGATATCTTATTTAAAAGATTCAAGTTGAGTGCTGAACGTTTTCGCCAGCTATTTGCAACTCATAAAAAGAATCCTGAATGTACATGGAATGATTTTTATTTTAAACTGCGTAGTTATTATGGATTGGATATGATTTTGTGGCATTGAATCCTCTTGGGACATATTATGGCAAACTCAAGATAAAAAATCAAATATATAATATAACAATAAAGTGAAATGAGTCAAAACATAATGAATGAATACTACATAAAATTATATGTGATGGATAAAACCAATGTCATGTAAAAAGATAAAAATATTTGGATGAGGATTTTCCCCAATCATGTCTTCTAAAGTCAAGGTATAAGAATTAAAATATTTAAGGCGTTGGCGTAGTTATTATGAGAATTGGATTAGAGAAGTGAAGGTAAATACTTTTGAAAAGCTGAAGGACCTGATGATAACTGATCAAATCAAGAAAAAGTGTCCACAGGAATTCAAAGAACACTTCTTGGATGAATGGGGAGACATTATCTCTCCAACTGATCTTGTGGAAAAACTAGACGCATATGAAAGTCTCAGGCATAAGACCAGGAAAGATGGACCAACAGTTACTCCTAAGTGACCGTTTACGAAAATGAAAGAAGAATATCCAAGACTCAACTCTTCGAGGAAGGAGTTCCATGACAGAAAATATGAGAAGCTGAAGCAGGAAGAATACCCCACTGTTTATTGCTATGCTTGTGGCACTCCAGGGTACATTAAGTCAAACTTTCCGAATTGTTCCAGGCCTGACAAAAAGAATACTAGTCGTTTCAGCAGTATACATCTAAGTAGTCTTGCAACATCGAGTCAGATGGCGATTCTTACTGTGAATATCAACGGACTGCGTGGTACGGCATGTGCAGATACAGCAGTAACTCATTCTATTGCTGGTGCAATTCTTTACAAACTGCTGAAAGAACAAGGAACCCATTTCCAAAGGACACATCTTACCATGACTCTCGCTGATGGCAGCCAGACAACAAAGGAGGTACACAAAGCAAATGTCAGTATCTGTCTGGAAGGGAGAATGTTTTCATTACCAATTTTTGCTATTCCAGAAGCACGGAGAAACCATACTCTGCTTGGAATTGATTTTATAGAAAAGACTGTAACTGTCCTGAATCTAAAAGACCCTGGTTCTTCAGTGATAGACCCAATAAAAGTTTCACAAATTTATCAAAAGATATGACCATCGATACTTTTTGGTATGTGCATGAACTTTCAAATAAAACTAGTTTTACTTCACTTGATTTTGTGCCATGTCCAACAGTGGAACAATCAGTTATTTGTGATGACCTAAAGGTTGCAGCTTTTTCTAAAGATATAAAATTGAGAAATGTTAGCTAATTTCATTCCCAATTTCATTCCCTTATAAGTTAACATCTATTAATGAGTTAGATGAATTGTTATGTGCATTTAAATCCTATCAAAATGATGATAGTGAAAATAACTGATCTGGATTTGTAGATGCATTACACCAGTTGCTTAATCAAATGAAAGAGTTTGTGTCTGATGAGAGAGTTATTGATTTTCTTGCTGATCAAATTTCCTTGTTAGCAGCTCAAAAAAAATTGTTACGGTAAAACTCTGAACTGTTGATATTTTCTAGTTTACTTCATTCAATTTCTCCCCACAGTTATAAGTTTCTTAGAAATTCTAATCATTAATACTTCCTCATCCATCAACAATTGAAAGAGTATGTAAAACTTCTTATTATATGCAAAAAATAAATTTCACTGTTTAAAGACTAATGACATTTTTGTAACATTAATGATTGATGAAATCCACCTAAAACCTTATTATGACGTAAAAGGTGGACAAATTGTAGGAATATCTGCTAACAATGAAAAAGCAGCCAATGCTGCATATGTTTTTACGCTAAATAGTTTTATGTCAAATTTATTTGACGTTTTACATATTCTTCCAGTAAACGACATCAATGCTGATTTTTTTGCATGAAATCATAAAAAAAAGTCGTATTGGGATTTGGAAGAAATTGGGTATCAGAAGATTTGTGTAACATCAGATAAGAATTCTTTAAATGGCAGAGCCATGTCTTTGTTTTCATCACCAAAAAAACTCAGGATTTTATATCCTCATCCTGCTGATCCTAAAGGACCTTTCTTTACAAGCTAATTTCTCAACTACCATATGTTTAAAATTTTGTATGCTTCACATTTTTCTTTCATTATTTTGTAATTATGAAATTGCATAGAACTGTGTGTTAGTATTGACCTGTTAGTCTTGGATGAATATATTTTTACCTGTACATATTACATTATCATTCTGTTTGTACTACTTTGGCATTGTTGAATTAATTATTTTTTTATTATTGTATGTTCTCCTTTTGCGAAAGTACAAAAATGTTAGCACAAATTTTAAATATTTAAGAGTTCCAAGTTAGACGGATCTCTTGAAAATTTGAGGAAAATATCCACAAAAATAATTTTTTACAAAAGTGATTATTTAAACTTGTTGAATACAAATTCTAATTAAATGATTTCCCGCTGTGTATTTTATGTAAGAAAATTTTACATTTGTTTATATAAACAATCTAGGTTAAAAAAAATTCTGAATATGTAGATGTTTTACTAGAAATCTATAACATCAATAACTTAGAAATTGCTAAGATTTGATTAAAATTATTTTTACCTATTTGTTTACAAAGCTTAGAATTTTATATGGAGATTTGAGAAGTTAACCCCTTTTTAAAAGTATACAACAAATGTGTTTTATTTAATAAATAGAAACGCAATAAAATAAACATATATCGAAATGCTGCTTTTAAGTAACGCTGAACTTCTGAGAAAACGGCACTAAACAATAATTATATCACGTGAAATTATTTCTTCGGCTTGAATACGAAGTAAAAGTAACTAACAAGGTAAAGGTAAGTAAAATTAAAACTCTTCTAGCGGAGGCTGCTGGAACTCGGATCATCGACTTGAATTTTGGCGACGGCATCTACAGCGGACTACTTCAGCGACGTCACTGATTTCCGTGCGGAGGCTTTCTTATGCAGGGGGTAATAGCCCGTCTCGTATCGCCAACAAGATGGACACGTTTAAAGACAAATATTTAGGCGAGCTGAAGAAGGAATTCTTTCTTGCATAGACGAGGATAGTTGCACTAACGAAAAAATCGTTATTATATGTGCAATCCAAACCGAGGAGGAAATAGATTTTTGGAAAGTTTCAGCTCACTAACCAACACGTGTCGGATAGTGTACTTTCTTCGCAAGAATTTGAACAGGTGAGTTTCATTTTGAAATTGATTTCATTCCAGAAAAGTAAAAAAAAAATGGAAATATTCTGACTTATTTGATGCAAAGAACTATAACCATTAATATATAATAGATACTTAACGATTTTTCGTATAATTAGTATTTCTTCAATAAACAATATATGGAAACCTACAGTATATTTCTAATGTGTATATATGTTTTAGGTGGTTATTTAGTAAATCTTGGAAATGCCAGCATTCCAATTTTCGAGAAAGAAAAGATTCCTTGAAAAATATGGATTGCAAAGCCAGCATTAGTGTCATCAAGAGAATTAGTAAAGACACAGTCAAAAAAGACAAATTCTTGCAATCTGAAATATCAATGCCCACGAAGTTTACCATCCATTTACGGCATTCCAATCTTATTAATGTTGCAGATTCCATAAGATTCATGAGAGCTCCTGAGGTGGTAATTATTGTCTATTAGTTATTCAAGCAGAATTAGTAAGCTAGTTAATAATTTTTTCTGTGTATATCAGTTTCTAAGATTTTCTTTTGACCAGAAAAGAAAGCCTTGTGTATAGTGTAAGGAAAACATGCAAAACTATATATTTCATGAACTTTCTTAATAAATTATTGAGCAAGAGGTGCTATTAAAAAACAAAGAATTTAATTCATTACAATTATATTGTATAGTTGAAAGATATTACTTCAATGGCAGCCAAGCGGTTTCATGAAGATTTACTTTTAGCCAGTGATAACAAGTGATGATTAGATGTAAACAAAGCCTGAAAGTAAACATTCTAAATTTTGATTGAAAGTTAAGTGTACAGTTAAGAACTAACACAACTTTTAATTAAAAATGAAATGTTATATTAATATTTTTGCAATATTTGACAAATAAAATATTATAAATTAGTAACACATAAGTAATTTCTAAGATTCACCCAGTTTGAAATTTTCTACAAATCTGAATCAGTAAGTCTGAATTAGTGAAGGGCAAATGGATGACTGGAAATGTATTTTTAAACATTAAAACACTCTTGTTATTAAGAAAAAGGACACAAAAGATGTAGAGATTGACCGGGAAATTTAGTGTTAGATTTTTACACTGATAATTGGATGTTATTTATACCTGGAGAAATATAAATTCATCAACTGTCCCCTTTTAATTTTCAGGCGCCAGCTGTCTTTAGGACGGATGATTCAAAGGCGGAAAAAAACCTTGGAAGAAATTTATCCCTCATCTGTGCTACTTCTCTGCCATTTCAACATGACACAAGCAGAATGGAGAACATTGCATAGCTTCAAGGCTATTTATGTAAAATTAAAGCCTGTTTTTATGAAAATGTTCCAAGCGAGAAAGTAATATTATTTACTATTTCAGGTCATGTATGTTACTAGTGAAGACGATCTCCTAGCAGCATACCAGAATATGAAACAGGCCACTAGCGCTATACCAGAGTACAGTGCTAGAATTGAAAATTCTTTTCCAGCGATAGAAATAGTGGACATCTGGGGACCGGCAGTGTTTCCTGATTAAAGGCCACAATACCTAACAACTTTGCCGAGGCCTCAATCAGGATCTTGAAGGATGTAATACTATATGGGACCGAAGCATATAACACTGTTCCTTTGGTCGATTTCTTTATCTCTATTTGGGAGAACTATTTAATTCTTAAACTTTTAGACTTTGCCAACGGAGGAAGGACCCCTTTGTACTACAAATTTGTAAAAGCAATAGATATCCCATTTGAAAAATGTATCGAAATTGAGGAGAATCTGTATTCAATACCTAGTTCCACCAAGGAAGCCACTTAAGTGGCGGTTACAAAAATTGGTATGTGTAGCTGTGAAAGCGGTAGTTTTACTTACAAGAAAAATTGAACATCTCAATCCCAACAACACCTTTTCTGAATGAGATGGAGCGCCATAGTTTTGCCATTAGGCAAGGAATGTCGGCCTTCTTCTTTCTAGAGAAAAATTAATTAAGTAAATGGGCAAGAGGCAGAACCAGTAAATGATGTGCCCAATATTGGGGAGGAGCCTGAGCTTCCAACAACCATGTCATCTCCTGATGTATCTCAAAATTTTGCATCAGTAGAAGACAGTGAGAAGTAGCTTGAGGAGTTCAGGAAACTCCTCGATAACAACTCCATAACAAAAGCACCTGTGCAAAAGCTGACTAAATGTTTTCAAGTCATAAATCCATCGAATGTTGGCTTGTCATTGACAAAAATGGCATATTCCCTGCAGTCGATAAGGAGTAACAGAGTTAAAAAATAAAAGTCCAACCTACCTCCATTGCTCGAAGACGTTTTGGAACAACGTTGGACATTTGGACAACGAACCGATTACAGCAAAGCCGACCCAAAAGAAAGCATACTCTTATTGAAAGCATCAATAAAAATATTAGGCATGCAAAAAAAGCACACTTAAAAATTGCCAGGCTATTTTAGATATCAAAAATTCAAAAAAGGACAGTATACTCTCTATGACAAACTTTGTTATCCCGAAAAAACCTTTATATCTCGAAAAAATATTTTCGCCTTTTTACAATTTTCATGTTTTAGTTGTGTTTACCTATGTTGGCATTACTCTCTCTCTCTCTCTCTCTCTTATAACCTAAGATGTATGATTTGATTTAGGTTGACATTTTTTGTTGTTTGAACAAGTTTTATTATCATGTTATTATGGAAGGAAAACAATTCAGTATAAAATGTAAACTGTAGACACGAGATACTAGGCGCGAGGTACGTCAATCTCTGATGCCAACCTCGTGCTTTCTCGCGTTTCACGAGATTACTCGCGAACCGCAATGATCGCGCGCTGTTTGTTTACGGTGAATTTCATGTTTTTCTACAACATTTTGTAAAGAGCTCAGCCGATATGTATTTTAAACCCTTTTTAGTATAACAGCACTTTAACTTAATATTTGCTTTGAATCCTAATCCATCCTCTGGATGACAATAGTTGGCGATACGAGACGGGCGCGTTGCCATGGCGGACGTGGGTTGCCAACTTACGGGAGGGATTACCGCTGAACGACAGACAGCTTAAAATTTCGACTGGTTCGGCAAGCTTGGCGACGCGAGTGCCCGAGAATAAGTCAATGTAGAATATCGCGCCCGGGAGTTAGCCAATGTAGAATATTGCCAATTAATATCTCTCTGTGATCCGGTAAGGATACTTTTTTTTCTTCATTTAAGAGAATACATGTGCATGTCTTTTTTTTTCAGCATTACTGTTTTATTGCTAATTTATTATTTTTATTATTATTATTCGTTACAGGTTTTATCAGTGTATGGAGTGCTGCAACATAATTCTGATGAGGGATTGCCCCCGTGACAAAATCACCGCTGTGAAAGTACAAGGTGTCCTTCTTGCAAAGAACTCGTGGTGGTTGCTGTGAACACTTATGTTTTCTACGTATCGTAGCAGCCAAGAATGTGGCACAGTACTCAAAGGTGAGGAAAAGGTGTATCAGGGGTATTTGGCTTGCGACGATGTTTGTGCCTGGCTGTTTGCTCCTTGACACAAGGGCTATACTGCTATAGCTCACAATAATCAAATTCTTTATGTTAACATTTTTTTTAACATAGTAATCTCTACTTTTAGGACCTATGGATAATAGATCAATGTCCTTATGCTTACACATGCTTTTTTTTTAATTAATAGTTTATTAATTATTTAAATTAAGTGTTTTTCTACTTTTATGTGCGATGGTCAGTTTTTGATGCAGTGGCTGTTGAAACAATGAACAACACCTGATGTCATTCCTAACGGATCATTAATGATGACTATACACCATTAAGGAGTAGACGTAAGAGTAATCGATTCTCTCAATTTCCTGCCAATGGCCCTAGCAAAACTACCCAGCTGCATACGCTTTACGCAGCTGAAAAAGGGGCATTTCCCTCACCTCTTCAATACCTGTGAAAACCAAACCTACATCCGACTCCTACCCAAGCCTCATTATAACAGCGCTGATGGGTTGACCGGTACTGTTGCGACGTCATTTGGCCCATGCAAATTCTGTATAAAGTGTGATGTCACGGGCGCGGTCTTTGATTGGCCCGTGATTATGTCATATCGAACTGAAACGTTTAAAACACCTATAAGGTGAGGCCAAGTGATATAGATGGTTGGCGACTGCGTAATTGTACATTGGATTCGGTGGATGTATATGTGCTGCTTTCTGGCTTGTAGTAATAAAGTCTGGTTCAAGTACTTGTTTGTTTTTACTGCCAATACACTGCTTCTACATGTACGCTAGATTCGAGTTCTAGCATTGTGGCGTTTGCGACAGGACTGTATTAGCGGTGTAGTGAAATATGGATCTACAAGCGTTAAAAGCACAGAGGAAAGCTCTTAGAACTGCCTTTACTTTGAGCGCGAACCAAATTGAAAAAGAACTCTCGAAGGAGGTAGATTTGAAGTGTATTTCGCTGTTACGAGTGCAGCTCAAGGACAAATTTTTACGGCTAGAAACTTGCCAAGATGGGATTTCCGGATCGCTACTGCAACAAGAGGGTGGCGAAAAGGCATTCGCTGATGATTTCGCGGAAGCTGAGAACTATCGAGACCGTTATCTGGAGTACAGCACCGTCATTGACCAGAAATTGGAAGCCGTAGTCATAGAAGGCGAAGTCGAGAAGCGGAGGAAGTTCAAGTTGCCACAGTTGGAGCTTTAAAAATTCAAAGGTGACGCAAAAGAATTCCTTTCCTTCTGGAGCCAATTTCAGAAGATCCATGATGACCGGACCATTCCCGATGAAGACAAGATGCAGTATCTGGTGGCTTCGGTAGAACCAAAATCAAAAGCCGAGAGATCGGTTCTTAGCTTTCCGGCTACCGCTGCTAATTATCCAAAAGCAGTGGCTCAGCTGAGAGAGAGATTTGGAAGAGAAGACCTTCTGGTTCAGATTTACGTCTGGGATCTACTTACACTGGTGATGAAGTCCTTAAAGGTAAATTCACTAAATCAGACAGGTTAGTTAAAATACCTGAAAGACTTGGCCTGTTTAATGAGGTAGTAAATGTTTTTGAGTGATGGCAATCCACTCAAAAAGGTGGGAGTATGTTGCGACGTCATTTGGCCCATGCAAATTCTGTATAAAGTGTGATGTCACGGGCGCTGTCTTTGATTGGCCCGTGATTATGTCATATCGAACTGAAACGTTTAAAACACCTATAAGGTGAAGCCAAGTGATATAGATGGTTGGCGACTGCGTAATTGTACATTGGATTCGGTGGATGACTATGTGCTGCTTTCTGGCTTGTAGTAATAAAGTCTGGTTCAAGTACTTGTTTGTTTTTACTGCCAATACACTGCTTCTACATGTACGCTAGATTAGAGTTCTAGCAGGTACATTCAGAACGGCATTCCTGGCCTGGCATTAGGAATACAAGGGAGAAGATAACAACAGATTTTATTGTAGGTATGTGTTCTTTGAAATTTTATTGTTCAGCATTATTTGTGATTTAGAGTTAAATTGTTAATTAGTTAGTGTAGTTAAATTTAGATTTAAATCAGTGAAGGAAAAGAAAGGTGGTCATTCTTTTAAAGAAACAATAAAAAAAACTATCACAGATTTGTTTAACTATTCTCCAGTTTCTTATTATTTGTTTGGAAAAACAAGTTTAGAAAACAAGTAATAAAAAAACAACCAACGTACATACAAAAAAGTGTACAGTTATAATTATGTTGTATCTGACAACAGCCAGTTTATACTGTTAAACCGGGCAGCAACCCGAGTTTGTTATTTCTTTGCATTCGGTATCCGTGGCGTCCGACGCCTGATCTGGAACCTCTCCATATCCTTTGTCTATGTTAACTTTAATAAATCTAACTTAAAATTTATAGGTTATGTGACCCAGTCAATGCCTAAGTAGTTCCGCTCGCTAAAGCATTCGTTGCTAGAAAGCATTAGTTGCTTGTTTCTCGGGACTAACTCTGCACGCCACGCTGCACCGTTAGGCTTAGTGCCATGGTAGGAATGGACATGTCAGCGATGTGTAAACTCGATGGGAAAAACTACTCCCACTGGCGATTCCAAATTAACTGTGCCTTAAAGCCAAAGGTGTTTCGCATGGCAAATGGATCAGACAAAGCCTGAAGATAGTGCTGCAGCTACTGACATTGAGAAATGGGAGAAGAACGATGCCATTGCGATGTTTACAAACACTGCTGCGATGGAAACGAAACAAATTACCCTCATCGAAAGATGCTCTACATCATTTGAGGTGCTGACAAAGTTAGACTCAGTTTTTCAACAGAGATCAAACTTCAACAAGTTGCTTCCTCTTGACAAGTTTCATCAATTGAAATTGACAAAAACGAGAACGTGGTGGAGTTCATAGCCAGAGTGCAAAACTTGGCCCTCCAGATAAAGAACTTCGGTGAAAGAATAACCGATATGACTCTCATTGCGAAAGTCCTCAGTAAAAGTTGCCATCCAAGTACCGCAACTTTCGACAAGCATGGCTATCCATGGACGAAAGAAAGCAGAAATTGTCAAACCTAATAGCCAGATTGATTGAAAAAGAAACCAGTTTGGATGCGAGGGAAAGAGAAGAGTCTGCATTGGTTGCTACTCAGAGACGACCATCGGGATTGGATTGGATATGATTTTGATGCATTGAGTCCTCTCGGGACATATGCCAAACTCAAGATAAAAATCAAAAATATAATGTAATAATAAAGTGAAATGTGTGTGTGTGAGTCAAGTCATAATAAAATCAATACTGTATAAAATTATATGTGATATATGAATGCAATGTCATGTAAAAAGCTTAAAATATTTAAGTCGTTGCCTATTAAAATAAGAACATCCAATTAAAATATGTTTTACTGTTAGTGGGCAAATGCAGGAATTGCAAATAGAATGATCTTCTCCGAGTAGGAGGTGTCTTTGGATTATACGAGTATGTCCAATACGGAGGCGTGTTAATATAACATTTTGTCTTCTTAAAGGTAGTGATTTCCATGGAGTAATATTTGGTTTAATAGCATGGAGCTTGTTCTCCGTTTGTTCATTCCATTCGTTCTGCCATTTGTCTTCTAAAAATTTGTAAATGCAAGATTTTAAGTCACGATAAAGAATGGTACGATTAAAATTATTTACGGCCGATTTTGAGGCTTTGTCAACTATTTCATTTCCTGATATCCCAAAATGAGATGGGATCCAACAAAATACCAAGTTAAAAAAAGTTTTCGAAGAAAGATGATAAATTATTTTTAGTGACTCCAAAACAATGGGATGACTGCCATGATCAGGGTGTTTCAATGACTGTAAAACACTTAATGAATCTGTGAAAATGATACATTTTTTGTAACAATGATCTGAAATATTTTCTAATGCTTTATAGATCGCCATTATTTCAGCGGTAAAAACAGAACATGAAGAATGAAGTTTAAAACTGTGAAGAGAGTCATTAATAGTGAACGCAGCCCCAACATAGTTTGCCCTTTTAGATCCGTCCGTGTAAACCTTTATAAAATTAGAGTATTTTTCTATATACTTTTGGAAGAGTTGCTTGTAGATAATATCAGGGGTATCTGCTTTATAAAAATTTTGGAACGGGTTTTGAAATTCAAAATAATGATTAAAACAAGGAGGGAAAGCGTATAGTTTTCTCTGGGTTGTGTCAAGTGAAGAAAGTTCATCCGTTCATTAAATCCAGCATTCTTAAGTGGAATGTAGGGATGAAGGATGTTTTGGCTTAGTGAATCATCAGAAAGCTCCAGAGTTCGGGTTTAGAATCTGCTGAAAAATCTACCAATTTACTACGGCCTAAGAATGTACCACATAAAATTGGAATAACTGGAGAAGAACAGATGGCTGCAGCTGTGAAATTAGTCCAACAGGGAAAAGTACTCCATTCGAAAAGCAGTTTAAAAGGAAAATGTCCCCTTTCAAACGTTGTATAGATATGTCAAGAAAAAGAAAGAAAATCCAGATGTTGATATACGAATGCAGCCACATTTCAGTCTACGTCAGATATTTACAGAAGAACTAGATCTAGTCGAATACATTGAAACATGCAGTAGAATGTGCTATGGATTTTCAACAATTGCTGTTCGAAAAATTGCCTATGAAATGGCAAAAAAAAATAACAAAATGTCCAGAGTCCTGGGAGGCTTTAAAGTCTGCAGGTATAGAATGGTTGAGGGGTCTTATACATCGAAGTAACAGCCTCAGCATAAGGAAACCAGAGGGGTGCAGTTTATCAAGAATGACGTCGTTTAATGCACATGTTGCAGAAAGCAACACTCTTGTTCAACAAGAACTTTTATCCCACCAGCTCCTCACCAGATAACGTTATGCCATCCAAGACACGACCAGAGTAAACAAGCGGAAAACTTGGTGAAAGGGTTTTTTTTTCAGTGACTGGGGATGTTCAATGGGATGACAGGCATGTTCAGTATATCACAATGATAGTAAAACACTTAATAAATCTGTGAAAATGATACATTTTTTACGACAATGATCAGATATATTTTCTAATGATTTATATATGGCCATTATTTCTGCCGTAAAAACAGAACCTGAAGAATGAAGTGTAAAACTGTGAAGATAATCATTAATAGTGAACGCAGCTCCGACAGTTTGCCTTTTTAGATCCGTCCGTGTAAATTTGTATACAATTTAAAGTATTTTTCTATATGCCTTTGAAATTGAAAACCATAAGGGGATGCAGTACCTAAAAATCACTCAAAATGTCGATTTTTTTTTATTGCTTTAAATTAGAGCTACAACCTTTCTAAATATGTGTGCAAAATTTTAAACCCGTAACTGCATTAGCTAAAAGTTATAGACACTTTTCTGATCCAAGACAATAAAAATTACGCGCTTCGAAGTAGGTGTGCGACTTTTAGAAACGAAAGTTTGGTTTTCAATTCAAAGTGTGTTGGCGAGAATATAATGAATTATTTTTCATCTGCATTATTTTTCGAATGTTTATTATCAATAAGAAGTGAAGTGATAGATAACACCAACTGTTCTGCGAGGTTTATGTTTGTTTTTATCGTTTGAGTTCTTATCGTTATTTTTATATTTACGTTCTGTTCCGATTTTTCGGTTCTAAAACACAAAAACGGTTTTTTAAAGACCATGCAACATTATTTCATAATATTTCTACGGATAAAAAGCCACAGCATTTTAAATGTCCTTCTGGAAAAGATTCCTGGTGCTTTTATCAAGCTGCATTGGCTCATGGTTTAACTCCTGGTTCTCATACGAAGCATATTAAAACACCCATCAAAGAATCGCATTTGGCAAAAATATTACCATTTTACAAACGGCTTGCTTCAACTTAACTGTTACAACGTTGTGTAAGGTGTAGCACACAAAACTCTAATGAAAGCCTGTACAGTGTTATATGGAGCAAGTGCTCAAAGCAAAATTGTGCATCACTGCAACGTGTTGCGATTGCTTTTTGTGATGCTATCACAGAATTCAATGTGGGGCTCTGTTTCTTTTTGAAAACCCTCTACAGCTTTCAATCTTTTATTGAGTGTGCATTCCAAGTATCTTGCTATCTATAAAGACTATCGTAGAACATATTTAAGAAATAAAAAGAAGACAACAGTTTATTTACTAGCACAGAAAAAAATTGAAACTGCACGGCTACGTAGACAAAAAAAAAATGAACTAAAAAAAGAAGGAATTTTTGTTTAAATCTGGCTACTTTTAAATGTACACTGATTAATGCTTTTTTAATTATATTTTTTATTTGTGTAAAGTTATTATGAACAGGATACTAAAAAAGTTAACATTCAAAACTGGTATATTATGTATTGATGAATTTTTGAGTTCGTGGACAAAAATTAAATGTTTTAAACAAACTTCGACGTTTAACCACTCTTGTACAAAGAGATTCCATTGGGGGTGGGGTTCCATTCTGTTGCCAAATAAAGTTTACAGGTTCACCCTCTACTTATTTGGGAAAGAGCCATTCTTTCAACATATCCAGATAAGCCACCCCTGTTACGGTAAGAATATGACTTTAGGTTGGATGTGTGCCGTATAACTTCTCTTATTGACACCCTGTATAATATCACTGGTATAAAAGAACATATTATTGGTTGTCACTAATATAAATAAAACACTTTTACTAAGGAAATGGCAACACCTAACATAATTGGCAACATCAAATCAGAACAGTAGTCATTTTGAAAGCATGCAAAATTAAACTGTTTATTTATTTAAAAAAAAAAAGGAATAGATTTTAATAGTCAGTTAGTTTCTTATATTCAAAAACGTTTAAGAATAGTTTATTTATTTCATAGGCCTATAATTATGTGAAATTGGATAATTAAAATAAATATAATAATAATAATAATAAATTATAATAAATAAAAAAAGCAAGGATGAAGATTCTATTTTTATAATTAAAATGTATTGCATAGTGTTACAATTTATTATATTTTAATAATTTCTTTTCTATTTTAATATCATTTCAAAGTTCCAACCAACAAAAAGCACTAAAGGCAGTTTTAAAGAAGCTGACATGAAGAAAGCTGTTCAGAGTTGTTGATGGAGAAAGTATAAAAGTTGTTGCGAAATGCATGAATCTAATTTACGTAACATTAAGTAGGTATGTGAAGAAGTTCAAAAACCATGAAAGTGCTTCAATAAATGAAGAAATTGTAACGCCAATGAAGTTTGTACCAAACTACAGTGTAAACCTTGTGTTTCCATCAGAATTAGAAGACCACTCATGTGAATATATGATAACTACATCTATAAATTACATCATGGCCTAACTAGATCAATGGTACAAAAGTTACTATTTGAATTGAGTGATAAATCAGTTATATAAACCAGAGAGCTGGAAAAAAAATCTGGCGAGGAATGGTTATATGGATTTCGGTTGGTTGGTTGGTTTGGGTTTTATGGCACAAGGTCCAGAAATGGACAAGCTGCGCCAAACGCTAGATAAAATAATAAAAACACAGTAGATTTAAAAATATTAAAAATTCGTGTATATGGATTTCGGAAACGGCATCCAAACATTGTAATTCGGAAACCGAATCAATTAGTCTTGGGCGCTCAACGGCTTTCAACAAAATTAACGTTACTGAATTTTTTAGTTAGAAAAGGCATACAAACGAATTCGAGAGGATAAATTAAACCCAAGCTGCATCGATAATTTAGATGAAACTGCACTTACTACAGTTCACAATCCTCCTAAAGTTCTCAGTCAAAAGGGCCAAAAACAAATAGGTCAAGTAACTTCTGGTGAAAGGGGTGTTCTTGTTACTATGTGTGGATTTATTAATGTTTCAGGAAATTCAATACCACCTTATTTAATATTTCTTAAGAGTAAGTTTCAAGTTTTGCATGTTGAAGGGAGCTCTACCTGAGACTGCGGGTGATGCAACAAAATCGGGATGGATGAATAGAGATATTTTTGTTAATGTTCTAACATATTTCCAGGCACATACACGTTGTTCGAAAGAAAATCTAGCTGTACTAATAATGGACAATCATGAATCACATATTACGATTTAGTCTAAATTTTACGAAAGATAACGGAATTGTTGTTGTAACACTGCCCCCCCCCCATACCAGTTCCAAATCGCGCAGCCTTTAGACAAAACTGTGTTCAAGTCACTTCAAAATTTCTTCAATCTAGCTGCAAATGATTGGATGCTGTGTAATCCAGGTCGTACAATATCTTTGCTTGATATATATAGATATCTTCTTTGCTTGGCAATGCTTATTGTAAGTCTTTCACTCCACAAAATATTACAAGAGGTTTATCAGCGACTGGAATATGGCCTTTCAATAGAGAAAATTTTTGTGAAGATTATTTGTGTTCGTACGTCAGATAGGCCTTTTGTCCTACTGAATATTATTTCCATGGTCAGATTAATGAAACTGAAGAGCTGACTAATGAAGCTGAAGATCAGACAGACAAAACCCAAGAATCAGAAGCGATGGATCTTGCCATAAGTATATCAGAATCAGCGATTGCAGGTTGTTTAGTAACTTTTCATACACCATGCACTAGCTATAAACCTGTGAAGAAATAACCTTTATCCTTAACCCTTCTTTGCATAATGGTGGAAATTTCCATCATAACATTGAATGCCCAAAAATTATATAAAAGAACAAGTTCACTTTAAGTTGATCGTGTCTGGATACCTTTTTAATGTCCACTGCATAAAAAAAAACATAGCTGTCGAAAATAAGCAAGTGTCACTATCAGTAAAACGAGCTTGAAGTTGTCATTCCGCTGTTTGTTGTAGTTGCAATAAACGTATGGTTTCGTTTTTAATTTTGTTTTATTATATTTCAGTTTCTATTGCTAAAAAAGTGAAAATGAGTGGAAGAAAGGTTTGTAACATGTGTTTCTGTTATTTTTAGAGCAATTTCTGAAAACGTTTCCGTTTAATTTATATAAAAAATACCACATGATACCATCATATTGTTTTTTGCTAAATTTATACTATAAATATATACTAAGATTTTTTTAACCATTTTTCCTTTAATTTTGAACATGAATTATATCACCTTGATTTACTTCACCAATGAAGAAAAAATCATGCAAAGAAGGGTTAAGAGATAAAACCTTACCCCAAGGCTGGTCCAAAAAAGGAAGTAAGATTAGGAAAACAAAAAAAAAAGGAAAAAAGCTAAGAAGGCATAGTTTTCAAAACAAACTCTGCCTGCTACAGACTCTGGAGATGACAATGATCCAGATTTTTTTCCAGCTCCAGCTGATCCCCGAAGTACTAAGAATGAGATATCCACACATAATATGTGCGACACAAGCAGTATCTATATAAATGATTGTTTTAATTAAGGAAAGTGAACTGAAACATAAGGAAATATATTCTGTTGAAGAAATCATAAATTTAAATGAAGTCGAATGTGAAGTACTTTATAAAAAGTCTTCAACCTAGTTTTAAATTTGTTGCGTTCTGCAGAAACTTAACGTTTTTGAAAAAACTCAAATTGAGCTGAAACTATCACCTTTTATCCCTTCAGGAGCAACTGAAAGAAAAGCAGAAATGCTAATTTTTGAAACTGACTTGAGCCAATTTAATATAAAATGAACGATTCTTAAACTGATAGAATTTTCTTACTTTTCATCTAGGACTATAATAATTTTATCAAGTTCCTTTTTTTTTATTTATTATTATTTTTTTAAGGTTTGTTTTGTATTTAGCTTATTGTTCATAAAATAAACTATATTGGGTGAAAATTGCTTGCATCATTTGGAGTGTTTCATTGTACCCCGTATGCCGAGGTACAATTTAAAGACTGTCAGACATTTACTTTTGTTATTTTGTTCAAGTATAAAGATATTGTTTAGAAACAAATAAAAATGTATATAGATGGGGAAATTACACGATTAAAAGTATGCATTAATTATATTTTTGTACAGCCCTGTTATAACGAAGAACCCGGATTTAACGAGGGAATCGGAAATATTTGGTTGGTACAATGTTAAGTCCATGGGAGCATAACTCGCTTTTAACAAGCAAACCCCGGTTATAGCAAGCAATATTTTTGTGACTCATAAAATTTCTATTGACTCCCGCCTCTCTAGCTCAGCTAATTCTTTCTTGGAACCGAATTCTGCAAGTGTTATCCAGCCTATGGACCAAGGGGTCATCAGAAGTTTTAAATCAAACTTTCGTAAGCACTTTATTTTGATGCTTATCGATAGAAGAGAAAAAATAAGAAAACCTCAAATGCTAATGTAAACGTACTCGAAGCGATGCATGGTAAAACGTTACATCAACATGCACTACCAATTGCTTCCGTAAGGCTGGATTGGACATTTCTCAAAAGGAGCAAATCACGGAGAAAGCAGTATACGACTTGGGAAAATTTGGAAATGAGTAGAGAAGAATTTGAAAATTATGTATCTGTTGGGGGGGGATGTTATCACCTCCGAGATACCTACTCCCGAGGTTATTGTACCTGCAATTCAATCTAAAGCAGAAAAATAATAAATGAAAACGACGAATGTGAAGAATTTCAAGCTGAACCACCCCCAACATACTCAATGGTTTTTGAGGTCGCAGAAAAACTTCAAACTTTTTCTAACTTATAACTAGCCAGGGGTGCAAATGACAATGTTTTTCGGGCCATGAGTCTTCTCCGATGAACAATAACACAAAAAGAGATAATAAGACAGCTCAAAGAAAATTAACCCAACTTCATTTGTACTGTACAGAAATAAAAAATAAATAATGTATTTTTACGTAGTAAGAGTATATATGAATTTTTATGATTTTTCCAGGAACATGTTATTTACGAGCACTCGGTTATAACGAGCAAATATCGCAGTCCCTTCCTGCTCGTTATAAGCGAGTTCGACTGTACATGCAAAATTGTGGATAGGAAAAAAATTAGTAAATTTTGTTTCATTAGTTGAATTTCCGATTTCACGTTTATTTTTCTGAAAACCGTGAAAAAAACATTTTGCTTAAAAAAAATAAAGAAAACAAGCACGGGAACATAAACATGGAAAATGGTATTAGAAATTTAGAGAAAAAACTCAAAGCAATCTAGGGAAAGAAGTCTGAATATTAATACTTTCGTGTAACCGTGACATGGGGTATTTCCTTAGTGCTGGTATTTCATACGGGAGAGAATCTATTTTTGATATATATTCTACAAAATATGTGAACGCTCGTAAGTGGCCAGAATTTTTTTTTTAATATCAGCCTTATGCTCGAGAGCAGGGTTAATTTAAATACCTACCCGTACCATCGCTAATAGCCGATTGTGTTGCTCTTGTGCAACATAACTTTGTACCAGTCAAAAAGAGTAGGTCATCACAGGATCTTCCATGACATGACGAATAACAAATTAATATAGAACCAAATATTACAGTTCTCGCAGGACTATTTCAAACTTGCAACAATCACATGATAAATAAGGAGCCATCAAAGCTCCATGGGTGTGCCCACTGTGCTAGCAACCTTCAGGTTGCAGGCATATTTTATTTCATGTGCATTTTATGATTATAATGTATTAGTTTGAATTCAACCTAGCCATGTTTTGCAATGTCCATATGTGATGTAGTGGAGTGGACAAAAAGTAAATTTTAAAATTTTTGAAGAATAATTTTTCATATTTTATTATTGTACCCTTTTGTTTCTAAACCTTCAAAAAAAAATTATTTAACGTAATTTTTGAAAAAAACGTTGCATTCCACCACTGGAAAATAAACATTATATTGCTGTGACAACTACTTTACAGCATGTCACATATCACCCATCAACCTAATTAATTAATTTCACTTTCGGTTTACTGTTTTATTTCTGGTTTCATTTAATCCAAATTTTGATTCAATTTAAAACGCTAATCAGACTTGTCAAAATGATAAATGACTTTGATTCTAGTAAAGCAGACTTAATATAATATTTATTGAATAATTTATATTAAAGATTTGATAACTAAATCAAAATTACACTTTACCTATACCCTAGTGTTAACAAATATTCAAGTTTCGTTTTCATTAATTTCAAACCTAATTAGAATAAAAACGAAACATAATGTAAACTTGCTCTAACTTAAATCTAATAAAGTACACCTTATAAACTACAAAATTCATCCATCAACCTAATTAATTAATTGAATAAACAAATCATTTTGAAGTTACACTTTCTATCTGCTGTTTTGTTTCTGGTTTCATTTCTTCCAATTTTAAATCTAATTTAATATGATAATCTGTCTTGACTCAATCATAAATGAGGTTAATTCTAGTAAAACAGACTTGATATAATAATCTTTATTTTATAATTTTAACTAAATGATTAGATAATTAAATAAAAAAACTTCAACCCATAGCGTAGTGGTATTAGTTTCATCTACATTAACTTCAAACCTAATTAGAACAAAAACTGAACCTAATGTAAACTTGCTCTATCTCAAATCTAATAAAGTACATCTCAAACTACAAAATTCATCTACCACCCATCAACCGAATTAATTAATTGAATATACAAATTAATTTGAAATTATACTTTCAAAATTTTTCTATTGATTAAAGTAAGATGTATTACAGAAGTTTTAAAACAAAATAATAAAAAAAAATATTAAGAAATATCTATAGCAAATCAGAGTTTAATGGTAGAACATCCACTATGGATAGTTTTTCCAAAATATCAGGCCTTCATTCCCAGTTGCCTTAAATATATCGTCTATCCTCTACTTACTTAAATGCTCAGTACATGGATATGCAAGGTGAAACAAATGAACTAGGAGTGGCCCAAAATCTCCATCTGCAGTGTGATGGTTGGAGTAACCTCAAAAATGAACCAATTATCAACTTCATAATTTGAAAGCCTGAACCACTTTTTGTTGAGTCAGAGTATGTTACGACTGAAAGCGACAGTCACAATGCTGAGTAACTAGCTCAGCTCATCACAAATGTAATGGAAAAGCATGGACCACAGAAGTTTCTGGTAGTAATTGGTGACAATGCTGCAAACATGAAAGCTGCATTACATATCACACCCAGGCAAGAAAAGTGACGCAACTCAAAATTGCAGAATTTGCAAAACATCAACTTAAAGAATACTATAAAACTTATATTGAAATAGTGTAAGCTTCTTTCAAATTAAGTATTTATGGTGGTAACTTGTATATTCTATAGAATAGTAATATCACACGTTGGAGCACCTCATACTTATTTTTCAATGACATAACATCAAAATTTTTATATTTTGATTTGTGTCACTTTTCTTGGCAGGGTGTAATATAGTAAGATAAATTTCCACATATAGTTCAACTGGGGTTTTTAACTCATCTGTTACAATTATTATGCTGACATTTTAGGCTGTCAAACAACAAAATCTTTTATTGCAAATGCAGTTGAGGTTGTCAAAACAATAAAACACACATCTTAAAAGCATTGTTTGATGAAATATCAGCAGCTGACAAGAAGTTCAAAGATAGGATTTCACTGAAGGTCCCAGGAAAGACAAGATGGGAAAGTCATCATTTCTGCCTTGAAAGTTTGCAGTCTAACAAACTAGTTGTCAGTGGAAAGGCGCAACCATACCTTAAGCCAGAAATAAAGAAGAGGATTCTCGATAATATTTTCTGAGTGAGAATTGACAAAATGATAGAGCTGACCCAGCCAATTATCCATATGATTACAGCTTTCGAGTCCAATGAGCCAAATTCATACAATAGTCACAAAGCTCAATAACTTGGAAGCAGTTCTGCAATCTACAGAAGAGAAGGCAATTTTGACCACATTCAAAAGTAGAAAGGAATTTGGTTTGGCACCGATTCACCTAATCTTCTTGATCCAGCAGCACAAGGTAGTAAACTAAAGCCTATTGAGATAAGCTTTATATGCAAAACAGCGAAGTACTCAGGGTTAGATGCAATTCAAGTGAGAGAAAACCTAGCTGATTTCAGGGACAAACAAGGGATTTGGTCAAGACAGTTTGCATGGGAAGGAATTGGACTGGAAAGTAACAATCCTGTAAATCCTTTACTGTGGTGGCGAGGATTAAGAGAGGAACCTGTGAACTAGCAGAAGTTGCAATAAAAATTCTTGGGGCACCAGTGACATCTACTGCCACTGAGCGAATATTTAGCACTTTTTCCAGGATACACAATAAAAAAAGAAATTGGCTGACATGTCATAGGGCAGCAAAACTAATTTATCTGGCTTACAATTGGAAATTGATGCACAGAACTACCAAGTCCCAGAAAATAATACAACAGAATGACCAAGAGAAAGGTGAAGAAAATCATGTTGTAAATGAAGAGGAAATCTCAGAGTTTGATGAATCAAGAGTCAGACGAATCTGAGCCACTTTACTCCTCTGAGGACAACAGTAAGAGCGTGAATGAAACTTTGGATTTTTTTTTTTTCTTCTCAAGAACTAATTTTATTCCATTTGTGTTTTTTTGTTAGGGGGCCTGGCTTAATACGTTATTTGTAATGGAATGACGAAATAAAGCTACTGTATATGTTAAAATTTATTAGTGTTAATTGTCAAATAATTCCTAAGAGGGAGTGGAAAAGGGTGTCCAATGTGTAGACTTGGGGCATGTTGATCATGGGGATAAGGTAACTAGAGGGGTAGTGGTTGGTGATTCAATGGTTAGGGTTTTGGGAGAAATGGTAGGGCGTAAAAAGCGCAATTTTGCAAGGTGTTGCTTGCCAGGTGCCAGGGTAAAATATTTAGTTGAGGCAGGTGTTGTTAAAGGGGAGGAAAAGGCAGTAGTGTGGGTGGGAACAAATGATGTAGAGAGGACTACTAATGTTGAGTTTAAGAGGGAAGCAGAAACACTTTTAAGAGGCATTAAGTCTCATGGGGCAGAGGTAACAGTATTAGGATTACTACCTAGGTATGGGTTAGGTAATGGGTGGTTAAATCAAAGGGCCAATAAGATGAACGGGTTGTTAAGAGATTTGTGTGAGAGGGAGGAGGTTAGATTTTTAGATGTTTGGATTGGATTGGATTTTGGGATTTTATGGCGCAAGGTCCAAAAACGGACAAACTGCGCCAAACGCAAGATAAAAATTATCAAAGTGAATGTAAATATAAAAGAGTTGTAATGAATGATAGATGTTTGTCTTGCGCAAGTTAATTAAAATGCCATAATCAAAACATATAGATCAAATGGTAAAAAAATATATATATAATTATAGAAAGGTATTATATAAATATGGTGACGGAAAAAAGTACTATATGAGATTTAAGAACCCAATGATACTTAAAAAAGGGAAAAGATTTGGATGAGGGTTTTCCCCAATAAGATCGTTCAAATTTAAAATCAATGTTTTAAAAAATTTTAAACGATGATAATTAAAATTAGGGCAGTCAATTAAAATGTGTTTGACGGTAAAATCTAATGAGCATGTATGACAAAAAGACGGACTCTCGCCCAACAAAAGATGACTCCAACAAAAGATGACGATGAGTGAATCGTGTGTGCCCGATGCGAAGGCGAGTCAGTTTGACATCCGTCCCTAGCATTCGGGCAGATGGCCACAAATGAATAAATGGTTTGATTGCATGTAATTTATTGGTGACTTACAGATTCCATGACTCCTGCCACAAAGAGTGAATGTACTCCTTTGTGGACACTTTGATGTCAGTTAAAGGAACGGCTTGCTGCAGTGGAACAGAGGCTGCCTTCGCAGCACTGTCAGCAAGTTCGTTACCTTTAATGCCCACGTGACTCGGGACCCAACAAAACAAAATATCGTAACTCCTTTTCCCAAGTGAATGTAGAATGCCAAATATATCTGACACAACGGGGTGACATTTATAATTGTAGCACTCCAACTGTTCCAAGACACTCATACTGTCACTATAGACACAGAATTTACGGTGGCGAAGAGAAGATATCTGCTGGAGCGCACAATAAATGGCGACAGCTTCAGCAGTATATACCGAGCAGGAAGTATGAAGGCTGTAACTGGATATGGCAGTATCAAAAGAAATACCACAGCCTACATATCCCACTCCTTTCGATCCATCCGTAAAAACTGGAATATATGACGAGTATTGACAGCGGTGTGTGGCTAAAAGCTGTTGGAAAACAATTGGGGCGGTGTCAGATTTATTTTTAGATGTTTGGAAGGAGTGTAGGAGGGATTGGATAAGCAGGGACAATTTGCATTTAAGTCTGATAGGTAATAGGGAGGTTGGCAAGCGGGTTTTGAATATTCTGGAGTCAAAAAACTAGAATACAAGCAGGGATGGGAAGGACATAGAGGGTTGACAGTACACTGTAATTGCTTAGGAAAACTAACAGGGTTTAAATTGCAGGAGACAAACAATACAAAGGGAAAGTGCAATGTAAGGGAGAAAAACAATACCAAGACAAATAATACAAGGGGAAAGTGCAATATAAGGGTGAAAAATAAGCTAAAAGTATTTTATTGTAATGCTCGCAGTGTGAGAAATAAAATGGATGAGCTCAAGGGAATTGCACAAACAGAGGATGTAGATATCATTGGGATTACTGAAAGTTGGGCAAACAGTGAAGATGCACAAATTTTAGAATTAAGTGGATTCACAATGTTTAGGGAGGACAGAGTGAATAGGAAAGGGGTTGGGGTTTTGATTTATGTGAGAGAATTCTTAAACTGTATGGAAATAAAGTTAAATAGTAAAACTAAGGGTATAGAATCAGTCTGGGTGAAACTGAATACAGGCAAAGGACTAATTCTGGGCAATATATATAGACCTGTTTGTAGTGAAGAGCAGGAAAAGGGCATGTGCAATCTGATAAACGAAGCATGTGAAAAAGGAGAATTAATTTTAATGGGGGACTATAACTATCCAAATATTGACTGGACAAACAATCTAGCTACAAATGGGAAAGGGGCAGAATTTTTGGAAAAGATACATGTTTGTTTTTTGTATCAGATGGTGTATGAGGATACTAGGGACAATGCAATATTGGATTTGATTTTCAGCAATGATGAGGATAGGGTGCAGGATTTGGTTATAGGTGAGCCACTGGGAGAAAGTGATCATAGAAGTATCAGATTAAGTATAAATTTTCAGTCAGCATACACAATCAATAGTAGGATAATTCCAAATTTCAGAAAGGTAAATTTTCATAAGATAAGGGAAGAGTTAAAGGAAACATTCAAAGGGGGATTATTAGCACCGCATCATTCTGAACAATGGGAGGAATTCAAGAATAAGTTAGACAGGGTGTTAAAAAAACATGTAACATTCAGGAAAAAAGGAAAATCTAGAAAATTGCTCCCTATGTGGTTTTTAGGGGAGACACAAAGCTTTAAAATTAAAACAAAGAACATACAGGGTATATAAAAGCACTGGTAACGACAGGGACAAGGAGGCATATCAGAAAGCCAGAAAGGAGTTTAAAACTATTAGTAGGAAGCAAAAGGTGTCCTTGGAGGAAAAATTTAGCAAGGGAAATAAATATAAACCCAAAAGAATTTTTTGCAAATGCAAGTGGTAAAAATAAATTTAGTACTACACTGGGCCCGTTGGAGGGGAAGGGAGGTGAATTAATTCAAGACGAGGTGGGAATGGCAAATGTGTTAAATGACTTTTTTCTGGGGGTTTTCAATGGTAACTATAATTTAAAAAAGGATCCCAAGGATGGAGCCTTTGCAGGGGGTATAATTAAAGAATGCAAATTCAACAGGGAAGAAATAGTACATCAGTTGAAAAGAATTAAGCCATCTAAAGCACCAGGGCCAGACAATATTTATCCGAGAGTACTAGTGGAATGCGCGGAAGAACTGGGGTAAGTAATTCACACGATATTTAATTCAACATATAGCACAGGTTGGGTACCAATGGATTGGAAGTTGGCCAACATAACTCCAATTTTCAAAAAGGGAATACAAAGTGATCCGGGCAACTACAGACCAGTAAGTCTAACATCAGTAATTTGCAAAATATTTGAATCTCTGTTAAAAAAGCATATAATGTTATACTTGGAGGAGTGGGGACTGTTATCAGAGAATCAGTATGGGTTTAGGAATGGCAGATCCTGCTCTACAAACCTTTTGAAGTTCTACGAAATAATTACTGAGGAGCTGGATAATAAGAGCAGTGTGGATATCATGTACATAGATTTTCAAAAGGCTTTTGATAAAGTACCTCATGAGGCATTACTGTTTAAATTGGAAAGGCTGGGGATTCAGGGAAAAACATTAATATGGATAAAGAATTGGTTATTGGGTAGAAAGCAGAGTGCAGGTAAAAGGAAATTATTCACAGTGGACAGAAGTTATAAGAGGGGTGCCTCAGGGATCAGTTTTGGGACCAATTTAATTTTTAATTTTCATAGATGATATAGGTCAGGGGATAAAGAATAGAATCAGTATATTTGCAGATGACTTTAAAATATGGGGGACAGTGGATACCAAGTTACAGATAGAAAATTTACAAGGGGATTTTGATAAGATATCCGAATGGGCTGTAAAATGGGGTATGTCATTTAATGTAGGGAAATGTCAAGTTCTGCATATGGGTTACAGGAACAGTGGAGCCGAGTACAGGCTGCAGGGAGTAAAGGTAAAGGAGGGAGAAACAGTCAAGGATCTTGGGGTGATAATTCACAGGGATTTTAAAATGGGTCACCAATGTTCAGCTGCGGGTAAAATGGCTAATAGGTTATTGGGGTATATTAAAAAGACTGTAACTTCAAGGGATAAGAATATAATCTTGCCGTTATATAAGGGTTTAGTAAGACCACATCTAGAATATGCTGTACAATTCTGGGCTCCATATATGAGAAAGGACATAGAATCAATTGAAAGGGTTCAGCACAGAGCTACAAAAATAATATAGGGGCTAGCAAATTTCGACTATAATGAACGTTTAAGTAAGCTAAACATGTATACACTGGAAAGAAGAAGAAGGAGGGTGGATTTGATTCAGCTTTTCAAGTTTGTAAAACAAGGGGACACAGAGGGCTTAAATTTCAATAGGGATAACAGAACAAGGGGCCATGGGTATAAATTGAATAAGACACATTTTAATCGGGATTTAAGGAAAAACTACTACTTTAATAGGGTAATAGACAGTTGGAACGCGTTGCCTGAAAATATAGTTAATTCAAAGGGAGTGTACGAATTTAAGACACAATTGGATAGTCAGTGGGAATTGGGGAATTCATAAACAAAGGACCAGCCTTGTTGGGCTTGAGCCTGTAGCTGATCGTCAATATTTGTATTTGTATTTGTAAACCAACCATAATGAAGTTTCAGAAAAAAGTTACATCGTTTGATAAGTTTTTGTTCAAAACAAATATTGTATTAGAACTTAGTCAATTAGACTGAATATACAAAGATCACATGTCAGATTTGATCAATAAGTATCATCAATAAGCGTTTGTTTAACAATAATTCTCAGAAATGCCCAGGCATTTTTGGATTTTGCTTGTGTATTTTGCATCATTACTTCTGTGTCAGCATAACTTTAATTGTATCTCTATTACTTGATATTGCATGTTTTGTGTTTGGTACAGTGTGGCCAAAAATGGAGCTCTTGTGCCACACAAAACCAACACATGTTAAATAAAGAAGGCATGAGAAAAGAGAATTTCAAACTGATTTTAGAGACGTCTTCAAATTAATCATGGAAATTACCAAGCATAGCATCATTTAGTTGGCTGGGTTTTATGGCATAGGTCAAGCTGTGTCAAACACATGACCAACACACATACAACATAAGTATCTCTGCCATAGAAGAGAAATATCTACAGGGAAGATTCAAACCTAAACAAACTACGATTCCCAGGCTGTTAGTGCACTGGTCAAACCAAGTTAAGACACGGCAGCCCAAAGTAACTTTACAAGTTCAATAGTCAAACTTGTTTCATGCACATAAACAAAGCAAAAAATATTTAGCATGTAAAGGATACGAAGTATTACAATTAAAAATTCTGTTTTTTATTCAAAAAGGTCTGATATTTAACAAATTACATTTGGATAATCACAATTTTAAGAAATTAGTGTAGACCAAGAATTGCAGCAAGAAAATATGAAGTTTTATTAATTTGACTACACTGCATAAAGTGCATTTCTTATTTTAAAATGTACAGCAAATCAGTAGTTTTCAAAGAAACAAATGCAAGTATGAAAAAACAAACAAGCCATTAAGTGATGAAAAAAGTATCAGTTGTTAATGGAATCTGTGGTGGTATGTAGCAGCAAAGACATTACAACGTATGACGATTTATAGCCAAATGTGGTAACCTATCGATTTTATCCAGTTTTAAGGCATCCCTATTCAGGATTCCATTTTCTTGGGGTTTGTTTAGTTGTCATTTCTTTAATTTAAACGTTAAATTGGTTGCTATGTGGTGCATCGTTCGTTGGATTTTGGATTTACAATTGCGATTACATCATTTCAAGTAAGTTGCACTTTTTTTCCCTTTTGTTTGTTGTTCACTCACCCAAAATTAGGTACGGCAGTAGATAGTTTAATTGATCAAATAAATGCTTTGTTCTTAGGTAAAATGTATATTGATAGTATGAATGATCTGAAGAGCTTGGTAGTGATTGAATTTTGCCAGAAAGTTGGATTTATTGCCGAGTGTGTGAAATGTCCAGCATGTGGGAATGCTGATTTTAATTTTAAGAATGGATGCAGGTGATAGGTACGAGTGGAAGAGTAGAAAGGATGGACACAAAAGGACTCGAGTGAAAGGGAACATGGTTTGAAAAGTGTACGTTGCATATGTGTAAGATTCTTCAGGTTACGTAGTACTTTGCGAGTGAAATGTCAATTAAATGTGTTATAAATTAAATGAATGTGGCAACTCATACGATGACAGACTGGTTTCATTCTTGTAGAGAAGCGTGTATGAATGCTTGCTTGGTATTTAATGGAATGATTGGAGGATAGGGAAAGACTTGAAATTGATGAGGGCAAGTTTGGTAAAAGGAAGTTCAATAGAGGTAAAAAAGTAGCTGGTAAATGGGTATTTGGAGGAATGGAAAGAGGGACTAATAAATGTTTTTTGTTGTTGTGAAAGAAAGAAAGCAGTAAGAAGATTTTGGTTGGGATAATTAAAGACAGAATTGTGCCGGGGACTACAATTTTGTCCGACTGTCAGAAGTCTTATGCTGGTATGAATGATCCGGACGACAAAGAGTTATCGATGCCAGGCATCTAACAGTCAAACCTAGTCAGAATTATAAGGATCCAGCTACAGGATGCCGTACCAATGCCATTGAGGGGACTTGGGTGACGTCAAGCGGTCCCTTAAGGGAAGGCGTGTCATTGATGATCAGTTTGACGGCTACCTTGCCGAATACGTTTGGCAGTGGCAACATTTGGAGACGGAGGTGCAGCAGATGTTTCTGGCCTTCATCCAGGAAATAAACAGGATTTACACTGTAGTGGAAGAAATGAAATGAGGGTAAGATTCACTTATCTGCCATCTTGGAATTGCTTACAGTGGCCACCATCTTGATATGGCAAAAAAAATTTACTTAACGACGAATGTCTCGGCTGCTACCTTTCCACCATGGAATCTTGTTAGTTAACTGAAGGTGTCTGATAGAAACTATAACACTAATATAAGAAGTATAAAAAACAACGATTTATATTATTGAGTGCAGTTTAAAGAAAGGTTGGGCCTATTTACACACAAGCACTGTTTTATCATTAAATGGAAGTTTGAAGCATCTGTATGAAGAAAAGAGCAAAGTGGCTCTCTCTTTGCAATCTAGAGGAAACCACTCAATAAAATGATAAGCAAAAATGGTACCTGTATGATCATGTACTGCTATTTATTTTATCTTGAGCTTTTGCATACGAAACAAGCATATTTTCTCCAGTGTGATTCCCTCACTTTCATTTTTTGTCTTTCTTAGTAAAGTCAAGCTTAGTGAAAATCCCTTTGCTCATACTCTACAATATTTCAATGGCTACTCTCCAGCGTGGATAAGTAAGTGTTTTGCTAAGTGCGTAGTATATCTAAACCGTTGGTCACACACTTCACAAACAAAGCGATACGATTTCTTCGATGTGTGAGTTGTCAGATGGAATACTAAAGAATACCTTCTTGTGAATGCTTTTGAGCACACATCACACTCGTACGGCTTCTCTTTAGTGTGCACACGTCTGTGTCTACTCAAAGTATTTCGATCGGAAAATGACTTGTCGCACAGTTCACATGCAAACGGTTTCTCTCCAGTGTGGATACGCCTGTGTGCTTTTAAGTAGTGAAGGAGGGAAAAAGTTCTGCAGCACAGTTCACACATAAAAGGTTTCTTACCCGTGTGAATTCGTTTGTGTGCTATTAGAGAATACTTACATGACAACGTTTTCTGACATGTTTTGCACTTGAACCGTTTTTTACTTTCGGTGAAATCATCGCTCTGGCTGGAGGACTCTGGAGTGTAATTTGAATCGTCCGAATCACTGGATATGCGCGAAACCTGTGGGTTTTTCTCCAGAATTGACGAGTTGCGCTGAGGAAGAGACGTGCCTTGTCTGCTGTGTGATCGCTCGTGTCGCATCAGGTTCAAGTTACTCTGAAACTTTTTCTGACATGTTTTGCATTCAAACCTTTTTTCACTTCGATCATATTGATGCATTTTTAGTTGTTGTGCATCTTTAAAACTAGCTTTTTTTCCACTAGCGCCTTGTCTGCTGTGTGATCGCTCGTGTCGCATCAGGTTCAAGTTACTCTGAAACTTTTTCTGACATGTTTTGCATTCAAACCTTTTTTCACTTCGATCATATTGATGCATTTTTAGTTGTTGTGCATCTTTAAAACTAGCTTTTTTTCCACTAGCGCCAAACCTGTAACCCTTTTTGGTCGAATCATCACTCTGGTTAGTGGAGTCTGATTCTGATGCGTTATTTGAATCATCTGATTTTCCAGGCATGTACGAAGGCTCCGAGTTGTTTAGGATTACTGAATAGTGCCAAGGTAAAGACCAGTCTTCTTCGTCGTGTGATTGCTCGGGTTCACTGATACCTCTTTTATTCTCTTGGTCACTTTTTAGTTGTTCATCTTCCAAACATTTTCTATTATTGCTGTACCCATAACCCTTTTCAGTCGAATCATCTCTCAGGTTGGTGGATCCCACCGCGTTATTTGAACTGTCTAATTTTCGAGGTATGACAAAAGTCTGTGGGCAGTTTTGAAGGATTGGCGAGTGCTGACTTGAAAATGAGCCTTCTCCGCAGTGTGATTGTTCATGTCGCATCAGGGTTAATTTACTCTGAAATTTTTCCATGCAAATTTTACATTCTAACGACTTATTTTCACATTGCTGCGTCGAGTAGTGTTTACTGGTAATTGGTTTTTCACTTCGCTCTCGCCGCGCTGCAGCTCGGTGTGACCTCTTGTGTCGCGTAAGGGTCGATTTACTCTGAAACATTTCAAAGCAAACTTTACATTTGAACAAATTATGTTCAGATTGCCGCGTCGAGTAGTGTTTACTGGAAATTGGTTTTTCACTTCGCTCGTGTCGCGCTGTACCTCGGTGTGATCGCTCGTGTCGCATCAGGGTCAATTTACTAGGAAACGTTTCAATGCAAAGTTTACATACGAACGAATTATCTTCGGATTGCCGCGTCGAGTAATCCTCACGGGTAGACATGGTCACGACTGAAGCCTGAGGGTCCGTATTCTTGTTACTTCTGGAATTCAGGAGCGCTTTTTGGAAGGGGGATTCCCAGGGAATGTCAACACTAACACATGATGGATTTCAAATATACAGTATGCAGGAAAATGTGTGCGCTTATCAATTCTTCTAGGTCTTCCAAGTGGAGTGCTTCAAATCGAAAGCGCAAGGAATCTCGGAAGTAAGCGATGGTATGGAAACAATCCGAAAGGAGAGATAAGCAAAAGTATAAAGCAGAAAAAGTGATGAAATATTTCGTTCAAAGCGATATTATAAATCGTAATATTACATACGACGCAGATAAAGTTTTTGAAACATAAAAAATCTTTTCACACAGCTTGTGAAAATATAAAGTTTAAGTGTTGCCATGTTAACACAGGTTTCTCTCTCTCTCTCGTTGGGGTGGTTCGTCATCTGACAAGAGTCTACAGCCAGGGTAATCCATCGAGCCGAGTCTCCTCTGATTGGTTGAAAAATCTCGCTTTCATGGGCCTCGGTTTCAAAGCTTACTGCGTTCGAGAGTATACTAGTTAAATTGTAAACAAAGTTGTTTATCTTTTACCTTCCCATTTCAACGATAGACATCATGCAAGAAACCGACACTAACCTTCACGCTAAAGGAATTAAAATAAGATTTCACTTAAAAATGACTGAGTAATATCTGTTTTATAAAAGAATGAATCAGATCAGTGAGGAAATAAAGATTGATGTGAAACCTTTTTCTTACTTTCATGACAATTTAATCAAGGTAAGTGTTTACGGTCACTTTTTTGCCTGGTTTTTAAAATATTCCTTTCAAGTGGTTAGATTTGCCTATGATAGTGATAAATCTTATAATCTGGTTTAGATTTTTTTTTGCCTGTTTATTGTAACTGCACTGTAGATGGAATTGGCAAACCCATCCTTGAATGGAATCCCAACCCATGATTTAATTCTGCAATAATAATTTCCCTAGTATTTTGTTTATTGTATTAGGTCATTCCTAGATACATTGAAATAAAACCAATTTTTTCCAACTTGTGGTGCTGGTAAGCAATTTAAATTTTTGACAAGATGTTTAAATGTAGCCATTGTGAATGTGAATATGCACTTAATTCATCCCTGAAAAGACACACAAATCAGAAGCATCCTGATCAAGTTGTATCTAGCATTAAAAAGTTTATGTGTGTTAGGTTAAAAAATAATGCATCAATGAACTTTACTATAGACAAAATGTTTGATCATCTCACAACCCAACACAAGGGGAAAATAAAATATCTAAAAAGTATAAGATTTGATAACTCATCATAAATCTAGTCTGATACTTCCATGCATGTCAGTTATTAAGTACCAGAATAAGTGGATAGTGCCATCCAACAAAGATTCAATGTTTGCTGTACAAATTAGTGACCCAAGCTGTAATTGTTATTTAGTTTGTGATGACTGTAGAGCTTGCTTGCGTAAATTTGTTTGTTCATGCCCAGACTCAATGATTAAAGCAAATATGTGCAAGCATATTCATTTGGTATGCTTAATTGATTTTGGAATCCAAGACTTAGTTGAAACCGTGGAAGAACCACAAAGTATTCAAACTCAGCCGACTACAACATCTGATGATGATTCATCTGTTGAAAGTTCTGAAATGCCACTAAGTATTGCAACTTGTGATGGTGATTCCCCATTTGACATCAGTTTCCAACGTTTTAAACATAATTTAGAGAGAATCGCAGATTTTGTAAAAAGTGTGCTAGAGATCCAAGTGGCCCAACACTTAATAAAACCAGTTTTGCCTACGTTAGAGGCATTTAGACAAAATACTTTGACAGATAACTTGGCAGTTAAGGACAGTAGTAGTCGTAATAAAAGTATAACAAAACAATGGTTATACAGTACAAAGAAAAAGAGAGTCCAAATCAGCCCTAGAAAAACCAACTCTTAAGGAGAAAAGAGACATTTATATGAATATGATCTAAGTATAAAATATTATTTTGAGAAAGCATTTGTACCACAATTAAAATTTATTCTGATTGTTGACAATAACTGTACAAGATAAGTTTTACCCGAAACCACAAGTATTCGGCTTAATTTTCAAAAGTTGACTGTACATATCAACAAGACAGACTGGATGTGTGACTTTCCCATTAACTTACTGCTGAGTTGAAATCTGCATCTCCTTTAATATGTGAAAGACAGTTGGTTCTTAGTTATTTACAGCTTGCTTTCAGAAAAATATACAATATTATAGGATTTCTACTGTTTTTTAATGCAATATTTTTCTTGTGTAATTTATATGCCTTTGTATTCAATTGTGCAATACATTTTTTTTTGTATGTGCACACATTTTGATAACAATTTTGAAGCTATATATTGAAAGTGCTGTATTTTACTTGGAATACTTTCTTTGCATTGAAATGCAATATTTTATTCTGAACTCTTTCTTAGCATTGAGCAATATCCTTTTGTAACTGATGTGCCATATATTTGGATTTTTCTGTGTGTGTGTGCATAAATATTTTGGTAACACCTTAAAATAGATGCATGTTAAAAATAGTGTTTTATTAGTAGTTTTTCTTTTGTGTTTTGATGTGCAACATTTTACCTAGACCTTTCTTTGCATTCTATTGGACCTTTATAATTAATCTGTTGTATATTTGGATTTTTCTATACTTAAATGATTTCATCGTAACTGTTGTATGTAATAGTTGCTTCTCTTATGTTTTTTTAAATATTTGCATGAGAAGGATGCTTAACTTGCCTAATAGGTTTCTGCTTTTTTTTCACAAATCCTGTAATCCAGAGAAAGTTATTAGTTAACTGATCTAAAAACAAAGCAAAAGTCTTATGTCATAAAGATGTTTTGCATGAAATGTATTTTTTTTCTTGCCTTGGTTTCTGCTTTTGTTGTTCTTGTAAATAAGAGAAAGTAATTAGGTAACTAATCTAAAACCGAAGCAGAAGTCTTACAGCATGGAAATGTTTGCATGAAAAAATATATTTTTCTTGCCTATGAGGTTTCTGCTTTGGTCGAATCTTGTAGATGTGAGAAAGTAATTAGCTAACTAATCTAAAACTTAAGTAGAAGTCTTATAGCATGGAGATGTTTGCATGAAAAAAATGTTTTTTCTTTGCATTAAAATGCAATATTTTATTGAAATAATGCAAAAAATACTTTTTTCTTACATTTAAGGTTTATGATTTGGTTGAATCTTGTAAATGGGAGATAGTAATTAGCTAACTAGTCTTGAATCTAGGCAGAAGCCTTGTGGTATAGAGATGTTTGCATGAATTTTTTTTTTGAAACTGCTGAATATATTCCTGAATTTTGAATAACTGTTTTTCTTTGTAGGTTGTCGCTGTGTTGATGGATGACTAAATGATGTTTATATTTGATGACCTTTTGAAAATCTCACTATGCATCAATTATGAATATTTTTTAGTTCCAGATATCTATTCTAAAGTGAACAGTATATGAAGCTCAAGTACAAGAAATATTATTGCCGTTTATTTTAATAAAAAGAAAAATAATCTTGATAAATAGGTATTTTCTGTCAAAACTAACATAAGAAGTATTATGTAAAATTATTTTAAATATGCAAGCATGTTGGAAGAATTAATTAAATTGAATTATGTATTAATAAACATATCACAGTAAACTGTATGATTTGTATTTCAGGAGGAAGTATTACAAGAATTGGATATTTTATTCAAGGATGCACTTAGGCCCAAATAGCTATCATGTTGTGTTTTAAACTAGAAGTCCCTAAAAAATTTAACAGACATGATAAATTTAAATAAAATTAGACTACTAGATTCATATCATCACTAGTAAGTGAATGAAGCTAAGCAAAACCCACCATGATGACCTAAGGGAACACCAAACTTGGTGTTCAGTGCTGTTTTATTAGTTTCGATTACATCAAAGTACCATATAAGAACAGCACAAAGCAGTGTTATATTTTTTCAGTTTAGGATATGTATTTCAGTTAAAGTGGATTGGTTAGTCTTTTTTATATTTTCATAGCTGAATTCACAAATTTGTATTTAAAGAAGTTTCTTTACAACGAAGTTTCTTAGTGGAATGATGACTTCCTTTAATAGACTCAACAGTATTTTTTTTTAATTGAAAGTCCTAATAGGTTCTTGCTGTTCTAAATTGGACATGACTTGTAAAAATGAAAAAATATTTGATACTAGCTTGAATTCTTCATATTGCCAATATTAAAGTTTGTATCATAATTCTAATATCTTATTCCTACGAATTTTTCAGAATGAGAAAAAAAGCGTTTCTTTCATTCATAAGTTTTAGAATAGGTACGACAAGCTAAGATGCAGTCGTTAGGAACTTTTTCTAAAATATTGTTAATTATGAAGCATTTGCGAAAACGTATCTTTTTTCTTAAATTCTGTTCATATGACACGTCGTTTGTAAATTTTAGAAAATTTTCATTTTAAGCACATCGTATGTTTAATTCAACATTTGGGGAGTCATTTTTTCGATTTCTTGCATGATTTCTATCGTTGAAATGGGAAGATAAAAGGTAAACATCTTTGTTTACATTTCAGCTAGTTATGTACTCTCGAACGCAGTGAACTTTGAAACTGAGGCCCACGAAAGCGTGATTTTTCAACCAATCAGAGGAGACTCGGCTCGATGGATTACCCTGGCTGTAGACTCTTGTCGTCATCTGACCGTGGTTCAAAATTACGAGGTGTTGTCCTCGGATCTTTCCCTTAAGGGAATGATACTCTAGTACGACGTTAACTAAAAAACTACCAATTACCTCTAGATCGGAACGTTCCTGATTCGAATCCGGGCATGAATGTTTGTAAGCGTATGGTACAGAGGTGGCTAGTGCACCTTTAATCTGTCTTGGCCGAAAGTCCTCACATTGGGTTGGCGTGGAAGTTTGGAGAGTGGGGTGCCAGCTCAGGTGTTGCTTCGTTATCTGACCGAGGTTCGAAATTACGAAGTGTTGTCCTCGAATCTTTCCCTTAAGTGACTGATCCCGGACCGTCGTCAATAGCCCGTTGCGTTGCCCTAGTACGACGTTAACTAAAAAATTACCAATTATCGAAATTACAAGGTGTTGTCCTCGGTAATGGTATTTGTAATTTTAGTTAACGTCGTACTAGAGCAACACAACGGGCTATTGACGACGTTCCGGGATCAGTCCCTTAAGGGAAAGATACGAGGACAACACCTCGTAATTTTGAACCACGGTCAGATGACGAAGCAACACCTGAGCTGGCAACCCACTCTCCAAACGTGTTGTCCTCTGATCTGTCCCTCAAGGGATTGATCCCGGACCGTCGTCAATAGCCCGTTGTGATGCTCTAGTACGACGTTAACTAAAATTACCATTACCTTAGAAGTAATGGTAATTTTGGTAATTTTAGCACACCTCGTAATTTTGAACCACGGTCAGATGACGAAGCAACACCTGAGCTGGCACCCCACTCTCCAAACATGGAAACCAAGGAGAGGGGACAATGAATCACATACACGAAAAGTAAAGAATCTGTTGCACTAATCAGTTGGGAGCCAGACACCCTTGAGTGAAAGTATGTTCGACAAGATCATCACATTCACAAAGTGATCCAGTATAGCAGTGAATCGGCAACAAATTCTGCATTACACTTGGAAATTTGTCTGAAAAAAAAAACTCTGATATGATTAAGAAGTCTCCACAGTGGAAGACACCTAGTTCTTCTTCCATGATCGCAGTTGTTATTGTGGTTGCTTTAAGTCGAGTAATTTAGAAATGACATTTCGGTTTCCTGCAGTTGTGGGTCATTGATAGATTTTTAGTCGTGTATGTAGTCGTTACTTGTGATGTTAGTCATTTTAAGTCGGTTCCAAAAGATTGCTTTGTGTAAACATTTTGTTTTTTATCATTTCTAAAAGCTAATATTTATTTGTAGAATTGATTAAGGTTTTAGAGGAAGATGGCTCAACGGCACGCTAAAAGGACCTAAGGTAAGTTCTTTTGATAATACACTCATTATTATTTGCTTTTGAAGGTTATTAAAATTTTTAAGACAGAAAACAAAATGTAAAAATGCTCAGTTGCAACTATTATGAGTGTGTAATTGCACTGAACAAGTCTTTGAAAAGGCATATAGTGAAAAACCATCCCGATAAAGTTGTTACAATAGAAAAGAAATACAAATGTTCTAATTGTGAAACGAGTTATGAAAAGTTGTATTCATTGAGGGAGTATACGAGAAAAATTCATAACATAACACACTCTCATCAGCCTTCAAGTATAAGGAAAGTGTGCTGTCCTCAATGTTTTCATGCTTGTGAAAGTGTGAAAACCTCTGCAATCATGTATTTGTAGGCCATAATGTTAGAATTGATGAAGAATCAATTGAATTTGCATGTATGGAAGAATTTTTATTCTGGAAAGTAAAAGAAGAGGAGAATTCAAAAGCTTTGTTTGTCAAGCATTTTTCTGAAAGAAGAGTCCATTTCATATTTTCACTGCAATCGATCTGGATATTTTCAAAGTAGAGGTGTTGGTGGACGTCACTTGAAATCTCAAGGAAGTTCAAAACTGAATGCATATTGCCTCGCTCACATGAAACTTACTGTTAGCAATGAAGGCAAATGCAATTTGAGTGTTATGCTAAAACCCATTATGGTCATGAAATTGACTTGGGCCATATAAGACTCTCTGATGCAGAAAGAGATTACTTAGCAGCTAAAATTGCTCAAAAGATGCATTTCTCGGAAATCCTTAAGGAGGTTCGATCTGCTCCTTCAAGTTCAGTAAGCAGATTCCATTTGCTCACAAAAAAGGACTTCTTCAACATTAAAGCAAGTTACAGACAGTTTACACCCTAATGATGCTATGAGTGTAGAAGCATGGGTTAGAGAGATGAAGGAAAGTCAGGACATTTTTATCACTTATAAACCTCAAAGTCTAATTGATTCAGAATTTCCCATGCTTCTAGCAGAATACTTTTTGCTAATTATAATGGAAAAGTCACAGGAGGAGATGATAAAAAATGTGGGCATGATATTGTTTGTATGGACGGCACCCATGGTACCACTTTGAGTTGACAACCCTCCTAGTGCTAGATGAAATGAGGCAGGGATATCCAGGTGCATTTTGTATTAGTAATCGTACAGATTATGAGACAATTGCATGTTTTCTGTCTGTCATTAAGAACCGATGTGGGGATTTAAAGCCTAAAGTTTTTATGTCTGACATGGCAGAAAACTTTTATAATGCTTGCAACAAAGTCTTTTCTCCGCCCGAAATGCGGTTATATAGCACCTGGCATGTTGACAAGGCATGGAGGAATTATTTGAAGAGAATAAAATCTTCAAAGAAAAAATCTGCTGTTTACAAGGTATTGAAGACTCTTCTGGAGGAGAAAAATGAAGAAATTTTTAGGTCGCTATTTCCGAAAGCACTAGCATATTTTCAAAATGATGATGACTTAGGTGAATTTAGACACTATTTTGAGAAGAATTATTCAAGTAATGTTAAGAACTTGGCCTATTGCTTCAGGGGACATAGCGGTTCTATGCATCTTGAAAGGATGTGTAGAACTCTGAAGTATGAATTTTAGATAAAAAGCATAATAAAAGGCTGGATAAGGCAATTAGTGAGTTAGTGAACTTCATTGTAGACAAGAAATTTTATAGGTTTGTTATGAATTTCAAGGGTAAAGTTACTAAGTAGATGATGGAATTAAGAACTCGGCTAAACGCTTGTCTTTCTCTTGCACTAAATTCAGTCATACAGTACCAGGACAGTTGGATTGTACCTTCTAATACGGAAAATTATATGTATTATACATAATTAAAGTAAAGGATACTCAGTGCAATTGTAGTTTGGTATGTGAAGATTGCAATGCTTGTTTGCACAAATTTATTTGTACTTGTCATGATTCTAGGATAAGGCAAATATGTGCAAGCATATACATTTTGTGTACCGAAATAACTCGGAAGGGGTGGATTTAGAAACTTTGGCAGAAGTTACTGCAGCATCACATGAGGATAGGTCAACAACTTTACAACGTACCACCATGTTACTCTTTTGCAACTAACTTTCAGAAGTTGAAAAAAGATCTAGACAGCATTGCAAGCAGTGTTAAAATGTGTCCGAGATCGAAGTTGTTCAAAACTTAATTAAACCTGTAAAACCTACAATAGAGGCATTCAGGCAAAGTGGATTACTGCCAAAGTTTGTAGAAAAAGAAATTTGTAGTTTAAACAAAAACATATCTAAACAAAGGCTTTATTCTACCAAGAAGAAAATGATATACAAGTCTTCTTTGGAAAAACCCACACAGAAGGATAAGAGCGAGATCTACATGCATCTCTAGATTGGTGCATCTTATCTGGCAAGGCTTTTGCATGAAAATATTAAAGTAGTGTTATTTGTGAGCCATTTATCTGAAATGAAGAATCTATTACATTGGTCTCTTGATCAAATTAGCCCATATTATGGTAGAGAAATGTGAATATCTTTTTGGTAAAATGAAAAAAAATTAGGCTTAATTCAACCAATGACCATGGCCACAAGGAATTTAAACCCAATTGAAACAGAAGCTAACATTCTTAAGTACTAAATTGTTCTATTTGCTATGAAGTACATCTGCTTCTCTAGTTGACAGTATTAAGTTTTGGAAATGTAAGTATGAAAAGAGTATTAGGTAAGTAGGCTTACTTGCATGTTCAGAGCAAGATAAAGATAAACTGCTCTCAATTGGTTTAAATTCAAAATGGTAATGTAAACAGCTATCTACTTGAGTGAAGAGATTTTTGTGTCACTTATTTGGATGTTAATGCTAAAGTTGGAGGAAAATGCTGAGGCCAGATTGTCTTAAAATATGCACTCATTGAGCATGGTGTTCTATAGGAATTTCCTTGTTTAAATGTTCAATATTTTGAAGATTGCATTGTTTGTTGATTTTAAGTTGTATTGAACTAAAAAAAAACCACTTAGTGTGTTGAACATGTGTTACATACATATAACTATTTCTGAAAATATATGTTTGATTGATGTACTTGGTAAGTAGTACATCGTAAAATTTAACACTATTTTATGTAAGCTAAGTCATTAAATTTTAACTAATGATTGTAATAATTGTTTCTTTAAGTTTTTGAAATATTCCCATGAATATAACACACCTTGCCTATAAGGTTCCTGCTTTGGTCGAATGGTATAAATGGGAGATGGTAATTGGCTAACTAATGAAACAAAGCTGAAGTATTATAGAATGGAGATGGCCTGAAATATTTTTTTCTTGCCTATAAGGTTTCTGCTTTGGTTGAATCATGTAAATGAGAGGTAGTAATTGACTAACTTATGAATCAAGGCTAAAGTCTTATGGCATGGAGATGTTTATATGAAAAAAAATTTCTTATTTGTATTTATGAATATATTCCTGAATTTTTAAAATGTTTTTCTTTTTAGGTTGTTGCTGTATTGCTGAACTACTAAATGATATTTGTATTTGATGACCTCTTTTGAAAGGGTATCAATTATGAGTATTTTTTGGTACAGATATCCATTCTGAAGAGGAAAATATATGAAGCTGAAATGAACAAATACAAGTTGCATTATTGCTGTTTATTTTAATAAAAAAGAAAATAATCTTGATAAACACGTATTTTCAGTTATAAAAAAATAGCATTGTATGAAGTATTAGGTCAAAATTATTATAAATGTGTAAACATGAATAAATAATTGAATTGAAAACTCAATAAAAGCCTCACAGTAAATTACATTATTTGTTTTTTAGTATTTAGCAGTACAAGAATTGGATATATGGGCGTAAGACTGACATTAAGAGTGCACTAAAGCCCAAACAGATATCTAGTTATGCTTTAAACTAGAAGTGCCAACAAAATTCAACAGCCATGATAAATTTAAATAAAATAAGTTACTAGATTAATATCATCAGAAGTATGATAGAATGACGCTAAGCAGAAACTACCATGATGATAAAAGGGAAAGCCAAACTGGGTGTTCAGTGCTGTTGCATTGGTTTTGATTACATTGAAGTACTATATAAAGGTATGAATAGAAACTTCAGATAAAAAACTACAACGTTTTATTAAAAAATATAAATGCTCTGGGTCTTGGGCCTTATTTTTAAACTTGTAATTAGTTTCGGCCCCTAGCTAATTATTTTATACATAAAACCTAACTATTTGTCATTTTCATTCATCCTGAGGAATAGGGTGAGTGGAAACAGTTAATATTCACACTGTTTTCATATCTTTTTTGCTTTGTTGGGTCAAAAGGAAGATGTGATATTCAGATTTCGATACATAGAAGTTTAAAAATGCTATCAGGTTGCAAGCTGTTTCATTTATTTCCATAAAAGAAAAATATTGTGATATTTTCAATCTGTATTGTATTCATATAGAAAAAATGAATTTTTTTCCATTAATATGTGCAAATAGTTTTTTTTAACAAATATAATTCATTGTCACCAATCTTTCTTTGTTTTCTTGTAATTGTTCTATAAAAAAACCACATTGACACCACACCAGTCTCATGAGAGAGCAACTTCACAAACATGCAATTCAAATTATTCTTTAATTTCTCAATATACTTTTATCGAAACACAATTGCTTTGTCTGAGAGGTGGCTTTATATTTTGAATCTATTTATTATGAGGTGATCAACCATCCTCCTCTAGGGAGGACAGTCCTTTATGGAAGTTCTGTCCTCCCTCGAAAAGTGTCCTTCTTTTCGATACGTAAAACCTAATTTGTAAATTTTTAAATATTTAATTTAAAAAAATTCCCCATGATGATGAAAAAACAGCTTATTTATGTTTATGTAGTCAGTAACTTTGTTGTGACTACAATCAGGGACAGAAAATAATACTTCTCAAAAATGCAACAGTTGCGATTTTCGATTGTTACTTTATTATTTGATTAAAATAAACTAGCGATGTCTTCTTCGAAGCGAATTCTGACTTCGTCTCAGGTGCATTGGAAATATATTGAATCTTAAATAAAAACTTGTGCCTAATATCCAGTTATTGTCTAACAAAAAAAAACCTCGAAATCTCATAAGTGATCCTGAGTGAATTACAAATTGTGTATGATTATTGTGATAAAGGCTGGCCTGCTCAGATCCAGAAGGTTCCTGCTTATATAAAGCATTTCTTCAAGTTCAGAAATGATTTGAATATAGAATTTGGGTTATTGCTTAAAGATTCCAAAGTTGTCATACCTCCTTCTCTCGGAAATGAAATGCTGGTCTTAATACACGAGGGACACTTTGGTGTGGAGAACGGAGAAGACCAATACAGGGCTAGAGATAATGTGTTGGCCAGGCATGTCTAAAAGTGAACAATTACTGAAGTTAAAAATTAATTTAAGATTTGCTTTTATAGGTTTAGTATTCCTTCGGTAGTTGTTAGTGACAACATTCCATTCAATAGTTTTGAGTAAGAACTTTACAAGGGAATGGGACTTTGAGTGAATTTTTGTAAGATATCCTTTTGTAAGACATCCATATCCTTAAAGTAATGGTATGGCTGAAGGAGCTATGGGTATTGCCAAAGCAATAGGATAAAAAGCATTTGAGGATAAATATAGAGTTGGTTGTAGGGTTAATGGAGTATAGAATTACCCCAATCTCGGGATTAAAATTTATCTTCTGCACAACTATTATGTGGTCGTAGATTAAAAACAAAAACTCCTTTACATAAAAAAATTATGAAATCCTACAGTATTCAAAGATTTGGAAAAAGAGTTGTCACTAGACATTAGGGTTGTGGCCAAATGAGTATGCCCACTGCACTATCAACCTGTGAGTTGTAGGCACTGCGGATGTGTTTCCTCCCTGGGTGTATAGCTCTCATCTGTGTCACAGTAAAAATTTCACTGTGTGCATGCAAATATACTATTACTTGTTGTACAACTTATGTCTGTTGCAAAAGAGTCAAATATTGCCCTTGCACCATAAAAAGTCAACCCGTCTGGAATCTTTCCCTTCAGGATTGATCCAAGATTGTAATCAATAGCATGTTATAGTTCACTGGTGTGGCGTTAATTCAACTGCCTACATATTTTTTTTCTTCCAATGGCGGGCATTTATGAACTCAATCATTGGCCATTATGCCAGAAGTGATGGCCACTTGTGCAGGAGCATCCAGTGAAAGGACCATCTTTGCTCGTAACAAAGGACAGCATAATTTTACATCCATGCCCTGGACCCAGATTTGAAACAGGAACCTTCCAATCCAGAAGCCAACACCTTAACCACTAGACCGGTCGGCAGGCCTACATATTTAATTGTTTTTATGGAATGTTCCATAATTTAATGTTCGCTTGCTATGCTAAATGGTGAATCGTGTTGAGTTTGTTTGTTTTTAAATGCTACTCAACGAAATTCACTTTTTGCGGGTAGTGAAGATTTTTGTTCAATCACATATTTGAATCTTAATATGTATTGTTCACTTTATTTATTATTTGCAAGCTCCATTGAGTTAGCTTGTTTTTAATGCTACCTAGCAAAATTAATTGAGAATATTTTGTGTTAAAAGATATTAGTTTATCTAATAGATGTGGTGTATGTGTTTCTTTCATCAAATTTTTTGCAGTCTTTGCAAGAACCACCAAAATGAAAATTTTCTGGCTGTAGTAAATTGTTCTACTGATTTGTTAAATATGTTTAAAGTATATAATTAAATTCCTTTATTGTGAGTTCTTTTCGGTGAAAAAAATAATGTTTTGACTAAATACGAGCCCAAACGACTTGACACATTTCAGAATTATCCAAATTTTAATTTTTCAATTGTTTATGTACTAAGAATGTTAAAGAATAATTCAATAATTTATTTTGCTTGAAAAATCTGAATGTCCCATTTTAGCTTCCACTTCCAACCATTTGTTTGTCACTGATAGGATAGAATAAGATAGGATTGATATAGGATAGGGGGGGGTTGATATAGGATAGGATTGATATAGGGTAGGATAACTGTATGTCTGATAACATTCCTTATCACTCGAAACAGGATTTTTATTTTATTCTTAATGTGAACGTTATACTTCCGTAGATACCATTTAACTAAAAACTGTTCTTTTTCTTTTTTTCTCTGAAATACATATTATATACTATATAAATATACTTTTTATTTTTGGAGAATATTTGGGATATTTTTAAACTTTTATTCTTTATGCTAGTACTTTTTAAAATTTCAATAATTTATTCCCACAACACTAAGGCTACTGCCCTATCAACTTCCAAGTTGTAGGCGGCGCAGGTTCAATTCCTTCCTGAATGCATTTCTCACTTGTATGTCAGAAAATCTGTCTTTGGGTGTGTATGTCCATTACTTGATATTGTATGTCCGCAACCCAAAAATTACAAAACATTTGGTCTACCTGTGTGCCAAATTCCATTACTGTGCCATAGATTCGTCAGGAATTTGCAGGCAGAAAACAAACACTTCCTTTAATAATATTAGAGATATTCAACTAGTTACCACCGTCCCAGCCTAAGCCATTCTTTATTTTGAACCACTGTGAGATGACGAGGCAACATCTGAGCTGGCACCCCACTCTCCAAACTTCCACACCAACCGAACGTGAGGACTTTCGGCCTCGACAGATTTAAGGTGCACCAGCCTCCTCTACACCATACGCTTACAAACATCCATGACCCGGATTCGAACCAGGAACCTTCCGATCTAGTGGCTAACACCTTAACCTCTTCCTTGTATAATATAGTAGAGATAATTATTAATAGAAGTTCGTTCCAGTTATCCTTAAATATTCCCACATTTAAACATTGTATGCATAAGAAATGCAATGTTAAAATGGAGTTCAAGATTGTTGGGTGCTATGTGGTTATTAAAAAAATTTAGTGATTTTTTCACAAATGTTAATATTTCCTAGCAGTGAACACAGGATTACCGACACATTTCTGATCAAAAATTTAAAGAACTCTTGAATAATCAGAGTAAATTGGCGAGTATTTGTAGGAAAAGAAAAAGTTGTTGTCTAAACGATCTGTAGTTTAAGAATTTTCTACAAAAATTAATTTTTAGATAAATTTTGTTCAGTTTTAATTTTTTGTTTTAAATTTCACAACTCACACTAACTTTTTGCCCAAAACGAGTGCGTGACCATTGAAGCAGATCGATTATGAAATTATTATCTAGAAATGAATTTATTAGTATTTTGATGATCAATTTGTCATCCATTCCCAACTCCCAAAGAAAATATCCGATCGTATTCATTTTCGTTTGCAAAAAATTCAACTATCGAATCAAGTTAAAAACTTTCGAAGTTCTATTCTTCCCATGAAAAAAAGGGGGATATATCGGGAGCTCTTCTCTCACCTCAAACAAAACTACTTTTAAAGGTGGAATACATTTTCCCCTTTCGTTTAATTATTCAATTCGTTTGTTGTTTTATGCGTTTACATCAAATTCTATATTTGAGTTGACAGTGCGAAATGAAAACAAGATTTTGAAAAGGCGGGAAAACGGAGTCTTTACCTATAACTAACCTCTTCTTTATAACAAAAAATACTTCTATTTTGGCAATTTATGGCAGATTAAAATCATAAAACAAAAGCCATTGAAGTTGATCCTCCATCTGTGTGCTTGAGCATTTTGCTAGCTCCTTAGAGACAGACTGGGTGTTGTGTCCATAAATAAATAACAGGATAGCAGACTTAAGATATCTTTAGAACAATCATTTTATTGAATTGACCGGTAAAACTAATACAAACAAATCCGCCGTAACCATGGCATCGTCAACGGAATTTTTATATTTATATATATATATATATATATATATATATATATATATATATAACCCGAACAATACACAAATTAACAATATCACCTCGTGACACACTCCCAACTTTGATTTTCTTACTAAATCAAACACTTAATTTCTTAGACTTTCAGTGGCAGGACAAGCTGTACCAGTTAACGTCTACTTAAATCAATTGTAGCGAGCTGGTTTTCTTACAGTTCAACCACACTTAGTCTTCACTACGTCAGTACATTGCTCATCATCACAAATCTTTTCCAACCCAGTTTCACCTTTATGGCAATCACATTTAATTCTACCTTTACCGTGATTGACCTTTATTAAAATCTTATACTTTCTTACACAAAGATACGGTGAATTTATTCAGCAGTATTCATTGGTACTAATATATTCAATGTTCACAGTTTTATCTTAATACTTTTCACTGATGAAATGAAATTTCAGATCAATGTGTTTTGTACGCTTGTGGTACACTAGATTTTTGATCAACTTTATGGCACTTTGATTATCAACATGTAACGCAACATTTTTGTCACAAATTGATGTTTCATTTGCACTCATTGCCATAAAAATTTGCGCACCAAGAAACAGTCGTCAAAATGAAACGAAATTTTACACATGTAATTACTACTTTGATATAAGTAAGTGATTAGAAAATCAAAGAAAAAGGATCATTTATTGCAGAAAAAAGTACAAATAAACATAAGTTTTAGTACTCTATTGAACCCCCTCTAGCGCGAATGCACGATGCGATACGAGCGGGTATTGAGGCGTACAAGTTCAGTATGATGTCCTGAGACATCTCGTTCCACAGTTGCTGTAAACGCGCCTCTAGTTCGACCAAATTCGCAGGGTGTTCAACTTGCCGCCCCAAATGATCCCAGATTTGCTCGATTGGTGACAAATCTAGGGATCGAGCAGGCCAGGGAAGGGTGGTAATGTGGCGGAAGCAGTCTTGTGACATCTTTGCTGTGTGTGGCCGAGCATTATCTTGTTGAAAAATGGCTCCTGGGAGCCCTGACATGAGTGGCATCACATGTGGCTGAAGGATGTCACGGACGTACCGCTGGACTGTCATTGTGCCATGGATCAATATTAGGGGTGACCGTGTATCGTAAGCAATGGCACCCCATGCCATCACACCAGTTGTTGGAGCGGTGTGTCGCTGTAAAGCGAAGACAGGATTGAAGCGTTCACCACGGGGCATACACACACGAACACGATTGTCATCACTGCTCAAATTGAATCTAGATTCGCCGCTGAAGACGACCTGGTTCCGATTTTTTTTTGTATTATGTGGAATCTCAGCTCTTATGGTAGAACGTTTTCTACAAATCATAATGGTAACTAGCACTTTATGTACACGCATATTTAATCAGCCTACGCGGAGAAAACAATGATATTTAAAGGGTGGTTTTCAGAGGATTTCAGTTGCTCTATAATGTGAAATTATTCACTTCTGAGTAAGTTACTATTTAATATGACCTCCAGGCATTTGGTATCTGCTGCATGTAATTGTTAAATTGAATTAACTACCCAATAATTTTTCTATTTTATTTTAATGTGATAACATCATTGTTGTTAAGAGTGTATTGATTTATAAACAGCATCACAGTTTGCATAGTGATAGCAGAATTGTTATACAACTGTACTTTTTTGTTAATGCTAGAAATTGGGAAATTTTTTCACTGTCAAAGACTTAAGTGTAGTGTTGACTGACTTAACTGTAGGCATACAGTACAGGTTAAATTCCTGTTATTTAATCCTGGATGTACTTCCTTTTTGTATGAGTAAAATTTTCCTTGTGCGTATTGGTATTAAAACACTACTGCTTTGCAAAGTTTCTGCAGTTGATAAAAATGTGAATTTTTACCTATGCATTTTTAAACACAAATAATACTAGTTATTGTGACATACGGATATTTCTAATACACATTAATTCATGTATTAATGTTGTTTTTATGGCAAGGGGCATTCAGGGGTGCAAAAGTTTCACTGATGCAATTTTTAAAGTTGGAAAGTATGCAATGAGAGGTCTCTTGAGATTTTTATGAGGTTATGAGGGAAATATTTTGAAAACAATATACACAGGATAGGCCACTTGCAACTATTTCAAAAGTTTTACAGAACTATACTAAATATTAGAATCCATTTAATTTTAGAAGAGTTAATTTTTAAAATAAATGATAATAAACAAGAAATTAGAGAAACACAAAAGTTCATAATGACAACAACTGAAACGCAAGAAAATACGCACCATACAAATGATAAAGCACTTGAATAAGTTTTAGAGAATTTCCTAGATTTTAGAATCATTTAAATTTTTGAAATACTTTTTAACATGAAATAAACAAGAAATGAAAGAAACAACCGTTATAATAATCAAAAAGAAACTTTGTAAGAGAAGACGAATTCTATCATTTATAAGAGTAGTAGAAGTAATTCAGAAACGTAATACTTAAGTAACATTACAAGCCAACTGCAACACTGCTCTTGTAGATAACTTTCGCTGATACGCAATTATAAGAAACAAATCCGCTCGCTGTTCTTCAGTTTAAAATATTTACTTCAGTTTTAGCTGATCTAACCCTAAAAAGTTCTCGGAAAAGAAAATACTGCTGTATTGTCTGTACTTACCCACTTCAGAACTTAACCTAAAAAAGTATAAACAAAAACCGCTAGGAATTTTTTTTTCCCGCTCATGCTTTTATACTCACATACTCTCGAAATCAGAGTGATTGAAATCTAGTTCTAGTCCCTCACGAGCGCCTCAATGGAGTAAGAACTCCAGACAAGCGAGAGACATTTCGAAAGAGCCGAAAATGTAATGCGCATGAGCAAACTTTCTTTGGTGATTTCGCTATTCTTGTCGCCAATTTAATGTAGGATTCTAGCAGTCCTGCTGTAGATCAGCATTTGCCATTTGGATTGTTGTATAGATGAAAGCGGAAGGACAAGGAATTTTGAGTAGTGGTTTTTTGTGTGCCGACCAAATGTTTTCTATTTAGAAGCCAAATTTAAGTAAGCAAAAATATTTTTATTTATTGAAGATTTTCATTCTTATCCATTTGTTTTGCAAATTGTTTTGTTCCGTTAAGTTAGCTTGTATTTAGATGCTATCCAACGGAATAAACTTTTTGACGGACAGATGAAGGCTCTCTTCATTTGCTTATTTTTCCTGCATTTTGTATCCCGTTTTGAAATGTATTGTTCCCTTGCTGTGCTAAATCGTGAACAACGTTGAGTTAGCTTGTTTTTAAGTGCTAACCAATGGAATTGACTTTTTGGCGCGCAGATAAAAATCCTCTGTCTGTTGCATATTTTACGTATTTTATTCCTTTATGTGTTGTATTGTTCATTTGCTTCGTTAAATGGTGAGTAACGTTGAGTTAGCTTGTTTTTTAAGTGCTACCCAACGGAATTGACTTTTTGACGGGCAGATGAAAATTCTCGGTCAGTTGCATATTTTATTCATTTATATCCCTTTGTTGTACTGTTCATTTGCTTCGTTAAATGGTGAATAACTTTGGGTTAGCTTGTTTTTAAGTAAATATGGCAAATGGTTAGGTTGTCCCATGGTTTTTCCTTGGTTGTGGCACAATTATTATGCCCACTGCACTAACAACCTGTGAGTTGTAGGAAGTACAGGTGTGATTCCTCTGTAATTGTATTTCTCTCTTCTGTGCCAGTAAAAATTTCATTTTGTGCATGTATTACTTGATGTACATCATGCGTGTATTGCAACAAGGCCAAATATGGCCCTTGCACCATAAAAAATCAATACTTCTGGCATCTTTCTCTTTGGGATTGAACCTAGGTTGTAGTCAATAGCATGTTATGTTTTACCTGTAAGGCAAATTCAACTCCTTAAATATTTATTGCTTTTTATGGTGTAATCCCTAATAATGTATATATTGTTTGCTTGCTATGCTAAGTGGTGAATCGTGTTGTGTTTGCTTGTTTATAAATGCTACTCAACTAAATTCCCTTTTTGGTGGGCAGTGAAAAGTTTTGTTCATTCACATATTTGAATATTAAATACGTATTGTTCAGTTTATTCATTATTTGCAAGTTCCATTGAGTTAGCTTGTTTTTAATACTACCTAGCAAATTTAACTGAGAATATTTTGTGTTTAAATAATATTCATTTTTCTTATAGATGTGATGTATGTGTTTCTTTCATCAACTTTTTTACCAGCCACTAAAGTAAAAATGTTCTTGCTATGGTAAATTGTTCTGCTGATTTGTTAGATATGTTGAAAATATCTTAATTCCTTTATTGTGAGTTAATTTAGTTGAATTTTTTTAATTATTATTGTAAGCTAAGAATGTAAGATGGTAAAGGATTCAAGAATTTATTTTGCTTGAAAGAACCTGTACATCCCATTTAAGCCTCTACTCCCAACCATCTGTCGCTGAATTGATGTAGGATCACATTCCTTATCACTGGAAACAGGATTTTCATTTTACTCTACAGGTGAAAGTAGATATCACATTCAATAAAAACTTGTTCATTTTCATTCTGCCAATTTGCTCTGATCTCAAATGTATGTTATATATAAACTTTTTTTTTGGAGAATGTTTTTCAACTCATTCTTTATGCTAGTAATTTTTTTAAATTTCAATAATTTATTCCCACAACACTACGGTTGTGGGTTTCTCCATTGCTCTAGCAACCTACAATGTAGGAGGCACGGGTTCAATTCCTGAATGTATTTCTCTCTTGTATGTCAGTAAAACTGTCTTTGTGTGTGTATGTCCATTACTTGATATTCTATATTCTACGCCTTGTGCAGTACGGTCGAATTTGGCCCTTTCTCCTTAAAAACCCAACCTGAACCATTAAAATAACATTTTAAATTGCCAAGCAAGATCTGTAGAAGTTATTGATCACTCAGCACATTTCTTGTATTTCTATTCAAAGATTTTTGAAGCAGATAATAAAATTCTTAATTTTTAAATTATATTCAAATATTGAGTACTGTACAAGGTAGAATAGAATACACACATCTGGAGTCCAGGAGGGGGAGATTGTTAAGTGAAAGTAATTTGGGTATTTAATTATAAGTGTTATGGCTAAAAAAGTTAGTATATGCTATATTATTTAGTCATGTCGAATTTAATCATGTACACCTTTAGAAGTGATGATGAACTTTGCAAAACTCCCAAAAGTGCATGGCCCTTGCAGCATAAAAACCAACCAAAAGAAATTTAATACAAGCATCAATATTAAAAATTGTTGAAAAAATTCATTATCTTCACAGCTGCTCTTAATATTATTGATTCCTTACACAATGTGCACTTGAAAATGTATTAAAATTATAAGATTTTATTTATTTTACTGCATTGAGTAACCACTCAAGTAGTCAAAAGAACACCTTTTTTAAATCAATTAAATTTTACTTGAATGAGATTTTTGTCATTCAAACACATATATTACTACACAGAACGCAGATCTTCAAATTTTAAATAAAATTTGTCAATATATAGTGGACATATGACTGATTCAAATTTATGATGTGAAAATAACTTATTCAAACCTGTATATTGGAAAATCATAATGCTAGTAAATAATCTTCATTTAAAAATGTGAAATAAAACTTATTTTAATTATTTTTTCACTCAGCCTACTCATTTACTATCGTAACGAATATTTTGTAGTGTGTGCATTATTTATAGTTCTTTATGAAAAACCATTTTTATTTATAAAATTATAGCATTCTATATACACATCCCTTAGCTAGGTTTTACATGTAAAATTTAAACAGCATAGTTTGGAAAACTTGCAAGTTTGATTACAAGAATTATATATATTTTAGCCAAACAGGTAAATAATCTTCAAAGATCAAGATAAAAAAAAAGCATCTAATCTGAAATTTAACCTCTAGTGAAGTTTCAATACGTTTAGTTATTCATTTTTAAATAGTTAATGATAACCTACCTAGTGGGGTATTGTAGATAATGTATGTATATTCACCTCATGTGTGTGACACCCAGAAAAATTGGATATATATCTAGGAAAATAACTTAACAACCATAAAGACATGTAATTGGGACACCTTTTTTGTTGAAAGATTACCAACAGTAAGAGAAAAGATTATTTAGTTAAATGTCCAAGCACAACAGAATTATAAAGGATTCATATATGAATAAGTAATTTATCAAATATTAAAACATTTTTTTGAGTAATACTACAAAAAAGCGATCGTTGATTTGAAAAATTGGTAACTATGTGGAACACCTAAATAATTTGTCAAGCTCCTAAATAACTAATAAGTGCTTGAGTAAAGTACAGTGAATAGTGTTGGAAAATGTTCAGAATATCTTCAATATGGCTTTCACAAATTAAGTAACTCTTCTCCTTGTCAATGTTACATTCAACCAGCTTTGCATCTAAAATCTCAAGCATTGTAGTTTCCTAGTAATGGTGTATTCATCGATTTTGAGGCTATTCTAGAGAATAAAGAATTCGCCCCTAATCTTTTATAAAACTTTTAAATGCCTTTTCAAATCTTTTTGGCAGTGATGCTGCCTTTTATTATAGAATCAGACTATTAAAAATGTCTACATTTTAACTCTTAATTTTTTTTTAATATATACAGTGGCTCCCAAAAGATGTTCGTAAACATTAAAAATTTGTAAAAAAAAAAAAAACGCTGTAGCCTGGAATTGCATTTAAATATATGAAATCCAGCATTTTTTCATATCTCCATGTGATTCTCTGAATAAAGCAACATTTTTTTGTTTAAATATTGAATTATTTTCTTTATATATATTTATGACTTACTGTGGGGGTAACTCTAAAGAGTGCCAGCACCGTGACCAGTAGTCTATTGTACTAAAAACCCCGACTGATCTAATAAAAACAGATTGCCGAAATAAATTTCATCATGTACCCGATTGGAATGTTTGGCAATTCCTAGGGTTCAATGCAATGGTATCTCAGATACTCGAAACGTTGGGTAGAGTAACAATAACACAAAACGTGTACAGGACCCTCCTCTGCCATCTACGTAATGGGTCATCTATAACAACCATAAGGTTGAGGCGTCTATTTAGGATACAATGGCCAGTTAGAAGGCCAATAGCTACTCTGATTTCTTTTCTGCTCAATTTCAGAAGTTCCCTCGACCAGAGAGATTGTTGATTGAGCTCTTTGGCTTGTCTTTGATCTGTAGTGATAATCTATTTTTATCTAAATCTACCTTTTGCATCCAACCACATAACAGATCATTATGTTGAAGCCAGGCCAAAACAGGCTCTGGTCTAAAAAAATGGCATTTCATATCCACGTTTTGCTAGTTGGTCTGCTATTTCATTACCCTCAATGACCAGGGACCCACATAAGAGACACTTCGTTTCTCTCAGCCAAACCCACAAGTGCATTGTGACATTCCCACACTGCTATTGAAGAAAAGCAGTGTATCTGCAAAACCTTTAGGCCTTCTTGCTGTCAGAGAAGATCTTTAAGACCATCTTAACAACCCCAATATAGAGGCAGTTGTAAGTACAAGTAGAGATCGCTAGAACCTCAGCCTCATATACAGTGGAGATCTTACCTTGAAAGATAGCTTTAGTTTTCGATTAGGACAAAAAGCACCTGAACCAGTGCCATGATAGGTTTTTGAACCATCTGTGTACCAAATTTCATCACCTCCCCTGATCAGACTGGAGACAAATGTTTAGTTTGAAAGATAATGTTGTATTTGGCTTGAAAGCAAAACTGCTTTAACATCCAATCAGGTCTCATTAGTAGATAAAGATGTTCTTTTACCTGCGTAGCAACATTTTTAAACATAGACATTTCATAGGGTGATTTCCATAGACCCATGAGTTTGAGGCGTTGTGAATACGAAAATACCTCAAATCCCACTTGTTTATGTAGTAGTAGGAGTCCTAGAAGCATTTCTAGACTCTGTGATGGAGTGGTACGCATTACACTTGAAATTGCAACGGTCGCCATTCTCTGTAGACTAGTGAGTTCTTCTTCACTGTCTCATTACGGGTTCTACTCCACCTGGCAATGGCCCCATAAGATACCATTGGAGTAATCACTCAGTGCATATCCAGTGAAACATTTTTGGCGGTAGACCCCAGTTAATTCCTACGGCACGTCTGCAAGCCCAGAACACTTTTGGCCCTGCTCGTGCACTATTGGAGCATGTAAGCTCCATGTCAAGGTAACTCCTAGATACTTCCTCGTCTGAATATGCAAGTGGTGTTCCAAAGAATTTTTAGCAAATGCATATCTCGCAGCCTTTTCGGGGTAAACAGGACTAGGCTAGTTTTGCTGGAGTTAACCGACAGGTTCACCTCTCTGCACCAGTTTTCAATCTTTTTAGGGCAGTGCTCATGATATCCGTTATAGTATTCTGGAAATACCTCTTGTGACCATTGTTGTCATCAGCATAACCTAGACAGTACTGGCCCAGAAAGTGAGTGCTGTTTAGGAGCTCGTCAACAACTAGTCTCCATAATAATTGTGACAACACACCTGCCTGTGGACAGCTTTTACAGTGAGTGTGTCTCCCAGCTCTACAGTGAGTGTGTTTCCCAGCTCGAGCCATACTTGTCTCAAGCATATATTTTATCCAGGTGCAAACCAATGGGTTAACTTTTCGTTTGATAAGAGATTACATCCGTTGGAACTCTATCAAAGGCCCCCGCAATATCTAGAAAGGCTGCCAAAGCAATTTCCTTTCCATTAACCGCTCTATCAAGGACCGTAACAAGATCGCATAGGGAAGTCTCTGTAGATTTCCCAGGCTGATAGGCGTGTTGAAATCTTGATAGGGATTCAATTTTTAGAACCTCGTCTCTCTCTCTCTCTAATGTATCTTTCAATCAATTTCTCCAAATTCTTAAGAAGAAATGACGTTAGGCTAATAAGTCTGAAGGCTTTAGCTTCATTGTTTCCTTTCTCGCACCACCCACTCGTAGCTCTACGTAACGATATGCACCTGTCTTACGTTTTTACAGATCTGTGTGGCTCAAGTATAATGCAACACCCTTAATTAATGAGCGCACTCACTGAGCATCTTCCCATGGGCGCCCATGACTTAATGGGTTTGTACAGGATATTGCTTTTTCAGGTCTCTGGTAAAAATTCAATAGCACCCTCTTAGGTGCACCCATGAATCAAAAACAGATACATGTCTTTTCTATGTATTCTCGTAGATACGTCCATGAATTAAAAAGGATATATTGCTTTTTTCGGGCCTGAGGAGCGTAATGAATTATGTGGCCCATGAATTGAAAAAATATATATATATATACATATTTGCTTTCATACGGGTAGGTGGGCTTAAGCCGGTACGCAGGTGCGCTCCTGTGAATTAAAAGGTGATTTTTTTTTTCAAGACTAGGGTGGCATATGCTCCCTTATCTCCCTTGGTGAATGTTTCCATTGATAAAGGCATTTGCTTTATATCCTCTGACGGAAATTTAAAATACCAAACCTTCCCCTCGTGTGTGCACTTATGCACAGGGTCTTCAGAAAGGTGGTTCTGTATGTTTCACTTCATTAACCAATATTTAATTTCGATTGGACTATCAGGTCAAAGGATATAGGTTTTTTATGGAAATTGTTTACATTTTATTTTTACTACGAAAGAGGGTATAAAAATTACGTACACAGTTTTTGTAATTCAAAGTTGAATTGTGAGACTTTAAATTAAAAAAGCATTCTCAGTGGCACAAAATAAATTATCAGAAAGCATAAAATAACCCCAATATGAATCGATCGGATAGTTAGATCAAACGATACGGATAATGTACGTATAATGTGTACAAATTACATGTATTTGAAAAAAAAAATTCTATGAATCCCCATACTGTTCCAACTTAAAGCTTTCATAAAGCAGAGACAAATAGCGTACAATAAAGAAATACTTTTTTGGGAAAAAAATTTGTAGCGATTTTTTGGAATTGAGGTTAGGATTTAAATTGAATGTCTGAAGCTAAAAAAAGGCACTCTCGATTCAGGTGCTTTGCATAAGAAAAGCAAAACTCACACTTCTCTACAAAAACAGGTTTAAAATTATATTTCTTTACCCCTTCCCATTATGTAAAATTGGTAATTTTTAATCAACGTCGTACTAGAGCAACACAACGGGCTATTGACGACGGTCTAACTAACTAACTAACACCAACACACACTCCCGTGATCGATCCCTTAAGGATAAGATCCGAGGACAACACCTCGTAATTTTGAATCACGGTCAGGAAACGAAGCAACGCCTGAGCTGGCACCCCACTCTCCAAACCACCAACTAACGTGAGGACTTTCGGCCACGACAGATTTAAGGTGCACCAGCCGCCTCTACACCATACGCTTACAAACATACATGCCCGAACCCAGATTCAAACCAGGAACCTTCTGGATCTAGAGGCTAACAACATAACCACTTTACCGGTTGGTCGGCCCCATTATTTAAGCACTTGCAAGGTCCCTGCAGACTAGTGTTTTTACAACTTAGAATTTTTTTTTCACACACTTAGGGCTGTTGTAGCCTAGTTATAAGAATAACGGATTAGAAACCTGAAGGTTGCGAGTTCGAAACTAGGTCCAACCAAAGACCGTCGTATATACAGGGGGAAGTGTGCACGTTAAATGTGTCGTGGAAACAAACTTCCTGACGATGGCTTGGTGTGGAAGCTTGGAGAGTGGGGTGCCAGCTCAGGTGTTGTCATCTGATCGTGGTTCCAATAACGTGGTCCACATTACTTTCCCTTCGGGATTGATTCCGCGCAACGTTAATTAACTACCTACCTAACACACACATGTTAGCAATTTGCTTAGATATTTGAAGAAATGCAAAACAAGAAGGTTCAAAATATTAACTTTGAGTAACTTTACTTAAATATTAACCAAAAGTTTAACTTCTGAACTGATGATTTTTTTTATTACATGATCTTTAGAGATGGTAGGTATTTTAATTGCCGCACAGCAGCAATACAACGGGTTATTGGTTAGATCGAGTTTCTAACTCGCAAAGTTCGAGTTGTTAATTTGCTACTCTTCCAAATAGGCTACGACGGCCCTGATACTTTTTTGGTCATTATAATAAAAAACAACACAAAATGTTGAAAAAATAGTTAAGAACTGAACTAAAAGCTAAAAATGAATAATTAAAACGAATTATTTCTCAATATGTTTTTCAAATTTTCTAACTTTATTTCTTAAATATTTAAAATGTAATTTCGTTAGAAACTTGGGTTAATCTTTTCGAAACATTAAACTAACATTGATTATTTTTTCTTTGGAAATTATAAGACAAGCTCTTTTTACCATTGTACAGATAATAAACGTAAAGAAATAGATGAGTATAAAAATATTCTTCCATATCACATTTTATTGTGTTGGATATAAAACTTCGGTTTGTTTTGGGGTATGTAAATAATAAAAATTGATGTTTGCTTAAATGTTTTTTTACAACTTAAATTTGAAATGTTAAAAATAATTTAGACATTTATCTATCCATACAAACGTTTATGTGTAACCAAATATTTACACAAAAAAAAAGCAAATGAATATTTTGATGAAATGGATTAAAATATTATAGCCTATATATGTCATTTTAATGTGCCAGCAAAGTAAAGGCACTTGCAAAACAATTCAAACCTGTAAGTATCAAATACTTTTTTTAAATCTATTTTTCGAAATGATTCAATAATATGGTAGTTGCATCATCAAATTGCACTTTTACTGAACTCGATGTTTAGATAAATCCATGTTTAGATGAATGTAGTGGAAAATCTGAAATAGTTGGTAGAAATTGAATCTCGATTTTTATAATAGGGTCTTTCAGATGAAGAAAACCCTTTTTCCAGTGACTTATATCATCGGATTAAAACTAATAATACTCATTGCTCTCAAATGGTAGATAGAAATTGCAAAGAAGTGCGAAATTTCAAGACGTACATTTTTTTATCTAAATTGCAAATTTATCCCTTAAGTAAAGCTGCAATAAAAAGGAATTTTTTTAAACTGTTCACATGTGAATTAGAACCTGGTTTTAAAATAAAAGAAATTATGTGATCATAACCTGTTTTTGTCAGCAAAGCAGTGCTCAGCAAAATGTAGTCAACTTGGCAAATATTTCACAATTTGATGCATTTTAATTATTTAATGTACATTTGTAGTATGCTATTAAAAAGGAATTTTTAAAATAAATCAATTTGATTTGTTTAATTAAAAAATTATACGTATTCCTTTTGGTGCTTGAGTTATATGATTTTGAGAGCACGATTTTGAAAAATTATTAAACTGTAAACTTATTAAGGGGGTCTAGGACTCAAATAATGAAAAAATGTCCAATATTTTTTTATTATCTAAAAAAATAATATAGATATTTATGAATAAGATGACACTTAAATTTTGTTTCTACTATAAGTAGAACCGGAAATATTCAACTTCTTATAAACATAACAGCTGCAAATCCAACGAGCCTTCATAATTTTAAACGCTCTTTTTCTCCTTTTGTGTTAAATGGGGTTTCAATTGTAAAAATGATTCAATTGTCATAAACGAACTAAATTTTCAACATTTACTTTTCAAATACATTTCTTTAATTTCTCTTCAGCAATTGTGTATATATGTATTAGTTTTTTTTCTATAATTTTTCGAACTTTGTATACTATGTGTTTTATGTAGTTTTTGAACAAAATATTTAAAAAAATTTTTCCAATTGTTTTAATCAAAAATTACGGACACAATTTATAGTATGAATTCTTTGAAGTTAATTAATGCTAAAATGAAGTGATTTGTTACAAAATATTTTTATACATATCAATTTTGCCCAACTTCAAAAATTTGACATTTTTTAATTTAATAAGAAAAATTTTAAAGTTTTAAAAATATAAAATAGTATTATTGCACAAAAAAATGTATACCTACTGAAAAAAAATTCAAAACATAAACTCTTTAGAATTGAAGATTTTTGAATTTTGAGTCGGACCCCCCTTGTGAGCAGTTAACTGGATGGCACTTGAATTATGTTGAAATTGCCAGGGAAAAGATTTCTTAATTATGTGTGCAAAAAGTGACTAAAAATAAATAAAAATGCAAACTTGTATTTCTTCTCAAAGAATTCATGTCATCAAATCTATAGTTTCTAAAATTCAGACACAAACAAAACATTAAAATATTTACAAGACATTTTGTGCAAACTACCATAAATTTCAATGTGATTTTTTTCTTTCCAAAGAGCTTATTACTTACGAATCAAGCTTTAATGATTATTATTAGTTCTATAATTTACAGTTAAAACAATTTCTATTTAAAAAAACCTTGTTTTTCTGGGACGATATATTTTTCCTTCGCAAAACTTTACAAGCTTTCCTGATATTGACCCCCCCCCCAGGGCCGGCTCTAGACATTTTGGCGCTCCGGGCAAAACCTTAATTTTGCCCCCCCCCCCCTCCCCGTTTTTTTTAAGTAAATCTCATGCGACCATATTAGAAAGTCAAGAAAACATTGAAAAAAAAAAAAAAAAAAAAAAAAAAAACGTTTTTTTAAAACTCAATCATCAGATAACAAGATAAGCAATTTAGCACTTAAGGCAAAATAACAACAAACAAAATTAAAATTAACAAAAATTAAAATGTTGTAGTTCTGTTGTTTCTTATGCCTACACTGGCAGACCAGAGGAGTGCCAGGCCCATCGAAGACGGCAAGAGGCGAGGGGGGTGCGCCTTCCATGTTATTGAGCCCCATTGGGAGGAAGTCCGACTTTGTTCGACATACATGACACATCCGTTTTACAGGAAGGTCCCTTTCATACATCCATTCACTCACACATATCGTAATTTAGATCCCAATCAGAGGCCGATAACCCCCTGATCAGGTACCCCCAGAGGTATTGATTTGGTATGGGAACATGGGGGACATTGTGACCACGACCTATTTAACGTGCCCCAGTCACCATTAGTGAACACGACGGTCTTTAGCCAGGTCGAAGCGCCGATCTCACAATCATCAGAATTGGAGGCTCCGCCGAGGACAGAACCAACAACCCTTCTGATGCGAGCCCGACGCTCTACTGACTGAGTAATGCTAAGTGAACTAATATCCCATATTATAAATAAATTCTAACAAACCAAAGTACTTAAAATGCCCTTTTTCTAACTTTTCTTTCCGCAAACTCACGAACCAGTGATTTCAAGTCTAATTTGTCACTAATTTGGTGTTCTATAGCTATCATTGCCAATCCATTGAGACGATTTTGCGTCTGCATCGTTCTAAGATATTTTTTTATTATTTTTAGTTTTGAAAATCTTCTTTCCCCTGAAGCCACAGTGACTGGCAATGTAAGTAGGATTCTTAATGCTATGCTGAGGTTTGGTGCGAATTTAAGTGTAGCGATAAACTTGAGAACTTCGACAGGGGTTTCCTTTTTTGTTAATAATGACGAAACAATGCTTATTTCATCGGTTAGTTCCAGGTTGTTAAGATCGCTTGGATTTCCATCAGTTAAAACTACTTCCAAATCTTTGCAATGAGCCAGTAGCTCATTTCTGGGCATGTCTTTTAGACCAAAAATATTATACAAAAAGCTGAAATAATTACTGTGAGTATTTAGCAAATTATATCTGGTTTCCAAGGCATTTATTGCTTGATCTATAGTGTGAAAAAAAAATATATTTTATATTTTTGTTTGAGGTCTTGAACGGGTTCATCCGGGCCTTCATACAAAAACGTTCTTGTTTTGCTTCTGACACGATGACGTGGTGTGGTGGTTTCGAAATTAGCTTCCACGTCAATCTCTGAAGCAAGCTCGGTTGCTTCTGAAATGATGCTTTCAAAAGCTTCATCTGATCTCAGGTTTTCAAAGAAGAGTTTGCAGTTGCTAAGCATATCAATAGCTTGTGACATATTAAAATTTACAGTTTGCAAAAGTTTGCTGATGGGGTTAATATGACTCAAAATTTTGTACCAGATCACAACAGAGCATATAAATTTGAACTGCTTCAAATTATTTAATAACCCGCTAGCCTCGTCTCTGATCATATTATCGATTTCTGAATCTTCATATATGCTGTACAAAGCATCGTGAATTGGACCAATTTGAAACCGCAGAGCTTTTAATGAGTCGACTCGACTTTCCCATCGCGTATAACTCAATGGTTTTAGGGTGTAAGTATCAATATATTTCAGTAATATTGCCCAACGAAAAGAAGAGGAAGAAAAAAATGTATATAACTTTTGAACAATATTGAAGAAGTTGGCTGCCTCAAACGAGGATTTTGCCATATCGTTTACAACCAAATTTAGCGAATGGCTGCTGCATGGAACATAAAATGCTCTGGGGTTTATATTTCTGATTCTTGTTTGTACTCCCGATTTTTCTCCTCTCATATTGGAACCATTGTCATACCCTTGACTGCGCATGTTTTCTACTTTAAGCCTATTTTTCTCTAGCTCTTCTAGTAAAACCTCCGACAATTCCTTAGCTGTTGATCTCTCAATGGGTAGAAAACCCAAAAAATGTTCGTTGATATTAACTTGAACTTCAGACTCTGATTTCTGTATGGAGACAAATCTTACCACAAATGTCATCTGTTCTACTTTACTTGCATCGGGAGTACAGTCAAGAATCACGGAATAATACTTGGCCGTCCAAGCTCAATGATGAACTTGCTCAATGATGTGGAGCTTTATGTTGTCATGCAATAATTCAATTATTTCATTTTGTATAGTTTTCCCTAGATATGTAGCTTTGATTTCTTCTTTATTGAGGACTATGCGAACGTGTTCCTCCATTTTTGGATCAAACTCAGCCAATAACTGAATTAACTTCAAAAAGTTTCCATTATTGTGTTCATACAGTTTATCACTTGTTCCTCGAAAAGCTAGAGAGCTCTCACCTAGCATTTTAACGACTGATATAATGCGTAAAAGAACTTCAGACCAGTGATTTATCTCAGAATCAATATGAGTCTCTGAGAAACTGCATCTATTGTTTCACCTATTTTCAATCTTTGCTTCAATTCAAGCCATGATTTCAAACAATCTATATGAGTTTTAGCATCTTCATGATGTGCTAAAGAGTCCCCTAAATGCTTCCAGTCTTTAAATCCCCGATTGCCAAGAGCGCTCAAGCTAGATGGTGCAGCAAAAGGTCGACATGGAAAACAGTACAAAGCGTTTTGAAATACGGAATATACTATCCATTCTCTTAAAACCTCTTCTCCATTTCTAAGCCTTTTCTTGTAATGTTTTGGTGAGAATAGCATCGGACATTTGGTTTCTGGAACAAATTAATTAAAATAAAAGATAATACTGATATAAAAAAAAGCCATGATTTAATTTAAATTATAATTTCTGAAATCCCCCACTTGTGCGCCACTGGCTTAAAAAAAAACGTATTATATTCAACTTCAGACTCAATTACCTTTCATTCGATACCACACAAGCCATGATTTGATTTAAACTCTAATTTTCAAAATCCCCCCCCCCGTATGCGTCACTGACTTAAAAAAATGTATTTCATTCAACTCCAGACTCAATTACCTTTCATTTGATACCACACAAGCCATGTTTTGATCTAAACTCTAATTTTTGAAATCTACCCCCCACCCTTTTTTTGGCTTATGTCTGATGGATTTTATTAGTTTTTAAAAATGAAAACAAAAATTAAAACACAAACCTTCACAGAAGCCAAACGCACTGGACAATTTGCACAAGCACTTTTTTAAAGCTTTTTTGCACTAACAATTTAAACAAACTATTTTATTTCGCACCAGCCGAAGTCTAGTGGCAAATAATGCATTGTTTTAAGTCTACTTCCTTTTTATATGCTGTTAAAAGGGGCTGTTAGATCTTGTTTCGCTTGGTTTCAAAATTGTTGTTTCCTGTACAGTCGTGTTGCCACGGGCCGAAAAACTTGTCAATTCTTGAAAGGCGTTGGCTGAGTGGTTTTGTAATGTTGAATTGAATTCAAGTAGGTTTTGCCTTAATGTTTAAATATATTATATTATTTGAATTAGAAATAAAAATGATAAATTCCGCCTCTTAATCTTGTCAACTATCAGTCAAATCTTGCAACGCGTTTTTGAAAAAAATCCCGTGAACCGATTTCAATGAAATTTGGTATACTTCCAAGGGTCCGATGACAATGCAATATTATGAAAAATAATTTATTGATATATCAGAATGACAAAAAAATATTCTTTACTTTTTAGTTTTAGTGCATTTTATAAAAGCCTGTAACTTAATTTTTTTTATCAGTTCATTTTCATTTTCCATGATTTTGGCGCCCCTAGATCATTGCGCTCCGGGCGGCCGCCCGGATCGCCCTACCCTGGAACCGGCCCTGCCCCCCCAAGAACGTATTTAAAAACTTCAATTTCCATTCACTTGTTGATTTTAGCAAATTTCCGTTTTTTATTATCCATCCCTACTTCCATGCATTCAGCCACGATCCAGCACCCTTCGCGACATGAAACAACATTTCTTCCCGCGAGCGCGGTCATCAACCAAGGCTCGATTCACATTCGGATTCGGGGAATCTTAAAAAGGCGGGAAACGGGAGTGAAAACGCGCCTTCCTTACACAAAAATGGATTGCCTTTTTTGGCAGTTTATGACAAAGGCAAAATGGATCAAAATACTACATAGTCGCCAAAAACGCTGTTTTTACTACGTCACAGCTTCAGGCATGCGCAGTATTAAGAGCGAGACAGTGCAGAGTGTGGAGTTCTTACTCCGTTGAGACGTTCGTTAGTCCCTCCCGTCAGATAAGCCACACCTTCCATATACTTAAACAGTTTGCGCATGCGTAGTTTAAAAATGGTTCCACGGGATAGAGTTGCGGTAAGACTCTTGTTATAATAACTACCTCTATGTGATACACCTCAGTTATTTTTTTTCAAACCGGAATGAAAAAAGTACTTTAACTATTGCCGACACGTTGTTAGACGCCACTTTCAATTTCAATATGAAAATTTTGTGCTATGGTCTCATTGAGAAGCATCCTTGCAATTTTCTGCGGAATAACTGGAGTGAATGAAATTCTGTAAACATTTCTTTTGCTTTGTTTTGTGTTATAACCATGATCTTCTTGGAAATAGATGTCTTGATCTCAACATTGGACTGATTCGACATTGATTGACTTTCGAAAATCGAATTCATTGTTAAGTATTGCTTGGAAATGACGTTTAAATCAACGAAATGTGGTTATTTTATAAATAAGTTTTCGACTAATGTCGGAAATAAATAGAACTGTTCCTAAACTAATTAAAAATGAATTGACTTATAAAATGGCTAGACTAGGCTTACTGAAAATTTCGTTAAGAAAGCGTACTTCTTGACGAATGAATTTTGACTTGTGGTGTATGTCCTATTAAAGTTGTTCTAACTGGCCTATTAGCTATCCTGCATTTAAAGTAAGGAAATTAAAACTGAATTTCCTGTCTTGTCAGTCGTTGGTAAAAAGACAATGCAGGTTGCAATTTTGAGAAGGTAGGGGCCTTATTAACCTAGTTGAAAGAGCAACCCAAGGGTTGTGAGTGAAACTTGGTCCTGCCAAAGACTTGTACACTGTGGCTAGTACTTGTACTAGGGGTTAAATCCATAGTGGCCTCAAATGTCCTCATTTCGGCGTGGCGTTGAAGTTTAAAGAGTGGGGTGATTGCTCAGTTCTCGTCATCACACTGTTGGTCAAATTAATGAGGCGTTGTCTTTGAATCTTTCCCTTTGGGATTGATCCTGGTCTGTCACCAATAGCCCATTGTTGTTGTAGTATGATGTTAATTTACCACCTGCGGACAAGATAGCTGTTGATATTCGAATAAAACCATGAATGAAAATTGTAAACATTTTACCCCCTGCCGACTTTTTATCAATATTTTCGGTTTTTGTACAGAATGTTATGCTTGCAAGATACCACACTTAAGGCAACAGCTGTGGAAACACTTTGTTTATGTTACCACTAGCTTCCTAATTCAACAAGATCATCGTCGAACTATTATTATTCACAACTCATGGCAAATGAAATATGACTTGTCTAAAAAGCAGCAGAAAGAGTATTGTTTTATTCGTCTTTTAACCCGGTAAGGACGTACACCTCTTGAGGGAACGTTAGGACTTGTGGGGGTCATAGAGTGACCCCAAACTGAAATGCAATCCTATGCTGTTAAAAACATTTTTTTTTTGTCTGAAACATAATGCTTTCGACTTTAATACATTAAGAATGTTTTGCTTAAAAAACCAAATTTTCTCCATTACTTTTTACAATGAGATATAATAGTTAAAAATTTGATGGAGTGGTAGCAAACGGAACATTAGCAGCAAGGCGTTTTTTTTTGGTCGCCAAACCAAGATGGCGGAAATTGCCATAACAAGATGGCGTGGTGTCCATGGTGCAAAATTCACACTGTGAACCTTTGCATAAATGGATTTGATAGTAATTTTTTGCAAAATGGTATAGAAAAATGAAACTTACCCTCATTTTGTCGCCACATTGTAAATTCTGTTAATTTCTTGGACGAAGGCTAGAAAATTCGATGCATGAAGAGTATATTCGTCTTACAACGGAGGAAGATGCCCGGATAATCTCTCAACAGTCTCAATGTCACCGTGTTTAGTGGCAGCAAGTAGATCTGCAAATTTGCTACTGCCAACATTAGTTGCAGGAAGAGTACCAAACTCCTTGAATCTACCATCCTTTTGGCAATTTGCTGCACATTCCACTGGTTATCCACGAGCAGCCTCAAAATGGGAATCATTGTCAAGCTTTTTGATCTTGGATATTCTACGCCGTTGTTTAAAAGAAATATAGCCCTGTCAATGGACGCGTTTAGTCTTCGTAAAGATCTCTCTACCGAAGCAAAGATATTTAATGCAATCTGAGTTCGCGAATGGCTCATTCTCACTTGAAAAGAAGTAAAACACCAACAAAAAATGCACGAGAAATGATAAAATGCACAACACTGTAAAATGATCTCTTATCGTTAAACGAGAAAAAAAAATCTAAACCAATCAAAGCACGTTTAATTTCACTTCATAACACTGTTTAATTCCAATCAGATAACGTCTTTAATCCTAATCTTCTTCTTAGGGTTGCCTTAAAAACAGCCAAAATGGAAGGTTACCACTTTGGCGAGAAAAAAGACTGTCCCGTTTGCTACCGCTCCACCAAAAATTTTATCATATTTTCTTCTTGCGCTATCGGTACACTAATCATTAATTAAAGTACACTCTATATCACGTCAATGCAAACATGAATTTCAATGTTATTTAATTTAAATTTAAAATTATAGATGTATATACATACCAATTTTTAGTTATACTTTGTTTTTATGGAGACAATGATTACATATTGAAATTAAGTGTTCCTTGCAAACAAAATTTGTACACAAATTGCAGGTTCCAGTAGTATTTATATCCTTATTTCTTCCCTTAGAGACTAATGAGTTAAAACTAATGTTGGGTCTTGCTGGAATCCAAAGATAGATGAATGAGTTTCTCTTCCTTTGCATATTTTAAATTCAGCTGGGATTTACCTCTTATCTTTCCGCATTGTTCTGATTAGTGTAATTTTTTTCTGAAAGTAGATCTTTCGCAAGGTCATAACTGGTGTATCAATTCTCAACGGTGAGGTTTCGACCAGATTTGTACAAAGATTTCATAAACCTTTTCACTATATTGCCTGCTGAGTTTGAGACTTTATAGGGTCCCACTGGTTTGACATCCAACGTACACTTGCATATTACTTGCGTAAAATGTCTGTGCATCCACTACAGAAAATATTTTGATGCCGTATTTTGCAGGTTTCTTTGGCATATATTGGCGCAAACCAAAACGACCACGAAAAGGTTCTAATTTTTTGTCAATAGTTACATATTCACTCAGTGTATAATATTTCTGATAGTTCATTACTACAAACTAACAAGATGGCGCGGTATCCATATAGCAAAATTCACACTAAACCTTTGCATAAATGTATTTGGTAGTAATTTTTTGCAAAAGGGTATAGAAATATGAAACTTACCCTCATTTTGTCGCCACATTGTAAATCCTATTAATTTCTTCTATGAAGGCTAGGAATTTCCTCTGCACCTCCGTCCTCAAATGTTGTAGACGGCAAATATATTTGGCAAGGTACCCGTCGAACTGATCCTTAACGAAACGCCTTCCCTTAAGGGACCATTTGACGGCACCCCATGTACCCTCAATAGCATTGGTATGGCATCCTGTAGCCGGGTCCTTGAAATTCTTACTATGGTTGACCGTCGGATGATGGCATTGATAACCCTTGTACTCTTCGTCGTACGGATTACCCATGCCAGCATAAGACTTCCAACAGTCAGACAAAATTGTAGTCCCCGGCACAATTCTTTCTCTTATTATTGCAGCCAAAACTTTCTTACTTCTTTCTTTCACAACCACAAAAAAAAAACACTTATCCGTCCTTCTTTCAATTCCTCCAAATACCCATTGACCATCCACTCTTTTACCTATATTATACTTTCTTTTTCCAAACTTACTCTCATCTATTTCAAGTCTTTCCCTCTCCTCCAATCATTCCATTAAACTCCAAGCAAGCATTCATACAAACTTCTCTACAAAAGTGAAACCAGTCAGTCATCATACGAGTCGCTATATCCATTTCATTTATGACACATTTAATCGACATTTCACTCACAAAATACCACATAATCAAAAGAATCTTACAGATATGCAATTTACTCCTTTCAAACCATGTTCCCTTTCTCACTGATTGAGAATTTTGGGGCCATCCCTTCTGCACTTCCACTCGTACCTATCACCCAAATAATTTCTTAACGTTAAATTTAAAGCAATCCTCCACACACACTTCAGTTGTAGTATGTGTTGCCACATCCATCTCATTCAGAACACTTTTAATTAAAATATCATTCACCCAGTACAACGTTATCAACGAAATCTTACAAATATGCAAATGACTACTTTCAAACCATGTATCCTTTCGCACAGATCGCTTTCGCTAATGCCCATCCTTCGTACACCTCCATTCGTACCTATCAGTCAAATCCTTTCTTAATTTTAAACCCATTTCATTCCCACATCAAGGGTAAAATCCAAAACTCCGAAATCGAACACAAAATCCAAAGCAACATAAAAAGGAAAAAACACTGGAAAAATTCGACCAAAGCAATGAAAAAATAGCGTCCAACTGAATAATATTATTTAAACCAGTGGCTCCCAAAGTGATCCAAATAAAAATTAATTTAGAGGTGCATGGACAACGTCGGAGGGTCCATCAGAGTTTTAAAGTAAAGTGACCCATTTTTATTATGAAAGTTAAAATAAATAACATTAAATAATTAGCAGCGATTTTTACATTATGAAAAGAAATTTTTTGTTTTAGTTTCTTAAATCTGAAATTTTTTTACTAATAACAATATAATGATGTGAGAAGAAAGAATGCAGTTAATATAGTATTGAATAATGTGGCTTTATTATTATTAATTATTAAAATCTGGCTTTATTCCGTTATCAAGAAATAGTACTTTACCTATGTGCCTTCTATGCAATAAAACTTTGTCAAACAAATCAATGAAACTTTATAAGCTTAAGGAACATTTGCCAAAAGCACATAGCGGCAAAAAAGAAACAGATTTAACTTTTTTAAAACATCAAATAAAAAAATTTCTAAACGCGTTATTGTGACAACATCTGAGCTAGACTACAATTTACTGCATGCTTCTTATAACATTTCTTTACTGATTGCTAAGTCCGTAAAGCTGAATACCATTTGTGAAGAACGTATTATACCAGCTGTAATTGAGATAATACGCATCGTGCTGCATAAACTATCTTTCGATATTATAAGAATTTCTCTGAAAAATAATATAGTACAAAGGAGGACAGATGAAATGTCTCAGTGCATAGAAAATTCTTTATGCGAGTACTTAAAAACATCCAAATTCTCTATACAGCTTGACGTGGCAACTTTTTCAGGGAACGAAGCTTTACTTTTAGCATTTGTAAAGAAAAAAATGTTGCAAGAATATTAGTATTCATCAAATGTTTGGATACTAATACTAAAAGTGAAGCAATATTTAATGAATTAAAAAGATTTTCGATTTAAAAACTACCCATGGGTAATATCCTCTCCGTTGCTAATGACAGTGCTCCTGCAATGGTAGCATAACACCAAGGCTTTCGGGCATACGAAACAAGCTATACTGAATGTATTACCTGTACATTGTGTCATTCATCAGCAACATTTAGTTGCCAAAAATCTGAGTGAACTCTTTCATGGCTCACTAGATTATGTCATTAGATGAGTTAATAAAAATCAAAAGGAATGCCTTAAATAAGAAATTATTTGCTCAACTTTGCTTGGAAAATGATGAAGATGAAATAATTTACAACTCTGTAGTACTTATGACCGGTGTTTACATAAATCAACCAGGTACTCTGCTGTTTTAAGGTCACTTTTACTTTCAACGAGATGTGATTTCCCTTGGATATACAAAGCTGCTACAGCAAGTGGTTCATTGTGCAGGTTGCTCCAACCATCAACAATTTAAGTTGTAGTTTTTCCTTTCAAATTTTTAATCATTTGATTCTGAAGTTCATCGTGAATGTCATCTACAATATTTCCAACAAGAGCTTTTCGGGTTGGTGGCTTGCACCCTGGTCTTAATACAAGTTTTATAAAACACAAGGGCTTAATAAATGTTCATTTTATTCATGCGAAAATGGTACGTTACAAGAATAAAAAAACAATCAATTTATCAAGTTTTTTTTTCTTTGTCCTTTGTAGGGCAGCAAAATTCATCCATTGAACTTTGTACTTTTCTTCTCTGCCAAATTTTCAACTTCAGGATTAGGAACTGCTAGGGGTTTTGCCACCTATTCCTCTTGTAAAATAACTTCATCGATGACATGAATAGAGTTACTGATATGTGTGTTGTTGACCACACATGATTTAACATTAGCACACATTCTGCATGCTTAGCAAGTCTTACATTTATCTTTTACAGTGCCATTTACTTCTATTATTTGAAATTTTGCCCAAATAGGGTCTATTCTTCTACTTCCTTTATTCATTTTTACACAGAGAAATGCTATATGAATATTATCTAACAATACAACTTTGAAAGAATTGCAGAACAAAAGTACCAGAAATTTTCAGTTTTAACTTCAGAAATCTTAGCGTGACAATTTCCACTCAGTATAGCTCACTTGTGACCATAAAAAGATTAGTATTACAATAAAATGAGATTTGCAACTTGTTTTACTTTAGTAAATGTTTAATTTATATATATTAGCTACTAAATTTCATTTATCTTACTGGGTATCCTCTGTACATGGTGAAAACTGAGCTGTGACCCACACTACATGAAAAGGAAGTGATACTTTGCATTAAGAGTACAAAACTCTTGTTTCTTCCTTTGTTGATTAGCAAAAAAAATTGTTTAAATGATTGTTACTTTAATAGCAGATTTTTTTTTATTACTTTAATAGCAATTACTCGATTATTTAAATGTATAACACATGACATTTTGTTTGTGACCCACACTACACTTCCAAAATTTTTTTATTGACAGTTGAAACACTAAGAAAAAATTATCCCATGTTAAAATCATTGAACTTAACATTTAAAAATGTATAGTGCATTCGTTTATCTAGTACTGGTTCAGGGAGTCTCTTCGCTGAGTGATCACTGAAATCATATTTTCAGATATGTCCTCTGTTTTAGACCAAGAAAATTTTACAGTGTTTTTATAAAAGCGCAAAAATTGAATTGTGAGAGTTGATCCTTGCTTTGCTAAAATATGCCCAGCAAAATGTTTTATAAGTCTCTTCCAGCATTTAAGGTTTGGAAAGTATCTACTTTGTTTCCATTCAATTCAACCTCAGTTTCTAAATTGCCTGAAATGAAATAAAATATCTTGCAATTTGTAGTATCAGCTGAAACTAAAGAGATTTTTGTTAAATATCGAGACTTTTTCGAAAAAATGCATCCTTGACTCGGGAATTGTTTTAATTTCGACAAATGCTTCTGCTGTACGTGAGTCTATGTTTCTTGAACAAGTAGCTTCTCTTACTCTATGTTTGAGAGTACCCTCAAGACCATCTATAGCACCTTTGCTATGACTTGCAGCTGTAAAATGCCACTGAAATTCCTTATACACCAATGTCCCTAAACATAAAGAAAAATTTTGTTTAAAATGTTTTCCTGTACCATCAGATTAAAAGATAACTTTTCTCAAATAAAATTTTGGATGGCTTATCTTGATTGTTTTGTTGATGACATCATTGAAAGTGGCAACAGCATACTGTTACTTATAATTGTTGTATATACATACTTGTACATATTTGTTGCATATAATTGGAAACAACAACAAAAGGAATAGAGATCAGCTCCTTTTGGTAATTTATGTAAATCATGGTTGTGAAAATTGAGCAGGAATTTGTAGCCCAATATGTAGACTGAATTTCATCCTGATAAGTAAATGAGTAATTTTCACTAAAATCCATGTGAATAACACTGGATCATGGTTTGAATCTGTTAAGAAATTTGGTGAATTGTTTTTTTTTATGCGAATGATAATTTTGTCGTGAAAATCAAATTGGTTTAATTTTTGTTTTGCTTAAAATAATTGTTTTTTTACAGAACTCAATTTTTTTTATAAAGTATATATTTAAACTCTTCTTTTTTTACTTATTAATAAATAAATTTTAAGTATGAAAATTATCTCTTTGAACTTAAAAGCAATTGTATTTTGAAGAACTAAAATTAAAGTACAAATATTGCTGAATTTCTTTATTTTTTATCTCAATTTTACAAATTATTTTTGCATTTTATAGATTTGATTTTCTACCATATTTTATAATCACTTTCAAGGAGAACCACAGACTTAATTTTGTTTTGTAGGAGCCACAAAGAAAAGAACAAAACTCTAAATATATTTTAAAATTTTGTATTAGTTCAATTTTTAATAGTACCATTTGATTAGTGTAGCAATAAATATAGGTGTCCCCAATATGGAATATCTAATATTGAAATATTTTAAAGAATCTAATAAGAAATATTTTAAATTTATAAGAAAATAGTTTTTTCTATCATTGTTTTTTTTGAATAAGGGTACACTAAAGGGTTATGTGTCTCCTTTTAAATTAGGTTATTTCTATAAAAATAAAGACTTCCTGTGTTCATATTATGAATATATTTGTCATATTCAGTGACAATATTCAAATATTACTTGAAAAATTAGTTATTTAATGAAAATCGCATTTTAAGCAGCAATCTGAATGTTTACAGCTATTTATAGAATTAGGTTTTAGGTATAAAAAAAAATAAAAGCGTTTCAGTGGTGTCATACTTACGTTATAACGATTAAATTGCCAGTGTATTTCTTATCTGAAAAATAAGTTTGTAGTACCTCTAAAAATTTCAACGAGTTTCTGTTCTGAACCAATGTTATTACAAAATATTTTACAGCAATTTTGCAAATAAATTCACATTTTTTACAAAGGATTTTATTGATTTTTTTTTGTTTGTTGAATTGATGAATCCTTCCAAAATTTTTTGTTGCATTGACATCCTGTCCTCGTGCTTTTTTTGAGCCTTCTGACGATGCTTTTTAAACCACTCTGGTTCTTGGTCGACTTTTCTTTTCTTGCCCCTTGGAGGGGCACTGCTATCAGCAACATCCTCACTCACAAATCCAATGACGGAGGAGGATGCCGACATGGATTTATGTCTGGAGACGCCGCAAACAGTTCCTCCATTTCCATGTTTGTTGAGGTCGCTTGCTCGCTTATATTTGTTTAGCAAGCTCTTGAACTTATTCTCGTCCTGAATTCTGCTTATTGCGTAGCCATGTGACTTAAAAATGTCATTCATCTCTTGCCAAAGTTGTTTTTTCTTAATGTGAGGGTTCGAGAACTGAGCTTTCTTGTCATACGTAGCCAGAAGTAACTTGATTGCAACCTCATTCCATGTAAATGGAGATGTCTGTATAGGCTCGCCTATAGAAAAATACTTTCAATTAGCAGTTACCAGCAAAGAAATCCAATTTACAATCGTCATATAACTATGTTTAATGCAATAAACGACTTAAAATAGGTTAAAATTTCATGCCAGTCTTGCCAAAAAAAAAAAAAAATAGTATTCACTCATTCACACACAAAAAAAAATTGTTTACACTTGTTAAGCTTATTCCGAAACAGAATTTTATTTTACTGTGAACATTTTTTTTATTTCCAATGGCAAGGATGGGTACAGATTGCAAAGACAAATACAGTATAGAATTGACCGAAGTCATTGTAGCCTTATACAAGGCCAGATGTGATGGTCACTTGTGAAGGGGCCCCCAGTGGGTGGGCTTACTGTGAACACACTTGGACAATATTATTTATTTTACGTAACTTAAATATTAAATGCTCAAATGGCTCTACTTTACTTTCAACTTTTCTTATTTGTCAATTACTCATTCACATAAAAAAATGTTTACACTTGATAGGCTTATTCCAAAACATAATTTTATTTTAATGTTATCAATCAGACAATCTTATTTATTTTACGTAACATATAGTAAATGTTCCAAAGGGCTCTGCTTTACTTTCAATTTCTTATTTGCTTTGCTTTCTAAGAACATAAAGAGAACTATGTTTCATTGATATGCACAAATATAAAACTAGATTAAACTGGAATAAGTAATCATAATCACACAATTTACGATTTTCAAACTGATAAAAAAATTATCAATTCTAATACCCTCCAACAATTTTTCAAATTAATATTCTTAGAGCCAATGCAGACAACAAGTGGTAACAAATCTGAATTTCAATAATACGCTGCAAGCTCAGCAACCTACAGGAACTCGTGGACTATACCGGGGCCGCCGCGAAAGAAGCAACTTGCTTATCGGGCCCGGTACTGAGGAACGATGAGTCATGCTACGCGATGGAAAGAACCAATACTTACCCTCGGTCTTGCGATGTCAGGCGTTTTCGGATCAGGAAAGAAATGCTGCTTGAGAGCGAAATACCTTAAGATAACTCAAATCGAGTTTTTATATGTTTGCAATTACTAATTAAAGTGATTAACTCCTTTTAAATTATAATGTTTTGCTTTAAAAAAACAAACTTGCACAGGAATATTTTGAATGTAAATTTAGCTAAAATTCTATCTTCTGCAAAACATATGCATACATCAAATACTTTTAACAAATATTAAAATTAGAGATCCTGATATTGATAACTATTTGTCAGAATAGAACTTTTTTCAAAAAACAAAGTTTGAAAAATAGTCAATGAAAATCATTATTCAGTATATCTTCTAAAGATATTTGGATGATTATTTTAACTAATCACCAGCAAGCAGTTGGAAAATATTACATTTAAATTACAGTAAATGGTATAATATATGAAAATTGGAAAAACATTAAAACACATACAAAAGTTGTATCACAATAGTGTTTATTTACATACAGTAAAACTATATCAATTAGCTACAAAACAATTCAAAATGTATTTGATAAGAATTTAACAAAGCAAATTTTGTTCAATGCCATTACTGAGCACAAAAAAGTATCACATTCTACTATTTTAATAAAAGGTTATGCTAAAATTAATTTAGTTTTGGGTGAATGCAAAATTATATTCACCATGTTAAAAAAGTTTAAATCCTTAAAACAAATTACAAACTCTACTCGTGAATGTCAGTTAACCCTTATCCCTCCCAACTGTGTTAATTTACAAACTGTTTGAATCAAAATATTTCAAAAATAAAAACTAAATTTACATTTCAGATGTACTACATGAAAGAGCACAACTTTTCCTTTTTCTACCTTTAGCAGATACAAAAAAGTCATTCTTAGCACTTGAATAATTGTTTAAGAATATATTTACAAATATAGGAATAAATTTTAACAATAAATCAAATTTTGTGCAGTGGCACACCTGGCATTCCTGTGCACAACAAATATCCAATTCTTCTGCTTTTTTAATAACTAGTTGTATTAAAATTGATTTAATTTTAGGAGAATGTAAAATAACTTCATACTCTTCATTCAAAAAAAAGTTAAAAATCTTAAAACAAATAACAAACAATTTACAAATATCTACATCTGGATATGTCATTTTACCCCTATCAAGTGATAGCATATAATTTTTTGAAACTTCACCACCAAGTTCAAAAAGCAATTCTTTATCAGTTACAAGTAGATCTACACATGACAAACATGTTAACTTACCTCTCATCTTGTATGCAGCATAACCACTTATATATATAAAAATAGGAAAGAGGTTCTCTTCCTCTTCATTATGGGAATAAAAATCTACGCCTTTTAATTCAATATCACAGTCATCGATATCATTTGAATCACTGAACTCAATTAGAAAATCTTTTAACTTAAAATGACCAAATCTAGACGAGTGCATTTGAATAAGACTCTGGAGTCTCAATTTTTTTCTGCAGTTAATACCTGTTCAACAGAAATGTTGTAGTTCCCCCCATTCATCTGCCGATATTGGCCAAATCTTCCTTCAATGGGATCACTTTGATACTTTCCAAGCAGCACGTACTTGTCGTGAGCAACACTTAGGCGGTGAATTGTTATATCTTTCAGGGCCTTGGTTGTATGAGACAGGGAACAAAATGTTTCCTCTGACAACTTGCCACTATTTTTTCCTTTATAAGGCAAACTGGTGCGCTTCCATGTTTCCAACCAGGCAACAATTTCGTCTAAATAAACAAGCCTTTCATCTTCAATAGAGTAAAAAGGCATTTCGAAACAATCTAAATGTTCAATCCCTTTTCTAGTGCTTTTGCAATTCACAATTTTCCACCAATTAACTTTAGTACTCAAAAATTCCACCGTTCCTTCAGAATTTTCAATTAGTGCTTTTAAAGCAGCTATATTGGTTTCATTGAAAATTCTGAGGCACAAGGAAACATTTTGTCTTTCAAAATTATTTGGGTTGAGTGCTTTAAATGTAAGCCTTGGAGCATGTTTAACTACAGAGTTCTTTTCTATCTCATAAACCTTAATAATGTCTGAGAAGGAAGCTTTGACCATATCAGATGTATTCTTGATTGAGGGAAACATGAACGTGTTTCCACTAGTCCTTTGGTTAATCCAATTATTCCGTACGGATTTAATAATATGGACCGTATCAAATAAAATGAAAATCTTGCCCTCGTAAGACGGATTTGGGATTGATGTTTGAAGTTTCCCACCACACAAACGTGTCAACATATTTCTGTTAACACGGTTGTTGTCTGTGATTATGGCAACAATGATAAAACCACAATTTTGAATGATTGCAACGACGTTCTGAGTCCATTTAAAGAGTTCTTCGGCAGTGGAGTTGTGGACAGGAAGGAGAGCAGCAACATCTTTGTACGATGAATACACTGAAGTCAACATGAAACTTTGTATGCTGGTAGCACGCTTCAGTTTTTGATTGATACTTATACCACACAGTGCACCTGAAGAGTAGGAGATATGTGGTCGAACAATTATTTCGTCAATCAAAAGATTTACCCGACGGTCAATTTCATTCAATTTTTCGCACTTAGTTTTTAAATAGTTTTGATGCTTGATTTCATCTGATGAGCCTGGTGATGATAGAACAGAAGATAGCCTTCTAAGGTACCTTTCTTTTGGTAAGGTTAAAATCCTTGACGATAGGACTGCACCATAAAACTTTGGGGAAATTGTCCACCAAGAAAAAGCTCAGGAGAGCATCCTAGAACTATATCGTGGAGATGCTTTACTGTCACTTAACATTAGTTGTTCGTACAGGAAACACAGAACTTCGTACAATTCAGGGCCAAAATGTTCAGCATTAGAAGGTGCCACACAAGTTCCAAATAGTACTTTTAAAGAATCAAGTTCATCAACAACACACTCTTGGTTTCCTAACCATGAAATTAGGTTTTCCAGTTGAGAATATCTTTCCACATAAATTTCATTGGTTTTATTTACAGCAAACAAGAACTTCAATTCATTGCACAATTTTTTCCCCCTCAAATACACATGGAGGGCTAGGTTCTTATCTACAGACACACTCCGTGTAATCTGCAAGGGGAGGTGTTGTTCATCTAGCTGATAAAGAGTTAGACGGTTTTCATAACTCAAAGTAAACCACCCTGATTTAGTAATTTTATTTATGTTTTCCACAAGAGAGTTGAATGACGGAATTTTATCCTCCCCAAGAAAATCATTAATTTTCTGTTCATCTCGATCAAAATTTTCTGTTCGCCTTTCATCTGGACATCTGCGGGAACTAGTAGGAACAGCTGCAGACAAGTAGGATGGCAACTCGTTGAAGATGCAAGGAACTGCTCCATCCACAAGCTTGTAGCGAAGTCTTGGGATCACCTTCACCGTTCCATCTGACAATTTAAAGGTATCTTCCTTAATAACTTGGTCGTTTCGGAAATGCTGTATACAGACAACACTTCGAGGACCTGGAGCCCAGTCCTTCCGAGGAATTTTCTTCATCCATTGATCAAATAAGGGGGTTCCTCTCTTTGGAAATTCAAACACCTTTACTCTTTCAGATGACTTATAGTTGGATTTGCAACCAGTAACCGAACATGAAGACGGCATGGCTAAAATAGAAATAAAAAATATATATATTACTATATATTTTTTACTATTTATATTTAAAACTGAAATTTTTGGCACAGCTTTAGTAAGAGTCCTTTACAGAGATCACTGTGGATGAACATGGCAGCCGCTCCTGCTTATACCTATACAAAAAGCTATGTTTGTCCAGTTATTGCCAAGGAGGATTTTTAGTAAAGCTGTGCCAAATTTGTGTTTATTTGAACAGAAGAATAAAACATGCCTTAATTTTGTTGGGATATAAAATTATAGATAGTGAAATGAGAAAAAATTCTGCATAGGAATCCATATTAAAATATCTCGCCAAAAGATGAGAATCTATGAGTGCTCGGTGGTCTTCGAACTTTCATTCCCTACTTTGAGGTGTGGAGTATCTCATGACAGTTCCACTGTGGTTTAGCCCACCAGTGTTCTACATAGCTCTGATCACATGCCATGCTTAGCATAGACAGCCCTACTAGAGTTTGAAGATATGGGTGCTCTCTGCATCTGTAAACCCCCACCCCCAGGCAGAGATGCGAATCTCAAGAATGCCTTGCACTGGTGAGATACATTTCTGGCAAGGCTCATATTGTTAATATTTACCGAAATAATATATTCACCCTATGTGTAATAGCACCTGGAACTTTCTGTTTGAACTGAAAATGATCATGTTTACATGTTTTGTTGTTCATCTAAACTGGGAATTTTTGAAAATCAAAAAAAGAATATAATAATTTTAACTCTCAAAACAATGCAAACAAGTATGTTTTGGAAATTCAGGGTGCCAGTGGAATGCAACTAAACATTTAAAAAAAAAATAAACTTTGTGAATTAATGTTAATTATTTTTACTAATATATTTTTTTAAGTACCAAACAGTACAAACAAGCACTCTTATATAGAGCTAAACGGTATTTAAAAAATAAGTTAGTTACTAATTACTAGCATTTATCTTCACTGTTAAGAGATTTCTATTCGTACCAGTGGATGTTGACAATAGCAGATTTTAAACAGTGATACATATTTAAGTGCGTAAAGCATAACTTAACAAAAATTAATTAATCTCCAATTTTTCTTTACAAAAATTCACAGGTAATCATACCTTTCTTAGCAATTTTTTTAAAAATAAAAATGGGGAAAATATCAACTATTCAACAAGTATCAGCCGTAAGAAACCAACTTAGGCCTATTGAAAATTACTAAATAATAACTCACCTGAATTAAATGAAGAGTATCACCAGCCTCCAGCTATCAGTTGAACCAAAATCTAGTGAACTTGGAAAGCATGTACAAATAATAAACACTTTTAATCAAATGATAATTTTCAAATAACGAATGACGCAGCAACGCACGACCGGTAGTAAACAAAAAAGTCCATCGCGTAACGACTCCAGTCTATGAAGCGCCCTCTGGTTGTACCGGGCCCGATGAGCAACGCAAGTTGCGTCTTTCGCGGCGGCCCCGACTATACACACCTGCACACCTGCGACGATCCGCTACAACTTTGTGGAAACGATACTGGGAAGCGAGGGACCGAATGAGTCCATAGACTTTCCTCTGTTGCCTTTTTTTTATATTGCTTTTGTTGTTTTTTTTGTCTTCAGTTTTGTCTTTTGTACCCGCCATTGGAAAAAAAAAATCTGTCCATTTATTGATAAAAATAAAACCAAGTCGGGTAACAAGTTAATGGTCTGAAAATGCAGTAAGTGGACTTGTTCTGGAGTGATTTTTTAATCTGAATTCATCTAAATTCTATCTCTCATAGACGAATATAGAATAGTAGTTAAATGGCTGAAGTAAAGGTCAGCATAAGGAGGTAAGTAAATCTCTTCATTTGATGTACAAACTGTTAAGTAAAGTAATTTTTTTTCAGTCGTACAGATCAGATCACTGTTGAAACTTACAAGTTTCAGTAAGAAACATTTTTTGGGTGATTTTAAATGTGAAGGTATATGATAAAAACAAAAGAACTACAATTTCTAACAGAACAAATTAGTACCATGAAATGTTATTCAATACTGTTATCCAATGATCCAATGGCTAAAAAGGATTCTACAAGTTTATTGTTCAATTGAAATGTCTTACTAGTTTTTTCACGCTCACTAGTAAACATGGAGCTAAAATCTTTGCCACATGTTTCATATACGAGTCAATTTTACACGAAAATCCATTTGAAAATCTTTCAGTAACATGCAATGAAGTTTCTTTGCAGTCAGGACAAGGAATGTTGTTTAGAAATGTTGACCACATACACTTGCACATTATCACATAATCGCTATCATTTGGTTCGATATTTCTATGTTGATCTGATGTAGATACCAGATTTTCAGGCACCTTTTGATCCCATCTTTTCTTCTGTAGTATGAAAAGATCCAACGGCTTTAGCGTGTATGTTTTAATTTACGTTTTTTATTAAGTGGTTTAAATTTAGAAAAAATTGCACACATTTTCAGCTTGTAAATTAGTGGCAGTTAATGCTTTAAAAAAGTCTTCTGAAGGGGGTAATAAAACAGCATGAATTATTTTCTAAATTTGTTAGTATCAAATTGGTTATTTACACTATATCCATAAATTAGCTGGTTTGCATAGAGACAAACATATCACAATTAATTGAATATTGTTGCTATACATGCAAAGGGGAGTTAATAGTCCAATCATTACATAAATATAGTTTACAAAAATAATATTTCACGTTGTTCAACATTTGAGTATACTGAGAAATATCGTTGAACAATGGATCATAAAAATTTATAATTTTCTCTCTTTATTTACGAATGCTAATAATATGTTTGCTATTTGTAATACATAACCTATTGTAATGCTATTGATAATTAAATCTGTTATTGTAGAATCGATTAAGATAAAACTGTTTTTAATCGTACATGATAAATAAACAAAGGCATCAATAATTACATCAAACACCCATCCCTTGACAAAATCTTTACAGTTTAATTTTACAGTCCTTACTTCATCATCACCAAGAAAAGGATCGATTGATTTTAAAGCAGGTTGATTTCATTTATATATCAATTTTTTTTTAGTACACGTTTTAGTTTCATAGTCTAAATCAGTAAAGGACTTGTTATTAGATATATATGTTGGCTTGTTTACAAGGGATCATGTTTAGGCAAAAATCATCAATATCTTCAGACAACAGAGGCCATATAGAACTTTTTCTAGGGAATATTGTAGTACTTTTATGTTTTGTAACAGTTTTTACCTACAGAGTTGTTTAAAGGATCATAAAATTCCAATGTATACTTTTCCCTATCTAAAATAATTAAATGCCAATACTCTTTGATATTAGCATGCATAAATAGAATCTTGTGTTTGACAATTCCATTAACACAAGGGTCAGGTAATGTTTCAACATTCATGAGGAATAAATAGCACCAACTGCTCCAAAAACGTTTGAAGATCCTACTAAATTTTAAACAAATGCATGAATTATTGAATCATACAACCCCAACTTTTACGAAATTGTACAGAAGCTGATTTTAAAGAGTTTCTTCTTCTATTGCGCTGAAGAGAACCAACGACTTTAGCACATGTATGTTTTAATCTCTACGTTAATAACTTTCAACTCGCACATTGTAACATTATTTTTACCTATTGTTTTAAATTTAGAAAAATTACATGTGCTTTCAGCTGGTAAATTATTTGCAGTTAATACTTTAAAAACGTCTGAGGGGGTCACTGCCTGTAACAAAACAGAATTAATGTATTTTCTAAATTCGTTGGTATCAAATTGCTTATTTACCGCCGTATTCACCGTTAACTGGAGCGGAGAAGGAAACCCGGAGTTCAGTAACCGAAGGTTTGGCAAAAGTTAACCGCCGGTTCAAACTTGGTTTCACCACCCTTTTTTCAACTCCGGTTACTGAACAGTCAGTTACTGTTCGATTCTCATTGGTCAAAACAGACCTCGTGACGATTTGTTATTGTTTATCTGGAACACGCCAATCTATAGACAACGTTGCTATTTCAGTTATTCCTTTTCTATTATTTCATCTTTTCTTAACGTAAAATGGCTCTTCAACCAGGTAGATTGTTTTTTACACAATTTGAAAAGGAACTTCTTTTAGTACTAGCGAAGCCCTAGTTAAATACAATAGAAAATAAAGAGACAGATGGAGTGACAGTTGCTAAAAAGGCTGAAGCCTTTAGAGAAATTGCTAAGCTGTTAAATGACACTGACGGAGTCGCTCCTCGATCAGACAAACAAATCCGTCAGTATTACTTAAACCTAAAAAATAAAAAAAAAGGTAAAAGAGCGACTTGTCTTTGGCAAGAAAGGCGAAAGACTGGAGGAGGTGAAGTGATGTAGCAAGTCGAGCTATCCACTTTGGAAATGCGATTTTTTGCCGAACCGATGCTGACGCTGCCAATGTCTACTTTATGTGACAGTGACACCACCGAAATGGAAATCTTAAATGCAGTAACTAGAAGTTTCACTTACTTATCTATTTTAATTATGCTTGTTCTGGTCAATAAATATTGGGGCTACTAGAGATTGCAACAACAGGGAGACAGCCCCGCAACAAATTTAATTCTATTTAAAAATTAAAGATACTCTGAAAAAGGAGCTTAGTGTTTCTTTTATTTCAGTATTATAGGTTCAGTATTCAGGCAAGAGTGACGCTATGGCCTCACTCACTCTGTGAACCACTCGCGATACAGTGGGCTGGCTGACATCGAACAGATCAGCAATCGCTAATTGCATACATGCAACAGCGTAAAAACGCAGAGCAATTAATATCTGTTCTACTGAGGTCAGAGCATTATTCAAAGTAGTCTTTCTTTCTAATTTTTGATGGATCAAAAGAGTCAACTCCACGACACTTTCTTTGGTGAGGCGAAATCTTCTTCGGAACTCGTAATCGTCCATTTCAATAAATAGGTCTTTTCTTCTTTTTATTTCCTTTTCTATTTTGCATTCCACTTTTTCTATGAAATCTAATTTCTCAATCAGTGAATCTTACTTCAGTTTATCCATTGCAAATATGTAATGGTAATTTTTGTTGACGTCGTGCAAATATCCAAAGCTGTTTGTAGACATACGAAAAATCGTTTACTGCGCATGCACGGTTGAATCTAACCCAACTCGGAGCCAGGTTCAAGTTCCCTAACTCGACCGCGGGTAGTGGACTGAACCTGCGGTTCGTTTGACGGTGAAATGAACTTTTAACTCTGACCTGGGAAAAATCAGTTTTTTTTCTCCTTCGACTGCCGGTTAACTCCTGGTCCAGTTGACGGTAAATACGGCCGTTAGACTAGATCTGTAAATTAATTGATGAGCATAGAAACAAGTAAACGCCACAATTAATCGAATCTTGTTGCAATATATGCGAAAGACAGTTAATATTGCAAACGTCATTTGAATATATTTTGCCTCTTGGCTCAGGCAAGCCTTTTCCAGTTCTGCATTGTTAACTTTTTTTTGTCTTAGCGTTCAAAAACAAGACAACAGCTCAACGGGATCGATAATCTAAAAAAAATTGGACAACGAGGTATGATCTCCGATACAACAACCTTGATGCCAGCATGTAGACGCGAGATTTCCTGAAAAGTATGTTGTATTTCTGAAGAATTTCAGAAACATTACCATAAAGATTGTTAGTTCCCACATAAAACAACGTAATACTTTCAAAATACTAGACCATATAATCGCCAATGATGAGTAGTCTCATTATCCTACTGCGTTCGAGACCCATTTTTTGAAAACAATAAAAAATTATTATTAAAATAATTTTTTACAGTGTATTTGTTAATTTGTTATGGTAAGAGATTCAGTGAGATTATTTGTTACTCGTGATTTGTATATGATTTTTTTCAGTTGCCTTTTCCACAATCGTAGTACGTGTCACTTACATAGTAAATGCTTAATATCTTGCTCAAACTCTCTTTCAAATACACTAAATGTAGTTCGGTCATCATCAGTCATAAAACAATCTACCTTTAAATTCGGAACGCTACACTTGAGACTGAAAGAGGCAAATAATTGTATCAGAATTTAAGGAATTGGTGATAAAATGGACAACAGGATAACCATGGACAAATTAATCAGAGACTATAAAATTAAGTAAAACTTGTATTGATTCGTTTTGTGTGTTGAATCAATGCATAATGCCCTAGAGCAAGACTTGGCCATCATGTCTTTTTGTTCTTTTGTTTGAAAGCCTAAAGCAAAATAAGAACAACTATTATGTAAAAATTCTAAATCAGAAGGACCATACAGGGTATAGGAACCTTGAGGTTTAAAAATTAACACTGGGTCATAATCCTCAATCGTAAGCTCCGCAACAAGAGCAGCCACAGAAATCGCATCATTTTTAGGCTGCTGTGCTCTACGCATGTATCGTGAATAGGCCTGGATTGATTTACGTGAAAGGAACATTTCTTTCACAGAAAAATATTCTCTGCAGTCACGATTTCCCAAACCATCCCTTAAAAAGTAATTGAATTTTACGAACTGGAATAGAAAACAACAAATTGGATTTAATTAGATCTCTAACACTTTGTTTCATAGGTTGATATTTACAATTTTCAATTTTAAGAGAGAGAGAATGATCAAGTCTTTTTGCTCACAGACACAATTCCAAACTGGACAGTTTAATTGAGGCAATGTACCTTTTAAATTTCTACGGTAAGTTTTTCTGGAGATATCAAGCCTAGATAAAATGTAACATTAAATTGACAAGAGTAATAATAGAAAACTTTGGAACAACGTAGTTTACTTCCTCTTGTTTTCTTAAAGGATGTAACACACACACACACACTGGAAATGATAGAGTACGTTGAGCATAAATGCATCGCATAAGGAATTCATCAGTGGTCAATCGTTGATACACTGGCAATATTTGTGCAACATTTTCAGTTAGTTTTGATTTCATGGCACTGAGTTTTTTTGTATTTTAGATGACATAGCTCTGATAGAAGCACCATAAAGAAATTCCTTGTGGGCATTTGCTATGCTGTGGTTTGTTGTCTGGACATGCAGTAGTACAAAGTTGCGAAAAATTTGCACGCACTGTCCGCTCCTGTGAAATGCTCCATACCGACTGAATTCCCAAGGGCGCGGCTGGTTTTAGAAGACATTGTTGGAGAGAATCCTCATCCAAATATTTTTGGCTTTTTACATGACATTTTTGGGTTCATCCATCACATATAATTTTTTATAGTATTCATTTTATTATACGACATGATTAATTCCATTTTATTACTATATTATGTATCTGATTTATTATATCTTGAGTTTGGCATAATATGTCCCAAGAGACTAAGAGAATATGACTCAATGCCACAAAGCCATATCCAATCCAATGAGGTTAATACCCATATGGCAAGGTAGACATGTCACTCTTAAGTACTCTTTTATTATACACTAAATTATACGTTTAAATTGCCTCTGACGATCTTGCATGGGTTGTACAGAAGGATTGCTGTAGTTGGATCCATGCTAACTACAAGATTTTTGACCGTGTCAAAATTCAATAGCTGTGCATTTCGGAAGTTTAATGTAAAACCACGCATTTTACAGGAGGTTTCGCCTTTCTCCGTGCTATAGGCGTAATTCTTGGGTCCACCTAAAATATAAAAATACATAATTATAAGAATTTTTTTAATCTTCTAAATGTTATAATTATTTCTCTAAATATTGCATAAATCACAGATAGCTATCAATTAAAATATTGATAATAATTTCAATTAGTTTAATCATAATTATAATAAAAAGAATATTACCAGACACGAAAGTAGTGATAAAATCACCACTTAGTTAATCGGTAAAATCGCCTAGGAAATTTCCAAGTGCTGGATCATTCACTCCATCACTGTTCACGATGAAATCTGTGTCGTGGTATAGGACTGTCCGACCCAGCTTTGCCATTTCGGAAAAAAAGCTTCATCCGGGCCCATGCCGTTGTAAAGGCCGCTAAAAATATGTTGGTTACTTTATCTTGGGGAACAAAATCTTTAATTAGGTCCCAATGAATGGTAGCCGTTCCTGTTGTCGGAAAGTATATGTCTTTTATCTGAAATAAAAAAAAATTATAAAATTTGCATTTCAAATTTGTTTAAATGTATTATTTTTTACATAAAGGTTTTGTACATTTTTCTTCGGATCACAGACGTCATCTTGAAAGTTTTATTTCGGAAGTATAAGCTAAAACCACGCATTTTACAGTAGGTTTAGCCTTTCTCTGTGCTATTGGCGTAATTCTTGGGTCCACCTAAAGTATAAAAATACATAATTGTAAGAATTTTTTTATTCTTATTGTGATAAAATCACCACTTAGTTAATCGGTAAATTCCCAAGTGGTGGAGACTTAAACATTTTAATTCTTTTACTTTGGTTTTAGAAGACATGATTGGAGAGAATCCTCATCCAAATATTTTTAACTTCTTACATGACATTTTGGGTTCATATATCACATATAACTTTATATAGTATTCATTTTACTAAGCTTTTTACAAGACATTGGTTTTATCCATCACGTATAATTTTATATAGTATTTACTCATTATGTTTTGACATATCTGATATTTTTATCTTGAGTTTGGCATAATATGTCCCAAGAGGACTCAATGCCACAAAACCAAATCCAATCCAATCCCAAGTGGTGGATCATTCACTCCATATTTTCCTCGCTTCTCGATGACCTTGGTCACCCCGTCCGAGGTTTGCTCATCGTCTATCCAGTCACTTCAATTTTTTGTAACCATGTTTTAACGAGTTGAGTAGTCGGCGCTTCATTTAAGTGACGCAATCGATAAAAATGATTAAGGCTGGTTGCTTACGGTGTTCGAAGAGACAATGACTTATTACGATTCATAAACCCTCTACCATTCATACCCAGCACATCCTTTTTCCATGATTCAGGGATCTTTTTTTCATTTTTTACTGCATACTAGAATGCTAACTTCCTTAAATGCATAGGGGTAAGTCCAGGATGTAATTTACTTGATGTTTTCAAATATTCGCATAAAGCATCTTTAATAGAAAACACTCGAAAGTGTTTGTAGTTAGGGTTCATAAATAATGTCGCCCACCTGCATTTTTTGTTTTCTCGCAACGTTTTAATGTCATTAATGCCAAATGTTCACATTGATATTTTCATGGGCTTAACACCGTCTTTTCGCTTACAAAAACGTGGAATGCCTTCACCAAGATGTCACATAGGCTCTCCTCACTCAAGAAATTTGAAAATAATTTCATGCCTCAGTATACCGTGAGGGTAAGAATCAAAAACAGTCGAGAGAAAACTAAATGGATCTATCTAAAAACAATGATACCATCAGCCACTCCAACAACGCACCATCAGGACCTGCAATGATACAAACAAATAGTGACCAAAAGGGTTGAAAAACAAAAGTATAAATTGTAATATGCTATGTAGAGGGAAAAAAAATTGACCAAGATGTACTTAGAGTGACACACAAATTTTTAAAAGATTAACATTTCTCACTCAGCATTTTAAATGAATTTAAATTTTTACAACTTCCGTTTTCATTGCAAAATAGTTGATATTTGCATAATAACAATTAAAACTCGTACATAAATTTTTCATAATTTCAAAATTCAGAATGCTTGCTTATGAATGGTTACTGGTTGATTTTGGTACAATGTCCATTGGCTCCTTAATAAAATTTGTTAAAACATAATGTGTAATCTATGAAGATTGAGAAAAAAGGTTAGACACGATACCAGACGACAAGAAAGACAATCCGCGATGACAGGAACAAAAAGAAGATAAGACATAACAATAGACACCTAAAGCGCGACTATAGGAAAACAAGATGCAACATTAGCCTCGGAAAGGCAAACGTTATCCTTGAACCATTCGTCGATACAAAACACTGGACACGACATTGACATCTAAAAAGTAAACATTACGTACGTCGATACAAATACTGGACGCGACATTTGACTTCTATATGTGAATTTCAATTCCTAGGGTCATGACTATCTGAGAAAGCAAAACCCCTAACCTCGTAGGTATATAAAGATACCACGCCCCCAGGGGCATTCCTTCTTTAGGTTTGTACGGGCTTCACGACCCCGGGGTACCTGAGTGATCTTCCCTCCCTTTCGTTCTGCTTCTCCTCTACCCGTAGCTTTTTGCTTTTTCTTCCTCCCTCGTTGTGGTTGCCTTTTCGGAGGTGAGGGCTCCCCTTGAGCAGCTTTTCGCCAGTCTGTGCCTTTAGCTCCTCTTGGGGATTATATCACCCACGTGTTTGCCGTGCGTGGAGACCTGTGTCTTCGGAAAGGGAGATCCTGGTGATTGAGGGACAACATAACGCCCCAATACATTGCTTCGGCTCCTGCTTCGGACAAACAGGAGGTGTACTATGGTCCCAGTACATTAATCGGCTGGTGGGAATACCCTGCTTGGGCTAAGGACCCGCTCACCAACTAGCTCCTTAGGGCAGTCATAGAGGTGAGTTGGGTTCGTATAGTCCCTGGTTAGCACCGGTACATTAACCTGTATCCCCTCGTTGGACTCCATGGTGGGTGGTGCCGCCGGGGACTGAAAATCTTTTTTTTCAAACATGGAAAACCAAACCTCAACTTCTCCTTCAGTGGAGCACCAATCTAATAAAAATAATGATTACAATTTAACGATACAAAAATTTTTCATAATGAAACAACGGAAATCTAAAAAACATATCTGCTATTCTACTACACAAAACAATATTAGGAATGGTCGGAGACACAAAAACCATAAAAAAAACCCTTGCAGGAGATGTACTCATTGAAGTTTCTAATAAATCAAAGGCTTTAAATATACAAAAAATAAAATCCGTCGGTTCAATAGAAGTGACAGTTACACCCCACAAAACTCTAAATTCATCCCGAGGCGTAATTTCGGAAGCTGATCTAGTACACGATACCGAACAAGACATCTTAGAATCACTCTCCCAACAATCTGTAATTAATGTCAGAAGAATAACTATTCAAAGAAATGGCCAAAAAATACCCACCAAACATATAATAATAACTTTCAATACACCCACCATACCAAAACATGTAAAAATAGCCTATATCAATTGTCCAGTTCGACCTTTCATACCAAACCCAGTTCGATGTTTTAAATGTCAGATTCGGCCACTCTTTCCTTGCTTGCCGTGGCAAAGAAACCTGCGCAAAATGCTGTAGTACAGAACATATGACCGTTGTCTGTACTACATCATCCCTTTGCTGTGTAAACTGCAAAGGTGACCATCCAGCTTTTGCCAGGTCTTGTCCTAAATTCCAAACAGAAAAAGAAATTCAAACCATTAAAGTTCAACAAAACATTTCATTTCCGGAGGCCCGTAAAATTGTTAATGATCGCACCCCGAAACCTGGAATATCTTACTCTTCAATAGTTAAAAAAACCTTCAAAACTAACTCTACTCAAACCGATGTAACTATATTTAAAACATCTGACCATCATAAAACTTCATTGAACCAACCTTTAACGCCTTCTTTCTCTAAAGCATCAGCTACAACATCAACAAATACAAAAATCATAAACCAACCAAATCGACCTAAAAATACTTCTTTAAAAAGAGCCATATCAACTGAACAAAACAACATTAAAATTCCAAAAAGTTCTTCTCAAACCTCTCTTCAGCCCGACGTTTCATCCAAAAACTTTATACCTAATCCTTCTACCAGTGACCTCATTAATCTTTATAACTCAGAAAGCGATATTTCATCTGTAGAAGATGAGGACTTGGAGACTTCGCCACTGAAGCCCAAGAAGGATCCTCGGCAAGACAAACATCGTCCTAGGACGAGAAACCACAAGTAGTTTTCCTTTTCTTTTATACTTTATTTTAATGGCTTCCTTTCTTTCCTGGAACTGCCGGGGTTTTCGTCAAAAAATTGATGATGTCAAACACATCATAAACAATCACAAGCCAGCTGCAATCGCCCTCCAGGAGACGTATTTAAGAAGCAATGATTCCACCAACATTCACTATTTCACTCTATTTAGAAAAGATTACGATGATGGCCAGAGAGCATGTGGGGGTGTTGCATTGCTTACCTCCCATGACTTTCCAGTAACTCAAATTAACCTAAAAACAAATCTGCAGGCTCTTGCTGTTAGACTTCATGTCAATATTTTGATAACAATATGCAATTTATACTTACCTCCTACCACCCATATTGCCACTTCTGACTTAAATAATTTAATAGATCAACTTCCGAAACCATTCATCATACTTGGTGACCTAAATGGCCATCATATTCTCTGGGGCAGTTCAGATATTAATCATAGAGGGAAACAAATTGAAAAAGTAATAACAGGTAATGATTTATGTATTATGAATGACGGCCAATCTACTTACTTTCACTCACCTTCACTTACTTACCATTCAATAGATCTGGCAATTTGCACTCCTTCAATTTTACCATTTTGGACTTTTTCTGTAGATCCTTACCTTTACAATAGCGACCATTATCTAATTAAACTTAAATATGAAGGCCAATACCAACCTCACACTGACAGCCAATCCAAATATATTTTTGAAACTGCCAACTGGCCACTCTTTACTAGCCTCGCAGATATTACTAACACGGGAGAAACTGATGACATCGATGCAGTTACTAATAAAATAACAAATATAATTATTGCTAGTGCTGACGCTTCCATTAAAAAAGTTATTAATGCCCCTAAAAAACAAAAGAAGCCTTGGTGGAATGACGATTGTAGCGATGCTTACCGTAAACAAAGGAAGTCCTGGAATATCTTCAATAGATATCCAACCAGAGAAAACTTTATTATTTACAAAAAAACAAAAGCGGCATTTCGAAAAATACAACGACGTAGTAAGAGGGATTCTTGGATAAATTATGTCAATAGTATAAATAATAAGACCACCAGTAAACAATTATGGAGCAGAATTAAAAGAATTTCCGGTGTTTACCCCAATAAACAAATTCCTATTCTTGAAAATAATAATGTAATACTATCGGCACCCAAAGACATAGCAAACACTATAGGTTCATGCCTTTCCGAAATATCCAGCTCCAATAACTACTCTGAAAGTTTTAAAAAGATTAAAATTGCATCTGAAAAGAATAAAGTTAATTTCAGTTCAAACCGTATATTATCATATAATTGTGATTTTACTTTTTCCGAATTGACAAAGGCTTTATCCTTAGTTCACAAATCAACCCCTGGCCCAGATAATATTATTTACATCATGCTCAAACATCTATCCAATAGTTCTTTAAATTATCTCCTGAAATTTTATAACAGAATTTGGACCGAGCACACTTTTCCGCAGTCATGGCGATATGCTACTATAATACCCATACTGAAACCGAACAAAGACCCCAAGAATCCTTCGAACTACCGTCCAATAGCCTTGACAAGCTGCGTATGCAAAGTTCTCGAAAAGATGGTCAACGCAAGGCTAATGTATATTTTAGAAAAAGATAAATGTCTCTCCCCTCTTCAAAGTGGCTTCAGAAAAAACCGTTCTACTATTGACAATCTTGTTGCTTTCGAATCTGTAATCAGAAATGCATTTGTAGAAAATAAACATCTGGTCTCAATTTTCTTCGACATCGAAAAAGCTTATGATCGAACGTGGAGACATGGAATTTTAAAAGACATTTTTAAAAATGACATAAGAGGAAATCTGCCTATTTTTATCCAAAATTTTTTAGAAAAAAGATATTTTAAAGTACGGATTGGATCAATTTTTTCAGATGTTTTTATTCAAGAGGAGGGAGTACCACAAGGCAGTGTTTTAAGTGTTACTTTATTTATTTTAAAAATTAATGATATTGTTTCTCAATTGCCGCCATCAGTTAAAGGTCTTATTTACGTTGACGATCTGCAAATTTCATGCGCAGCTAAAGACATTCGTTTAGTAGAGAGACAACTTCAACAGGCAGTAAATAAAATCACACATTGGACTAATGAAAATGGTTTCAGTTTTTCATCTTCTAAAACCGCTTGTGTTCATTTTTTGCAAAAAGCGTAATTTTCATCTTGACCCTGAAATATTTTTCAAAGATATTTTAATTAATGTTGTGGACAATTTTAAATTTTTAGGTATTACATTTGACAAGAAGTTGACTTTTCAACCGCATATTTTAAATCTACGCAAACGTTGCGAAAAGGCCCTCAACATATTAAGAGTTTTATCGAAATTATCATGGGGATCTGATCGTACTTGTCTTTTGAAAATATATAGAACCTTAATACGATCAAAGTTAGATTACGGCTGCGTGGTGTATGGTTCAGCAAGAAAATCTGCTCTTCAAACCCTGAACACTATTCACCACACAGCTTTACGTTTATGTTCTGGTGCCTTCAGGACTTCACCCGTAAGCAGCTTATATGTGGACAATTTTGAACCTTCTCTGGACTTAAGGCGACATTTGTTGTCCTTGGAATATTATTTTAGAATATCCTCAATCCCTCATCACCCATTGCATACCATTCATCACAGTCCGTATTTAAAACGCCTCTATCAAGCTAAAACATCCTTCATCCCTACATTTCACTTAAGAATGCTGGATTTGATGAACGGATCCGAACTTTGTTCACTTGACGTCACCCAGAAAAAACTTTATTTTTTCTCTCCTTGGTTTAATCATTATTTTGAATTTCAAAACCCGTTCCAAAATTTTAATAAAGCAGATACCTCTGATATTATTTACAAACAGCTTTTTCAAAACCATATAGAAAAATACACAAATTTTATACAAGTTTACACGGACGGATCGAAAAGGGCAAACTATGTTGGTGCTGCGTTCACTATTAATGATTCCATTCACAGTTTTAAACTTCATTCTTCATGTTCTGTTTTTACTGCTGAAATAATGGCCATTTTTAAAGCATTAGAAAATATATCGGATCATTGTCATAAAAAATGTATCATTTTCACAGACTCATTAAGCGTTTTACAATCATTGAAACATCCTGATCATGACAGTCATCCCATTGTTTTAGAGTCATTAAAAATAATTTATCATCTCTCAGCCAAAAATTTTAATATAATATTTTGTTGGATTCCATCTCATGTTGGTATAGCAGGAAACGAGACTGTCGACAAAGCCGCCAAATCGGCTGTAAATAACATTGACCATACCATTCCTTATCGCGACTTAAAATCATTCATTTACAAATTTTTAGAAACAAAGTGGCAGAACGATTGGAACGAACAAACGGAGAACAAACTCCATGCTTTTAAACCAAATATTATTCCATGGAAATCATTACCTTTTAGAAGACAAAATGTTATATTAACACGACTCCGTATTGGACATACTCGAATCACCCATAGACACCTCCTCCTCGGAGAAGATCATCCCATTTGTAACTACTGCATCTGCCCATTAACCGTAAAACATATTTTAATAGAATGTTCTCATTTTAACAGTCAACGACTTAAACATTTTAATTCTTATACCTTGGTTTTAGATGACATGATCGGAGAGAATCCTCATCCAAATATTTTTAGCTTTTTACATGACATTGGTTTTATCCATCACATATAATTGTATATAGTATTCATTCATAATGTTTTGACTCATTTCACTTTCTTACAATATTATATATCTGGTTTTTTATCTTGAGTTTGGCATAATATGTCCCATGAGGACTCAATGCCATAAAATCATATCCAATCCAATAAAGATACCACACATCTCAAAACCAGAAAGAAAAAAATACGTAAAACGTAAATTATTGCACACAAATTTTTCCATTCTGTCTTGGACAGGACTGACATTAATTATGTTAATTTCATGTATTATTAATTTTGTTAATTAACATTTTAGTTTCACATAACAAGAAAATTCGTGACACATTCATGTTTCACGTGTGTTCATAGCCGAATACACCTTAGCCAATTAACAAGAAAAACAGACACTTGCAGCACATAATACACCTACGTGTTACTCGTAGCTGGTTTTAGCCAAGAATTCCTACGCCATCCATCAAGAAAAAATATCTGCAGTGTTGAAAGAATATTCACATAACCTGCTTTTAATTGGCAGACGTTTGCTCCAAAACAAGACCAAAACATTGCAAAACTTTTGCAGCATGCACAAGACAAAGACACCAACCATTGTTTCTCTAAATTTTAAGCAACACCCAAAACAGTAAGGCGCAACTTACTAACTCATTTATGAGTCTTATCTAATTTATACAATCAACATCACATATTGATGAGGTTGCCTTATAATTTTAAGTAACCATTTTCGCAAAGTATTTGCTCTGTGATACTTACTAAAATAACATCTAATACATTAACCAAGAAAAATAATTGTACAACTTAGGACTCAAAAATGTCCTTTTTTCATTATAAACAGACATGTCCACACTCAAAGACTAAGATATATTTACAAATTCCAAATCAAATCCCCATTACACTCCCATCAATAGGTTTTTAGACATTGTAAACAAAGTGGACCATACATCAGAACTCAAATACGCAACAAATTTAAAATAGAATGCTCAGATTAGGATTAAATATTAATTTTTTTTTCATTTGTAAACATAGTATATTGATTTCTGGAATAAATTATAGGCAATGAAGGTAGATTCACAAGTGAAAGTTTGCTCCGACGCCAGCGTATATAACTGGAACGCACAAAAACAGTATAAATCACAACCATTGACAGAATGAACTCCAGAAAAAAAAATTACAATTTACAAACACCTGCAGAAATGTTTGCAACGTGTGATCATAATGATAGAATATGAATTGAATAATTCATTGAATTGAAAAAATCGGTGCCATATTATCGTATGAACATGGGATAGATGCGGTATTAAAATTTAATTAATACTATTATAATTTAATTTGGAATTATATATAAAATTTGCGTTTGCCTAAAAGGAATGATCGATAGTGGTACATTTGATGTGTAAACAAAAATCGAAGCGTCCTTTTGTGTAGATATTTTTGCAGAGTGATAATTACCTAGGAATAAAAGAAAATCAACATAAGTTTCCTTTTGCAGAGATGAGTTGAGAGAAAGCCTGCCTAATGTGCTCGGAAACGTTTCTTCCTTCCCTCTGTCATGTTTAGTTGTAGTTTTTCCTTCTCAATCTGCCGAGATCCCCAAGAAGAGAACCAGAGTGGCATCTTTATGGGTTGGTTTTTCACAGCTATTCGGACAGGCACAGCTCACTGACTCGCCTCTGCATTGGACCATACAAGATTTACTCATCGTCATTTATTACTTGGAGAAAATGCTCCTTCGTGCCATTCTTGCTTTACACCTTTTACCGTTCATTACATTTTAATAGTTTGGCCTGAATTTAATCATCATCGTCGCAGATATTTTAACAGCTCTATTTTAACTATGCAGGATTTGATAGCGGAAAACCCACACCCGAATCGTTTCCCTTTTTTAAATACAATTGGTTTTTTAAATGCTATTTAAATGTATATATATTTTACACATCATGAATTTTACACTTTATTGCGATAAACTCCTTGCACTAGATTCTTTTAAACACTACTTTTTAATATTTCTAAACATATAAAGTATGTATATACTAATCTTATTATTTTACCTTGCGTTTGGCGCAGCTAGTCCTTTTTTGGTCCTTGCGCCATAAAACCCAACTATCAATCGGACATGCCGCTCCCTTTTCGTACCCGTACCCTGGGTTCAGCGACTTGTTAACGGCTTTTTGTGGGGGTTATGCGTCCATTGCAGACCGAGACTGCAAAGGTTGTGTCCACGGGGTAGACGTACACTGATATAGGTCAGTTTGACTGTGCTGATAAGTACAGCTATATTTAAAATAAAATGTGCAATGTCACAAAGATTTTGAGGGAGCTAAATCATGAGAATAGTGTGATTGTTTCAGCCCTTCATATTATAATGGGATCATGGGGATCTGATCGTCCATGCCTTTTTAAATTTTTTAGAGCCCTAATACGATCAAAGTTAGATTCCGGCTGCGTTGTGTTTGGCTCCGCAAGAAAATCTGCTCTTCAAACTCTGAACACTCTCCACCACACAGCTTTGCGTTTATGTACTGGTGCCTTTAGAACTTCACCCGTAAGCAACTTATATGTGGACGCTTTTGAACGCTATCTGGACTTAAGGCGATAGTTGTTGTCCTTAGAATATTATTTTAGAATTTCTTCAATCCCTCATTATGTTCATCTTGAACCACTTTTTTTTTTAATCTATGAAACATGTTTTAACAGAATGTCCCAACTTTAATTATAAGAGACAAAACCGATTTGGAGCTTTTCACCCAACTCTGAAGGACCTGTTGATGGATCCGTCTCATAAAAATTTATTAATATTCTTCTCCGACATTGGTTTTATAAACTGTATATAGATTTTAAAATTTATGACAAAGAATTCTTTGTCATAAAAATTATGACAAAGAATGAAAGAAAACATACATTTTTAGTTACGTAATGTGAATATACATTTTTCAGTTACAACGAATAGACTTTTCACTGTGATAAAGGATCTTCTCCACTGCCTTTTTGACTTCTTCAGTCCCCCAAGTCCCCACTAACGATCTTTCTTCATCTGAATGAGTGCAGGGAGTCTGTTGTGTAATGTGTTTCAACACGCACAGCACAGTGGAAACATCAACTTTCCGTTACATCTATACGGCAGAACCGGATGATAAAGTTCTTTGGGTGGCAGAATCCTGCATCGTATAAAACCGAAGTAATCGGTAACATTTTTGAAATTCTCGGTAATGATCTTCGGATGACCAACTGGATATCTGATTTAAAAAATGAAAAACATTTTAAGTTTTAAGAAACATTTACACAGAAATCATATTGACGACAATTTCATCAGAATATTTACCTACAATACTTGTTACACCATGGATACCAACTTGTGAAATCAATTTACTTCGCCTTACCATCGTGATTTACTTTAACTGCATTCGTCCTACCACCGAAAAAGGCATCACTTTAATTCAAACGATCAGTAATACTGTGTGTTTTCAAGAAGTCTTTCTGCCCCCAGGGGCATTCCTTCTTTAGGTTTGTACGGGCTTCACAACCCCGGGGTACCTGAGTGATCTTCCCTCCCTCCCTTTCGTTCTTCTCCTCTACCCTTTGCATTTTGCTTTTTCTTCCTCCCTCGTTGTGGTTGCCTCTTCGGAGGTGAGGGCTCCCCTTGAGAAGCTTTTCGCCAGTCTGTGCATTTAGCTCCTCTTGGGGATTATATCACCCACGTGTTTGCCGTGCGTGGAGACCTGTGTCTTCGGAAAGGGAGATCCTGGTGATTGAGGGACAACATAACGCCCCAATACATTGCTTCGGCTCCTGCTTCGGATAAACAGGAAGTGTACTTTGGTCCCAGTACATTAATCGGCTGGTGGGTATATCCTGCTAGGATTAAGGACCTGCTCACCAACTAGCTCCTTAGGGCAGTCATAGAGGTGAGTTGGGTCCGTATAGTCCCTGGCTAGCACCGGTACAGGAACCTGTATCCCCTCGTTGGACTCCATGGTGGGTGGTGCCGCCGGGGACTGAACATCTATTTTTCAAACATGGATACCCAAAATTCAACTTCTCCTTCAGTGGAGCAAATCTTAAATAAAAATATTACAAACAACATACCAGAGCAAAAATTTTTCATTATGAAAAGTAACGAGGGCAACTTAAAAAACATATCAGCTATTTTACTTCATAAAACAATATTGGGAATGGTAGGCGATACAAAAAATATAAAAAAAACCCTAGCAGGAGATGTACTTATAGAAGTATCAAATAAAACACAGGCTATTAGCATTCAAAAAATAAAATTTGTCGGTCCTATAGCAGTAAGTGTAACACCCCATAAATCTTTAAATTCTTCTAGAGGCGTGATTTCCGAATCCGATTTGACTCATGATACTGAACTAGACATTCTAGAATCCTTGTCCGATCAAAATGTAAGTAATGTAAAAAGAATCCTTATCACAAGAAATGGTCAACGAATACCCACCAAACATTTAATCTTAACTTTTAATACACCGACTATACCAAAACACGTAAAAATAGCTTATATGAATTGCCCAGTTCGACCTTTCATTCCTAACCCTGTCCGTTGTTTTAAATGTCAAAGATTCGGCCACTCTTTCCTTGCTTGCCGTGGCAAAGAGACATGCGCTAAGTGTTCTAGTACAGAACACAAAACCGATGTCTGTACGTCACCATCCCTCTGCTGTGCGAATTGCTCAGGTGATCATCCATCTTACGCCAAGTCCTGCCCTAAGTTTCAAACAGAGAAAGAAATCCAGACAATAAAAGTACAACAAAACATTTCATTTCCGGAGGCACGAAAAATTGTTAATGATCGCACCCCTAAACCTGGAATATCTTACTCTACAATAGTAAAAAAAACTTTCAAAACTAACGGAACTCAAACCGATGTAACTATTTTTAAGCCATCTGCCCAACATAAAACTTCAATGAACCAACCTATAACGCCTCTTTTTTCTAAAGCATCAGCTACAACCTCAACAAATACAAAACACATAAATCAACCAAATCGATCTATAAATACTTCTTTAAAAAGAGCCATATCATCTGAACAAAGTAATATCAAAATAGCTAAAAGTACTTCTCAAACCTCTCTTCAGCCTGATGTTACATCCAGAAACTTGATAACTAATCCTTCCACCAACGACCTCATAAATCTGTATAACACTGAAAGCGATATTTCATCTGTAGAGAGTGATGGCTTGGAGAGTTCGCCACCCAAGTCCAAGAAGGATCTTCGGCAAGACAGATCTCGTCCTAGAACGAGAAAACACAAGTAGTTTCTTCTTTTCTTTTAACCTTTATTTTTATGGCTTCCTTTCTTTCCTGGAACTGCCGGGGTTTTCGACAAAAAATTGACGATTTAAAAGATATCATAAATAAACACAAGCCAGCTGCAATCGCACTACAAGAGACATATTTAAGAAACAATGATTCCACCAACATACGTCATTTCAGTATATTCAGAAAAGATTACGATGATGGCCAAAGAGCATGTGGAGGTGTTGCATTGCTTACCTCCCATGACTTACCAGTCACCCAAATTGACCTTACAACAAATCTCCAAGCTGTTGCAGTCAGACTTCATGTCAATACTTTAATAACAATATGCAATTTATACCTTCCTCCTAATACCCATATCGCCACGTTTGACTTAAATAATTTGTTAGATCAACTTCCGCAACCATTCATTCTTTTTGGTGACCTAAATGGCCATCATATTCTCTGGGGCAGTTCAGACATTAATCGTAGAGGCAAGCAAATTGAAAAATTAATAACAGACAATGATTTATGTGTTATGAATAACGGCCAACCTACTTACTTTCACTCACCTTCACTCACTTACCATTCAATAGATCTGGCAATTTGCACTCCTTCAATTTTACCATTTTGGACCTTTTCTGTGGATCCTTACCTTTACAATAGCGACCATTATCCTATTAAACTAAAATATGCAGGCCAAAATCAACCTCACACTGACAGCCAATCCAGATATATTTTTGAAACTGCTAACTGGCCACTTTTTACTAGCCTTGCTGATATTTCTAACACGATAGAAATTGATGACATCGATGAAGTAACTGTAAAAATAACAGATATAATTATAACAAGTGCTGATGCTTCCATTAAAAAAGTTAATTATAAGCCCAAAAAACAAAAGAAACCTTGGTGGAATGAGGATTGTAGCTATGCTTATCGAGAACAGAGGAAAGCCTGGAATATCTTCAATAGATATCCAACAAGAGAAAATTTTATTAACTATAAAAAAACAAAAGCGGCCTTTCGAAAAATTCAACGACTTAGTAAGAGGGATTCTTGGATAAATTATGTCAATAGTATCAATAGTAAGACCACAAGTAAGCAACTATGGAACAGGATTAAACGAATTTCCGGTGTTTACCCCAATAGACAAATTCCTATTCTAGAACATAACAATCAAATATTATCGGCACCCAAAGACATAGCAAACACAATTGCTTCATGTCTTTCCGAAATATCCAGCTCCAACAACTACAATGAAAGTTTTAAGAAAATTAAAGTCGCATCTGAAAAGAATAAAGTTAATTTTACCTCAAACCGTATACTATCTTATAATTGTGATTTTACTTTTTATGAATTGACAAAGGCTTTATCCTTAGTTCACAAATCAACTCCTGGCCCAGATAATATTAGTTACGTTATGCTCAGACATCTCTCAAATAGTTCTCTAAATAATCTCCTGAAATTTTATAACAGAATTTGGAACGAGCACACTTTTCCGCAGTCATGGAGATATGCTACCATAATACCCATCCTCAAACCGAATAAAGACTCCAAGAACCCCTCGAACTACCGTCCAATAGCCCTGACAAGCTGCTTATGCAAAATTTTGGAAAAAATGGTCAACGCAAGGCTAACGTATATCTTAGAAAAAGACAAATGTCTCTCTCCACTCCAAAGTGGTTTCAGAAAAAGTAGATCCACTATTGACAATCTTGTCGCTCTCGAGACGGAAATAAGAAACGCATTTGTCCAAAATAAGCATCTCGTATCTATTTTTTTCGATATAGAAAAGGCCTATGACCGAACATGGAGACATGGGATTTTAAGGGATATTTTTAATAATGACATAAGAGGAAATCTGCCTATTTTTATACAAAAATTTTTAGAGAAAAGATATTTTAAGGTTAGAATTGGATTTATTTTCTCGGATATTTTTATTCAAGAGGAGGGAGTGCCACAGGGCAGTGTTTTAAGTGTAACTTTATTTATTTTAAAAATTAACAACATTGTTTCTCAATTGCCTCCATCAGTTAAGGGTCTTATATACGTTGACGACCTGCAGATTTCATGCGCAGCTAAAGACATTCGTTTAATAGAGAGACAACTTCAACAGGCTGTTAACAAAATCACTCATTGGACTAACGAAAATGGTTTCAGTTTCTCACCTTCAAAAACCGCGTGTGTTCATTTTTGTAAAAAACGAAATCTTCATCTTGACCCTGAAATATTTTTCAAAGATATTTTAATTAATGTTGTGGACAATTTTAAATTTTTAGGTATCATATTTGACAAGAAGTTGACTTTTCAACCGCATATTTTAAATCTACGCAAACGTTGCGAAAAGGCCCTCAACATATTAAGAGTTTTATCTAAGTTATCATGGGGATCAGATCGGAATTGTCTTTTAAAAATATATAGAGCATTAATACGATCAAAATTAGATTACGGCTGCGTGGTGTATGGTTCAGCAAGGAAATCTGCTCTTCAAACCCTGAACACTATCCACCACACAGCTTTACGTTTATGTTCGGGTGCCTTTCGGACTTCACCCGTAAGCAGCTTGTACGTAGAATCTTTTGAACCTTCTCTGGAATTAAGACGACAGTTGTTATCACTGGAATATTATTTTAGAATTACCTCAACCCCTCATCACCCATTGCATACCATTCATCACAGTCCATATTTAAAACGCCTCTATCTAGCAAAAACATCCTTCATTCCTACATTCCACTTAAGAATGCTTGATTTAATGAACGGATCCGAAATTTCTGCACTTGACGTCACTCAGAAAAAACTGTATTCATTCTCTCCTTGGTTTAATCATTATTTTGAATTTCAAAACCCATTCCAATATTTCAATAAAGCGGACACTTCTGATGTTATATATAAACAACTTTTTCAAAACCATATAGAAAAATACACAAATTTTATACAAGTTTACACGGACGGATCGAAAAGGGCAAACTATGTTGGAGCTGCGTTCACTATTAATCAGTCTGTTATCGGTTTTAAACTTCATTCTTCATGTTCTGTTTTTACCTCTGAAATCATGGCCATATATAAAGCATTGGAATACATATCTGATCATTGTCATAAAAACTGTATCATTTTCACAGATTCATTAAGTGTTTTAAAGTCATTGAAACATCCTGATCATGACAGTCATCCCATTGTTTTAGAGTCATTGAAAAGAATTTATCATCTTTCATCCAAGGGTTTTGACTTAATATTTTGTTGGATTCCATCTCACGTTGGAATAACAGGAAATGAGATTGTCGACAAAGCCGCCAAATCGGCCGTAACTAATATTAATCATACCATTCCTTATCGCGACTTAAAATCATTAATTTACAAACTTTTGGAGGAAAAATGGCAGAACCAATGGAATGATCAAACCGAAAACAAACTCCACCTTTTAAAAACAAGTATAACTCAATGGCAGTCACCACCTTTAAGAAGACAGCAGGTAGTACTAACACGTCTCCGTATTGGGCATACGCGGATAACTCATAGACACCTCCTACTCGGAGAAGATCATCCCATTTGTAACTACTGCATTTGCCCACTTACTGTGAAACATGTTTTAATAGAGTGTTCTCATTTTAATTATCAACGTCTTAAATATTTTAATTCTTATACCTTGACTTTAGAAGACATGGTTGGGGAGAATCCTCATCCAAATATTTTTAGCTTTTTACATGACATTGGTTTTATCCATCACATATAATTTCATATAGTATTTACTCATTATGTTTTGACTCATCTCATTTCATTATTATATTATGTATCTGATTTTTATCTTGAGTTTGGCATAATATGTTCCTAGAGGACTCAATGCCACAAAACCAAATACAATCCAATCCAAGAAGTCTTTCTTAAATTTGTGCTCTCACATTTATGTTACGCTAAAACCCAAGCGTCGGACGTTTATCGGTAGTTTCTTGAGTTTGTAATCTCAAAGCAGACATTGTAAGACCAGACACCGGATTTGTGACATCTGGATCAAAGCATTTCTCACAACCATGATAGAAACAGCCCTAAAAGAGGGGATAATGTTTTAATAAAGAGCAACATTAACAACAAAAAAAAAAACTATCAAAGAATATAAACGATATAATACTTACGTGATACTGAGACAGTGTTGTTTTCATCAAAACCCATCGACGCTAATACCATTCAGCTTGATTTCATTTCGGCCGTTCAAAGCGTGCTTGATTGTAATGTTGTTTTTTAGTGCTAAGTAATCCAACCATCGGATTGAATCTTGACTATAATTCGTCCTGTTGAGATATCTGTGAGTAGGAACCATGACAATCGTTCAACACCCTTTACATTCGGATGGAAGAAAGATTCTTCCCTCATTAACATGTTTCATCACAGGTGAAGATCCTCCATAATTTATTGAGCACACACGATTTGCTATCAGAGGTACATTTGGATACAGATTTGCAATATTTTCCCATTTGCGACACACAGTACATTCTTTCGAAAGAGCATCGTCGTCCAGAACCTTTCCCGTGTCAATTGAAAGTGTTCTAACCACACCGTTGAAAGAAGAATACCACTCTGCCAAGTCCCATCCACAGAAAAACAACATTCGATATTTGTTTTTTTTGGCGTACTCTAATTATTGCAACCGTCATTATTTCTTCGTCTAATTTCTCGATAATGTTCAGTAGGACTTTTGTGTGCTGGTTGTTGACATTCTTCTGGGGTGGCGGCGGCATCTTTATATCCACAACCAACCAAACGTCGTCACTCAAGCTACCTTATTTAGTGGAGGTAATTGTAATTCAAATGAGCAACCTATCCTTTTTGAACGGTTATTACTTACACTCAAGCTGGAACTGGCACACGAAAGACAACATACCATTTTGAACTTTTTCGCCGATTCTGGAAAAAATCAATAAGTTATACAAACTTTATAAAAATTTTTAATTGCAGTAGCTCTGCGCTTTTGTATGTTCCTGGAGAGTGTGTTCAGGGATTCCACATATTCTATATCACACTGCAGAGGCATCATCACTGTAAAATATAATTCCATTGCGGCAAGCCGTTCCTCTTAATGATATCAAGATGTCTATAAAGGAGTTCGTCCCCTCCTTGTGGCAAGAGAGTCGTGTGGCCTGCAAATCAACGACATACATAGTATTATATAATTTTAATACAATAAATACCGATCCTACTACGACCACAACTGTATGGAATATACATATAATTAGGAATGTGTGTCTATTATAAGAAAGTATTACGAGTATTTTTGAAGAGACCCAAATAGTGGCAATTCAATGATATTTCGCGCATCTCACGACCTTTTAAAAGACGTTTTGAACAATAAATTTTACGCTAAAATTTCTATGATGAGTAATTTAAACAATTATAGTAATAAAAAAGTAATTAATATTTTAGGTTTGTTCTCAGAGTAAATCGATATATGTCATTTGATTTCGATTATATTCTCTTCACAGAACAGAACACAATCTTATGGACAAGATTTAATATCCATAAGGAAATGTCTTAAAATCTTGTCGAATGACTGCCCCCAGGGGCATTCCTTCGTTAGGTTTGTACGGGCTTCACAACCCCGGGGTACCTGAGTTATCTTTCCTCCCTTTCGTTCTTCTCCTCTACCCTTAGCTTTTTGCCTTTTCTTCATCCCTCGTTGTGGTTGCCTCTTCGGAGGTGAGGGCTCCCCTTGAGAAGTTTTTCGCCAGTCTGTGCTTTTAGCTCCTCTTGGGGATTATATCACCCACGTGTTTGCCGTGCGCGGAGACCTGTGTCTTCGGAAAAGGTGATCCTGGTGATTGAGGCCCCCAGGGGCATTCCTTCTTAAGGTTTGTACGGGCTTCACAACCCCGGGGTACCTGAGTGATCTTCCCTCACTTTCGTTCTTCTTCTCCTATACCCTTTGCATTTTGCTTTTTCTTCCTCCCTCGTTGTGGTTGCCTTTTCGGAGGTGAGGGCTCCCCTTGAGAAGCTTTTCGCCAGTCTGTGCCTTCAGCTCCTCTTGGGGATTATATCACCCACGTGTTTGCCGTGCGTGGAGACCCGTGTCCCTGGAAAAGGGGATCCTGGCAGTTGAGGGGCGATATACTGACCCAATACATTGCTTCGGCCCTAGCTTCAGGTAAACGGGAGGTATGCATTGGTCCCGTGTACACCAATCGGCTGGTCGATTGAACTTCGTCATCGGCTAGGGATCAAGCGATCGGTTACCCACTGAGCAACGCGTTAAAGGTGGTGTCTGCCACAGGGGTAACTGTTAGCGTATGGACTCGACTAACACTGATACAGGAATCTGTACCCCCTCGTTGGACTCCGTGGTGGGTGGTGTTGTCGGCGTCTGAACTTTTTTCCAAATTTATTATGACTTCTATTTCTTTAAATTCTTCTCCCTCTCCGAGGGAGCAACAAACTGTTATGACTCTTTCCAACGCTCGCTTCTTTATTGTAAAATTACTGGAATACAACAATCAAATTATTGCACCTCAGCTTTCATTTCAATCAATATCTCCTTTTCTCATTCATAAAACTGTTCAATCCTTTATCGGTACTATAAAATCTCTAAAAAAACTTCGTTCTGGTGACCTACTTATTGAGGTATCATCAGAAACGCAAGCACAAATCCTATCTAAAACTAGTTCACTTGGTTCCTTTACTGTTTCTGTTACCTCCCATAGAACTCTTAATACGTGCCAGGGCGTTATATCTGAACCGGATTTGCTATACGTTTCTGAAGATGAAATACTTGACAATTTACGTAACGAAAACGTATGTTCTGTTAAACGAATATCTATACTTCGAGATGGGGTGAAAATGCCAACCAAACACCTCATTTTAACCTTTGATTCACCGAAATTACCCGATAGAATCAAAGCAGCTTACTTAAGCTGCCCTGTCCGTGCTTTCGTCCCGAATCCTCGAAGGTGTTTTAAATGCCAGAGGTTCGGACATACAAAAATCTCCTGTCGTGGCCTCGACACCTGCGCTCGATGTGGAATTGTTGGACACAACAGTGATGATTGCACTGGACCACCTCATTGCGTAAATTGCCAAGAAAACCACCCATCATATTCAAGATCTTGTATGAAATGGGTGTTCGAAAAAGAAATTCAATCCGTGAAAGTATATCAAAATTTGTCCTACCCTGAAGCACGTAAAATCGTTGAGTCAAGAACTCCGAAACCTGGAACATCATATGCATCTACAGTACAAAAAACCTTTCAAAGTATAGCAACACAAACAACAATACCTGGATTAAATTCATTGCCAACTACATTAAATACTAAAGAACCTACTAAAACAAGAGAACCTAGCAAAAAAAGAGCAATCTCGCCAACAAAAACTGTTGCCCGTTCAAAAGCACTTCAAGCCTTAAAACTAAGATCAGCAAGAGAAAATACATCTTTACAGAAAACATCCAACCCTTTTAACCTTTTAAGAACTGAAAAAGATACCGAAATTGTTAAACTTCATCCATCTGATGAAGAAATTGATGATCCCATCGACAACAAAATGATTGGGATCATAAACGGAGACACTTCATCTCCTTAAATGGTAGGTTCCTTTATATCTTGGAACTGTCGAGGATTACGAAATAAACTGGATGACATCAAAACCCTCATTACAGAGTACAATCCCGCCTGTGTTGCACTTCAGGAAACATACCTGAAGTCGGCTAACACGGCGAAGATCCGTCATTATACTTGTATTCGAAGAGATAATAATATCAGCAATGAAGGAAGAGCTTCAGGAGGTGTTGCGATCTTCACCTCCCATGCATATCCCTCTCTCATTGTTTCTCTCGACACACGATTACAAGCAGTGGCTGTCAGAATACAAGTGCGACGGATGATCACTATCTGTACTATATACTTACCACCCAATAATTCCATCCAGCAACAGAGCCTTGAACACTTGGTAAAACAATTGCCCGAGCCCTTTATCATCATTGGTGACTTTAATGCTCACAGTACACTTTGGGGAAGTAGGGACACTAATTCCCGTGGTCGACAGATCGAACAGTTGATAACTGATCACTGTCTCTGTCTGCTTAACAACGGTGAAGCTACCTACTTCCATGAGCCAACACGAACCTTTCATACCATTGACCTCGTCATCTGCTCTCCTTCTGTTATACCTTTTTTCTCTTTATTTGTCGGCAGTGATCTACTTAACAGTGATCATTTCCCGATTTTCCTTACCCATATTGGTGGAAATGATCCTGTTTGCCGTCCATCACGCTACATTTACGATGCAGCCGACTGGCCGGGTTTTACATCTCGGGCCATTATTACTGAACAGATGGTCGAGAGCAATATACATGAAGCTGTTTTAACAGTCACTGATGTTTTGATAAAAGCTGCTAATGCAACAATACCAAAGAAATCTCCATCCTTTCACAAACACCGTAGACCTTGGTGGAACGCTGAGTGCTCTGCAGCATTGAAGATTCAACGTAAGGCGTGGGGCATATTTCGCCGATACCCCACTACTGCTAATTTAATAGCCTTTAAAAAAGCCAAAGCCAGTGCACGTCGAACACGTCGTCGTAGCCAAAGGGAATCATGGCAACGGTATGTTTCCAGCATAACATCTGTCACCCCCTCAAAACAACTGTGGGACCGAGTTCGAAAAGCGTTGGGATTGTACTCCGAACAGCCCATTTCGTTCGTGAAAGAAAATGGGAATTATGTCTCCGAGGCTGTTGAAATAGCAAATGCCATTGCACGCGCTTTTTCTACAGCCTCCAACTCTACCACGTTTTCAGAGACATTTAAACGTATTAAACGCCAGGCAGAATCCCAACGCATTAATTTTAACACTCCCTCAGAACTCGCCTATAACTGTAGTTTTACTGAGGAAGAGCTGACAAGATGCCTTCAGAAGACCAGGATGACTTCACCTGGTCCTGATGGTATTACTTATGTCATGCTGAAACATCTATCCCGTCCCTCCTTACTTAACATCCTACGACTCTACAACCGTATTTGGGAGGAACATGTATTCCCTTTGACTTGGACACGTGCTATAGTTGTACCCTTCCCTAAACCTGGAAAGGACCCTACCAATCCATGCAACTATCGACCCATTGCCCTTACGAGCTGCATGTGTAAACTTCTTGAAAGGATGGTGAACTTTCGTCTCGTATACATCCTTGAGACGACTCGGGCTCTGTCACCTTATCAGAGCGGTTTCAGGGTTGGCCGCTCTACGGTAGACAACATACTTGCTCTTGAGACCCAAGTTCGCCGTGCGTTCCTACGCCGAAACCATTTGGTTTCTATTTTCTTTGACATTGAAAAGGCGTACGATCACACTTGGCGACATGGAATACTAAAAGATCTTCATAATCTTGGGTTTCGAGGACACCTACCAATATTCCTCGAAAAATTTCTTACTTTAAGACAGTTCCAAGTAAGAATTGGATCCACCCTATCAGACCCCTTTGTCCAGGAAGAGGGCGTACCTCAGGGTAGCGTTCTTAGCGTTACGTTATTTGCGATCAAAATAAATAACATCCTATCCCAGCTACCACCAACTGTCCAAGGATATCTTTATGTGGATGACCTCACTATATATTGCCAAGGAAAGGACATGCGTTTCATTGAACGACAACTGCAGACGACTGTAACTCGTCTGATGAGGTGGTGTGTTGAAAATGGTTTCAGCTTCTCTGCAGAAAAAACATCTTGTATGCACTTTTGCCGACTTCGAGGCCTGCATCCTGATCCAGAAATTCTCCTGGGTGATACCAGGATAGCAGTTGTGGATTGCGTAAGATTTCTCGGAGTTATGTTTGACCCAAAACTTACCTTCCTTCCTCACGTCGAGCAATTACGTGCATCGTGCCTAAAAAAGCTGAACCTACTAAAAATGCTCTCAAACACGTCTTGGGGTGCGGAACGATCATCCATGCTTCGCATTTATCGATCAATCATTCGATCAAAGATGGACTACGCGTGTGCAGCCTATGGTTCCGCTCGTTTATCTGTTTTGCGAAAGCGGGATCCTGTGCATCACTCTGCGCTTCGGATATGTTCGGGTGCCTTTCGCACCTCACCCATCAAAAGCCTATGCGTTACATGTGTCGAATCACCATTAGATTCCACTCGTCTCATATTGTCGCTTCAATTTTATTTCCGCATCATGTGTCATCCTTGTCATCCACTAAAAAATTTATTCCTTAAGAATTCACTTGATCGCCTTTTCCAAAATCGCCCGTCCTGTATTCCACCTTTTAGCCTACGGATGCGGCATGCCCTGAGTAATACACCTCTAAATACCATTGACGTTGCCAAACGTCCATTTTTTCCTACTCCACCTTGGGAAACAAAAAAATTAAAACTCTTGGATATTTTTAATGGTTTTAAAAAATTAAATACAAATGATATTATCTATCGTCAACTTTTTACTTCTCATAGAAACTTTTACAAAAATTATATAGCAGTATACACAGACGGATCCAAACTTTCTGATTACGTTGGTTGCGCCATCGTTTCTGGGAACTATATTGCTAACTTCAATTTACCTTCTTTTATTTCGATCTTTACAGCTGAAATGTTCGCAGTATACAAGGCATTAAAATACATAGCTGGGCTCAAAAGGGGTCGATTTATTATTTATACAGACTCGAAAAGCGTCTTGGATTCTTTGTTATTGAACAATCCTGGACACTCTTATGCATTAGATGTACTCAATGCTCATCGTCAGCTCTCTCGACGCGGTTTCGAAGTATTGTTTTGTTGGATCCCAGGTCACGTCGGGATAGCTGGCAACGAACAAGCCGATGCTGCAGCTAAAAGTGCGACGACTCTAATAAATATCGATATCCCTTATAACGATCTTAAATTAACTACCAAAGACCTTGTTTTAAACGATTGGTACCAAGATTGGGGTATGCAAACTAATAATAAACTTCATGCTATCCAACCAATCATCTCCATCCGACCCTGCCTAACGATTCGTCGATTAGACGTGATTTTAACGCGCCTTCGAATCGGACACACACGTTTTACACACAGGCATCTTTTCTTAGGAGAGAGGGCCCCTGCGTGTGACGTGTGTGGCGTACCTTTTACTGTTCATCACATTTTAATTACCTGCCCTGTTTTTAACTCTCATCGTAATAGATTTTTTAGTTATTCATTTTTAAAATTGGATGACTTAGTAGGTGAAAATCCCCATCCAAATCTTTTCCCATTTTTAAATGCCATTGGCTTTTTACATGCGATATAATATATTACCATCATACTTTTAAATACATAACTCTTACTCTTGGTCTTTTACATCATATTTTTATTCATTATCTTCCATATGTATTGTAGGTTAGCATATTTTAGGTACATTTAAAGCTCAAATTATTGACTTTTTTTTTCAAAATATTTTATCGTAAAAAAACAAAAACAATTTTGCGCTGGAATCTTTTTGCACTGATTTTTAATATTTTTACATCTACAATAATTTTTATTGTTTTATCCGGCGTTTGGCGCAGCTTGTCCAATTTTGGACCTTGCGCCATAAAACCCAATCCAACCAACCAACCTGGTGATTGAGGGACAACATAACGCCCCAATACATTGCTTCGGCTCCTGCTTCGGATAAACAGGAGGTGTACTTTGGTCCCAGTACATTGATCATTACGTTTTGACTGGCCTCACTTTCTTGTTATACTATATATTTGATTTTTTTATCTTGAGTTTGGCATAATATGTCCCAAGAGGACTCAATGCCACAAAATCATATCCAATCCAATCCCAGTACATTGATCGGCTGGTGGATATATCCTGCTAGGACTAAGGACCTGCTCACCAACTAGCTCCTTAGGGCAGTCATAGGGGTGACTTGGGCCCGTATAGTCCCTGGCTAGCACCGGTACAGGAACCTGTATCCCCTCGTTGGACTCCATGGTGGGTGGTGCCGCCGGGGACTGAATAATTAATTATTAAACATGGAAAATCAAAAACCTACTTCTCCTTCAGTGGAGCACCTTACTAACGAAAACAATGAACAAAATACATCAGTACAAAAATTTTTTATTATTAAAAGTAATGAAGGAAATTTGAAAACAATATCAGCAATTTTACTTCACAAAACTATATTAGGTATGATTGGGGAAACAAAAAACATTAAAAAAACTCTAGCAGGAGATATACTTGTAGAAGTTTCAAATAGAACGCAGGCTTCAAATATACAAAAAATAAAATTCATTGGTCCAATAGCAGTGACTGTTGCACCACATAAAACATTGAACTCATCAAGAGGCGTTATATCCGAATCTGATTTAGTACATGACACCGAACAAGATATTAGAATCCCTGTCCAATCAATCTGTAATCAATGTTAGAAGAATCACTATTCAAAGAAACGCTCAAAGAATACCCACCAAACACTTAATACTAACTTTCAATACCCCAAGTCTACCCAAACATGTCAAAATAGCATATATTAATTGTCCAGTTCGTCCTTTTATACCAAACCCAGTTCGTTGTTTCAAATGCCAAAGGCCCCCAGGGGCATTCCTTCTTTAGGTTTGTACGGGCTTCACAACCCCGGGGTACCTGAGTGATCTTCCCTCCCTTTCGTTCTTCTCCTCCTCTGCCCTTCTGCTTTTTCCTTTTTCTTCCTCCCTCGTTGTGGTTGCTTCTTCGGAGGTGAGGGCTCCCCTTGGGAAGCTTTTCGCCGCTCTGTCGCTTTCAGCTCCTCTTGGGGATTATATCACCCACGTGTTTGCCGTGCGTGGAGACCTGTGTCTTCGGAAAAGGTGATCCTGGTGATTGAGGGACAACATAACGCCCCAATACATTGCTTCGGCTCCTGCTTCGAACAAACAGGAAGTGTACTTTGGTCCCAGTACATTAATCGGCTGGTGGGTATTCCCTGCTTGGGCTAAGGACCCGCTCACCAACTAGCTCCTTAGGGCAGTCATAGAGGTGAGTTGGGTTCGTATAGTCCCTGGCTAGCACCGGTGCAGGAACCTGTATCCCCTCGTTGGACTCCATGGTGGGTGGTGCCGCCGGGAACTGAACATTTATTCATAAAAACATGGAAAATCAAAAACCTACTTCTCCTTCAGTGGAGCACTTATCTAACGAAAGTAATGAACAAAATACATCCGTACAAAATTTTTTTATCATAAAAAGTAATGAAGGCAATCTCAAAAATATATCCGCAATTTTACTACACAAAACTATATTGGGAATGGTTGGGGAAACAAAGAACATAAAAAAAACACTCTCAGGAGATGTACTGGTTGAAGTTTCAAATAAAATACAATCATTAAACATACAAAAAATCAAATCCATTGGTCCAATTGAAGTAACCGTAACACCCCATAAAACGTTAAATTCATCTAGAGGCGTAATTTCTGAATCAGACTTAGTATATGACACTGAACAAGATATATTAGAATCCCTGTCCAATCAATCTGTAATCAATGTTAGAAGAATCACTATTCAAAGAAACGGTCAAAGAATACCCACCAAACATATTATATTAACTTTTAATACACCAAGCCTACCGAAACATGTTAAAATAGCCTACATTAATTGCCCAGTTCGACCTTTTATACCTAATCCAGTTCGTTGCTTCAAATGCCAAAGATTCGGTCACTCTTTCATGGCTTGCCGTGGCAAAGAGACCTGTGCAAAATGCTCCAGTACTGATCATAAGACCGATATCTGTACATCTTCGTCCCTTTGCTGTGTAAACTGCAAAGGTGACCATCCAGCTTTTGCCAGGTCTTGCTCTAAATTTCAAAACGAAAAAGAAATACAAACAATTAAAGTTCAACAAAATATTTCATTTCCGGAGGCCCGAAAAATTGTTAATGATCGCACCCCGAAACCTGGAATATCTTACTCCTCAATAGTTAAGCCCCCAGGGGCATTCCTTCTTTAGGTTTGTACGGGCTTCACAACCCCGGGGTACCTGAGTGATCTTTTCTCCCTTTCGTTCTTCTCCTCCTCTACCCTTCTGCTTTTTGCTTTTTCTTCCACCCTCGTTGTGGTTGCCTCTTCGGAGGTGAGGGCTCCCCTTGAGAAGCTTTTCGCCACTCTGTTGCTTTCAGCTCCTCTTGGGGATTATATCACCCACGTGTTTGCCGTGCGTGGAGACCCGCGTCCCTGGAAAAGGGGATCCTGGTAGTTGAGGGGCGATATACAGACCCAATACACTGCTTCGGCCCTCGCTTCAGGTAAACGGGAGGTGTGCATTGGTCCCGTGTACATCAATCGGCTGGTCAATTTTCGGCCAGGGCTAAGCAATCGGCCACTTACTGGACATCTCGCTAAGGGTGGAGGCTGTCTCAGGGGTGCGCCGTGCGCGTATAGTCACCGATTAGCGCCGATACAGTTGTCTGCATCCCCTTGTTGGACTCCGTGGTGGGTGGTGCTGTCGGTGACCGAATAATATTTTTTTTTTCTATGATGGAAAATGCTACAAATTCTTCTCCCCCTCGAGGGGAGCAACAAATGAAAATCAATATATCAAACGCTCGTTTTTTCTTAGTTAAACTTGTTAACAACTCTCTTAGTTCAAACCCCATACAAAACTCTTTTACTTCTGTTTCACCGTTCTTGATTCATAAGACATTTCAGTCTTTTATAGGCAATATTAAATCTATTAAAAAACTTCGCTCCGGGGATCTCCTGGTCGAAGTCTCAACTGAAACACAGGCAAATTTATTATCTAACGCAAAAACTCTTGGTTCTTTTACTGTTACTGTTTCTCCTCATTTTTCATTAAATACCTCACGTGGCGTGATCTCCGAACCGGACCTTCTTTTTTCTCCAGAAGAAGAAATCCTGGAAAATGTTCGTGATCAGCATGTAGTTGGTGTTCGTCGTATTACTATACGTCGTGATGGGAAGATCCTTCCCACCAAACATTTGATATTGACGTTCGACACACCAACCCTGCCGACGCGAATCACAGCCGCATATCTGAGCTGCCCAGTCCGAGCTTATGTCCCGAATCCTCTGCGCTGTTTCGGCTGCCAGAGTTTCGGACATTCGAAAATCTCCTGTCGCAGCCAGATTAAATGTGCCCGTTGCGGTGATGTGGGTCACGAGAGTGACGGCTGCTCCGCTTCGGCTCATTGCGTTAACTGTGGAGGAGACCACCCCTCATTTTCCAGGACCTGTCCTAAATGGGTTCTCGAGAAGGAAATTCAATCTGTGAAGGTTGCACAAAAAATTTCTTATCCCGAGGCCCGAAAAATAGTCGATTCTCGAACCCCCGAAACCAGGAATATCTTATTCAACAATAGCTAAAAAAACTTATCAAACCATAGCCACACAAACAGAATCTCACTCAGCAGTCATTACATCTAGTAAAAACTCATCACCTTCCAAAAACAAAATATCAACTCCCAAATCTAACTCACCTAAGCAATCCACCAAACATTCATCTGCCACATCCTCAAAAAATACCGATGCTAATTCTCAAATCCCAATATCAAAGGAACAAACCAAAAATACTCTTAAACGACCTAAAACTGATGGAGAGATCTACTATAAAACTTAAAAATTATAAACACATAAAAAACCTACCAAAAACTTCTAAGCATCTTCTTCGGCATGCGGCTGAAGAATTAGAATTAAGTCTCCATGCGTCGGATTTTTCGGAGGACGACGCAGATATAGAAGTAGATTCATCGTGAACCTCAATCCCATTCTAAATAAAAATTACTTCCTTTGTCTCATGGAACTGTCGTGGTTTTCGATCTAAAATAGATGACATAAAAACGATTATATCTTCTTACCATCCCGCGTGTGTGGCTCTTCAGGAAACTTTCTTGAAATCCTCCCACACATGCAAGATACGCAGGTATAGTTGCATTAGAAAAGATCATGATGCTGGTACTACAGTGTCTGGAGGTGTGTGCATTTTAACTTCACACGATTTTCCCAGCACTGTAGTTACACTCCGCACATCTTTACAGGCTGTAGCCGTAAGAATACATATTCATTCTCTTGTTACAGTCTGCTGCCTATACTTGCCACCACGTGCTGTCATCACACAAGAGGAACTTAATGGACTGATATTTCAGCTTCCAGTCCCTTTTATTCTGCTTGGTGACCTGAATGGTCATAGTACCCTGTGGGGAAGTGATAGTGCGAACCGTCGAGGGCAACAGATTGAAAAATTGATAACAGATCACGCTCTCTGTTTGCTCAATAACGATGAGAAAACGCACTTTCACGAACCCACGAGAACTTACCATTCAGTTGACTTAGCCATCTGTTCTCCAACTCTCCTTCCGTTGTTGAATCTCGTAGTAGGGAGTGATTTGCTTAACAGCGATCACTTCCCCCTTTTTGTCTCGCATGATAGTAGTGTCAGAGTGAACCGACCACCTACCTACTTATATCATCGAGCGAACTGGGTTACATTTTCACAACTAGCAGCGGTTACGGAAACAATGGTTAACATGGATGATATTAACATCGCTGTCAACAATGTCACCAACGCAATTATTAAGGCTGCTGATAAAACCATTCCTAAACGTTCCTCTCAACCACGCAGTATATGTAAGCCTTGGTGGAACATCGAATGCCAAACTGCTTACAAGAGACAAAAGAAGCTGTGGAATATATTTCGGAGATACCCGACTACTACCAACTTGGTCGCATTTAAAAACGCCAAGGCCTTTTCTCGCAAGGTGAGACGTCAGAGCCAGAGAGAATCTTGGATTAGATACGTCTCTTCTATAACATCTTCAACACCAAGCAAGCAGTTGTGGAGGAAAGTGAAAGCAGCCAATGGTCTATATCGAGAAGCGACCATTCCGATATTAGAAACCACGGCTGCTGTATACTCATCTCCACATGACATTGCCAACGTCATTGGAGAGGCTTTTGCAGTCGTGTCGAGCTCCGACTCTTATAGTCTTGCTTTTCAAGCGACTAAGAGTCTAGCCGAACGTACACGTTTTAATTTTAAAAGCAGAAGAACCCTCTCCTATAACTGTGAGCTTATGATGTTTGAATTGAAGAAGGCGTTATCTCAAGCACGTAACACCAGTCCTGGGCCGGACGGAATTTCATATTATATGCTTCGCCACCTATCATCAGATTCTTTGTTCAACATTCTTTTTCTTTTCAACAGAATCTGGAATGAACAAAAATTTCCTGATTCTTGGCAAGAAAGCATCGTGATTCCGATCCCGAAGCCTGGCAAGGACCCCAAAGATCCTCTGAGCTATCGTCCAATTGCCTTGACGAGCTGCCTTTGTAAGACCCTTGAACGTATGGTCAATGCCCGTTTAATTTACATTCTTGAAAAGAATAATATCATTTCTCCTCACCAGAGTGGCTTCCGCAGAGGAAGATCCACTCTTGACAATTTAGTGAACCTTGAGTCACAAATACGCAATGCGTTTGTGAGGAGAAATCACCTAGTCTCGATCTTTTTTGATGTTGAGAAGGCATATGACCGTACGTGGCGTTATGGTATCCTCCGTAATATGTTCGATTCTGGATTTAAAGGAAATTTACCACTTTTTATTGAAAACTTTTTAACTTCACGAACTTTTAGAGTACGCATCGGATCAATTTTATCCAACTCCTTTATCCAAGCTGAGGGAGTCCCTCAAGGTAGTATTTTAAGTGTCACCCTCTTCATCCTTCATTTCAATAACATCATCCATACTCTTCACCCACCAGTGCATGGGACTTTATACGTAGACGACTTGCAGATATCATGCCAAGGATCAGACATGCGACTAATCGAGCGGCAACTTCAAACTGCTGTCAACAACTTGGTCAAGTGGTGCGACCAGAACGGCCACACACTATCCCCTAGCAAGAGTGTCTGTGTCCACTTCTGCAGAAAGCGGGGTTTACACCTCGACCCCGAGATTAATATTCGCAATTTTCCGATTCCCGTTGTCAACGAGATGAAATTCCTCGGAGTAATTTTCGACCGCAGGCTCACTTTCCTTCCGCATTTATTATCTTTGCGAAGGAAATGTGAAAAGTCCTTAAATATCCTCAGGGTGTTATCTAACACATCTTGGGGTGCGGATCGAACATCATTACTCCGAATACATCAATCTATTATTCTCTCTCGTATTGACTACGGATGTATTGTATATAAAACTGCGAATTCCAATAATCTCCGCAGATTGGACACTGTACACCATTCCGCTTTGAGGATATGTTCTGGTGCATTCCGCACATCACCTGTTCACAGCCTCTATGTGGAATGCCACCAGCTCCCACTTGACCTGAGGCGAAAGAAGTTGTCTGCCAATTTTTATTTTAAAATCCAGTCCATGCCATCTCATCCTCTGAATCGCATGACTCTTACTCCAGGTTTGAGACGAATTTACGATGCCCGTCCCTCAAATATTCTTCCGTTTTATGAACGGGTACAAGTAAGCATGAATAACTCAAACCTAAGTGACATTACAACTCAACAAACGAATATTTTACGATTTCCACCTTGGAATACTCCTTTCGTAAAATATTTAAATCCTTTTTCCCACAATAAATCTGACACCGCCCCAATTGTTTTCCAACAGCTTTTTGCCACACACCGCTGTCAATACTCGTCATATATTCCAGTTTTTACGGATGGATCGAAAGGAGTGGGATATGTAGGCTGTGGTATTTCTTTTGATACTGCCATATCCAGTTACAGCCTTCATACTTCCTGCTCGGTATATACTGCTGAAGCTGTCGCCATTTATTGTGCGCTCCAGCAGATATCTTCTCTTCGCCACCGTAAATTCTGTGTCTATAGTGACAGTATGAGTGTCTTGGAACAGTTGGAGTGCTACACTCATAAATGTCACCCCGTTGTGTCAGACATATTTGGCATTCTACATTCACTTGGGAAAAGGAGTTATGATATTTTGTTTTGTTGGGTCCCGAGTCACGTGGGCATTAAAGGTAACGAACTTGCTGACAGTGCTGCGAAGGCAGCCTCTGTTCCACTGCAGCAAGCCGTTCCTTTAACTGACATCAAAGTGTCCACAAAGGAGTACATTCACTCTTTGTGGCAGGAGTCATGGAATCTGCAAGTCGCCAATAAATTACATGCAATCAAACCATTTATTCATTTGTGGCCATCTGCCCGAATGCGAGGGACGGATGTCAAACTGACTCGCCTTCGCATCGGGCACACACGATTCACTCATCGTCATCTTTTGTTGGGCGAGAGTCCATCATTTTGTCATACATGCTCATTAGATTTTACCGTCAAACACATTTTAATTGACTGCCCTAATTTTAATTCTCATCGTTTAAAATTTTTTAAAACATTGATTTTAAATTTGAACGATCTTATTGGGGAAAACCCTCATCCAAATCTTTTCCCTTTTTTAAGTATCATTGGGTTCTTAAATCTCATATAGTACTTTTTTCCATCACCATATTTATATCATACCTTTCTATAATTATATATATATATATTTTTACCATTTGATCTATATGTTTTGATCAAGGCATTTTAATTAACTTGCGCAAGACTAACATCTATCATTTATTACAACTCTTTTATATTTACATTCACTTTGATAATTTTTATCTTGCGTTTGGCGCAGGTTGTCCGTTTTTGGACCTTGCGCCATAAAATCCCAAAATCCAATCCAATCCTCAATAGTTAAAAAAACCTTCAAGACCAACGAAACTCAAACCGATGTAACTATGTTTAAGCCATCTGACCAACATAAAACTTCAACGATCCAACCTATATCGCCTTCTATTTCTAAAGCATCAGCTACAGCCTCATCGAATACAAAAATCATCAACAAACCAAATCAACCTAAAAATACTTCTTTAAAAAGAACAAAATATCATCTGAACAAAATAACATAAAAATTCAAAAAAATTCTTCTCAAATCTCTCTTCACCCTGACGTTTCATCCAGAAATTTCGTAACTAATCCTTCCACCAGTGACCTCATTAATCTATATAACACGGAAAGCGATATTTCATCTGTAGAAGATGAGGACTTGGAGACTTCGCCACTGAAGCCCAAGAAGGATCCTCGGCAGGACAAACATCGTCCTAGGACGAGAAAGCACAAGTAGTTTTCCCTTTTCTTTTATCCTTTATTTTTATGGCCTCCTTTCTTTCCTGGAACTGCCGGGGTTTTCGTAACAGATGTGATGATGTAAAGGACATCATAAATAAACATAAGCCAGCTGCAATCGCCCTCCAGGAGACCTATCTGAAAAGCAATGATACCACCAACATTCGTCATTACACTGTTCAGAAAAGATTACAATGATGGCCAAAGAGCATGTGGAGGCGTTGCTTTACTTACCTCCCATGACTTACCAGTAACTCAAATTAACCTCAAAACAAATCTCCAAGCTGTTGCTGTAAGACTTCATGTAAATATTTTAATAACAATATGCAATTTATATGTACCTCCTAATACCCATATCGCCACATTTGACTTAAATAATTTGATAGATCAACTTTCGCAACCATTCATCATACTGGGTGACCTAAATGGCCATCATATTCTCTGGGGCAGTTCAGACATTAATCGTAGAGGCAAGCAAATCGAAAAATTAATAACAGACAATGATTTATGTGTTATGAATAACGGCCAACCTACTTACTTTCACTCACCTTCACTTACTTACCATTCAATAGATCTGGCAATTTGCACTCCTTCAATTTTACCATTTTGGACCTTTTCTGTGGATCCTTACCTATACAATAGCGACCATTATCCTTTAATACTAAAATATGCAGGCCAATATCAACCTCACACTGTCAACCAATCCAATTATATTTTTGAAACTGCCAACTGGTCACTTTTTACTAGCCTTGCTGACATTACTAACACGGTAGAAAATGATGATATCGATGAAGTTACTAATAAGATAACAGACATAATTATAGCTAGTGCTGACGCCTCAATTAAAAAAGTCATTAATCAGCCTAAAAAACAAAAGAAACCTTGGTGGAATGAGGATTGTAGCGATGCGTATCGGAAGCAAAGGAAAGCCTGGAATATATTTAATAGATATCCAAAAAGAGAAAATTTTATTATTTATAAAAAAACAAAAGCGATATTTCGAAAAATTCAACGACGTAGTAAGAGGGATTCTTGGGTGAATTATGTAAACAGCATAAATAGCAAGACCACAAGTAAACAACTATGGAACAGGGTTAAAAGAATTTCCGGTGTTTACCCCAATAGACAAATTCCTATTATAGAACATAATAATCAAATATTATCGGCACCCAAAGACATAGCAAACACAATTGCATCATGTCTTTCCGAAATATCCAGCTCCAACAACTACACTGAAAGTTTTAAAAAAATTAAAGTTTCATCTGAAAGGACTAAAGTTAATTTTACTTCAAACCGTACATTATCTTATAATTGTGATTTTACTTTTTATGAATTGACAAAGGCTTTATCCTTAGTCCACAAATCAACCCCTGGCCCGGATAATATCAGTTATATCATGCTCAAACATCTTTCAAATAGTTCTCTAAATCATCTCCTCAAATTTTACAATAGAATTTGGACCGAACATACTTTTCCGCAGTTATGGAGGTATGCTACTATAATACCCATACTGAAACCAAATAAAGACCCCAAGAATCCTTCGAACTACCGTCCAATAGCCCTGACAAGCTGCCTATGCAAAATTTTAGAAAAGATGGTCAACGCTCGTTTAATGTATGTTTTAGAAAAAGATAAATGTCTCTCTCCACTTCAAAGTGGCTTTAGAAAAAATCGTTCTACCACTGACAATCTAGTCGCTTTCGAGACTGAAATTAGAAATGCTTTCGTCCAAAATAAACATCTCGTCTCGATCTTTTTCGATATCGAAAAGGCCTACGATCGTACGTGGCGTCATGGAATTTTAAAAGACATTTTTAACTATGACATAAGAGGAAATCTGCCTATTTTTATTCAAAATTTTTTAGAGAAACGATATTTTAAAGTACGGATTGGATCGATTTTTTCAGATGTTTTTACTCAAGAGGAGGGAGAGTACCACAAGGCAGTGTTTTAAGTGTGACTCTATTTATTTTAAAAATTAACAACATTGTTTCTCAATTGCCTCTATCAGTTAAGGGTCTTATTTACGTTGACGATCTGCAAATTTCATGCGCAGCTAAAGACATTCGCTTAATAGAGAGACAACTTCAACAGGCAGTTAACAAAATCACTCATTGGACTAAAGAAAATGGTTTCAGTTTCTCACCTTCTAAAACCGCTTGTGTTCATTTTTGCAGAAAGCGAAATCTTCATCTTGACCCTGAAATATTTTTCAAAGATATTTTAATTAATGTTGTGGACAATTTTAAATTTTTAGGTATCATATTTGACAAGAAGTTGACTTTTCAACCGCATATTTTAAATTTACGCAAACGCTGCGAAAAGGCTCTTAACATTTTACGAGTTTTATCAAAATTATCATGGGGATCTGATCGTACATGCCTTTTAAAGATTTATAGAGCTTTAATACGATCAAAATTAGATTACGGCTGCGTGGTGTATGGTTCAGCAAGAAAATCTGCTCTTCAAACTCTGAACACTATACACCACACCGCTTTACGTTTATGTTCTGGTGCCTTTAGGACTTCTCCCGTAATCAGCTTATATGTGGACACCTTTGAACCTTCTCTGGAACTTAGGCGACAGTTGTTGTCCTTAGAATATTATTTTAGAATTTCCTCAATCCCTCATCACCCATTGTATACCATTGATCACAGCCCATATTTAAAACGCCTTTATCAAGCCAAAACATCCTTCATCCCTACATTCCATTTAAGAATGCTGGACTTAATAAACGGATCCGAACTTTCTTCACTTGACGTCACCCAGAAAAAACTGTATTATTTCTCTCCTTGGTTTAATCATTATTTTGAATTTCAAAACCCGTTCCAAAATTTTAATAAAGCAGATACCTCTGATTTTATATATAAACAACTCTTTCAAAACCATATAGAAAATTACTCAAATTTTATACATATTTATACTGATGGGTCTAAAAGGGAAAACTATGTTGGAGCTGCGTTCACTATTAATGATTCCCGTCATAGTTTTAAACTTCATTCTTCATGTTCTGTTTTTACCGCTGAAATAATGGCCATTTTTAAAGCACTAGAACATATATCCGATCATTGTCATAAAAAATGTATCATTTTTACAGATTCGTTAAGCGTTTTACAGTCATTGAAACATCCTGATCATGACAGTCATCCCATTGTTTTAGAATCACTGAAAATAATTTATCATCTTTCATCCAGGAATTTTAACTTACTATTTTGTTGGATCCCATCCCATGTTGGGATTGCGGGAAATGAGATTGTTGACCAAGCCGCCAAATCGGCAGTAAATAATTTTAACCATACTATCCCTTTCCGTGACTTAAAATCTTTTATTTACAAGTTTTTAGAGGAAAAATGGCAGAACGGATGGTCTGAACAAACTGAAAACAAGCTCCACGCCTTAAAACCAAATATAACGCAATGGCAGTCACCAGCTCAAAGACGACAGCAAGTAATACTAACACGTCTCCGTATTGGACACACTAGGATCACCCATAGACACCTCCTCCTCGGAGAAGATCATCCCATTTGTAATTACTGCATTTGCCCACTAACAGTTAAACACATTTTAATTGAATGTTCTCATTTTAATAGGCAACGACTGATACATTTTAATTCTTATAACTTGACTTTAGAAGACATGATTGGAGAGAATCCTCATCCAAATATTTTTAACTTTTTACATGACATTGGTTTTATCCATCACATATAATTTTATGTAGTATTCATTCATTACATTTTGACTCACCTCACTTTCTTGCTATATTATATCTTTTATTTTTTATTTTAAGTTTGGCATAATATGTCCCAAGAGGACTCAATGCCACAAAATCTAATCCAATCCAATCCAAATGCCAAAGATTCAGTCATTCTTTCATGGCTTGCCGTGGCAAAGAGACCTGTGCAAAACGCTCCAGTACTGATCAGAAGACCGATATCTGTACATCATCGTCCCTTTGCTGTGTAAACTGCAAAGGTGACCATCCAGCTTTTGCCAGGTCTTGCCCTAAATTCCAAATTGAAAAAGAAATTCAAACAATAAAAGTTCAACAAAACATTTCATTTCCGGAGGCCCGAAAAATTATAAATGATCGCACCCCAAAACCTGGAATTTCTTACTCTTCAATAGTAAAAAAAACTTTCAAAACTAACGGAACTCAAACCGATGTAACTATTTTTAAGCCATCTGCCCAACATAAAACTTCAATGAACCAACCTATAACTCCTCTTTTTTCTAAAGCATCAGCTACAACCTCATCCTATACAAAACAGATAAATCGATCTATCAATACTTCTTTGAAAAGAGCCATATCATCTAAACAAAGTAATATCAAAATAGCTAAAAGTACTTCTCAAACCTCTCTTCAGCCTGATGTTACATCCAGAAACTTGATAACTAATCCTTCTACAAGCGACCTTATTAATCTATACAACACCGAAAGTGATATTTCCTCTGTTGAGAGTGATGGCTTGGAGACTTGGCCACCCAAGTCCAAAAAGGATCTTCGGCAAGACAGATCTCGTCCTAGGACGAGAAAACATAAGTAGTTTCTTCTTTTCTTTTATCCTTTATTTTTATGGCTTCCTTTCTTTCCTGGAACGCCCCCAGGGGCATTCCTTCTTTAGGTTTGTACGGGCTTCACAACCCCGGGGTACCTGAGTGATCTTCCCTCCCTTTCGCTCTGCTTCTCCTCTACCCTTAGCTTTTTGCTTTTTTTTTCTTCCTCCCTCGTTGTGGTTACCTTTTCGGAGGTGAGGGCTCCCCTTGAGAAGCTTTTCGCCAGTCTGTGCCTTTAGCTCCTCTTGGGGATTATATCACCCACGTGTTTGCCGTGCGTGGAGACCTGTGTCTTCGGAAAGGGAGATCCTGGTGATTGAGGGACAACATAACGCCCCAATACAATGCTTCGGCTCCTGCTTCGGACAAACAGGAGGTGTACTATGGTCCCAGTACATTAATCGGCTGGTGGGAATACCCTGCTTGGGCTAAGGACCCGCTCACCAACTAGCTCCTTAGGGCAGTTATAGAGGTGAGTTGGGTTCGTATAGTCCCTGGTTAGCACCGGTACATTAACCTGTATCCCCTCGTTGGACTCCATGGTGGGTGGTGCCGCCGGGGACTGAAAACCTTTTTTTCAAACATGGAAAACCAAACCTCAACTTCTCCTTCAGTGGAGCACCAATCTAATAAAAATAATGATTACAATTTAACGATACAAAAATTTTTCATAATGAAGAGTAACAACGGAAATCTAAAAAACATATCTGCTATTCTACTACACAAAACAATATTAGGAATGGTCGGAGACACAAAAACCATAAAAAAAACCTTGCAGGAGATGTACTCATTGAAGTTTCTAATAAATCACAGGCTTTAAATATCCAAAAAATAAAATCCGTCGGTTCAATAGAAGTGACAGTTACACCCCACAAAACTCTAAATTCATCCCGAGGCGTAATTTCGGAAGCTGATCTAGTACACGATACCGAACAAGACATCTTAGAATCACTCTCCCAACAATCTGTAATTAATGTCAGAAGAATAACTATTCAAAGAAATGGCCAAAAAATACCCACCAAACATATAATAATAACTTTCAATACACCCACCATACCAAAACATGTAAAAATAGCCTATATCAATTGTCCAGTTCGACCTTTCATACCAAACCCAGTCCGTTGTTTTAAATGTCAGAGATTCGGCCACTCTTTCCTTGCTTGCCGTGGCAAAGAAACCTGTGCGAAATGCTGTAGTACAGAACATAAGACCGATGTCTGTACTACATCATCCCTTTGCTGTGTAAACTGCAAAGGTGACCATCCAGCTTTTGCCAGGTCTTGCCCTAAATTTCAAACCGAAAAAGAAATTCAAACTATTAAAGTGCAGCAAAACATTTCATTTCCGGAGGCACGAAAAATTGTAAATGATCGCACCCCGAAACCTGGCATATCTTACTCTTCAATAGTAAAAAAAACTTTCAAAACTAATGGAACTCAAACCGATGTAACTATTTTTAAGCCATCTACACAACATAAAATTTCAATTAACCAACCTATAACGCCTCTTATCTCTAAAGCATCAGCTACAACCTCAACAAATACAAAACAGATAAATCAACCAAACCGATCTATAAATACTTCTTTAAAAAGAGCCATATCATCTGAACAAAACAATATCAAAATAGCTAAAAGTACTTCTCAAACCTCTCTTCAACCTGACGTTTCATCTAGAAACTTGATAACTAATCCTTCCACCAACGACCTCATAAATCTATATAACACTGAAAGCGATATTTCATCTGTAGAGAGTGATGGCTTGGAGACTTCGCCACCCAAGTCCAAGAAGGATCTTCGGCAAGACAGATCTCGTCCTAGGACGAGAAAACACAAGTAGTTTTCTCTTTTCTTTTATCCTTTATTTTTATGGCTTCCTTTCTTTCCTGGAACTGCCGGGGTTTTCGTCAAAAAATTGATGATTTAAAACACATCATAAACAATCACAAGCCAGCTGCTATCGCCCTCCAGGAGACCTATTTAAGAAGCACCGATACCACCAACATTCCCTACTTCACAATATTCAGAAAAGATTACGATGATGGCCAAAGAGCATGTGGAGGTGTTGCTTTGCTTGCCTCCCATGATTATCCAGTAACTCTAATTAATCTTAAAACAAATCTACAAGCTGTTGCTGTAAGACTTCATGTCAATATCTTAATTACAATATGCAATTTATACTTACCTCCTAACACCCATGTCGCCACTTCTGAATTAAATAATTTGATAGATCAACTTCCACAACCATTCATTATACTTGGTGACCTAAATGGCCATCATATTCTTTGGGGCAGTTCAGACATTAATAATAGAGGCAAACAAATTGAAAAAATAATAACAGACAATGATTTATGTATTATGAATAACGGCCAACCTACCTACTTTCATTCACCTTCACTTACTTGTCATTCAATAGATCTCGCAATTTGCACTCCTTCAATTTTACCATTTTGGACCTTTTCTGTGGATTCTTACCTTTACAATAGCGACCATTATCCAATTAAACTTAAATATGAAGGCCAATACCAACCTCACACTGACAGCCAATCCAAATATATTTTTGAAACTGCCAACTGGCCACTCTTTACTAGCCTCGCAGATATTACTAACACGGGAGAAACTGATGACATCGATGCAGTTACTAATAAAATAACAAATATAATTATAGCTAGTGCTGACGCTTCCATTAAAAAAGTTATTAATGCCCCTAAAAAACAAAAGAAGCCTTGGTGGCATGACGATTGTAGCGATGCTTACCGTAAACAAAGGAAGTCCTGGTATATCTTGAATAGATATCCAACCACAGAGAAAACTTTATTATTTACAAAAAAACAAAAGCGGCATTTCGAAAAATACAACGACGTAGTAAGAGGGATTCTTGGATAAATTATGTCAATAGTATAAATAATAAGACCACCAGTAAACAGTTATGGAGCAGAATAAAAAGAATTTCCGGTGTTTACCCCAATAGACAAATTCCTATTCTTGAAAATAATAATGTAATACTATCGGCACCCAAAGACATAGCAAACACAATTGCTTCATGTCTTTCCGAAATATCCAGCTCCAACAACTACTCTGAAAGTTTTAAGAAAATTAAAGTCGCATCTGAAAAGAATAAAGTTAATTTAACCTCAAACCGTATACTATCTTATAATTGTGATTTTACTTTTCCCGAATTGACAAAGGCTTTATCCTTAGTTCACAAATCAACCCCTGGCCCAGATAATATTAGTTACATCATGCTCAAACATCTATCCAATAGTTCTTTAAATTATCTCCTGAAATTTTATAACAGAATTTGGACCGAGCACACTTTTCCGCAGTCATGGCGATATGCTACTATAATACCCATACTGAAACCGAACAAAGACCCCAAGATTCCTTCGAACTACCGTCCAATAGCCTTGACAAGCTGCGTATGCAAAGTTCTCGAAAAGATGGTCAACGCAAGGCTAATGTATATTTTAGAAAAAGATAAATGTCTCTCCCCTCTTCAAAGTGGCTTCAGAAAAAACCGTTCTACTATTGACAATCTTGTTGCTTTCGAATCTGTAATCAGAAATGCATTCGTAGAAAATAAACATCTCGTCTCAATTTTCTTCGACATCGAAAAAGCTTATGATCGAACGTGGAGACATGGAATTTTAAAAGACATTTTTAAAAATGACATATAAGAGGAAATCTGCCTATTTTTATTCAAAATTTTTTAGAAAAAAGATATTTTAAAGTACGGATTGGATCAATTTTTTCAGATGTTTTTATTCAAGAGGAGGGAGTGCCACAGGGCAGTGTTTTAAGTGTTACTTTATTTATTTTAAAAATTAATGATATTGTTTCTCAATTGCCGCCATCAGTTAAAGGTCTCATTTACGTTGACGATCTGCAAATTTCTTGCGCAGCTAAAGACATTCGTTTATTAGAGAGACAACTTCAACAGGCCGTTAACAAAATCACTAATTGGACAAATGAAAATGGTTTCAGCTTTTCACCTTCAAAAACTGCATGTGTTCATTTCTGCAGAAACCGTAATCTTCATCTTGACCCTGAAATATTCTTCAAAGATATTTTAATTAATGTTGTGGACAATTTTAAATTTTTAGGTATCATATTTGACAAGAAGCTGAATTTTCAACCGCATATTTTAAATTTACGCAAACGTTGCGAAAACACCCTCAACATACTAAGAGTTTTATCGAAATTATCATGGGGATCTGATCGAGCATGTCTTTTAAAAATATACAGAGCTTTAATACGATCTAAATTAGATTACGGCTGCGTGGTGTATGGTTCAGCCAGAAAATCTGCTCTTCAAACTCTGAATACTATCCACCACACAGCCTTACGTTTATGTACTGGCGCATTTCGAACATCACCAGTAAGCAGCTTATATGTGGACACCTTTGAACCTTCTCTGGACTTAAGGCGACAGTTGTTGTCCTTGGAATGTTATTTTAGAATTTCCTCAATACCGCATCACCCATTGCATACCATTCATCACAGTCCATATTTAAAACGCCTTTATCAAGCAAAAACATCCTTCATCCCTACATTCCATTTAAGAATGCTGGATTTAATTTACGGATCCGAAATTTCTTCACTTGACGTCACCCAGAAAAAACTTTATTATTTCTCTCCTTGGTTTAATCATGATTTTGAATTTCAAAACCCTTTCCAAGATTTTTATAAAGCAGATACCTCAGATATTATTTACAAACAACTCTTTCTAAAGCATTTAGAAAATTATTCTAATTTCATTCATATTTATACGGACGGATCTAAAAGGGCAAATTATGTTGGAGCTGCGTTCACTATTAATCGCTCTGTTCACAGTTTTAAACTTCATTCTTCATGTTCTGTTTTTAACTCTGAAATCATGGCCATATATAAAGCATTGGAATATATATCAGATCATTCTCATAAAAAATGTATAATTTTCACTGATTCATTAAGCGTTTTACAATCATTGAAACATCCCGATCATGACAGTCATCCCCTTGTTTTAGAGTCATTAAAAAGAATTTATCATCTTTCATCCAAAGATTTTAACCTGGTATTTTCTTGGATCCCATCGCATGTTGGGATATCTGGAAATGAAATTGTGGACAAAGCCGCGAAATCGGCTATAAATAATATTAACCATACTATCCCTTATCGTGACATAAAATCTTGCATTTACAAATTTTTAGAAACAAAATGGCAAAAGGAATGGAATGAGCAAACCGAGAACAAACTTCGCTTTATTAAACCAAATATAACGCAATGGCAGTCACCTGATCAAAGACGGCAGCAGGTAATATTAACACGTCTCCGTATTGGACACACTAGGATCACCCATAGACACCTCCTCCTCGGAGAAGATCATCCTATATGTAATTACTGCATTTGCCCACTAACAGTAAAACACATTTTAATTGAATGTTCTCATTTTAATATGCAACGACTTATACATTTTAATTCTTTTACCTTGACTTTAGAAGACATGGTTGGGGAGAATCCTCATCCAAATATTTTTAGCTTTTTACATGACATAGGTTTTATCCATCACATATAATTGTATATAGTATTCATTCATAATGTTTTGACTCACTTCACTTTTTTACCATATTATATATCTGATTTTCTATCTTGAGTTTGGCATAATATGTCCCATGAGGACTCAATGCCACAAAACCATATCCAATCCAATCCATTACCTTTTAGAAGACAAAATGTTATATTAACACGCCTCCGTATTGGACACACTCGTATAACTCATAGACACCTCCTCCTCGGAGAAGATCATCCCATTTGTAATTACTGCATTTGCCCACTAACAGTAAAACACATTTTAATTGAATGTTCTCATTTTAATAGGCAACGACTGATACATTTTAATTCTTATAACTTGACTTTAGAAGACATGATTGGAGAGAATCCTCATCCAAATGTTTTTAACTTTTTACATGACATTTTTTTGGTTTTATCCATCACATATAATTTTATGTAGTATTCATTCATTACATTTTGACTCACCTCACTTTCTTGCTATATTATATATTTTATTTTTTATCTTGAGTTTGGCATAATATGTCCCAAGAGGACCCAATGCCACAAAATCATATCCAATCCAATCCTTCTTTCCTGGAACTGCCGAGGTTTTCGTCATAAAATTGATGATGTAAAGGACATCATAAATATACACAATCCAGCTGCAATCGCCCTCCAGGAGACATATTTAAGAAACAATGATACCACCAACATTCGTCATTTCACTTTGTTTAGAAAGGATTAAGACGATGGCCAAAGAGCATGTGGAGGTGTTGCATTGCTTACATCCCATGACTTTCCAGTCACCCAAATTAACCTTACAACGAATCTCCAAGCTGTTGCTGTAAGACTTCATGTCAATATTCTAATCATTGCTAATGTTTCCCTCGCATTTAAAGCTGTTCAATTACTGTGTCCCACCTTCCGCTACATTATTCAGACAAGTTATAAGTGAAATATAAAAAATTTCATGCCTTTCTTCAAATCCTAATATTAATCTGAACAAAAACATATTTCTTTAAAATTTAATATAATCTTTTTGCCTTTTCTTAAACTATCTGCATAAAAGATACTATAATATATTATCTTATTTATTAGTATAATAATATTAATAATATAATACATTCATTTATACATTCATACAAACCTTTTGAGTTTCGTATATTAACTTTTCTGGCTATGTTCCCTGTGAAAAGTGATTATTAACTCTGTCCACAAAATATAGCAGAAAAATCAATGCAATAACTAAAATTTAAAAATCATTCAACGTATTTCATAAATTAATGCAGCAAATTTCATTTTTCTCAGATTTCAAGTTATTTTAATATTGATGTCTGATTGTAATGCAACTCGAATGGAATTGCCCACATATAGTTGTATAACATTAATGTAATGGAAAATATATCTGTCCAGTTCTTTGAAAGATTAAAAGCTACAAAACGTAAATAAGTTCTGAATCTGAAAAACAATTAAAAACACATGAAAATATTATTTTTTTCAGTTATTTTTTATTTTTCTCCAAACACACATTGAGAACTATTAATAATACAAATATTGTTATTTTATCTTTTCCATAAAAATCTTATCTATCTCCATACAGTGGCTTCCAAAATTAAGTATATACTTCGCTTTTTTTGGCATTAAAAGCATAAAAAAGTAATGTTAAATTTTTATATAAAACTAATATATATGTAACTGATAAAATGCATCTTAAGAAATGTACTAGGAGTGGAAACAAGTATAAAATCATTTTAATGAATTAATTACATAATTTTTTAAGCACACGCTATCACAAATTTTGATGCACAAAATTGAGTAAGCATATGGTATAACTTTTAGATTAAAACGTAATGAAAAACATGAAATAATATTTTGTTGCACATCCTTTCGAATGAATAACTGCTTGAAGACGTCGTGGAATCGATTTAACAAGATTTTGCGTTGTTTCACTTGTTATTTTTGCCCATTCTTCTCTTGAAACAGTTTTTAAATTGTTTTTACTCTTGATATGGTGCTTTTGGACGGATTTTTCCAACTGTGATCACAAATGCTTTATAACGTCGATATCAGGTGATTGTGATGGAGTGTGCAACTGCATTTTACAGTTGTACAACATCCACAGATTAAAAACGTTAGCTGTGTGCTTAGGATCATTATCTTGCTAAAAAATGAAAGACGAACTAAAATCCAAATTTTCGGCCCTTCGTTTTAAATTATTTTGCAAAATATTCAAGTATTGCATTTATTTATAATTCCGTCAATAAAAACTAAATCCCCCAAGCTATTGGACGACACAGAGCCCCATGCATGTACCGAGCCGCCTCCACGCTTTACAGTAGAAATGGTGTTTTGAGAAAGCAATTCACTGTTAGGCTTTCGCCAGACATAGTATCCATCACTTTCGAAAACATTAAAGTTACTCTCGTCGCTGGATCTCACTTGATTCCAAAAGTCTGAAGACTTTGAAACATGACTTTTTACACATGAAAGCCTTTTCTCCAGGTTTGGTTTGGAAATGAAAGGTTTTCTCCTGGCCACACATCAGTTAAATCCTGCTTTCTTAGGCACTCTTCTAATTGTTTCTGCAGAGACAGGTCTTTGTATCGTTGAAGAAGTGACTGCATTAATTTTCGAAGCACTCACCTTAGGATTTAAGGTCACTTCTCATATGATCCTCCTCTTGGTCATGTCATAAGGATTTCCTTTCGTCCTCTTCCTGGAACATTTTTGGTGGGTCTCAACTCTTTATACTTTCTGATAATTTTTTAGACACATCCATAGAGCTCTGCTGATTTATTTTTTCAATTTCTCACAGAGATATACCTTTTCCCCAGACATTTTAATAACAAGCTCCCTAACTTCAACTCCAAGTTCCTTTCTGGAGCCTATTTTGAAAATTAAAAAGCAGTACTTCAACAAGAAACTTATACATTAGGATTTAAATCCAATGCCACTATTAAACACAAACGTTATAATAAAATAGTGGTAGCTAACTTAAGAATTTGTAATCATTTTCTACAAAGTGTATACTTAATTTTGTGACATCAATTGGTGTCATTTTGTCATAGAATGCAAATAATTTAATTATATCAATTTCATGTTTATTTTCTGCCTAAATATCTTCCTTAACGTGTATTTTATTCCTATTTAAAATTTTTTTTAAATAATACTTTATTGTTGTATTTATATACTTTCAAAGTAGGGAAAAGAAGTGTATACTCAATTTCGGGAGCCACTGTATATATTAAAAAATCTTATCTATTTACATAAAAATTTCGGGCCAATTCATCCCTAATTAAAGACCCCCGACGATGAAAAACTACCTAGGATCCAGTTGTTTCCTTCTTCGGGACGTTGAAGTTATTGCCTGAGGCCACTCATACTCCAAATGAAAGAGTCATGAGTACTCCCAGGCCACCGGGCATTAACGTCCATCTTAAATCTGCATCGCAGACCTACAAAAAATGAGAATTGTATTTAAAAGGCAGTCAAGTATTATGAAGTTAGTGAGTTGAGTATACTTCTGGATTTTTGAACACATTCTAATATTAAACATTTATAGTGAAGCTTTGTTAAACCACCAGTAATTACAAAATATTGCCGCTCAAAATGCACGAGCCTCAAAGAAACAAAAGAAAATGAGACTATTTTCAAATTTGAGTATATGTCTAACTTTTTACATAAGATTGTGATTACACATTGCCAAATGAGTTCGATATTTCAAGTCATGCCAAACATGATTGATTTCCAAGCAACTCTTTTTAAATCAAATGTTCATATAGAGTAAGATTTAATTTTGTGAAACAATTGAGTGATTCTACACATTTGAAGTTTTGCACTCTTGTTTAAGGAAAAAAAGTGAAAACAATTACATAATCATAGATACAATGTTTCGTATTAAGTTTACTCATATCCAAAGCAATTTTTGTAAACCGTACAACACTTATGCGAGATTACGACTTTTCCACCTGATCTTATCGGGCAGAAAAGGTTCTAATCTCAAATGGTTAAATATGTATAATAACTTTCTTTTTAAGTTCCATGCAATAGTAGAATTGTAATTTAAATTTACTTACTAATTGCACATTTACCGAGAAATGACTTTTTCTGTTTTAATCACACCCAAGACATTCGGGAAACCAGACCCAAAATAGAATGATTGCTTTTTAGACATGCGTTCTTCTGTGGATGCAGGAAATTTCACGTACTGTGGCAGAATATTAACAAGAGCATTACAGACTCTAACACGTTCCTTGAAACAGTAGCTTGGGACAGCATCACAAAATGCTAGTCACTAATTACTGTCTGGAACGAACCAGAACCCAAAAGCCTCAATGTTTGTGTGATAACACCTAAATTTTTAAAAAAAAATCAGTAGGTAAGGGGGTCACATTGGAAATAACATGAAACGTAAGTCACTAAAAGAATAAAAACAAAAGGTGTGATAGTTCAAAACAATTAATCTGTCAACCAAATATGTTGCTGATAGTCATATTTTTCAAAAACAATGTATTTACTCATTTGATTGAGAATATCAGGAACAGTGTGTTGCTCTTCGAATGTGCTTTTATGAATCGAGAACTGTGAAATACTTCATTTTCAATAAATACTCATTGTAATTAACTCTTCTTTATTAAAATATAAATGTTATAAAAATACAAATGTTACATTGAAACGCATGCATAATGAAAAAATATCGCTTACCTGAATTTCCACAGAAAATCCATTCGTACTGGGCTGTAGAATACTTTCCAGCTTATCACACAGAAACAAAAAAGTTTCTCGATCCAGTCGATATCTTGAGGAAAACTCTCTCTCTGTTAAATCCATGGGATTGCCGCGAACTCTCAAATAACAAGGAAATCATCTACGATTCACAAGCAAAACATCAGTCATGTTTGGAAAGTTCCGGAACAGAAAGCAAATTTCGAACGGTTCGAATAAACTCACCGGGTGAAAAGGAGACGAATTCGATTTCGAGAGATAACGAAAGCGCGGTGGTCCAGGCGATACCTTGAACGGAATTCCCCGTCTGTTAAATCCATCGGTTTTCCCCGAACGGCTCTATATCGAGAAACACGTCTTCTCCTAGTAAGATACAAAATATCAGCCATTATATGATGGGAAAAGCGTTAACAAATACAAAACACGACGCTTTAAAAAAAATTCGTCTCCTCCAGAGCTCACGCCAATAGGAATTTCACGATTCGAATTTCGAAAAAAAAAAAAAAAAAAAAAAAAACGTCAACGCGGTTGTAGTTTAATTCTAAAAGCGCCTTTCGATGAGAATCCGAACTGGAAGTTATCGAAAAATAGGGTAGTTGAATACGGCCGAAAGTTTATTGTGCGAACGATGAGGCAGCACCGGCAAGTACAACCCTCTGGGTGGAAGGACTTCACATTTAATTAGCCCGAAATATTCTTCAATGTTAGTGCGTCCCCCCTTCTGTCATTGTATCTGGGGACGTAAAATCTACGTATTTCGCTGGACCTTCATGATAAAGTTTGATGGCATTTGTTCTGCCTCCAAAGAAAGCATCTCTGGGTATTAATCGATCTTGCAGACGAGATCTTTATCAATTTTCTTCTTTTGTAAAAACTCGTGCTCCCACGTCTTAATGACACAAAATCCCAAAGCTGTTAACCTCTCTGGTTTCTTGTGTTTTTCGCTTCAAAAAACCCGTGGTGACACCTTTCAAAGGGTGTTTGGCATCTTTATCAAAGCATGCATCACAGCCGTGATAGAAGCAACCCTGTTAAAAGAGAAATGATTCACTAACCACTGTCAAAACACACACACATACATGTAATTTTGGAAAAATAAGCAAACTTGCATGAACGGTGTTGCTCTCTGCAAAATCCATCCACCGAAACTCCGCCGATTTTTGCTTCCCCAGTATTGTTGAGTGCATGATTTATTTGCAGTTCTTCTTTGAAAGGCATAGTATAGTCTAACCACCTAATACTATCAGGGCTGTAGTTTGTATTATTTATATTGTCCATGAACTGGTACCATTGCAATTGTATTTGGTTGAATATGCTGACTCCGGTATGTGGCCATGCTGGCTGAAGCAATCTCGTAATATACCTAAATAAAATTATTTTAAGTAACAGTTATACAGAATTAAAAAAAAAGTATATTGATAACACACACCCCTTAACGGGTCGAATTTTGTTACTTCTAAAAATCGAGACCGAAACTCCAGGCAATAACGCCTTAATATGTCAACATGCGATCTGAAATAATAAAAATAATATTTACATGAAATATTCATAAATGATTATTTTTATAGAGAAATTTAACTCTAACGTACTTGCAATATTTCAGTACCTCGCGTTGAAAATTGAACTACTTATTTTTATTTTTCTCATTCCTCTCCAGAAATGCCTGTTGAGCTGTAGGAGACATGTCAACTGGACAATAAAAACTTTCCGGAAGTTTGCCTACATATTACTGATTTTGTGGTTTATTAAAGTGGTGCGGGAAATACCCTTTTATTTAGTTCGGTTAAGCTAAAACAGGCTGGATGTTTGGCAAGTGCCATTGCTTAAAGTCCAATCCTCTTGGGGATAATATCACCCACGTGTTTGCCGTGCGTGGAGACCTGTGTCTTCGGAAAAGCTGATCCTGGTGATTGAGGGACAACATAACGCCCCAATACATTGCTTCGGCTCCTGCTTCGGACAAGTATTTTCTTGGATCCCATCTCATGTTGGAATATCTGGAAATGAAATTGTGGACAAAGCCGCGAAATCGGCCGTAAATTATATTAGCTATACCATCCCTTATCTTGACTTGAAATCTATCATTTACAAATTTTTAGAAGACAAATGGCAGAACGAATGGAACGAACAAACGGAGAACAAACTCCATGCTATTAAACGAAATATTACTCCATGGCAGTACGACAGAAGAAGACGACAAAATGTAATTCTAACACGTCTCCGTATTGGTCACACGCGAATAACCCATAGACACCTCCTCCTCGGAGAAGATCATCCCATTTGTAACTTTTGCATTTGTCCACTTACTGTGAAACACATTTTAATAGAGTGTTCTCATTTTAATTATCAACGTCTTAAATATTTTAATTCTTATACCTTGACTTTAGAAGACATGGTTGGGGAGAATCCTCATCCAAATATTTTTAACTTTTTACATGACATTGGTTTTATCCATCACATATAATTTTATGTAGTATTCATTCATCATGTTTTTACTCATTTCACTTCATTATTATATTATATATTTGATTTTTTTTTATCTTGAGTTTGGCATAATATGTCCCAAGAGGATTCAATGCCACAAAATCATATCCAATCCAATCCATTGCTTAAAGATTGAGTGAATCAATTATTAGTATGTTCATGCCTCTGTTGATGATTGAAATTAGTGTTGAATCATTTGGTATAAAATCAGGGGCTGGAGGAGGGAGCATTATGATTTGGGAAATGATTTCCTGGCATTCACTGGGTGCAGAAACCTAATTGACTCTCTTCCTGCACGTCTCGCAGCGGTTCGTTCAGCCAAAGGTGGTTATTCTGGCTTTTGACAGGTGGTCACATTAATGTGACTGGACTGTGTATAAAAAATATAATAACACGTGTAAGAAAAAAACGTTTTACTCTTAAGTTTTAAAGTTGTTTACACTATCTAATAAACCTACCCTTTCATATTGTGCGCTATGGCTGTTAAGCCTTTGTGTTTGGGACCATGAACAGAAATCAGGGCAGATTGTATCCCCTCTAAATATTTTTTAGCTTCCGTCCGCATACTGAGCAACAGCCAGGTTCACTTTGTGCACACAAGTCGAAGAAACTGAGATTTTCGACGACTTCTTAGAATCAATCTTCTTCAGGTAGCATATGTGCTCCACAGCTATCACATGCTTTTCACAAGAAGGGCATTTAACGGTCCAGCACTGGCAGCACGGCGATAAATAACTTTGCAACACTGACCGCATTGAGAAACCTATTAAAATACATTTATAAAACTCAAATTTTATGTTATTTTAATTGAGTTCCTGATTTTAAAAAACTACGTACTTTGTCACTCATAGATATCCGTTGTTGTCCCGCAAGCGATTTGTGTGCTGCAAAACAAACATTGGTATGTACAGACGATCGCAGTCCGTGCATTGCCGTGCTTCCCCGAAAGACAACCTTCTCTCTTACATATGTGGCATATGTTTTCGCATTGATGCTACTCTATATGGTGGTACGTTTTCTCGCATTTTACACAGTAATAGATTGATGTGAAAAATCCTGTCAAGCTCTTAACCACATCGTTATGTTGGTTGTGTAGCCATAAGTTTATACGTTTCGGTCTCTCATGACCTTTATAAACCTGTAAAAATAAAACCACTCATTAAGAATTGTTTTATATAAAATAAACCAAAAACAATACACTAATAAAAATAAATCTACGAAAATCTTTAAAAAATAGACATAATAAATTCATTTCATAGAAAAAGTAAGTATTTAAAAATATGCTACCTTTGAATTATCTACATTAAAAACAGCTATTTGAACACACACACATTCAGATACTCTTCTATTCTTGCGACTTCAGTGTAAGTGCAAGAGCCTAGTGTATCTTCTGCTGCTTCATGTAATTTCCTAGCTTCGTTGAGAAGAGCAGGGCGGTTTTTCCTACGAAGCGTGTCTATTTTCCTTTGATCATTTTCCAAGTGTGCTAAAGCGGTCACGACTGCTTTCGCACAGCAGAGTCCTTGACTATCAAATGGAATTGAGATTATTGACTTTTTACGCTGACGATCTACTTTGACGTTCGCTATTTTTCGTCTGCCGCCACCTACATCTCTACGGTTAGTCATAATATCAATTTTGAATCCTGCATCCATTTCGATTGTATCTTTTGACTGCACAACTTTCATTACTACTGACAAAATCTTCTCCGCAATAGGTTCGGATACTTTCATCAATGTGGTACTAATTGGTTTATCTTAACCAAATGCCAAAATACAAAACCGTACAAGGTCAGTACCACATAAATGTTCAGTTGTGCGGTGTATTAGGCGACCGAACAGCTCCAGAAAGTGGGCTTCTTCGTACATGAAGGGGCAACCGTTCAATATCTACGCGTGCTCGTGAAGAAATTTCGTCTCCGTTATATTTTTTTTTGTTTCGGCGCTGACTTCTTTCTTCACATTGAATTCTCTGAGAAAAATCCGCAAGTCCAAAAATGTGAACACACTACTGCGTATCGATGACGTCATGCAAATAAATTTAAACCGAATCTAACAACTCAACTCCACTTGACTATAATGATTTTATTTAGCAGTAGGACCCCTACACCTCACTTCAACTATCAGTACGTCACAGTGAAATCTCAGGGGGAAAAAATTCAAGTCCCTAATGTAAACAAACCTAGTCTTTATCGTAAACACACCAAATATTGCCATTCCCAATTAAATAAACTAAAAAAAATTGGAACCAAACTAACAACTCCACTCGACCATAACGTTTTTATTTCGCTTTTATTTACACCTCAACTCAACAATCAAAACGCCACTTCCGCTTTTGGAGAAAATTACGCTGTGATGTTATTAGCTACGCCACCTTTTTATGACGTCACTTCCTTCCCGCGAAGCGACGCTTTTACTACTGAAGTAGGCTGATAATTTTTTTAAATTTTTTCTTTCGTCTAAGTGTAATAACGAATGATGAGACTTGGAACAAATCCTGCATTTGAACCGAGACAGGCAAACATGATCAAACCTTTGTTAGGGATTCGTTTTCAGGAAAACAGGGCACTTGAAGAGGGAAAGTCTGGAGGCTCGTTCGATTTCAAAGAATATTCACACTGTTTTTTCGTTTTCTTATCCAACTTTTGTAGCGCCCCCAGGGGCATTCCTTCTTTAGGTTTGTACGGGCTTCACAACCCCGGGGTACCTGAGTGATCTTTCCTCCCTTTCGCCCCCAGGGGCATTCCTTCTTTAGGTATGTACGGGCTTCACAACCCCGGGGTACCCGAGTGATATTTTCTCCCTTTCGTTCTTCTCCTCCTCTACCCTTTGCTTTTTGCTCTTTCTTCCTCCCTCGTTGTGGTTGCCTCTTCGGAGGTGAGGGCTCCCCTTGAGAAGCTTTTCGCCAGTCTGTGCTTTTAGCTCCTCTTGGGGATTATATCACCCACGTGTTTGCCGTGCGTGGAGACCTGTGTCTTCGGAAAAGGTGATCCTGGTGATTGAGGGACAACATAACGCCCCAATACATTGCTTCGGCTCCTGCTTCGAATAAACAGGAAGTGTGCTTTGGTCCCAGTACATTGATCGGCTGGTGGGTATATCCTGCTAGGACTAAGGACCTGCTCACCAACTAGCTCCTTAGGGCAGTCATAGAGGTGAGTTGGGTCCGTATAGTCCCTGGCTAGCACCGGTGCAGGAACCTGTATCCCCTCGTTGGACTCCATGGTGGGTGGTGCCGCCGGGGACTGAATATTTAATTAATAATCATGGATAACCAAAAACCTACTTCTCCTTCAGTGGAGCATTTATCTACCGAAAATAATGGAAAAAATACATCAGAACAAAAATTTTTTATAATTAAAAGTAATGAGGGAAACCTAAAAAATATATCAGCAATTTTACTACATAAAACTATAATAGGCATGGTTGGAGAGACGAAGAACATAAAAAAAACACTAGCAGGAGATGTACTCGTTGAAGTTTTAAATAATACGCAGGCTTTAAACATACAAAAAATTAAATTCGTTGGTCCAATTGCAGTCACAGTTACACCCCATAAAACATTGAACTCATCAAGAGGCGTTATCTCTGAATCTGATTTAGTACATGACACAGAACAAGACATCTTAGAGTCCCTGTCTAATCAATCTGTAATAAATGTAAAAAGAATCACTATATCAAGAAATGGCCAAAGAATACCCACCAAACACGTAATAATAACTTTCAATACACCAAGCATTCCAAAACACGTAAAAATAGCCTATATTAATTGCCCAGTGAGACCTTTCATACCAAATCCAGTCCGTTGTTTTAAGTGTCAGAGATTCGGCCACTCTTTTCTCGCTTGCCGTGGCAAAGAAACCTGCGCAAAATGCTGTAGTACAGATCATAAGACCGATATCTGTACATCATCATCCCTTTGCTGTGTCAACTGCAAAGGTGACCATCCAGCTTTTGCCAGGTCTTGCCCTAAATTTCAAAACGAAAAAGAAATACAAACAATTAAAGTTCAACAAAATATTTCATTTCCGGAGGCCCGAAAAATTGTAAACGATCGTACCCCGAAACCTGGCATATCTTACTCTTCAATAGTAAAAAAAACTTTCAAAACTAATGGAACTCAAACCGATGTAACTATTTTTAAGCCATCTGCACAACATAAAATTTCAATTAACCAACCTATAACGCCTCTTATTTCTAAAGCATCAGCTACAACCTCAACAAATACAAAACAGATAAATCAATCAAATCGATCTATCAATACTTCTTTAAAAAGAGCCATATCATCTGAACAAAGTAATATCAAAATAGCTAAAAGTACTTCTCAAACCTCTCTTCAGCCTGATGTTACATCCAGAAACTTGATAATTAATCCTTCTACAAGCGACCTTATAAATCTATACAACACCGAAAGTGATATTTCCTCTGTTGAGAGTGATGGCTTGGATACTTCGCCACCCAAGTCCAAAAAGGATCTTCGGCAAGACAGATCTCGTCCTAGGACGAGAAAACATAAGTAGTTTCTTCTTTTCTTTTATCCTTTATTTTTATGGCTTCCTTTCTTTCCTGGAACTGCCGGGGTTTTCGTCAAAAAATTGATGACGTAAAAGATATCATAAATAAACACAAGCCAGCTGCAATCGCCCTCCAGGAGACCTATTTAAGAAAGAATGATACCACCAACATTCGTCATTTCACTATATTTCGAAAAGATTACGATGATGGCCAAAGAGCATGTGGAGGTGTTGCTTTGCTTGCCTCCCATGACTTTCCAGTCACTCAAATTAACCTTAAAACAAATCTACAAGCTGTTGCTGTAAGACTTCATGTCAATATATTAATAACAATATGCAATTTATACTTACCTCCTAACACCCATGTCGCCACTTCTGAATTAAATAATTTAGTACATCAACTTCCGCAACCATTCATTATACTTGGTGACCTAAATGGCCATCATATTCTCTGGGGCAGTTCAGACATTAATAATAGAGGCAAACAAATTGAAAAACTAACAACGGACAATGATTTATGTATAATGAATAACGGCCAACCTACCTACTTTCATTCACCTTCACTTACTTACCATTCAATAGATCTGGCAATTTGCACTCCTTCAATTTTACCATTTTGGACCTTTTCTGTGGATTCTTACCTTTACAATAGTGACCATTATCCTATTAAACTAAAATATGAAGGCCACAATACCAACCTCACTCTGTCAGCCAAACTAACTACATCTTTGAAACTGCCAACTGGCCTCTCTTTACTAGCCTCGCAGATATTTCTAACATAGTAGAAATTGGTGACATCAATGAAGTAACTTTTAAAATAACAGATATAATTATAGCAAGTGCGGACGCCTCAATTAAAAAAGTCATTAATAAGCCTAAAAAACAAAAGAAACCTTGGTGGAATGAGGAATGTAGCGATGCCTATCGGAAACAGAGGAAAGCCTGGAATATTTTTAATAGATATCCAACAAGGGAAAACTATATTTTTTATAAAAAAACAAAAGCGGCCTTTCGAAAAATACAACGACGTAGTAAGAGGGATTCTTGGATGAATTATATCAATAGTATCAATAGTAAAGTCACTAGTAAACAATTATGGAACCGAATTAAAAGAATTTCCGGTGTTTACCCCAATAGACAAATTCCGATTCTAGAATGCAATAACCAAGTACTATCAGCACCCAAAGATATAGCAAACGCAATTGCTTCATGCCTTTCTGAAATATCCAGCTCCACTAACTACTCTGAAAGTTTAAAAAAAATCAAAATTGCGTCTGAAAAGAATAAAATTAATTTTTATTCTAACAGCATATTATCATATAATTGTGATTTTACTTTTCCCGAATTGACAAAGGCTTTATCCTTAGTTCATAAATCAATTCCTGGCCCAGATAATATTAGTTATATCATGCTTAAACATTTATCAAATAGTTCTCTAAATAACCTCCTGAAGTTTTATAACAGAATTTGGAATGAGCACACTTTTCCGCAGTCATGGAGGTATGCTACCATAATACCAATACTGAAACCGAATAAAGACCCCAGGAATCCTTCGAACTACCGTCCAATAGCCCTGACAAGCTGCTTATGCAAAATTCTAGAAAAGATGGTCAACGCGAGATTAGTTTTTATTTTAGAAACAGATAAATGTCTCTCTCCACTTCAAAGTGGTTTCCGAAAAGGTCGATCCACTGTTGACAATTTGGTTGCTCTCGAGACTGAAATTAGAAATGCTTTCGTTCAAAATAAACATCTCGTCTCGATATTTTTTGATATTGAAAAAGCGTACGATCGAACGTGGAGACATGGAATTTTAAAAGACATTTTTAACTATGACATAAGAGGAAATCTGCCTATTTTTATTCAAAATTTTTTACAGAAAAGATATTTTAAAGTAAGGATTGGATCTATTTTCTCGGATGTTTTTATACAAGAGGAGGGAGTGCCACAGGGCAGTGTTTTAAGTGTAACTTTATTTATTTTAAAAATTAACAATATCGTTTCTCAATTGCCTCCATCAGTTAAAAGTCTTATTTACGTTGACGATCTGCAAATTTCATGCGCAGCAAATGACATTCGTTTAATAGAGAGACAACTTCAACAGGCCGTTAACAAAATCACTAATTGGACAAATGAAAATGGATTCAGCTTTTCACCTTTAAAAACTGCATGTGTTCATTTCTGCAGAAAACGAAATCTTCATCTTGACCCTGAAATATTCTTCAAAGATATTTTAATTAATGTTGTGGACAATTTTAAATTTTTAGGCATCATATTTGACAAGAAGTTGACTTTTCAACCGCATATTTTAAATCTACGCAAACGTTGCGAAAAGGCTCTTAATATCTTACGAGTTTTATCTAAATTATCATGGGGATCTGATCGTACTTGCCTTTTTAAAATTTACAGAGCTTTAATTCGATCTAAATTAGATTACGGCTGCGTGGTGTATGGTTCAGCAAGAAAATCTGCTCTTCAAACCCTGAACACTATTCACCACGCAGCTTTACGTTTATGTTCTGGTGCCTTCAGGACTTCACCCGTAAGCAGCTTATATGTGGACAATTTTGAACCTTCTCTGGACTTGAGGCGACATTTGTTGTCCTTAGAATATTATTTTAGAATTTCCTCAATCCCTCATCACCCATTGCATACCATTCATCACAGTCCGTATTTAAAACGCCTCTATCAAGCTAAAACATCCTTCATCCCTACATTTCACTTAAGAATGCTAGATTTGATGAACGGATCCGAACTTTGTTCACTTCACGTCACCCAGAAAAAAATGTTTTCTTTCTCTCCTTGGTTTAATCATTATTTTGAATTCCAAAACCCATTCCAAAATTTCAATAAAGCAGATACCTCTCATATTATATACAAACAACTGTTTCAAAAGCATTTAGAAAATTACTCTAATTTTATTCAAATTTACACCGACGGATCTAAAAGGGCAGACTATGTTGGGGCTGCGTTCATTCTTCATGTTCTGTTTTTACCTCTGAAATCATGGCCATATATAAAGCATTGGAATACATATCTGATCATTGTCATAAAAACTGTATCATTTTCACTGATTCATTAAGCGTTTTACAGTCATTGAAACATCCTGATCATGACAGTCATCCCATTGTTTTAGAGTCACTGAAAAAAATTTATCATCTTTCATCCATAAATTTTAACTTGGTGTTTTGTTGGATCCCATCTCATGTTGGGATATCGGGAAATGAAATTGTTGACAAAGCCGCCAAATCGGCCGTATATAATTTTAACTATACTATCCCTTTCCGTGATTTAAAATCTTTTATTTACAAATTTTTAGAGGAAAAATGGCAGAATGAATGGAATGAGCAAACTGAGAATAAGCTTTACACCATTAAATCAAATATAACTGAATGGAAATCCCTACCTTTAAGAAGACAACAGGTAATACTAACTCGACTACGTATTGGACATACGCGTATAACACATAGACACCTCCTCCTTGGAGAAGACCATCCCATTTGCAATTACTGCATTTGCCCACTAACTGTAAAACACATTTTAGTAGATTGTTCTCATTTTAATTATCAACGGCTTAAACATTTTAATTCTTATACCTTGGCTTTAGAAGACATGATTGGAGAGAATCCTCATCCAAATATTTTTAGCTTTTTACATGACATTTTGGGTTCATATATCATATATAATTTTATATAGTATACATTTTATTAAGCTTTTTATAAGTCATTGGTTTTATCCATCTCATATAATATTATATAGTATTTACTCAGTATGTTTTGACTATGTCATTTCATTATTATAGTATGTATCTGATTTTTTTATCTTGAGTTTGGCATAATATGTCCCAAGAGGACTCAATGCCACAAAGCTATATCCAATCCAATCCTTTCCTCCCTTTCCTTCTGTACAGTTTAAACTTATTAACAAGTAAAAGAAGGCGTTGAAGCATTGTCCCTGGGAATCGGTAGTGTTGGGTCCGTTAATTTTCTTAGAACCAAATTCGTAAAAAGAAACGCGACATCACTGACCCTGCCTATTGATTTGACCATTCAGAGCAGAAGCGTTGAAGTCTCGACGTAATTCAGGACCAAGCTTAAATCATCTAGTGTGGACATCCAATCCTCTTTAATAACGTAATTAACACAATTTTTCCAGTTTTCTGGGGAAATGCTTATAGCTTCTTTTGTGAGCTGTGAGACTTCTATCTCTTTGAATGTTTTGTTTTGTGCTGTGCAACCTTACCCTTCATAATGCTCTATGGGATTCAGTTCGCAGTGGTTTTGCGGCAGTCTCCGGACAGGTTTCATCAGTATAATAAATGGTCCTTCCTTCATTGCGATAATGGGGATTTGTCTCAAATATTTACGGCGCCACACTTGAATATCTTCCCGTTCTATTGGCATGGAGTTGCGCGATCTCTTGTAAATAAAACCCAAATCATGCATCAACCTCCTTGTCGTGGCAAGAGTCAAGTTTGGAAGGTCGGCGTCTTCGTTGATTGTATTGAATACTTTTGCCACTGTTGGAATTTCATTTCTTTTGAAAAACAAATGCACCTTACTTCGAATGGCAGACAAAGTAAATTCATGATGTTTGTAAGACGAGTTGCTTTTCCTTTCCTCGCAAGTCTTTTTTTCCCAGGGGTTGAAAAGGAACCTTTCATAAGAAATTCCCGTTGCATCCGGTGGATACTGCGAGCGGTAACGCCGGTCAAGAACGAAGTTTTATCCAGAATATCCTGAGAATCGTTGGGATGCCATTCTATCGACTTATGAAACACATTAATAACGATTGTCTTTTCAGAGTACTGCCTTTCCTGTGCGGTAAATTCATAGTGTTTTGTTAGTCGAGTTGCTTTTCCTTTCCTCGCATATATTTTTTTTTGCAGGTTGAAAAGAAACTTTTCATAAGAAAAGTACTGCTTTTCCTGTGTTTTTGATTGGATAAAAAAAAAGACTGCCAGTTGATTATTGCAGATTTGTGAACTCGATGCGTACATGAAAGTAAAATTTAATATTTAGTTGGCGAATTCATTAAATGTAGCTGATGTCATTTTCAGCACTTTTGCATTTATCACAATCGGTATTCTCTGTAACTTTAATGAACGTCCAGCCTCATGAAGGGGTCGATACGCCACTGCTGAACATTTCTCTTTTCGCTGAGTTTCTCCTTAGCTAGGGTTCGCCTTGTGAAAGTATTTGGCGAAACGTTAGCATAGCAGATGGAGCAACATTTGGACCTTCTTCGAAAGACACTTCAGAAATAATTTTCATTAGCGAAAGCAAATTGTACTTCTTTAACTAAGCAGCAAGCACAGAATGAAGTTTTCAGACTGGATTTGGTATTATACCTAGGAGTTTCCAAACCTTTTAGAAAGTCCGTGGCTCCCTTGATCTACATATTATTTGCGGCTATCTTCATTCTTCCCATACTTCTGTGTCATGTACATATAAGCTCCATTCATCTGTAACGTTATCGACAGAATCTTCAAGTATTACTTGCGGCAACATAATTGTAAGCTGTCTTTTGTCAGGTAATGTGTATTTTACAAGGTCTTTGCAAATTACAGGATTACAAATTACACACATATTGCAACAACTTATTTTTTAGAGGCAATTTCTCTTAAAGGTACAAGGTAATAAATAATTTAGAATTATTTTGCATCAGATAAAGATTCGGCTTTTAAATCTGGAAATAAGGATGATGTCTAGTAATTGCTGTCCGTTTTTGTCTTTTAGGACGTTCTCATTTACAAACCGCCTTTAGAACCATTAAGGGTTTTGATAGTTCATACAAACTATGAATGAGTAGATTTCTCCTGGAATAATTTCAAAATTTGATCAAATGTACGTTCAACACTAGTCATGAATTGTTAATAAATTGGAGTTAAGGGAACTATTATGGCTTTGATAAAACGATCCAGTTTTATTATGTCCTTTTTTAAAACAGTAGTAATTAAATTTAATGATTGTAAAAGGTTCGAAAATAAAGGAACATAACTAAGACAATTTGGATCGTATAGTGGTAATTAAATTTTGAATAGAAAAGACTCACTGAACCATAAAAAGGAAAAATTGAGTCAATTCGACTAAATTAGAAAAAAAAAATTTAACATTGTATACAAAGATATCAAAAACCAAAATTTCATCATAAGCATACCAATGTGAGAACCACAAAAATTGATTGGTCCCAAATATGTATCTCCCAGATTACAAAAAATTACAAAAGGAAAAACTGAAATATTCAACTACCAAGTTGTGTTTAAGTTTGATTTTATCTCTGTGATCTGTCATCTGATTGATTCCCCTTTGATCCGAGGACTACCTAACTCGCAAAGAAAAGAAATTTAAAAAAAATGTGAGGACTCGACCTTTTTTTGACTGGTTATCAAATGAAAATGAGGTGTTGTGAAGTTTGGATTTGATGGTATTTATGTAGCAATCATTATAGTTCACACACAATCAATGATTCTTCCCACTCAAAAACAACATGAGCAGTCAGACAGTGCCATTTCATGCCTCGAGTCCCATGATGAGACGACGGAGCCCTGAAAAAGAGCCATATGTAGAACAGCCATTTAAATGGAAATGTGATACTTATAAATTATCGACCTTGAGAAATGCTCAGAGGGTCTACCAACATAATTCACACAAAACAAAACCATGAAAAAAAAATTCAATCGATCAAATTAATTTGAAGTACTCTACTCAACTCAAAACTTATTTAAAAAAAAAAAGATTTTACTTCTATTTAGAACCCTATCGGAAAGAAAAAGCTATCACTTTTCATTTGGAAACAAAAAAAAAGCATTTCGCACTTGGAAATCTCTTTAAAAAATATCAGGGTTATTTTGTTCCACTTGGAAACTTTCTCGAAAACTATCAAAAAAAATTTTCATTCCCTTGGAAATTCGTGTTTTTTTTTCCATCACAATATTTATATCATCCACATTATCTACACATTTTTTTATACGTTTTACCATCAAATTTCTTACGCAAGACTTAAAAACATTTTAATTAAATATGTAGTTATCTTTCTATTGATTTTATTTATTTTATCTTGCGTTTTTGGCGCAGCTTGTCCGTTTTTGGACCTTGCGCCATAAAACCCCAAAATCCAATCCCTTAGAAATTCGACCAAACAAGAAAAACAGAAAAGCATTTTGCTCCATTTGTAAAACTCAAATGAACAATTCAATGAACATTGATAGGGGAAAAACTTAGGTGGAATTTCCAGTGAAACGTCCCGGAGCAAAAGCATACATGTTTAGCAAGTATCCATGCTGGTTTTTTGACGAAAAAAGGCTGAACAGATGGTTTTGAAAATTTTTGTACCCAACAATTCCATTGTACAAAACCAATTTAAAAATACTGCAATATCAACAAAAACTAAACAAGAGTCTTTGTATTGTTTTAAACTAACAAACTCAAAATGGTTTGGGTTCCTTTGTCCAAATCTTTTGGAAGGACGATGGATTATCTTTGTTATACTGGTGTTTTTAAACAACTTCAGCACACCTGGTAAAAACTCTCCATCATCAATATCGTAGCTCCTCCCACATTTTTTAAAAATATGAGCTATAGATATTACTTTAAAATTATTTTTTAATTGCAGTGCTGTAGGAATAACTTGCTTGGATCTTATCAAGCTGAAGAAATTCTCAATATAATCTTGACAAAATCTAGATGTTAAGATGAATTTGAAGTTCTTTTTCCCAAGTAAATATGCTTGTAAATGTAGGATGGATACAGTAGATAAAATGATGTCAGTTTGAATGGGTTTCCAAACAATTTTATTACTTTTATTTTCGACTTTTAAGTTTTTGAATAAAGCGTAATGGTTTTATCTAAAAATACTATAGTTTTAACAAATTCATCATTATTGAATTTGCTAAGGACCATGACGGGGTATCCTGAAAGTCGTCAGCGTGAACCATTTATAAACATGCTGTATGAACGAGGCTGTTGTTTTCAAACTGCCATCATTTTCTTCAACAGCAATAAAATTTAGAGCTGCACTAACATCATGGCTATGGACATTAGTTGCTTTGGAAACTTTCATCTTTTCAAAATGCTTATTATCTAATTGAGACTCGGTCAATTTAGGTGTTATAGGGACAATTCTATATTTTCTTGATAGTTTAATAGTATTTTTAGGTGTTTAGATTCTACAAAGGGAGATGGAAGATTATGAGAGATGAGGGTACATCTGCCATAAATGTAATTCTTTTTGAAGAATCACAAGGATTTATAATATGAAAGTAATGGGGTAACCAGTTTTTGAACATGAAATACCGTAGTTTTTCCATATGGCTCAATTCCCGGATCCCATGTCACAGATTATATAAACAATTTGTAGCCCTATTTCATGGCTTTTCTTAATTATAGTATCAATTATTTTTCTTAATTTTACCCCACAAGATTGACCGTTCGTGAAATAATATGCGACTACCTGCTTCCAGCGGGTGCTAATGCCTCCCAGTATCAACACTATGGCATGATTAGCTTTTCCCGTCTGAGAAGGAAAGGTAACATCGCCAAAGTAGGTCTCAGTAGAGATATCAAAATCGGTGCTTTCGATTAAAAACATCTCATCTAGTGCCAAGTTTCAAATCGTTTCCTGCGCAGTAGCAAAAGTTTTGACTTTTATTTCCAGCAGGTGGAACTCTTCTTAAATTCCAGACTTGAATACACTTACTGAGGGAAAAGGAAGTTTTGCTTCTAGCAAATGGTTGTAGCCAGTAATGCCACAAGAAAATTTTAGGCCGAGAGCTACATTAATGGTGTCATCAGATCATTTATGAACTGACATTGATTTTTTTTTCATGGCCAAAAGCTGGTCATCATGGAAAATGACAGTAAATTTATCATTATTAACCAACTTTTGGAAAGAAATTCTTTGTTTGTAGTTTTGTTGAGTTTTCTGGTGCAACGAAGTCTTCAAACACAAGGAAATGCAAGGAACTGGCAAACGATGAGAATCTGAAGATGCAAGGAACTGGCAAACGATGAGAATCTGAAGATGCAAGGAACTGGCAAACGATGAGAATCTGAAGATGCAAGGAACTGGCAAACGATGAGAATGTGAAGATGCAAGGAACTGGCAAACGATGAGAATGTGAAGATGCAAGGAACTGGCAAACGATGAGAATCTGAAGGTGCAAGGAACTGGCAAACGATGAGAATGTGAAGATGCAAGGAACTGGCAAACGATGAGAATGTGAAGATGCAAGGAACTGGCAAACGATGAGAATGTGAAGATGAGAGGAACTGGCAAACGATGAGAATGTTAAGATGCAAGGAACTGGCAAACGATGAGAATCGGAAAATGCAAGGAACTGGCAAACGATGAGAATGTGAAGACGCAAGGAACTGGCAAACGATGAGAATCTGAATATGCAAGGAACTGGCAAACGATGAGAATCTGAATATGCAAGGAACTGGCAATCGATGAGAATCTGAAGATGCAAGGAACTGGCAAACGATGAGAATGTGAAGATGCAAGGAACTGGCAAACGATGAGAATCTGAAGATGCAAGGAACTGGCAAACGATGAGAATGTGAAGATGCAAGGAACTGGCAAACGATGAGAATGTGAAGATGCAAGGAACTGGGAAACGATGAGAATGTGAAGATGCAAGGAACTGGCAAACGATGAGAATGTGAAGATGCAAGGAACTGGCAAACGATGAGAATGTGAAGATGCAAGGAACTGGCAAACGATGAGAATGTGAAGATGCAAGGAACTGGCAAACGATGAGAATGTGAAGATGCAAGGAACTGGCAAACGATGAGAATGTGAAGATGCAAGGAACTGGCAAACGATGAGAATGTGAAGATGCAAGGAACTGGCAAACGATGAGAATCGGAAAATGCAAGGAACTGGCAAACGATGAGAATGTGAAGACGCAAGGAACTGGCAAACGATGAGAATGTGAAGATGCAAGGAACTGGCAAACGATGAGAATCTGAAGATGCAAGGAACGGGCAAACGATGAGAATGTGAAGATGCAAGGAACTGGCAAACGATGAGAATGTGAAGATGCAAGGAACTGGCAAACGATGAGAATCTGAAGGTGCAAGGAACTGGCAAACGATGAGAATGTGAAGATGCAAGGAACTGGCAAACGATGAGAATGTGAAGATGCAAGGAACTGGCAAACGATGATAATCTGAAGATGCAAGGAACTGGCAAACGATGATAATCTGAAGATGCAAGGAACTGTTTTACATTTTGGGACTGGATATTTTTTATATCCTCTCTAATACGTTTTATTGTAGTGGTAATTTTGTTAGGTTCTTTATTTATTGTGTTTGGTAGTAGGTTTTTTCTTTCCCACTCTAGTTGTTGGTCTTCTTTAGTTTGCTGTGTTTGATCTTGAGTATTTTGTTATTTTCTAGTATTGTAGTTTCATTATTAACTGTAGCATTTTCTTTGGTTTCATAAATGATGTTTTCTTTTGGTATTATGTTGTTTTCAACCATTTGTGACAAAATGTACCTTTGGTTTATTTGGATTTGTTCAATTATTGTTAAGATTGGTTTTAAGGATTCAAGTATTATTTCTTTTATATCGTTGTTTTGTAATGTTTCCCTTTGTTCTATAGGTTGATTATTTTTTGGTTGGGTTATGACCTTTGCATATGAAATTTTTAAGTTTATTTTTTGCTTCGATATAAGGTACTAAGTTTTCATTTTAGTATTTCGATTTCTGCTTTTCTAGTTTCACAGTTTTCATCATCTGCAGTGTGAGCTTTTTTGCAGCTTCTGCAACTTTTCTTATTTTGGTTGGGGCATATTTTATCGGAGTGGTCTTTAGAACAGATTTTGCACTTTTGGTTGGATCTGCAGGTTTTGTTTCCATGGCCGAAAACCCAGCAGTTTATGCACTGTCTGGGTTTTTCAATGAAAAGGTTTAGATGATGTACCATCAGTCCTATATGAACTTTAATTTTAATTTGAGAGGTGGGCGTGCCAAATTTTATGGGTTTCCGAGATATTTTTATTTGATTGAAATTTTTTTGGAAACGGGTTATATGTGAAATTTTTATACCTTGCACTTCTAAATCTTCATTTATGTCCTCTATAGCTGTTTCAATTCTATTGAGAATATATTGAGTTATTAAATTGTCAGTAGTTAGTTTAATGTCAACTGCTGCATTTAAGATTGTTTTGATTTTAGTAGCTTCATGGGCTGCTAGTTTACCAAAATCTGTTACGATAAAGTTATTATTACGGGTTCGTCGGCATTGCAAAATGTGTTGGTGAGATGAAAGTGCTTGTATATATCTTTTTTAACTGTGTAAGGGTTTTTGTGTAGAATTGGTTGTGTTGGGCGAATAATAAAAGTGAAAGTATTTTTAACTTCATCACTACAATACCCAGGTGGCACAAGAATATCAGATGATATTGTAAAAATATATTGTATATCTGCTCCGACAAAAAATGATATCGCAATGACCCCCTCTTTTTATCGGATGATGTCGTTTCTCGACATAATTAAACACATTATGACATAATCCGATACTACTTTGATATATTTTCTTTGCCGTAGCTCTATAGCAGTTTATATAGGGTTCCGACATTTTTATATCGGCTTTCATTATCAATCATCATTTCAATTGACACTTTGTCGACATTCTTGTATCTTTCCTGACATAGCTCAATTCAGGAATCAGATACAAGAGAGCATTTTGTCCTTTTACTATTTCATAGCTGCCCATCTTCTGGTTTTTGTTGAGTTTTTCAAGTTGAAATTAGCTATAAAATCATCAAATTGTTTCTACACAAATTACATTTGGCATAAAATGTTACATTATAACAGTTGTATAATTTTAGACAAGAAAAACCGAGTAAAAAGGCTATAAAAACCAGAAGATTGGCAGCCATGCTATTTACTTACAATCAAGCAAAGAAAAACACTTAAGGTGAAGGGGTTAATATACAGGGTGGTCCCGAATTCATGGTACAAACTTTAATGGTAGGTACAGGACATAGTAACAATGATTTATTGTATAGGAATGTATAGTCGCAAGTGACGCGGTGAGGCGAAAACAGGGGAAATAACGGCCGAAAGGAAAAACAAAGATTTTATCGAAAGCGTTGTTGACAAGTGTCATGTTTACAGTAATTGTTCAAAATTGCGTCCACCAGTATCGATACATGCTTGACAGCGTCGGTGGAGCGATTGGCGTACACGTTCAAAGATGCCTGGTATTTCACGCACACCTGCAGCAGCTACAGATAAGCGAGCGACGAGATCCTCATCTGAGTCAACTGGAGTCTCATAAACAAGATGCTTTAGATGTCCCCATAAAAAGTAATCGAGGCTCGATAAATCGGGAGATCGGGGTGGCCAAGGGACTGGTCCACCACGCCCAATCCATCGAGTACCAAACGTGGCATTCAGGTAATTCCGTACATCAATGCTGAAGTGTGCTGGCGCCCCATCGTGCTGAAACCACATGCGGTTACGAATGGCGATCGGAACATCATGCAGCAGTTGTGGTAACACTTCTTTCAGAAAAATAAGATAGCTTCCGCCAGTGAGCCGCGTGGGTAGTAAGTATGGGCCAATCAAAAAGTCGTTCACAATACCAGCCCACACATTAATACTGAAACGTTGTTGAAACGCATGTCGACGCGTTGCATGTGGATTATCGGTTGCCCACACATGGTAATTGTGCGCATTAAAGACACCCTCGCGTGAAAATGTCGCTTCATCTGTAAATAGCACATAATCTACGAAATCCGGCTGCAACGCACATTGCTGCATCACCCACAGGCAGAAGTTCACGCGGCGAGGATAATCTGCCGGATTCAATGCTTGTACTTTCTGAAAATGGAAGGGGTGTAAGCGATTTTCGTTTAACACTCTGCATACAGTCTGATGACTCACACCTACGTCACGCGCAACAGTTCTTGTGCTTGACTCGGGTCTATCAGCCACAATGTTCAAGATGCTTTCTTCCAGCCTTGGAGTGCGTACAGCTCTTACTCGACCAGCGCCATGTCTGTTGACGTCGAACGCACCTGTTTCACAAAGTTGACGATGTAACCGTTGAAAAATTCTATGATCCGGCATTCGTCGATCAGGATACTCCGCGCGATACATTCGTAACGCAGCTCTGCCGTTACCATTTGCACGGCCGTACATGTAATGCATGTCTGCTTTTTCTGCATACGTAAAGTCACCCATCGTCTACGGCAGCACAATTGTGAATGGCGCTTTTCCCTACTGCATTGCATCATGTTCAACAGCGGCTAGACATCTACTGCCCTCTACCGGCAATGATACCAACCGATCACTCCATTTCTCTTTCCTTTTATTTCCCCTGTTTACGCCTCACCGCGTCACTTGCGACTATACATTCCTATACAATAAATCATTGTTACAATGTCCTGTACCTACCATTAAAGTTTGTACCATGAATTCGGGACCACCCTGTATAAAATTGCAAATGTTAAAATAATGGCAATCATTAAAGACTAAAATAATTTTTATTTTCAAAGATTTCCTCGGTAAAAGGAATGTGAGTTCCTAATATGTTTCCTATTTCTACTAAAGGTTCGTTCTGACCTGTCCTTAAAAAAAATAAGTCTTAGGAACTGAGATATGTTTTGAAATTACCTGAGCAGGTTCCCATGTTTAAGTTTTAAAGTTTCGAATCCTAACACTTCGTCCTGGCTTAAGTTTAGATAAAGGATGAGAGGATTTATCATAATAGAATTTTTGTTTGTTTTGGTTTTCAACTAGTTTTTTCCAAATGTCATTAAATAGTTCTGCATTTAATAATTTATTTGTCAGGTAATTTAGTCTTTAGTCTGTGGTTAAACATCATTTGAGCTGGGGATAGCTTAAGTCCAGATATTCCATTATCCAGCGATATTCCATTAGTCCATCATAGTTATCTTTGTTATCATCTTTAGCTTTTCTGAATATGCTTTTGGCTATTCCCACAGCCCTTTCTACCATGCCATTAGTCTGGGAGTAATGAGGACTGATAAATGCATAATTAAAGTCCTATTCATTTGCAAATTGTTTATATACATAGTGTTGAATTTTCAAAGTTGTATTCAAAAACTTTCGATGGAAAGTAAGTTTGCACTTACCCTCTCTTCTCCAAATTCTAATCCGGGCTGAGCTTGCCTGTGTTTTTCTATTACATCGAAAAATAAATCAAGGAATTCAAAATGATCGAGTAGTCTGCCTTTAAAATAAAACGAGTTTAATCATGATTGAAATAATACAAGGACTGATACATCTGCGCCGAATCTTCAACTAAAAGGCCGAGAAGCGATGAGTTTATATACTCAAAGAGCGACGACAGCGCCGCTTGTAATTTACATGCAAATTTTTGAGAGGCCGTTTTCGACACATAGCCATTAAATGGAATGTTATCAGAGATTACAGTGTTGGTACACCAAATTCAGAAAAAATGGATTTAAGTTTGTCAATTACTTGCTTTGCTGATTTATCATTTAGGTCACAAACCTCTAACCACTTCGAGGAATAATGTATGAGTACTAAATAACTTTTATTACCAAACTCCATGATATCAGAACCTACTTTTTCAAATGGTCTGTATGGAACCAAGTGAGGTGTTAAAGGTTCTTTGGTGTTTGCTCTTCTGAATTTTTCACATACATCACACTATGAAACAATTTTCTCTATGTCTGAGTTCATACCTGGCCAATACATCATCTCCCTAGCCCTTTTTTGCACTTGTCTATTCCAAAATGAGTGTCATGAATGAACTGTAGCATATTACCTCTTACCGTAGAAGGAACTATCTTTTCACTAAGGAATATTAAACTTTCATTAGTATGTAGATCATCTTTAGCTTTGTAATACGTTTTTACATTGTTTTGCACATCCTTAGATGATACAGGCTACCCCTCATTAATGTATTTAGGTACAACTTGCAAATCTGAGTAAGCTGCAGTTTCTCGCTTGAATTGATTAATCCTATATTCACTCATGGGCAAGTGTTTGGATAGACTATGTACAACACGTAATAATTCAGGATCATCTTTAATAGATTCATCTACCAGAAATGCACGAGACAATGTGTCAGCTAAAAAAATTTCACTTCCAGGTACATAAGTTACATTGAATTCATATTTCAGTAGTTTTAAAAGCATTCTTTGCAGTCTCGAGGATATTTTGTGCATAGGCTTCTTAAAAATAGACATTAAAGGTCTGTGATCACTTTGTATAAGAACTATGAGCCCATGCACAAGATTGTAAAACTTTTCAAATGAGAACACTATGGCCTAAAACTCTTTCTCTATTTGAGCATAGTTCTTTTCGCTATTCGTTAAGCGATTCAAATTTTGATCAATTTGTTCCAAATAATTTATAAGGATTCTTAAATATATTTGAAATAATTTGACACATGCTTTTTTGCATACAATGTATACGTTTAGAGAAAAATTTCTAAAATTAGCGAACGAAATTTTTTTTAAAAATTCCGGGTAGAATTTTATTACATTCGATGAATTAGATAAGAAATTATGTAATCAGAGTGAAACCCAAGTGTCATTTTCTTTTAAATATGATAAAGTAAATATAAAATATTAGAGAGATCTATTGATATTTGAATCGCGAGGAGCAATTTGAAGATAGGAAAAGACAGAAAAAATTTTTATTTAGAAAACAGGATTTAAACATTAGGAAATAGATTTAGCAAAATAAGTGAATATACATACAACCTTAAAACTTTCCAGCTCCATATGTTACACCTTCAGCCTTTATTTTACAGTTCTCAGTGTTTATTTTAATTCTTTTTATACGTTGTTTTGCCAGCTGCATCCGTTTGTCACTTTTTCGTCTGGAATTTAAAATTCTACGTTTATCCACTTTTCGTCCAATTCTAAAAGCAGATTCAAAAGTAGAAGTTTTCGACAAGGAATTCATCATTCTTATAGATGCAGTGCAACCCATATTGAAATTGCTGACTGCTGAAATTATGGCTATACACAGTCGTTTCTTAGAGACAAAAACCTCTTTCGAGCAGCGCGACCATACGACACTTTGCAAACTCTCGTTGATGTTCTGTGTTTTACCTCGGTTACATGTTTTTAACAGGTTATCTGACGCAAGCAGTTTGTAAAGAGGCATAATTTTCTCAACCACCAACTCATTTAATGTAACTTTCATTGTATTATGCTTTTGTGGCGTTTCACCTTTCGTGACAGCTCAGTTGAACAAACACCACGAATCTGGACCTCCTGGACATTTTTTATGACTCATTAACTATATGGATGGATATATAACTATATGGTGACTATATGGGTCATTTAGATTTGTTTGGTTGTCGTTTAAAACTTTGATGCAGTTGTTCCAATCAAAGTGGATCGAAAAATTTTGTCTATTGTTTCTTGGTTTATAGTAAGAAAAATTTATGGGGAAATGGTCACTCCAAAAATTATCTTGGTGTGCTTGCCAAGATGTTATTGGGGGACAGTTATTGGATATTAATGTAAGATCTATAGCAGATATGGTACCACTGTTGTTTATATGAGTTGCGGTTTGGTGGTTGAGGATAGTTAGATTTTGGTTGTTGATCCATTTCATTAGATTTCTGCCACTGCTATTGTCTTTGAATCCCCAATTATGGTATGTTGCATTAAAGTCTCCAACAAAGATATAAAGATTGTTTGAATCCAATCCAAGGTTATCGAGCATCCCTACATCTTTATTCCTTTGGGACAATAGATATTGATAATATGGATGGTAGTATTATTGAGATGGATTTGTACTTCTTGGAATTCAAAATCTTGGCTTTGTTCTTCTTTGATGAGTTGAGGACTAATATTTTGATTGATAGCTATTATTAACTCTCCCTCTCTGAAAAGACCGGGTCTATCGAAACGAAAAATGTTTTTTTTTTGAAAAGGGTGAAACGGATGTTTGGTTTAAAAAAAGTTTCTTGCAAGATTAATATGTCTGCCTGGTTGAAATATTTGTTATTGTTAAGGTCGAAACGGCGCGCTCTGGCACCTTGGCAGTTCCATTAAATAAAATTGATGTCGAACATGGTTGATAGAAGAAAATAGAAAAAAAAAAGATAAATAAATAAAGTTTAAGAAAATAGGTGGTGGGGAGATATATTCATATTCCATCTTGCCGTTAGTGAATGATTGATCATGTTAATATTGTGAACGTATATATATATATATATATGTATATACATATATATATTTTTTAACATTTTGGGAACAGTTTATTTTAGGTATTAGGTTAACGTATTAGTTGGATATTTTTTATATCCTCTCTAATACGTTTTATTGTAGTGGTAATTTTGTTAGGTTCTTTATTTATTGTGTTTGGTAGTAGATTTTTTCTTTCCCACTCTAGTTGTTGGTCTTCTTTAGTTTGCTGTGTTTGATCTTGAGTATTTTGTTATTTTCTAGTATTGTAGTTTCATTATTAACTGTAGCATTTTCTTTGGTTTCATAAATGATGAGTCGGAGTTGACTGGCACAGATATCGAGGAAGAGTTGACCACAGGCCTTAAGTGGATACGGGACCCAAAATATTACTTTTTAAAATTATCAACAGATTTTTTCAATTTTTTTGTACAGTTATTAAACACAACATTTGTATTGTACTTGTGAAGTTTCATTAAAATTAAACAAAAAAAATTTAAATATTGAAGTTTAAAAAAATTTAGTATTGTAAATTTAAATTTGCTCCTTGCAATTCAAATTTTGATAAATTTGCTCCAAATAATTTTCAGGATTCTTAAATATATTTTAAATAATTTGACACATGCTTTTTTGCATACAATGCATAGTTTTTGAAAAAAAAATCTAAAGTTAGCGAACAAAATTTTTTTTAAATTACGGGTAAAATTTTACTACATTTGATGAATTATGTAATCAGATTGAAATCCATGTGTCATTTTCTTTTAAATATGATAAACAAAGTAAATATAAAATATTACAGAGATCTATTGATATTTGAATCGCGAGGAGCAATTTGAAGTTAGGAAAACACAGAAAAATTTTTTGTTGAGGAAATGGGAATTAAATATTGGGAAAGAAATTTAGCAAAATAAATGAATACATACAACCTTAAAACTTTCCAGTTCCATACGTAACACCTTCAGCCTTAATTTTACAGTTCTCGGTGTCTATTTTGAGTCTTTTTAAACGTTGTTTTGCCAACTGCATCCGTTTGTCTCTTTTACGTCTGGAATTTAAAATTCTACGTTTATCCACTTTTCGTCCAATTTTAAAAGCAGATTCACAAGTAGAAGTTTTTGGCAAAGAATTCATCATTCTTATAGATGCAGTGCGACCCATATTAAAATGGCTGACTGCTGAAATTACAGCTATACACAGTCGTTTCTTGGAAACAAAAACCTCTTTCGAGCAGCGCGACCATACGACACTTTGCAAACTCTCGTTGATGTTCTGTGTTTTTCCTCGGCTACATCTTTTCAACAGGTCATCTGATGAGAGCCGTTGGTAAAGAGGCATAATTTTCTCAACCACCAACTCGTTTAAAGTAATTTTCATCGTATTGTGCTTTTGAGGAGTTTCACCTTTCGCGACAGCTCGGTTGAAAAAACACCACGAATCTGGACCTCCTGGACATTTTTGATGACGAGGACTTGCGTCTGTTAACATGCAATGTTTCAGTGTTGCAAAAATTGCACTTTTTGTCTGCACGACATTTGGCATATTGTTTTTTTATTGCACATCGATAGTAATGTTGCAGTTTTTTTTTTGTTGTTTCCTTTAGACTGCCTTTTGCACGACCTCCCAAGGTAGTCTTCTTCATCTTCCATTCACAATGTTTCGTAAACCCGTTCCGAGTCGTTTAGAAACATGGTTGAGGCACTCTTCTTTTTCGAGTCCATGGTTCCCGTAAACGTTCAATTTCTGCACATGCTGATAAGCTTTGGAATCTCCATCAGATAGAACAACAGTGTAGCGCATTTTACACTTGTTCTCTGATCTTTTCCAGAGAATTTAAGCAATTTGTACTTCTATAGAGTTTGAAGAAGTGTCATAGTTTTTGTCACATGACGGTTTATGAACTTCAAACCAAATTTTAAATTCGGGAGAATTTTCGCCAAGGTCAGCTTTAGTTTGAGTACAGATATGGCAGTATTTTGACAACAACTTGTAGTCGATCACGAGACCAGTAAAAATGTCAATCACAAAGCTAATTCCATATAAAGAGGAATGGCCACGTTTTTGCCACGTCCCGTCATACGAAACAGCAATGTCGAGAACGTCCTTTGTTTTGAGGTTCTCGTCAACGGCTTCATGGGCTTCTCGAACAATTTTCCTCGCCTTTTCTAAAACTTCCTCTTTTAATTCTTCTCCTTCGACTGCAACTGGCTTCATGTGGCTCGTAAATGTTCTGGTGTCCATCGTATCCATGCTCATACCCAGTGAAAATTTTTCGAGGGCGTATGAACCTTTTCCAATGCTCAAAAAAGAATTCGCCACCCTTCGATTTATATCATATGATTTCTTACCAGGTAGATGTGGAGAGGAATACGTGGAATTGTGATGTGTTCCACATGACGTGCAGTGAAGTTCAATTTTGCTGGCAAAAGCATTACGTTGGGGAAAATGGACGTAGAGGCTTTTTGCATAGCAGTTACTGCAACAAACATCTTTTAGGAGATCTGCCCAAACATTCTTGTGGATCACAGAATATTGCACACTATCTGCAGCTTTTAGAGAGTCACTTCCATTCTGGTTGAATGCATCCAGCTTCTTTTCACCTGTGGATAAAGATGTGGCTTTATCATCAACACTGACAACAGTTTGGGTTGAGGAAGAACTTGCAGATGTACTGGAAAGATGAGCTGGATGCAAAACAGGAACTGCAATAATGTTTGAAGCTGTATCTGCATTATCATCATTATTGGCTGGAACATGAGATTTCCACCTCTTCTGACTGAGGTTTCTTCCTTTGTTGGAAGATTTAGATGGCCGTTTTTTCAAAATACGTCCTCTTGAACGAGGTGCTTTGCTCTTTTCCATCACAACAAAAAAGTTCTGTTGAACCTTGAATTGCTAATCTAGTGGTACTTTACAGCAGCAAAATAGTATTGTGCAATGAAAATCGATCAAAACTAATCGAACAATCAAAGAATACTTGGTGTAGCAAACCAAAAATATTTCGAAAACGTAAACTTTTGTAAAAAACACGAATACTAAAAAATTGAAGTAGCAAAATAAACGTATTATTCGCTAGCTGGATGTAAACAATCGGCTAAGAACAACAATCTCAGTTGCAGTTAACTACTGTGTTACCAATTGAACCGAAAGAAATAAAAATTCTGAAAAAAAGTGCAGAATGGAACAAACATTTTTTTTAAATCCAAGTTGTTTTTTTCGTCTTCTAAGTCTTTTTTTGGGTCCCGTATCCCCTTAAACTGGAGAGGGGCTGTAGGTGCTGGTGATGAAGATGCACAAAACTGGGAAGAACTGTGTGTGCTGGAGGTAAGTTGCACAAAACTGAAAACGAGAAATTTAGAAAAATTTAGATGAAAATTAGCCTACGAAACACAAGGTGTAAGACACATTCAATATTTCTAAAATGAAACTGGGCTATATGGAAACAGTGATGACAAGTAACTACCAGATTTATTTAATAGTCAAGAGGTACACATTGGTAGCCTGAGAAAATAACATAACATAATATACATTCGCCATACCTGGTCTATAAAATAATATTGGCATTGAAGTGGAGAAATCTGCTATATTTAACAATTTAGACAAGTCATTCCTTTTGCATCCTATACTATGAGAGAAGACGTCTCTCCCCGTCATAGAACGGAGTACAGATGGAATGAAACTTTCGACATGTATACAAGCCCATGCTGAGTAGACGTCTCCACCCGCATAGAAATGTATAAACGAAGAATGTATAAATGATCATAATTTGTCAACAAGCCTTATGGCATGAACTAAAAGTATTTTCACTGTCGCTAGAATTCCAACTAACACCCTCAACACACATACACAAAAAACAACAGATGTAAACTTACATCTCGAATAACAAATAAATCAGTCCACTCTCCGCAATCAAATATCCCCGTGTGCAATGAATGCAAAACATTAAAGCGCTACCCCGACTCTTTTATTGAATCATTGGTAGTAAGCCCACACGATATGGGCAGAAGAGTGATAAATATTTCCGACTGCGCATCAAAGGCATACCAATCTCGGGTGATATGACGAAAATTTTCTCAGTCCCACGATGTGACATACATATCGCGCATAATCCAAGTTGGTATTGTATGAAGTTAAAAAACTAAAAAAACATACTTCTAATCTAAATCAAAGCACACGTCAAACATTTGTTTCGTTCGTTCATTTTTCTTTTGTTATTCATATTCTTTAACATATTCTAACAGAGCCTCACAATCCTTTCTCAGAGTTTCCAACTTAATCAGAGGTAAATTAAATCTGTTACGAATCTCAGTCCCACTTTCCGTTGTTTTGCTGAAACCAACATAATAATTGGAACGGAATTCCTTTATTTCCATTATCACTCCCTTCCCTAGGTTTATTGTATAATGGGGGAATATCCTTATCCCCTACGCTGTCTGATGTTGATAAATAAAGGTTAAACGGTTTGGCTGTATCGTTTCCTCTTTTAGCATTTTTTTTAAAAAAGTATTCAGAAGTAAATCCTCCTCGTCCTTAAAATTGAATTTAAATACCCTCTTTCCGCCTATGGTAAAGAATACAAAGGACAGAATTTGAGATTGTTAATCAAATAATTAGCTATTCTTAAAAGTGAAAATGATCTATTTTGTAATCTAAAAAAACAACTCACTCTATGGGGGAGCCTCGTTTCCTCTTTTAAAATTTTTTTTGTAAGGATTCAAAAGTGTAACATCCTCATCGGTATCAGCAAATTTAAATGATCACTTTCTGTCTATGGTAAAGAATACAAGAGACAGAATTAGGTATTGTTAATCAAATAATTAGTTATTCTTAAAAGCGAAAATGATCTATTTTGTAATATAAAAGAAACAAACTCACCGCGATTCATGGTTGTAGATTGCTTATTCGCTCCTTGAGGAAGTGCACACAACAAAAGAATGAGGAACTTGAATGAATTGTTTCCTGATTCAAGCAGTATATATGTGAAATTTTTTACTCAATTTTGGAAACTTTTCCTCTTTGCAAAAAATATATTTAGAATTCTTACCTCTCAAGCTCACTCCCCACAGAGGCGGCTTTCCTTTGATTTATTCCCATCTCATACTATGTTCTTTCGGGTTGCTCTCACCTGTCTTGTCCCCCTCTGATCATTCCGAGTACATACGCACACATAGAGAGGGGAAAAGATTTATTTTAAGAATAGCATTTTGATTCTCAATATTCAAAGGTAAGATTTAAGAGTTTTTTTATGGAAATATAGAGACCATAAAAGAAAATAAAGACAATGAAAATATTCAAGAGATTATTTTTATTACTTTTAAAAATAATGCTAAAATACAGTATGTTGCATAATTTTACAGCATGTGGTTTTACAAAATCTCTAAAATATTCGCAAACGTGAAATCATTGTCAATTTTTGGACATTAAATCTTGCGATGATGTAGCAGCGAGTGTATAATTTCATCATTAGATAAAATTTTCAAAATATCCATGCTTAAAAGAATCACAATCTAAAAAAGGGTTTTCAGCTTTTAAAATCTTATTGCTCGCCAGTTCAAGACAGATCAAGATGTTTGAATATAGCATGAATCCGTTTCCATGAACAGAAAATGATTTGTTTAGAGCTAATCGATGTAATCGACACAATCCCAATCTATATTCTTCAACTTCATGGATTAGTTGCACTATTTCCTGATCATTAGGAATTTTGAAATAACGTATCCTTTTCTTGTAATCTGGATCTAAGTTTGAATTCGATAAAACATTTTTCACAGATTTGTTGACGGAGGTAAACATTTCACAATGAATATAATTATATGTTGAAGGAGAATCCAGAATAAGGTATCCGTATCGTTCCATGTCAAACAATGAAATGACTAAAGCGTTGTATTTCTTAAAATAGTTGTATTAAAGAAAAACGCTATTTCATCTGCCAAGACTTGAACAAATTTTTTATAAATACATAAGTACCTGTCGCTTGAAAATAGCGTTTATGACTTGTTCTCCTAAACATTTGTTCTGAATAGCGTCACAGTCGGATATTTTATCGATATGTGTTATAAATTTAGAGGAAAGATCTTGATGTTTGAAAATTTCATCCCAATCCAATACATCACTCAACATGTTAATAATATTCTCTGATAGTTTTTGGTGTTTAGAAACTAAACTCATATTCAAAAGCGTTGAATAATTAAATATAAAATTGCTCTCTAACTTTTGATATTGAGAAATTTTATCCCAATCGAGTTTAGTTTTATATTTAAGCATAACAGGTGAAGACAATTGGACCATTTCAAGTTGACAACAGCTCGAGCGCTGTTGTAAAGCGTTTAATGTGCCCTCTTTATAACTCTGGACGGAATTTGACTGGATAATTGGTACACCGAATACTAATTATACCCATTTTTTTTTTGAAGAAAATCACTCTTGTTGCCACTGTGAGGAAAAATAAGAGATATTCCCCCCAAATTTTTGATGGCTAAGAAGAGGCGTATATATTCCTCGTTATTTGGTTACCAAAAAGAAACGACTCTGGTCTGTTACATCCCAAAAAGAAATAAAAGCGTCATTTTATTGTCCACCATGCACAATGATGACAAAATCGACGAATCTACGGGTGAGTTAAAAAAGCCGGAGATTATCAGTTTTTACAATATGTCCAAAGGGGCAGTCAATTTAGTAGGTGAAATGGGAGCTGCTTTATTTTACTGCTAGACTAGCGAAAAGATGGCCGATGGTGATCTTTTTCGCTATGTTAAATGTTTCTGGTATCAATGCAAGAATAATTTTATTGTCAACTGAAGATCCCCATCTAAATTTCGTACTAGGAGATCATTGCTAAAATCTTTGGGGAAAAGCTTTTAGAAGAGCACGTAGATACGAGACAACAAAAAATGCCTCCCTTATCATTGAATAATATATTGTAAAAAAAGTAGCTCGGAACGCGCGAGAACCGTAAGCAAAGAGAATAAAACTAACATACAAAAGATGTGCAGATTGCCCGAGCTAAATGGACAGTAAAACGAAGCACAGTTGCTTAAAATATTACAAAAGTATCTGTATGGAGCATATGTCCCCAATTTGCAAAACTTCTGAAAATGAATGTAAGTAAATAATATTTTATTGTACATTTATTTGTTGATATTACTTCATTGTTTTATGTCCCATTTAGTTTATAGAATTGGTAAATGCATACTGTGACGCGTAAAAAGCGCAACACTTCCTTTGGGGTATAATATACCCTGCGCGCCTCCTCGTGTTTGTACGTTTGGCGCTCGTGCTCGCGGGTTAATGGACAATAAATTAGCCGTTAACTGCGGAACATGTAAAACATTACTGAAAGTTACATTTACCTTCTCGCCATCGCTAGGCGAAACAAAAGCTACCCTACGTATTCCCTCAACTTCATTTACACAGCTCCCTGTTTTTATTTGACGGATTTTTGGTTCATGGTAGTCACTAATTAACTCTATTGAGTCATGTGATAAGAAGCACAGGAATCCATATACCAAATATTAGGGTTTGGATTTGAGCTTACAACATACATTCCTGCGACATAAGCTTCTTCTTTTCTACAGTGTTTAATTGCGGCGTCACTATTTTTATTGAATTTAGCATCATACCCATTATTTTGACGAGGCGGCTTTCTACAATCTGGGCTTTTATGGCCAAATATGTTACAGCGGAAACATTTAACTTTAAATGATTTCTTTCTTCTAAATTTATCACTAACAAAAGCCCGTTCCTTACTACTATCATCTCTAGGTCTGTGGCATTTATACACTCGTCATTTTAAAACTCAATCGCCTAATTTGTCTGTCTTATTGGGTTATCCTCCCCACTCGGAACTTTTCCCTTTTTTACACGATTCTGGACACTTAACATGTATATAACAATCGCCTTTTAAACATATATGAAATAATACTTTTTAAACTTTCCTGTGGACAAAGTGAAAACCGTATCCACATTTTACTGATCACTCAAGTATTTTTTAAAATTGTAAGGCCTAATTCTCTGTGGAGTTATTATCCCCCATTTTTAAGTGCATCGCTTCATCTATTTTATGAACACATTCAAACACTTTATTCTTTTCTTTTAACTTTCGTCCTATTTTATGTGTTACTACTTCTATTTTTAACAGATTTTATTTGATACTACTTGGTCTTGTGCAGCTTGTCCGCTATTGGACATTGCGCCATTAAATCCAAACCAACCAACAAACAAACCTTACTATCATCCACAAAAGGCTTAACGTTTTCAGCCATTAAACGCGTTCTAATATTATCAAGTTATATTCTCACCGCAATTTTTAGCGCTATTATAAGAGGTTCAAAACGATTCGTTAAGTTAGTTAGAATTATCCCAGCAACTAAGTCTTCATCAACTCCAATACCAGTCGATTTTAACTGTTGAGTGCTGAAATAACGTAAATAATCAGACTTATCCCTACAATCTACATAACGGGGTATTAACCAATTCTTTAATAGTTGGTACTTTTGTAGTAAATCCCTTTATCATCTAAGTCTTAGCCTAAACATTCCAGGCTTCTTTTCCGCTGCTTAAATCCCTTAAACCATTAAAAATGGTCTCACTAACCCCTTCTATTATGTAAGACAAGGACTTGGCATCTTTTGCTACATCTTCTTTAGTTCCTTCAACATAATCCCATCAATCTTTTTTAATCAAATGCATTTTCATAGGAAATTGCCAATCAATAAAATTACCCCTACCAACTAACTGCTTATGACTGAATGAATCTCCTCCAGGCATGTTCGAATTGGCTGGAACAATGATGCAAGCATGTTGCTTGTAAGTACAAATATGGAGTCAACTTATTTTTGTCACCGTAGGTGACCCTCTTACCTTCTGACATACGTCAGGTTGAAGGATGCCATCAACGGATAAGTGCGGAGTGCAAGCTTGTTTTACAGCATTGTGGAGACCCTCATTGGGGGAGGAGGGCTACTAAACACAATTGACGCAGGGGTCTTTGGGGACAGGAGGAGCCTTGTTCGTAATCCCATAGGTATGTATTAAACAAGAAACTGAATGTAACATTCTAATTTACTTACTTTTCAAATTTTGGAGACAGGAATAGGACAAGATGAGACAACCTGTAACAAATTTTACAGATATGGGTAAATAATTCACAGGTAGAACAATACACATTTTTACTCTTAACACGCATCAATCAAAAGTACTACACAGGATTGAACCTATTTATAAATTTATTTATAAAAACTGAAGCTTTGCATTGAATTATTTGTTACTTTTATAAGTAGTGTTAGTTAAGCTAGGAATTACAACACTTTTGGTTAAAAGTAATTAATGAGAACATAAAAGTAGCTATTATTTACATCTATTATAGTAAAAATATGGGGGTAACTTATTTACTAAATATTCAAGATACTAAAGCTTTAACTTCGGCTTACTTGTAAGTTTAAACATTTGCTCGCAGTATATTATTCAAAATAGTCTACAATATCTTGAATTTTTAAAAGGGAAATGAAAACATTTAAAAGCAGCACAAATTGATGCTGCTTAATTTAAAAAGTCCGTATGTAAAAGCTATTGCTTTTAACTGTTTAATAATATTATATGAATGTTTAATAACGTTAAATAGATAAATGTTTAAAGAGATTAAATAGAAAAAGTATTGAAAACTCACCATTAACTTCCCTAAAGTGCTATCCAAAGTTGGGTCGCCAATGCCTGAAAAGCACGTGCTCCCAACTAGTGCAAGAACTCTCTCTTCCACATTTGTTAGCACATCTCGAATTCCTTCTCCTCCTCCCGTCAAATGTCGCGATCTTTCCAAAACCGCTGCTTTTTTTTTTCAAATCCTGTGTTTCAAGTCGGCCCACTTTTGTTTAACATCGACGCCGCTTTTCATACTCTTACCTAACCCGCAAGCATTCAACTCGAAGGCCACTTCTTCCCACGCTTTTCTTTGGTCAGAAGGTGTTAAATAAACAACCCCGAGTATCCAGCTAACGAGATCAGGCCGTGTTTCCAATGCTGAAATCAAATTTTCTGTTTCCCTGATTATTTTGAAAAAAAAAAAAACGTGTAAGGTGTGTGCAAACAAAAGTGTTAAAGGATCTGTACAATATTCAGCGCGAAACAGTCCTGACTGGTCAATAGGCGATTTTGTGACGTATAGATTCCATGATGACGCTAGAATGTGACATAAGAAACGGGTGAGCAATAATCTCGATTCGAAAGGCTAGATGAATTGCTTTTTCGAATACGTCTTTTGTCGATCGACTTTAATTTCCGTTTTGGACAAAAGATATTAGATTATAGTTGAATACAGCCCTAAATCATATGAAAGCGTGTACCCTAAATACGGTGTACATAGCATCCAAATTTTTAGCCCTCGTTTCGCTGGTTTTAAAGGCATGGATTGGATAATTCACAAGAGACTTATAAATTTTATCATTGCCTCGTCAACTGACAATGGTTGGTATGCCAGAAAATGTTTCGCAAACTTTTTCTTCAAGTAATTTTCAAAAAGCTCTACTTTTTGGGTGTACTTGAAATATTCGTTATCTTTTGTTACTTCGTTCTCCCGGTCCGATACATGTAGGTAGTGCTTAATTAATTTAAATCTATTCTTAGTCATCATGCTTTTCACTCAGACTTTCCGAGAGTTTCATTTCGAGACCAATAATCAGTTATTCGGGGCATGTGATTTGTGAATTCTCATCATAAATAAAACTGAAAAACTCCACAATTCACTTATCGAAGCAATAAGTTCCCATTTTAGGTTAGCAGAACCTCTTGATTTTGCGCAGTTTGCAGCATATTTATTTGTATTATCTACAATAACCTAACATATGTCGTCCGTCAGAAAGAGTTTCAAATAGTCTAATGGTGAAGACCCAGGCGGCAAGTCATGAACAGGACCAGCGTGCGAATTAAAGTTTGGAATGGATATATCATCGTTCCGTATATTGTTCGATTCCCATTCAAAAATATCATCGTTATTTTCATTTTCTGGGACTTCATCTACGTCACTGTCATCATCGGAGTCACTATCCGCTTGGATTGAATTCAGCAAATCACATTTTGTTAGATCGTCTTCGTCGCTTGAATTTAAATCCGACTCATCTGTATCATTGAAAGAATTATTTCAATTTCTTCTTTCGACATTTTTGATTTTCGGAGGTTTTGGGATGGGGTAGATATGATGAGAGTCAATTCTTGGAAGAAAATATCTTGATGAGTTTTGCTATCTTAGCTATCGGCAGACTTCTTCCATGACTGTGGCTATTCCTCCGACTGATCGAAACACATAGACACCTCCTCCTCGGAGAAGATAATCCTATTTGCAATTACTGCATTTGCCCACTAACAGTGAAGCACATTTTAATAGAATGTTCTCATTTTAATAGTCAACGATTTAAACATTTTAATTCATATACCTTGACTTTAGAAGACATGGTTGGAGAGAATCCTCATCCAAATATTTTTAGCTTTTTACAAGACATTTGGTTTTATCCATCACATATAATTTTATATAGTATTTACTCATTATAATATTTACTCGTCTCATGTAATTATTAGATTATACATCTGATTTTCTATCTTGAATTTGGCATAATATGTCCCAAGAGGACTTAATGCCAGAAAACCATATCCAATCCAATCCGACTGATCGAAACAGGTCTGAGAAGAGCTTTATACTTTCGAAGATTTTGTAACATCCCTCCAATGGGCTTCCTCGATTCAGGTCCTCACTGTGGGCGAAGTCTTCTGGATTTGGGGATTTTTTTTGGGGGGGGGGGTTCGTAGTTTTGTCGATTTTTTTTGTCTTGGTTTCATGATATTAGCGTAGGAAATTTCTTGACGGGTCTTGGTTGGAAAAATTCTTGTTGAAGGGTCTTGGGTTTTGGGAAACTCTTGCATCCCTTCCATGAGATGTATTTATGTTCCTCTCCGACATTGGTTTCATAACCTGTGATTAGATTTTTAAATTTGACCTTATCGAATTGTATTATGTCTTTATTTTAGCTCTTTTTAAGTATTTTAAGAAAAACTGATTAATATGTATTGTCTGGCGCAGCATACGCCTCCGTATTGGACATACTAGGATCACCCATAGACACCTCCTCCTCGGAGAAAATCATCCTATATGTAATTACTGCATTTGCCCACTAACGGTGAAACACATTTTAATAAAATGTTTAATTATCAACGACTTAAATATTTTAATTCTTGTATCTTGGCTTTAGAAGACATGGTTGGGGAGAATCCTCATCCGAATGTTTTTAGCGTTTTACATGACATGTGGGGTTCATATATCACATATAGTTTTATATAGTATCAATTTTATTATGACATGATTCATTTCATTTTTTTTATTAAATTTTATATATGATTTCTTATCTTGAGTTTGGCATATGTCCCAAGAGGACTCAATGCCACCCAACCATATCCAATCCCATCCAACCAATCCTTCCTTGAGGCGATGTGATTCTTGTCTCGGTTCGGTACAATAAGTGGTGCGGTGATTTTCACCGCATTTCAGGCATCTTGACTTCATTAAACAGTTTCGTGAGCTATGTCTGAAGCCGTTGCAGTTGAAACATTGAATTAGCCTATTTGTGCCTCTGTATTTTTCGATGGTAATACCCAAATGTAGATATTCTTTGGTGTTGAAAATTTCTTTCGCTTCCTTCAATCTTGACCTGGAATAGAGGGTTGTTCGTCTTTGTGTAAGGGCTTCTTAGTTGGGTGATTTTCGTTATCTGGAAATTCGTTTAGGTGAGGGCTTGAACGATTGATGGAATGGGAGTTGTAATGGGGAGGCTCTTTATCACCACTTTAATACGTCTTGCGTATTGGGGGGGGGTGATGATGTAGCCTTGAATGTTGTTGTCCTGGAGGTGCTGGAGAATTCCTTTATGTTGTTCATGGGTTTTTGCACGGTTCTTGATGTAATCGTTGGAAAGGGAAATTTCGATGTCTTGCCCGAAAGATTCTTTTATTTTCTTAAGTACTTTTGGGAAGTCGTCTGAGTTTCATCATAATAAGGAATTTGCAATGCTTTTTTTTATTATTTTTTTTATTTGATGGAAGAGAAAAAAACAGGAATAATTGTATATTTTTTTCTTAATTTTTGTATGTGTATAATTAATTAAAAATTGTTTGAGTTTGCAGTTGGGCATTTGACACGAAAACGCTACTTTTGCAATTGCTGCTCTTGTGACGTCACTGTGCATGTAAACAGACAGCGCAATACGTTGTTTATGTTATATTCTGAGATTGCCATTTGATTTTCTGTCGAAATTCTTTATCTTTTTTTTTTTTTTTTTTTGCAATGAGTGAGAATGAAAAACCACCTTACAAGTAGTGTATAGTACCTTGTTGCGTAAACACAACTTCAAATTCAGTTAAGCTGTTTTTTAGCGTTCCGAAGAATCCAGTTAAAAGAAAAGCGTGGACTAACGCAATGAGATGAGAAATCCTAAATTATCGAATAAATCATCTCTTTGGTGTTGTGAAAATCATTTTTCGGTAAGTAAATAGTTGTTTCTTTAAGTATTAATTAATTGGATTAAAAATAAACTAGATAACCCTTGAGGGGGTCCGGGACTCAAAATTCCAAAACCAACATTTTTAAAGTTTTTGTTCAGAAATTTTTCTGTAGGTTTTCATTGTATTTTGAAATTATAATAATTATTTTAATTTTCAAAATTTAAAATGTCAAATTTTGATTTGGGCAAAATTGATAGATCTTAAAATATTTTGTAACAAATCACTTCCTTTTTTTGCAATAATTAACTTCTAAAAGTTTATACTATAAATAGTCTTCGTAATTTTTGGTTAAAACAATTAAAAAATTTTTTTTTTAATATTTTGTTCAAAAACTACATAAAACACTTTGTATACAAAGTTCGAAACATTATAGAAAAAATGTATACACAGTTGCTGAAGACAAAGAAATATATTTGAAAAATGAATGAAATTTTCTACATTTACTTATGACAAGTAGTTTTTGAGTTATATCGATTTTCACTATTGAAATCCCATTTAAAATAAAAGAAGAAAAAGAGCGTTTAAGGGGACACTACTGCTTTAACATATAAGAAAATGACTAAAAAGTGACTATACAGGGTTACTACAAAAGAATCATTCATTTTAAGAACCCGATTTATTCAAAAGTATTATATTTACAAATATGATTGATATATATGGAAATAACCACAAAATATTCAAGTTTTATGCTCACTCTACATATGTTCTATGTGTGCCCCCCTTGGTCAAACGACCAGGCGGTAGTTCAATTCATTCCACACATTTTGTAGCTTGATCGCGTCAATGTTCATCAATGCATCACTGATCCGTTGCTTCAGCTCTTCTATCGTTTGTGGTAGTGGGGGTACATAAACAATGTCCTTAATGTGTCCCTCCGTATTGGGCATACTCGAATAACCCATTGACACCTCCTCCTCGGAGAAGATCACCCAATTTGTAATTATTGTATTTGTCCACTAACGGTGAAACACATCTTAATAGAATGTTCTCATTTTAATAGTCAACGACTTAAACATTTTAATTCTCATACCTTGGTTTTAGAAGACATGGTTGGAGTGAATCCTCATCCAAATATTTTTAGTTTTTTACATGACATTGGGTTCATATATCACATATAATTTTATATAGTATTCATTCATTATGACTTGACTCATCTCACTTTATTATTACATTACATTTCTGATTTTTTTATCTTGAGTTTGGTATAATATGTCCCAAGAGGACTCAATGCCACAAAACGATATCCAATCCAATCCTTACGGCGACCTGGGAGGCCAGAGTATGAAAGCGAGGTCGTTATCACCAACACGTCCAATCCAGCGATGCGGGAGTTCAGCGTTCAGGTAAGCACGAACATCGAGGCTCCAATGAGGGGGTGCCCCGTCTTGTTGGTAGACAAATTCCGTGGAATCTGCGGCTAGTTGCGGGAACAACCACAACTGCAACATATCTAGGTAAATTGAACCATTCACAGTCTTCTCAATGACGAAAAACGGCCATACACCTTTGTTTTTGAAATTGCACTAAAAACATTGACCTTTGGTGAATCTCTTTCAATTGTCACAATTGCACGTGGATTTTCAGTACCCCAGAATCACATTGTGACTATTCACTTTTCTGTTTAAATGAAATGTCACTTCATCGCTGTATATTAACTTGTCGGCTAAATCGTCATCCTCTACTAATGCTTCTAGCATTCTGATGCAAAATTCCAATCGACGGACATTATCTTCCGGCGTTAAGTATTGCAAGAGCTGCATACGATACGGTTTGAACTGTAACCGTCGTCACAAAATCTTCCAAACAGTATGCTGCGGTATACCATGTTCGCGGCCTTCTCGGTTCGTTGATTTCTTTGGAGAAGGCACGAAACTTTCCCTCACTCTCTCCACTGTTTCGTCTGACACTTGTGGTCGACCGGTGCTTGTACCTTTACATAAACAACCATTGTCCTTGCATTGCCGATACCACCGCAAAATGCTTTGTTTACAAGACGGTTCTTTTCCGTACTGCCTTCTGAAAGAACGTTGCACTGCTATAACAGACGAACATTTCGCATATTCTAGGACGCAGACTCTCTTTTCTCGCTTTGCCTCCATTTCGGGAGAGACTGAACTAAACTCGTTAGGGATAACTGTGAAAGACAAACATGAACTAGTGCTGCCACGCCATCTGGTGTACAAACTTGAATATTTTGTGGTTATTTTCATATATCAATCATATTTGTAAGTATAATACTTTTGAATAAATCGGGTTTTGAAAATGAATGACACTTTTGTAGTAACCCTGTACTTTAAAAACCTGTAAAAAAATATACACAAGGAATTGTTGTTTTGAAAAATAGAAAAAGTTAAAACTATGAGTTTATAGAAAAATAATTATTAAACTAAATATTCTCAAAAAGTAAAAATTTAGATTTTACATATTATCACACTGCGCGTAGGATATTTCAAGTAAATTCATTCACATAAAAAAAAAATTATTTTAAATTAAATGTAATAGTCAAATTAACATTTTGGACTACATGATTTTATTTTAGACAAATAGAAAATATTCTAGGTAGATTTTATAAAGGAAATTAGTTTCTCATAAAATTTTAAGCATAATTTTTATCATAAAAGTTTTCTTTTTTGAATTAGATTTATAAAAATAGTCTATTTGTATTATATTGATGTTATACACATTTGCTGAAAATTTCAAGAAAGTTGCTTTAATTAGAACAAGAAATATCCTGCGCGCAATGTGAAAAAATCGCATTTAAAATTAAAATTTTACAAGATATTATTTGCACGATATTCAAAGAATATTGTGCATGAAAAAATGTATTTAAGTATTATTATAGCTTATTTGAATAATACTTTTGATTATAATTTTCTTTAATGAGAAAAAAAACTCAAATGCCTTGATAATTCGATGGTGAGATTTATATTTTTTGACGTAATAATTCATTAAACAAATGAAATGCAATATTGCAGCTTTAATATTTATCAAAATTAAGTATCTTATAACGCAAAATTAATTCATTTAATTATAAGTTACAATGTTAGGCACACAAATAACTTTTATATTATAATTTAGTAAAAGAGTTAATAATACGGAACATACAATTTTTTCCAGCTTCATATAAATACCCTTCTTTTTTTAAAAAATCTTTCCTGTTTTAAAATTTTAATCATGCGCTTTGCACGTTTACACTCTAAGCGACATTTCTAGAATTTGTTTTTCTGCTTGTTTTACTCGTGCACTGTCGAGACTTAAAGCCGTATTTATGGAATATTTTCTAATTTTTAAACCCAAATGTCTTATTACTTCTATTCTTCCTAACTGTCCATTATTGAAAGAAATAATAGCCTCGTTCATTGCTATATCTGCAATTTTTCTACCAGATCCACTTTGTTTCGGTTACATTTTCCATACAATTGCATTCAATGACTCATTTGGATATTGTGTCCGACCACCAACACAACGTCTGAGCCACTTGGGATCAGACAGATCTATAAAAATGTTTTTGACACAGTCCATAACTGCAGCTGGTATAACATTGTTAATAGCCTTTATCATTGTGTTTATGTCCTTGAAATCGACACCAAAAGTTCTCACCTAGAGGACAAAAGTCATGTAAAGGTTCATTATCTGTTGAACGAGTGTGACAATAAATAGCCCATAAGGCTTTGCGCATATCAACTCAGAACATTTTATTGCTTCTAATAGCAATGCCATACTATACTGAACATTTTCCAATAATTTTATCAGTTAATCGCCCTTTTCCACTGAGGGGTTTTCCGTCACTTGACGTTTTGCCACTAAAATGGTTTTTTTTCAGTTCGCGAAGACGTCTTCCCATTCTTTTTTGAACATGGCCGACACATTCAATTTTAGTAACTTTCATGTCTGGACCATAAATTTCAGCCTTTACAATTTCTAGGAAAGTTTTAGTGTCACCGTCACCAATATAATTAATGTATTGGCAATTATGATTGGCTTCGGAACGTTGAAACATCCTAACCATTCCGATAACTTCGATTTTTGCCGCTGATCCTTCGTGATTTTTCACACATGATTTCTTATGGTTTTCTTTCAACATACCATATTCCAGTCCAGATTTCGGTTTTTTCCCTGGTCACAGACTTTGCAAAATGATGCCATGACTTCAGTATCAACAACTTTTCCTGTCTCAGCTCCAATTAGAGTTGCAACGGCAATTTGGGAAGAATGTCCTCTGGTCTTCCAAGACCCATCACCACTAACCGTTATTTTAAAATATCCCGTCAAGAGTACTTCTTCGGCAGCTTTTTTCATAGAAATTTTAGCAATATTGCCAAAAGAAAGATATTTTTTTTAAGTTGGTACTATACGTACGTATGCTGGCTAGTAGAAGTAAGTCCATTATCCCCAAAAAAGTTTTGATTCCGGCTAATCCTTGTCCAATACACCGCATGGCTTGTCATGTGTTTTCCTGCTATTTTGCCATTGGAGATATAATTTTTCATAGCCTTTTCACAGTACTTGGCATTTTATTTTCTATGACATAATCATCAGAAATTCCATCTGGCGAAGCTCCCATGATTGGGTATTCAGAGGATGTCCCAAAGCCACATAGTTGAATTTTTATTTTCCGTTGTTTTTCAACTTCAGCTCTAATCTTTCTTTCCAACTTCCTTCCCCGCATCATGGCAGCAGTGGCTTTAAGCGTACTTGCACCAAAACAGTTTCAACAAACGAGCCGTCCAAGGTATGGCAATGGGCACCCTCGTGTGCTTTGGATGCTGTTATTCTGCCATAACTGAGCTCAAACCATATGTTACTCTCAGATTGTTGAATTGTTTCATTTGTTGCTTAAGTACAAAATGCTTCAGATATTTGCAATGAACAATATACAAGAAATTCGTCTGCAGTGGTTCCATGCTGACCTTGAAAAAATATAAAAGCAAATAATGTAGAGCAGTGGTTCCCAAACTATTTTGGTCTTGGAACTCCCAAATTTGTTGCCAATGATCGCGGAACCCTGAATATTTTTTATACAACCACTTTTCAAAATTTAATATATGATATTAAATAAAACACGTATTGTTTTGGTATTTCGGATTTTATTAAATTAAACAAAACTAAAAAAACCCTCAATTTATTATAAAAATAATTAATAAAAATACAAAACATAAACTAAAATAAATGAAAAAAGATTCCATGATTCTCTTAAAATTGAGTGTTATATTTGATAACTGAACTCTCATATCTGGTGCGGCATCAAGTTTGTTACGATATTTGGTTTTTGTCGCAACATATTTTGAAAACCCACCTTCACACAAATAAGTGGTTGCAAACGGCAATAGAATTCAAATAGCCTGTTTTGATAAATTTGGATATTCATCGAATACATCTGACCAGAATATTGTTAACGAAACTGTTCTAAATTTGGCTTCTAATTGTGTATCTGAACTGAATTCAATTTTTTTTCATAATCCATGGAATGAAATCCTTTTGGTTTTTCTTTTATTTTGAAAGGATTTTGCACCCAGTAATTATCTTGATTCTCTAGGTTTAGAAATCAATCACTGAGTGATTGCTGTAAACTGGACAGATGTGTTTTTATACCATCGAGGATTGCCATATCTTAATCCACTTCAGAGTCTTCGAGAAACACTCAAAGTTGTTTTGCTCTATAGTTGAAATCCAATATGTTGACTTGTTTTCCTTGCAGAGCCAAACATAATTCGTTCAATTTTCCAAATATATCAGCAAGGTATGCAAGTGTAGATAGCCAAGTCATTTTATTTAATCTGTCGGATAATTCAAATTTATGACCAATAAAATACGCCATCAGTTTCTTTTGCAATTCAAATATTCGCACAAGCATTTTACCACACGATAACTATCTAACTTCCGTATGAAGAAGTAAAGTGGTGTGGAGACTACCCATATCTTCGCACATGGCTTTGAAAATACGTGATTGTAATGGTTTACTTTTGATAAAATTAATAATCTTCACTGCTTCGTCTAGAACAGATTAAATGTCGCCGAAATCCTTTTTGTTACTAATGGCAATGCATATCTGTAAAGAATGCAATGAGTACTGTTACAGTTTTTTGCAACATTTTTAATCCGTGCTACAGCACCACTCACTTTTCCTGTCATTGCTTTTGCTCCATCGCTGCATACTTCAATACATTTTCCCCATATGTTGTCATAAAATTATCAATGCAGTTAAATATATTCTCCTCCGTGGTGTTAATGTTCGCACTTTCACATAAAAGCAATCTTCAATTTTTTTATTAAAATCATACCGAATGAAAACAAGCAAAATTGCTAATCCAGCAATTTTCTAACTCATCTAGTTGTAAAACATAAGCGTCACACGCCTGTAACCGTGAAATAGGTTCTATTTCAATGTCATCGGCAATATCGTTAATACGCCTTTTTACAGTATTGTTAGAAAGAGACACACTTTCAACTTGTTTACTATACCCTTCGCTCAGTACACACGAAACGATGTATTGAACGCAATTTTTAATAATTGATTCACCAATAACACATGCCTCGCCTGCTAGAGCAATACGGTAAGATACTTTATACGACGCTTCCGTTATCTTTTTTGCTTTATCTGTTTTGAATTTTTTTATCATAAAACTCTTGCTTTTATTATGGCTTTCAAGTTACGTCAATAAGTGTGGTGCCTTTTTTTCCTCCACCTGTTTTAAAAATATCTAACCTTTCGTTTGCTACCCGCTTCGTAGCTCTTCTTTTTACATTTCGATAAAGATTCTCCAGTTGAATGACGCTGCACTTTTTAACTCCCGGAACACTGTTGAATTCCAGCATCAATTTGTCCCATGAGTCTGCCTTTTCTCTGTTGCTCACAGCATTTGTAATTTTATTTTCTAACACTTGCTTGTACTTTTCCATGCAAGCCAACAGTCTCAGTTTCAAACAGAGCAAAATTTCTTCGCTTTGAAGCTTCCATATTTTAAAACTCGCACACAGAAGTACAAAGCAATGGCGTTGAAGAAAACTGTTCCACGTGCTGCAAGTTGACGTAAAAGCGTTAAATCAAAACAAAATCATGTGATCTGATGTAGCCAATGACAGTGAATCTTTGATGACTCGCCATGTTTGGTCTAACTTGCTGATGCATGAATGGTTGGAAAAGCACTATTGCGCCAATTCCAAACCCCGCCCTCTAGATAACCGGTCGGTCACGTAATTCGGGCTTCCAGAATAGCGAACCTATGTTTAACCAGTGGTCAGAGTTAGCTGACACACGGATGACCGGGCGGTTAAACAATGCACCTGCATACTGCCGTTAACCTTCCTCTTCCTGTTGATCTAGCGAAGTCGAAATAGCGTATCGCAACCACTATCACTGCACTTGCTTCAGATACCCTAACACGCGTCTGGGGTTACCAGTTCGATGTGTGTAGTGTGACTAAGGGTGCACACATAGAACATGTGTGACTGTCTCTAAAAACCTTTAAACATTCACATACACTTCTGTTACAGGTAACATAAAATATCTTACATTTTTGCTGTTATATAGTGTGTTGAAATTGTATACTTATGAATCACCCTGTACAATGTTTGGTCACCAAAACAAGATTTTAGCTAGTAAACATTTATAATCAAAACAGTGTTAATTATGAAATTTCTTTTTGCAAAATTAACTATAAATAAACATTTTAAGATTGTTACAACATGATAACTGGAGTTTTAATGTTAGTTTGTGGCAACAAGTGAAATCAATAATAGATCTGGATTTGAACGCAATACTAGAAATGCAAATCAAAATTAAACCTACCTAAAGAAGCAACACAATCACCACACTGAACAGAGAGCACCTCCTCATCAACTTTATTGCATATCGGTAACACATTTTAAGCTTTATTCCGTACGCTATGTTCGGGTGTCACTTTTGCTTTGACTGTGCAAATGTTAGCCTTCTTTCAACTTTCCAAATGGTATCAGGCCTTTTACTGATCCGGTGTTGTTCCGCAGAGCAAGGTCAAAATAATTTTGTATCATGTTTATTTTGCATCTGTTTTCATTTCCCACCAATTCCTTTAAGTGTCTTAAATTTTCGTAAGGCAGTTCCCAGCCTCCTCTGCTAGTGCCCGATTCATCCTTTTCTTGTATAGCTTTTCCACTGTATGGATTCAGCCGTGCGTGAAAGCTACCATCAGGCCTGAAGGTTCAATTTGTGGCGTCTTAGTCGACAGCCTCTCCATAGTTAAGATGCTAACACGACTTATGGCAGATGTTCATTACTGAGTGAGTTTTTAAAGTTGAAAAAGAGAAAGCAACAAAAGCATTGTGTGAAAAATTACCCATGTAGCACATTGACAAAAATCATGCATAACAACATATAAACTTTAGACCAATCTAAAATTGAGTCAAAGCATGTATTTTGATTTTGGCAATGGACTTAGCTAGTGTTTGGTTATTTTAGAAACGTGTAAGAGAAAATAAAGATCTTTCCTTTCTTTTAAAGGAAAAAAAAGCTGAATTTGAATTTAATTTTTAAAAATTTCTATCATCATTTTGAATTGTAATATATTTATATTTTGGTATAAAAAATTTTATACTTGAAACAGCTTTCCACATCACCCTAGAAGTACTTTTTCAAGTTGCTCTACCCCTTTTTAAAATTTTGAAGGCGGTTCCCCCAATAGGCAGATTTTCTTCAACTGCGAAATGTTTAATCAGTTAATGTTCGTTTCAAACTTTTAGCTTTAAATTGGTCATTTTTAACTTACGTGTAATTGTTTAAAAATACGGTCGCTGAAACAGAAATACATTGCTTAACAATTGCGACCATACTATTTCCACAGACACGAGACATCTGGAATATAACATGTCAATTCCATTTCATCAAGCACCAGGTATTCTAAGAGCTGTTTTTCATTCTTTGCTTTTAAAAATTTGTCTTCAAATTATTTTCGAATCAATTTTCTTAATGTTTGCAAAGTCTCTACACTTATTCCCGGAGCAAAATCACTGGGCCGTTTTATATGTCATCGGTCTAGAAGTGATACATCAAACAGTTTCATATTTTAAATTTTTTCTAGTGATAGCTTTTGATTTACAAATATCACAACCTAGGTTTTTGCTAACTTGCTTGCCAACATATCTGGATACATATATAAAAGCTGGAATTCCCTCTGACGATATTTCTACAGGAGTATATAAGTGTCATAAACTTCAAATAGTTTTTCATCAATTTTTCAAAATCTTCTGAAGTTTCTGCAATTGTTTCAAAGACTTCTAAAGATTTTAATTGAAATGCCCCTTTTTTCTCTGAATGAAAATTGATCCAATTTAAGATTTTTAGCTTGTTTTCCGATTCAGATATTTGTAAACATGAAACATTATAGTTTCCCCCAGACATTTGTCGATATTGCCCAAATCTTGCCTCCAGACTATCTGTTTGGAATTTTCCTAATAATATGTATTCTGGTGTATGCACTTTGAAAACATGAATTACTATTTCTATTAATGATTTTGTTGTGAACTGAAGGGCAAAATGTGCTTCCTTTGACAATTTACCACCCTTTCCTGGTAATCCTAGTTTTTTCTTTTCATTTAAAGGTAATAAATTAATGTTGTTCCGGGAAACAAGCCAATCATAGAATTTTTTCAAGAATGTCATACTCATCTGATCTTTACTCCTAATTGGATCACAAAAATGATTTCTAAGTCTCTTACCTTTTATTCCCAGAATTTTTAACATTAACAATGTTCCACCATTTAAAAAAAATGATCAACCTTAGTTCCCATGTTATCTTTAACATTCTCTTCAGTTCCAAGAGAGCAGCACTATTAGTTTCATGAAATATATTCAAGGCCAGTAACACATTTTGTTTTTCAGAAGTTGTGGGGTACAAAACTGTCTGAGATAATTTTGGTGCAATCTTTACAAGATTAGATTTTTCAGATTCATAAATATCTTTGAGATCTTGGAGTTTAGCATCAGATAGTTTTAAATGGTTATCAGGTGAAGGAAAATGCAAAACTTGTCCAGGTGTTTTTTCATTAAACCAATTATTTCTCACTGATTTAATTAAGTAAACTGTATCAAATAAAAAGAATAATTTGTTTTCAGATTGTACTGGATTTGTTGTGAACTGAAGGATAAAATGTGTTTATTTTGATAATTTACCACCCTTTCTTGGTAATCACAGAGAATGTCATACTCATCTGATCTTCACTCCTAATTGGATCACAAAACTGATTTCCAAGTCTCTTACCTTTTTTTCCCATTATTGTCCGAAATCAAATATAAAACACTGATAACAATCATTTAGCAGTTTCAAAACTTTTATGGTATGGGAAAAAAGGTCATCAGCTGTTTGGTTTCTCATGGGAACTAAGGCTACTATATCCCTATATTTCGAAAATAGTGAGGTGATCATGAACGTCTGAATTGTATTGTCTTGCTGGTTTATATTTTCTGCTTTTCCTAGCAGTTTCCCTCCTTTATATGTCAAACTAGGATTGACATAAATTTCGTCTAAAAAAAAGGCAAATTAGTTTTTTATGAGGGGACAACAATTCACTCTTTTTTTGAAGATACACAGTATGATTATTGTTTGAGACACTAGTATTGCCTTTCAAAGCATTTGATAATTGTTTTATGCACACAGGATGAGACAAAAGAAAAGTTTTAGAATTCCGGATAAAAATGTAAGCTGCAGGAAAACAAAAATAAAATTCAGCTGCCAGAAGAAGAAACTCGGTTGTATATACATGCTTTGAAGACAACGTTAAAATTAACTGTTCAGTTATTATGTCTAAGTGCAAAACCTCATCTTCTTGCTGAGAACCCGATTCTTTAGTTAAATTTATGGCCTTTTCTACCTTTCCTTATATGAAACATCATTTGGTGTGAACCCAGCTAACCAACTCAACAAACAATCAAATTTTGTCCAGAGATCACATTTATTGTCTTTTCCCAATATAAACTGGAAAGATTTGGTCTTCAGCAACACTGACTCATGCCAAATTTCAACGGTTAAATCCTTATACAATTTCAGTGAAACAATTATGCTAGGACACTGGTTAACGTCTAGCCTGTAACAGAGGACAAAATTTTCTATTACAATGTTTTGCCATTCATTGTCAAGTTTCTTAGTGTATGCATCCAGAAAATTTTCAAATGAGGCAATAGTGTCATTCGAACACCATTGCGCAAACTTTCTTTCTTCTCGCTTTTTTATGACATTCAACCGTTTAGTTGGAGTTATCTTCTAGATGTCTACTACTAGATTGCTCATGGGAAGGGTAGGAGGGTCTTTTTTCAAATATTGATGGATATGCATCATTTGTTAGCTTCGGAATTTTTCTAGAAACCACTAACTCGCTACCATCAGCTCTAACTACACGGTCTTCAGTGACAGTAAATTTTGAACTAAAATGCTTTATGCACACAACAGAAGTTGCACTAGGAACAAAATCTACTCTGTTGATACATTTGAGCCACTGGCTTTTTCTGGCTTCATCCTTTGAGGAAGTGAACGACGAGATATATGTATCTGTATTGTTATAATTAGAAGTACAGCTAGGTACGCAACACTTTCGTCCTTTGCCCATCTTAATTGTATTCAAATGCAATTCTTTAAGTCCTAAAGCCCAGTCATGCATACATAATTGCCTCCAAAAATGGGATTATCATATCAATGTTCATTCACAACTATTAAAATAAAAGCTTCAAAAAGAAAAGGTTTTTTCACTATAGGAAAAACATCAACACGTGTTACAATGTAATCAACTGAACACTAAGGAATGTGCACAGGTAAATAGAAATGAAGAGAAAACCTCAAAAACGTACTTTCATAGGCTTATAATCCAGATATAATTCGACACGATTTTTAATTTCGGAAAAAAGAATAACGAACTATTTATGAATAGAAATCCACATGGATGTGACAAACACTGCTCTAAAAGTAGGCTTGACCATCGAACTTCTATCTAATATAATCGGTGGGCTTTATTTAGACTGACTTCACGTATCCCTCAACCCCCTAACTGTCTGGCCTGATAGGAAAACATGCTTGCTTCTTCCGCGCACGGCCTTGATCCAGCTCGCAACTGCAGGATAGCTTTTGCTGTCCTCATCACCGTAAAAATCCAGGTATTCCAGTCCTTTGGTGATAACTGATCGTTGAAATATTCTTCCAGTACCTATTATCTCCATGTTAGTGGATGATCCTTAATAATTGATCAAGCGCTTATGGTCGGCTTTCCATAGTTGGAGTCGCACTGATGTGTTTCTTGTCTTCTTGTTACTTTCGACACCCAATGCAGACCTTCGACAGCACTTCAACATCGAACACTTCTGTATCCATAGAAATGGTAATTACTACTCCATTTAACGAGGAGTAGCTTCGCCTATGCCAAGTTTCATCGGCAGATACTTCACATTCAGAAATACCCTTTATTTGTCGAAGACGGTGAGCAAGCATTCGCATAGTTTGGTCTGCTAGTGGTTGCACGACATGCAGCAAAGCATTCATGTGTCTGTTGTATGGAACAGGATTTGGTGGAGGAGGCATGTTCATCAGAGTCATGAAATGGCTAGTTTCTCTGTGGCCGCAGCCAATCTGTTTCATTGCATTACTAAACGTCTGTTTACTTCATAAAACTGACCATGTCTTTTAGAAGTTGCACATGGATCACTTACAAAGTCACAATTATGGCATGCAAGGTTTAGTTCCACACAGCATCCTATTTTCTTATAAACATTACTTTGTACGTACAATGTCTTTAATCTGCAGTTTGGACAGTTTAATAAATTAAACAATAGTTTATTGCAGTCACGTTCACAATAGAAATCATTCTCCCCGAGTCTTTAGTCGCTCCATCATAAGTTATGTTGCCCAGCTTTACCTTCGACGCTGCTGATTTTTCTGAACTATTTTCAGGCTTAAAAGAGATTAAACTTCAATACGCTGATTGTTGCACTGCATAATTACGTTACTCCTCAAGAGCTCTTGGGCCGTTGAAATAATTTTTAAAGATTTCTCGAAATTGAGTGGGATTCATTCTGGCACGGACATTCTGTTCTGCCATAAGGATAAACTTTTCAGCGGGTAATGGAAGCACGTCATCAATATGTTTTTGACCTGGAGCAAGTACTTTTGCTTCCCGTAAAATGTTACATATAATCAAGTTGTCTGTAGTTTCTGGGGCAGTAGCAATAGGTAGGGAATAAAGCCTGAAGTAACCGCATAAAATTCCGAAAGTATTTTCAGTTGTCCTTCGAGGTCAAGATAGTCGATAGTTAAAAACACCCTTTGATATATCATGTAGAGATTGTGGTCTTGTGTAATGTTTCATCAAGTTTTCGTGCAGAGCAAACGCTTCGTCTCCCACAATCACATGGGATACAACATTATCCGTACCGGGTAGTGCTTTTGAAGCTGGTATATGGAATTTATTATTTTTCTCCTTATTTTGCTTTTTAGATTGATACAGCATCTCCTACTCTACCATAGGAACCGACATCAATAGCAGTGAATTTGCACTCCGCATAAACAACGGCGTGCAAAACCATTGAGTAATGCTCTTTATAGTTAAAATATAACGATCCACTACTCTTGGGATCCTTTATCCTTATGTTTTCCATCTATCGCTCCGACGCAGTTCTGAAAATTCCATTTTGAAAAAAAATTGACTACTGATTTTTCGTAGTTGATAGTCTGGGGAAGGCATAATTAACTTGAACATTCTTTTGATAATGGCCTCAGCAACTTTTCTTATTATTACGGTTAGCAAAGAATGGCTTACTCGATACTGGAAAGCAAGTGATCAAAAAGACTCACGTGGCCAAATGCCTGAAATAACAAATAAAATTATCATTTTCATTTTTTTGCAGGTGGTGACTGCAGTAAAAGATGGGCCTACGTAAAGGATTATTATATTCTGCGTAGAGGATAACCTGGAACTGGTTCAGATGGAGAAGCAGCACAGAAGAGGTCTGTTCTATCATTCTTGGATAACATTCCTTAATCACAAAGAAACACAATTACCAATGTTGTTGGAGATGAGCTCACAAACGAGAATGAAATCACGGAGGATATAAAGGCTGACATTGAAGAAAACATTAGTCATATTGATGAAACAGAAAGTATGACAACAATAAATTGTAACGAAGGTATTAATAAAGTTGATAATAACAAAGGGGATGATAGGAAAGAGACGTCATGAAAGTTAAGGAAAAGAAAAAATTAACACACTCTGAGGAACGATTGCAGCTACTGAAAAAAAATAGCTCAGCAAAAAGCAACTCCTGCTCAAAATGAATTGGATGAAACAGACCTTTTCTTCAACTCTATATCGAAAATTGTAAAACAGCTTCCGCTGTATGAAGAAGTTCAATTGAGGATGCAAATTTCGTCGTTTGTTGGTAATGCTGAATTAAGAAGTATTTCAAACGATTCAAAAGAAACCAACGATTCATCCTCAAGATCGAGCTCAACACCGAGGCATTTCCAGAAACTAAATTTCCTCAGCAACAAATGAAACATGACTGACCACGGACAAATTTATTACGTTTCAGACAAGCAGTGGGCATTTATATTACACACTAATCTTATACATTCATGTCCATAAATTAAGGATAATGCCAGCAGGTCCGGCAAATAAAGGTTCAGAAACAAAATAAACGTGACTTATTCATTAAGCCCATTTATTAAACAAAAGATAAAAAACGAAAAAGATGGTGTATGTATAATAATACCATTCATCAAAACTACGATTTTTGCTCACTGGAACAATTACAAAAAATATCGACCTTACAAAAACTTAACATGACATGGTTGGTATGATGGTTAATACATTATATGTCTCCCAGACGATGAAATACAGTCCGTACAACGCCTATTCAAGCTGAGGATCAAATTATCGAGCTGATCTTGGGTACGATAACTCCACTCAACAAGCAATGTTCTCCGAAGTTCCGGTACACTTGTAGGAGGTGGTTGACGGGCTGCAACTCGTCGGCCAAGGATGTCCCACACATGCTCTATCGGATTCAAGTCAGGTGAGAATGCTGGCCATTCCATACGGGTGATATCCTCAGATTCAAGGCATTCGTTTACAATGTTTGCACGGTGAGAACGGGCGTTGTCATCCATAAACACAAATCAACAAATGATCGAGGAGTCTGCCTTTAAGTTAAAATAAATTTAATAACAATTGAACTGTGATACATCTGGGCCGATTGGGTGTGGCATGAGTTGTTGAGTTGGTGCTTTTAGTTCAACTTGTACACAAGTTTATATAATAAAAAAAAGTGCGACGACAGTGCCGCTTAGAGTTAACTAACAAAAGCTTAATTCAGGAGGCCGTTTTCGACACTGACATCTTTCGTAACAACAGTTGTTTCAGCAATGTAGCTTTCTTAGCAGGGCCTTTCGATTCAAACACCGCTTTCAATTTTAACCACACTTCATTTGCAGATTTACAGTGCTTCACGTGGCACAACTCGATAGGATTCATTGATAAGATGATATCGGCTTTTGATTTTGAATCCGCTCGAGTCCACTTGGTCAGTTTCCTCTTTCTTCAGTCGGCTTAAGCTCCGTTCCGACAACATAGCCCCAGTGGTTATTCTTAATTAGAACTGCTTCAACTTGAAGTTTCTACGTATCGAAGTTGTCCTTTCTGAGCTTTTCGATGCTCATTCCATTGTTCATCGCCATTTTGAGTCCCGTTTTCCAACCTCGTCTGATTGCGCAGTATAAAAGCGTCAGGGGCCTAACCTGTTAGAATGTTGATCCGCAGTGGATCACCGCAGACAGGATTGGATTGGATATTTGGGTTTTATGGCGCAAGGTCCAAATTTAGACAAGCTGCGCCAAGCGCAAGATAAAAGAATAAAAATTATGTAGATATAAAAGTTTTAAAAGGACAGTGGGAAAATTCAAGCGCAACAAATTTTATTTGTATAAAAGTTGGTAAAAATATGCTGATGATGTTATTTAAAAAATTAATGAATGATGAATGTAAATGATGATTTAAATATGCTAAATATAGCAACTTGAAATTAGATAAGATTTAAAAACCAATAGCACGTAAAAATGAAAAAAGATTTGCATGGGGACTTTCCCCAAGTAAATCTTGTAAATTTAAAATTGTATTATTAAAAAACCTTTCGGTGATGGTTAAAAGCAGGACAATCTATCAAAATATGACGAACACTAAAATAAACTGAACATAAAAGACACATGGGGGCAGTTTCTCCCAACAAAAGATGACGATGTGTGAAGCGGGTATGTCCAATGCGGAGTCGAGTCAGTTTGACATCGGTCCTTCGCATTGGAGCAATTGGCCACATATGAATTATGGGTTTGATGATATTTAATGTAGTATGAATTTGAAGATCCCATGACTCTTGCCATAGGGAGTTGACAAATTTCTTAGTGGAGATCTTAATGTCACTTAAAAGAACGGCTTGCAGCAAAGAAACATATGCTGTTTTTGCAGCCCTGTCAGCAAGTTCGTTTCCTTTAATGCCCACATGACTAGGGATCCAACAGAAGAGAATATCGAAACCCCTGCTTTCTAATGTACGTAGGATTGTAAATATATCTGACACAATAGGATGACAAGAGGTATTAGAATGTTCCAACTGTTGTAAAACACTCATGCAGTCAGTATACACGCAGAATTTGCGGTGTCTATTGTAAGATATTTGCTGAAGGGCGCGATAAATTGCCACCACTTCAGCAGTGTACACAGAGCAGGAAATATGAAGGCTGTAGCTATATACAGTATTTTGAAAGAATATTCCACAGCCCACATATCCATCCCCTTTAGATCCGTCAGTAAAGATCGGTATATATGTGTCATACCGACAGCGGTGAAAGTTATAAAGTTGATGAAAAACAGTTGGAGAAGTGTCAGATTTAGTATATGAAGCAAAGGGGTTGATATATGAAACAGTAGGGAAATCCCATGGTGGGAAACGTAAAATTTCGTTCTGTTGGATCATGATATCATTTAAGTTTGAATCGTTAATAAAAAGTTTTGTCCGCTCGTAAAAGGGCCGAATGCAAGACGGGCGATTGTCATATAGCCGATTCAAACCAGGGGCAAGAGCCATTCGCTTCAGAGGATGAGATGGCATAGATAAAATTTTAAAATAAATATTCGTTAAATTTAGTTACATTAAAATTTTATAAGAAATTAGAAAAACGTTGGAATTACCAAATCACCATATCATTCGAGTTGGTGCCAGCCGTAAAAAGTTTCTGGGCAAACTTTAAACGTGTATCAATATGCCGCTTAGAAAGTGGTTATTTTCCTTTTATCTTGTACACGACATTAACGGCTATATTTACTAGTCTCGAGTTAACTCGAGGATAAGTTAATCCGCGGGTCATAGTTAACTTGCGGATCAAGAACAGTATACTCAAACAGCGAATTAAGTGATCACCGATTAAATAGATGAACTTTGTAACGCATTAGATTGACTAAAGAACATCACGTGATTTACCTATCTAGTTCTGACATAGGAAAGAAAGGTATCTAAATGGGCAGACACGTCCTAACAAATAAATGACGTCACATTGTGCCTTCAAAAATTATGGTCCTTCATTGGATCTCTATATTGATAATATTTTCTTCTGTCATAGAGTAACAACGTACTTGTAAGCATCGGTGGTGGGTAATGGTAATTGGTAATGGTAATTTTAGTTAACGTCGTACTAGAGTAACACAACGGGCTATTGACGACGGTCCGGAATCAGTCCCTTAAGGGAAAGATTCGAGGACAACACCTCGTAATTTTGAACCACGGTCAGATGACGAAGCAACACCTGAGCTGGCACCCCACTCTCCAAACTTCCACGCCAACCCAACGTGAGGACTTTCGGCCACGACAGATTTAAGGTGCACCAGCCGCCTCTACACCATACGTTTACAAACATCCATGCCCGGACCCGGATTCGAACCAGGAACCTTCCGATCTAGAGGCTAACGCCTTAACCACTATACCGGTTGGTCGGCTCATCGGTGGTGGGAGCAATAACTTTAGAGAACCGCGTGCTGCTCGTTCTTATATGATTTATATTACTGAGTATTAAGCATAGTTTCTGAATCATATTTCGTTTTCGGAGTATTCGAATCGAAATTACTACATTTGCTAATTGCTATATATATATATATATATATATATATATATATATATATATATAATATTTATGATTTTAAAACCTTTTAATTTAAATAAAATCAAAATTTTATATTTAAGTACTTGATTTAAATGTCCCTTTTCAATTCAACCAGTGCAATGATAATCTATCAAATTTTAATGAAAGCTATGAACAGAAATTATGCAACACATAACACATTTCGGTTTTTAAAGCAAAGACTGCAACAACTGCTTTAAAAATTAGTCAAGTTTTGTTAAAACTTGTCTTCAACTAACTAAAACAGATATTAGACTTAATTTATAGAACATTTTAATTATTTTACAACAATGTGAAAAACATTTTTTTAATGGATATATAATATTTAGGAGTAAGAAAAATCAATATTTTTACTCTATTTTATGATATGTATATTTCAGAGTGTACATTGTGGTAAAGTAATATGTACTATATGCTTTTTTAAGGTTTCTATTTTTGGTGTGTGAATATTGGCTGCTGTTATGGTGTGTTTTATAAATTTAAAATTTTCTTACTTTGCAACAAAAATTAACTGGCAATAGGAATAAAGACTTTTATTTAAAATGTTAAAAGATTAGTTGTAATTACAGTACATTTTTGCGAGAGACCTGCTATCATCAACATGAAATCATGGATGTATTCTCAAGGTGAAAATGGTGCTCGGGCGCTCGTTGCATGAAATAGAGCCTAGAGAAATGTGTTACCGTTAATATTAGTTACATTATAATAGTTATCTATTGTCCTATAGTTTTTGTAAAAAATTCCTATATATTATCATATAGACACTTCTAACCCTGCAAACGCGTGTGTCCTCAAGAAGGAAAAAATTTTCTGTTCTTGAAACAGAAACCTTGTTGGCTTGTGTCGACAAAAACAAACATAATTGAAAACAAAATTACCAATGCAGTTGGTAACAATTGAAAAGTCAAATGCGTGGGCGTTGGCCATCTTAGAAAACTTTGGAACATGTGTTCAAATGTTCTTTTGTAACTGATTTGCACACAAATCAGGAGTGTTTAAAATGCTTATCAGCAATGCAAATTTTCATCTTAATGTATAAAAGGCAAACTTGTCCTGATGTACGTGGATCACTTTTTATTCTTGCTTCAAATGATTATCAAACCATTTATTCATTTTTGGCCATCTGCCCGAATGCAAGGGACGGATGTCAAACTGACTCGCCTTCGTATCGGGCACACACGATTCACTCATCGTCATCTTTTGTTGGGCGAGAGTCCATCTTTTTATCATACTTGCTAATTAGATTTTACCGTCAAACACATTTTAATTGACTGCCCTAATTTTAATCATCATCGTTTAAAATTTTTTTAAACATTAATTTTAAATTTGCACGATCTCATTGGGGAAAATCCTCATTCAAATCTTTTCCCTTTTTTAAGTATCATTGGGTTTTTAAATCTCATATATAGTACATTAATCCATCACGATATTTATATTATGCCTTTCTATTATAATTTTATATTTTTACCATGTTTATCTATGTTTTAAACATGACATTTTAAATTACTTGCGCAACACTTGCATATATCTTTTATTACAACATTTTTATATTTACATCGTCTTCGTTTATTTTTATCTTGCGTTTGGCGCAGCTTGTCCGTTCTTGGACCTTGCGCCATAAAACCCCAAAAATCCAATCCAAATGATTTTAACAGTGATATAAAAAAAAATATATATATATATAGCATATTGGCTCGAAGGGGTATGATTCAATAGTCAGAACAACACGATTAAACTTTGATAAATTCTTACTTCTTCTAAATGATTGTGAAATATATAAAAACATCATTTCTGGTTTACGATGTCACGGGAACTCCACCAGCGGACAATAGCGAGCGAATCTCTCGACTGAAGCACTCAGCTTCCAGAAAAAGAATCGTCCCGCATTTTGAGATAACACACATATATAGATTTTATAAAACCGCTCATTTGTGTGTTAACTTCTGGAGCCTCACACATGCAAGCACTCATATTGCTGTGTGTTGAGGTCATGGACATTATTCCTCGCGAGAAGCGAGATCCGACTCTACACTCGGCTCTCCTGCTGGTCCTCACAGACTTCACCAAGCCTTATGACCACATCAAGAACCAGCGCGGACCTCAATTACATAAAAAATACTAAAATACACAAAAACAAAAAATTAAATTCTATACTAAAAACATAACTTGATGAAACAATACTTTTTGAAACACAATGCTACTAAATGAAACACAATACTTTTTTAAAATATTAAAATGATACCAAATGAAAATGTTCAATTAAATTCAACAAATAAAATTCATGTGACGGCCCACATTTTCATAAAGTCAGTCCAACTTTTTGAACATCATACCTATCGTTGTTCTTTACTTTGGTCACCTGATAAGGGCCAAGAAATTTAGGACGCAATTTCATGCCAGTTCCGAATTGAGTTTTTTGTATTGCAACCAAGTCTCCTGGCTTATAGGTGTTGGCTTTCTTTCGTTGTTTATTATACGTTTTTCTATTATCTTTCTGTATTTAAAAAAAGTTTTCCTTAGCAATCTCTCTAGTTTGTCAACACTATCATGTCAGAAAGAGAACATACTCTTCGTCAAAGATTTCCTTAATTTTTATATCGGTTGTGTGTCTCAGTCTCACTCCAGTGAGAAGTTCGAAGGGAGAATATTTCGTTATCCTGGAAATGGTACTGTTGATGGTTCTCTGCACAGCGGCTACATACTTATACCACTTGGTGGGATCGTCGATGGACAACTTAGACGGTATTAGTATGAGAATTTCGTGGATTCTTTCTACCTGTCCATTTCCTCTAGGTATCCCAGTTGTTATGGTTATGTGTTCAATGTTCTCCTCTTGACAGTATGTTTGGAAATCGTTAGAAGTGAAGGCTGTCCCTTTGTCACTGACTATTCGGACAGGGCTACCGAAAGTACTGTTTTGCAGCTTCAGCTTGTCTATGACCTCTTTGGTCGTAGTATATTTTACTGGATACAGCCAAACGAATTTGTTGAATCCATCTACAACAGTAAATATATGATTATAATTTTTATTCGTGGACGGCATTGCACCAATATGATCCACGTGGTACGTATGGAGAGGAATGTTTTATTTGAGGGATTTAGCAGTCCTTCATCTTTTCCTCGTTTCCTGTTACGCAGTATGCACTCGATACAGTTGGTAATAACAGTCTCGATCGACAGTTTTCATATCGTTAAAACTTTTCACACCAGTTTTTCTTAATAATAACATTCGAAGGTAAAATCTTAAAGAATCTTGTACACTAACCACAGGCATTCTTCCGATTGCTTGCTGGCCCCTGCCCCCAGGGGCATTCCTTCTTTAGGTTTGTACGGGCTTCACAACCCCGGGGTACCTGAGTGATCTTTTCTCCCTTTCGTTCTTCTACTCCTCTACCCTTTTGCTTTTTCTTCCTCCCTCGTTGTGGTTGCCTTTTCGGAGGTGAGGGCTCCCCTTGAGAAGCTTTTCGCCAGTCTGTGCTTTTAGCTCCTTTTGGGGATTATATCACCCACGTGTTTGCCGTGCGTGGAGACCCGTGTCCCTGGAAAAGGGGATCCTGGCAGTTGAGGGACGATATACTGACCCAATACACTGCTTTGGCCCCGGCTTCAAGTAAACGGGTGGTGTATAATGGTCCCGTGTACATCAACCGGCTGGTCAATTTTTGGCTAGGGCTAAGCAATCGGCCACTTACTGGGCACCTCGCTAAGGGTGGAGGCTGTCTCAGGGGTGCGCCGTGCGCGTATAGTCACCGATTAGCGCCGATACAGTTGTCTGCATCCCCTTGTTGGACTCCGTGGTGGGTGGTGCTGTCGGTGACCGAATAATATTTTTTTTTTTCTATGATGGAAAATGCTACAAATTCTTCTCCCCCTCGAGGGGAGCAACAAATGAAAATCAATATATCAAACGCTCGTTTTTTCTTAGTTAAACTTGTTAACAACTCTCTTAGTTCAAACCCCATACAAAACTCTTTTACTTCTGTTTCACCGTTCTTGATTCATAAGACATTTCAGTCTTTTATAGGCAATATTAAATCTATTAAAAAACTTCGCTCCGGGGATCTCCTGGTCGAAGTCTCAACTGAAACCCAGGCAAATTTACTCCACAACACTAAAACACTTGGCTCATTTACTATTACTGTATCTCCTCATTTTTCACTCAATACTTCACGTGGCGTGATCTCCGAACCGGACCTTCTTTTTTCGCCAGAAGAAGAAATCCTGGAAAATATTCGTGATCAGCATGTAGTTGGTGTTCGTCGTATTACTATACGTCGTGATGGGAAGATCCTTCCCACCAAACATTTGATATTGACGTTCGACACACCAACCCTGCCGACGCGAATCACAGCCGCATATCTGAGCTGCCCAGTCCGAGCTTATGTCCCGAATCCTCTGCGCTGTTTCGGCTGCCAGAGTTTCGGACATTCGAAAATCTCCTGTCGCAGCCAGATTAAATGTGCCCGTTGCGGTGATGTGGGTCACGAGAGTGACGGCTGCTCCGCTTCGGCTCATTGCGTTAACTGTGGAGGAGACCACCCCTCATTTTCCAGGACCTGTCCTAAATGGGTTCTCGAGAAGGAAATTCAATCTGTGAAGGTTGCACAAAAAATTTCTTATCCCGAGGCCCGAAAAATAGTCGATTCTCGAACCCCGAAACCAGGAATATCTTATTCAACAATAGCTAAAAAAACTTATCAAACCATAGCCACACAAACAGAATCTCACTCAGCAGTCATTACATCTAGTAAAAACTCATCACCTTCCAAAAACAAAATATCAACTCCCAAATCTAACTCACCTAAGCAATCCACCAAACATTCATCTGCCACATCCTCAAAAAATACCGATGCTAATTCTCAAATCCCAATATCAAAGGAACAAACCAAAAATACTCTTAAACGACCTAAAACTGATGGATCTACTATAAAACTTAAAAATTATAAACACATAAAAAACCTACTGCTGGGGGGCTTTGTTTCTCTCTTACCTGGAGATAGTGGTTAGTACAATTAATGATATTAATACAACCCCAGGTTCACTAATTATTAAATTTTAGAAGACGGAAACTAAGGTCGCAAGTGGTTAGTACAAATGTGGTTAGCGTCATGATAAAATAAAAGGCCAAAAGTTCATTAACTATTAAAATCTGAATTAACTGCAATAAACCAGGACTTAGGAACTATTTGAGTACAAGACACATTGAAAAGGCGAAGTCATTAACAAATAAAACTATTAAGTTATTAAAACATTAATTAATTATAACGGATACATATAGTTTTAAACTAAAGTACGCGTACACAGTTAAAATACATTCTTTTAAAGAGAGTGAGAGAGAGATATATGTGAGGGTGTATTCACACGCTCTAAGATCGACTTACTTGTTAAGGCGAACATAGTCGAACCTTCTCGACCTGCACTGCTCCAAATCTTCTTCAAAATCTAATCTCTATTCCCAAAATCTCGCAAACTCTATATCAGAACAAGTCTCCAATCCTGGGAGATGACCGCCTACCTGAAAACCCTCGGCCAATCCGTTCTTATTTTTTGACTTAACTTTGATTATTTTATTTTTTCTGGCTTCGCTCAGTGGCTAGTCAGTCCCCTCTTAAAATACTCTCATTGGTTCTGAATTCTCTTTCAAGATTTCCCTTTTTAGATTCCGCTCAACGCCCCCTCATAATTTTGGTTAGAAGCCCTATTATTATTTAACGTCAAGTTCCACTAAGCTTCAGTATCGGCATCCTGTGCATCTGGCTTTCACAAGCACCTAAATTCTTAAAACTTGACAACCCCTTTTTATATTCACCTTTGTATTTCTAAAGCTTTCTGAAAGTTTCCTTTTGGGTTGGAATCTTGCGTATTTCTATTCCTTTTCGGCGCTTCATGAAAGGGCAGCCACTCCTTATTCGGTACAATCGGCGGATCTGTTTACTACATTCCTGCTTCGACGTTTTCTTTTTTCCCCTCTCTTGCGAGAAAGGTGAACGACTCTGTAGTTACTTTGTGATTTCTTAAAATTGCTGTTTAGGAATATGATGAGATTACATTCCCTCATCATCTTCCTAAACAGCAATTTTAAGAAATCACAAAGTAACTACAGAGTCGTTCACCTTTCTCGCAAGAGAGGGGGAAAAAAGAAAACGTCGAAGCAGGAATGTAGTAAACAGATCCGCCGATTGTACCGAATAAGGAGTGGCTGCCCTTTCATGAAGCGCCGAAAAGGAATAGAAATACGCAAGATTCCAACCCAAAAGGAAACTTTCAGAAAGCTTTAGAAATACAAAGGTGAATATAAAAAGGGGTTGTCAAGTTTTAAGAATTTAGGTGCTTGTGAAAGCCAGATGCACAGGATGCCGATACTGAAGCTTAGTGGAACTTGACGTTAAATAATAATAGGGCTTCTAACCAAAATTATGAGGGGGCGTTGAGCGGAATCTAAAAAGGGAAATCTTGAAAGAGAATTCAGAACCAATGAGAGTATTTTAAGAGGGGACTGACTAGCCACTGAGCGAAGCCAGAAAAAATAAAATAATCAAAGTTAAGTCAAAAAATAAGGACGGATTGGCCGAGGGTTTTCAGGTAGGCGGTCATCTCCCAGGATTGGAGACTTGTTCTGATATAGAGTTTGCGAGATTTTGGGGAAGAGGAGATTTTTTTTTGAACAAGATTTGGAGCGGTGCAGATCGAGAAGTTTTCGACTATGGTCGCCTTAACAAGTAAGTCGATCTTAGAGCGTGTGAATACACCCTCACATATATCTCTCTCTCACTCTCTTTAAAAGAATGTATTTTAACTGTGTACGCGTACTTTAGTTTAAAACTATATGTATCCGTTATAATTAATTAATGTTTTAATAAATTAATAGTTTTATTTGTTAATGACTTCGCCTTTTCAATGTGTCTTGTACTCAAATAGTTCCTAAGTCCTGGTTTATTGCAGTTAATTCAGATTTTAATAGTTAATGAACTTTTGGCCTTTTATTTTATCATGACGCTAACCACATTTGTACTAACCACTTGCGACCTTAGTTTCTGTCTTCTAAAATTTAATAATTAGTGAACCTGGGGTTGTATTAATATCATTAATTGTACTAACCACTATCTCCAGGTAAGAGAGAAACAAAGCCCCCCAGCACTACCAAAAACTTCTAAGCATCTTCTTCGGCATGCGGCTGAAGAATTAGAATTAAGTCTCCATGCGTCGGATTTTTCGGAGGACGACGCAGATATAGAAGTAGATTCATCGTGAACCTCAATCCCATTCTAAATAAAAATTACTTCCTTTGTCTCATGGAACTGTCGTGGTTTTCGATCTAAAATAGATGACATAAAAACGATTATATCTTCTTACCATCCCGCGTGTGTGGCTCTTCAGGAAACTTTCTTGAAATCCTCCCACACATGCAAGATACGCAGGTATAGTTGCATTAGAAAAGATCATGATGCTGGTACTACAGTGTCTGGAGGTGTGTGCATTTTAACTTCACACGATTTTCCCAGCACTGTAGTTACACTCCGCACATCTTTACAGGCTGTAGCCGTAAGAATACATATTCATTCTCTTGTTACAGTCTGCTGCCTATACTTGCCACCACGTTCTGTCATCACACAAGAGGAACTTAATGGACTGATATTTCAGCTTCCAGTCCCTTTTATTCTGCTTGGTGACCTGAATGGTCATAGTACCCTGTGGGGAAGTGATAGTGCGAACCGTCGAGGGCAACAGATTGAAAAATTGATAACAGATCACGCTCTCTGTTTGCTCAATAACGATGAGAAAACGCACTTTCACGAACCCACGAGAACTTACCATTCAGTTGACTTAGCCATCTGTTCTCCAACTCTCCTTCCGTTGTTGAATCTCGTAGTAGGGAGTGATTTGCTTAACAGCGATCACTTCCCCCTTTTTGTCTCGCATGATAGTAGTGTCAGAGTGAACCGACCACCTACCTACTTATATCATCGAGCGAACTGGGTTACATTTTCACAACTAGCAGCGGTTACGGAAACAATGGTTAACATGGATGATATTAACATCGCTGTCAACAATGTCACCAACGCAATTATTAAGGCTACTGATAAAACCATTCCTAAACGTTCCTCTCAACCACGCAGTATATGTAAGCCTTGGTGGAACATCGAATGCCAAACTGCTTACAAGAGACAAAAGAAGCTGTGGAATATATTTCGGAGATACCCGACTACTACCAACTTGGTCGCATTTAAAAACGCCAAGGCCTTTTCTCGCAAGGTGAGACGTCAGAGCCAGAGAGAATCTTGGATTAGATACGTCTCTTCTATAACATCTTCAACACCAAGCAAGCAGTTGTGGAGGAAAGTGAAAGCAGCCAATGGTCTATATCGAGAAGCGACCATTCCGATATTAGAAACCACGGCTGCTGTATACTCATCTCCACATGACATTGCCAACGTCATTGGAGAGGCTTTTGCACTCGTGTCGAGCTCCGACTCTTATAGTCCTGCTTTTCAAGCGACTAAGAGTCTAGCCGAACGTACACGTTTTAATTTTAAAAGCAGAAGAACCCTCTCCTATAACTGTGAGCTTATGATGTTTGAATTGAAGAAGGCGTTATCTCAAGCCCATAACACCAGTCCTGGGCCGGACGGAATTTCATATTATATGCTTCGCCACCTATCATCAGATTCTTTGTTCAACATTCTTTTTCTTTTCAACAGAATCTGGAATGAACAAAAATTTCCTGATTCTTGGCAAGAAAGCATCGTGATTCCGATCTCGAAGCCTGGCAAGGACCCCAAAGATCCTCTGAGCTATCGTCCAATTGCCTTGACGAGCTGCCTTTGTAAGACCCTTGAACGTATGGTCAATGCCCGTTTAATTTACATTCTTGAAAAGAATAATATAATTTCTCCTCACCAGAGTGGCTTCCGCAGAGGAAGATCCACTCTTGACAATTTAGTGAACCTTGAGTCACAAATACGCAATGCGTTTGTGAGGAGAAATCACCTAGTCTCGATCTTTTTTGATGTTGAGAAGGCATATGACCGTACGTGGCGTTATGGTATCCTCCGTAATATGTTCGATTCTGGATTTAAAGGAAATTTACCACTTTTTATTGAAAACTTTTTAACTTCACGAACTTTTAGAGTACGCATCGGATCAATTTTATCCAACTCCTTTATCCAAGCTGAGGGAGTCCCTCAAGGTAGTATTTTAAGTGTCACCCTCTTCATCCTTCATTTCAATAACATCATCCATACTCTTCACCCACCAGTGCATGGGACTTTATACGTAGACGACTTGCAGATATCATGCCAAGGATCAGACATGCGACTAATCGAGCGGCAACTTCAAACTGCTGTCAACAACTTGGTCAAGTGGTGCGACCAGAACGGCCACACACTATCCCCTAGCAAGAGTGTATGTGTCCACTTCTGCAGAAAGCGGGGTTTACACCTCGACCCCGAGATTAATATTCGCAATTTTCCGATTCCCGTTGTCAACGAGATGAAATTCCTCGGAGTAATTTTCGACCGCAGGCTCACTTTCCTTCCGCATTTATTATCTTTGCGAAGGAAATGTGAAAAGTCCTTAAATATCCTCAGGGTGTTATCTAACACATCTTGGGGTGCGGATCGAACATCATTACTCCGAATATACCAATCCATTATTCTCTCTCGCATTGACTACGGATGTATTGTGTATAAAACCGCGAATTCAAATAATCTCCGCAGATTGGACACTGTACACCATTCCGCTTTGAGGATATGTTCTGGTGCATTCCGCACATCACCTGTTCACAGCCTCTATGTGGAATGCCACCAGCTCCCACTTGACCTGAGGCGAAAGAAGTTGTCTGCCAATTTTTATTTTAAAATCCAGTCCATGCCATCTCATCCTCTGAATCGCATGACTCTTACTCCAGGTTTGAGACGAATTTACGATGCCCGTCCCTCAAATATTCTTCCGTTTTATGAACGGGTACAAGTAAGCATGAATAACTCAAACCTAAGTGACATTACAACTCAACAAACGAATATTTTACGATTTCCACCTTGGAATACTCCTTTCGTAAAATATTTAAATCCTTTTTCCCACAATAAATCTGACACCGCCCCAATTGTTTTCCAACAGCTTTTTGCCACACACCGCTGTCAATACTCGTCATATATTCCAGTTTTTACGGATGGATCGAAAGGAGTGGGATATGTAGGCTGTGGTATTTCTTTTGATACTGCCATATCCAGTTACAGCCTTCATACTTCCTGCTCGGTATATACTGCTGAAGCTGTCGCCATTTATTGTGCGCTCCAGCAGATATCTTCTCTTCGCCACCGTAAATTCTGTGTCTATAGTGACAGTATGAGTGTCTTGGAACAGTTGGAGTGCTACACTCATAAATGTCACCCCGTTGTGTCAGACATATTTGGCATTCTACATTCACTTGGGAAAAGGAGTTTTGATATTTTGTTTTGTTGGGTCCCGAGTCACACGTGGGCATTAAAGGTAACGAACTTGCTGACAGTGCTGCGAAGGCAGCCTCTGTTCCACTGCAGCAAGCCGTTCCTTTAACTGACATCAAAGTGTCCACAAAGGAGTACATTCACTCTTTGTGGCAGGAGTCATGGAATCTGCAAGTCACCAATAAATTACATTCCATCAAACCATTTATTCATTTGTGGCCATCTGCCCGAATGCGAGGGACGGATGTCAAACTGACTCGCCTTCGCATCGGGCACACACGATTCACTCATCGTCATCTTTTGTTGGGCGAGAGTCCATCTTTTTGTCATACATGCTCATTAGATTTTACCGTCAAACACATTTTAATTGACTGCCCTAATTTTAATTCTCATCGTTTAAAATTTTTTAAAACATTGATTTTAAATTTGAACGATCTTATTGGGGAAAACCCTCATCCAAATCTTTTCCCTTTTTTAAGTATCATTGGGTTCTTAAAACTCATATAGTACTTTTTTCCATCACCATATTTATATCATACCTTTCTATAATTATATATATATATTTTTTTTTTACCATTTGATCTATATGTTTTGATCAAGGCATTTTAATTAACTTGCGCAAGACTAACATCTATCATTTATAACAACTCTTTTATATTTACATTCACTTTGATAATTTTTATCTTGCGTTTGGCGCAGCTTGTCCGTTTTTGGACCTTGCGCCATAAAATCCCAAAATCCAATCCAATCCAATCCGTTGAAACACTCACTGCCTTAGTATGGACTAATATGTCCTGAAATTCCACGGTTACAAGACCAGGTTGACAGGATGGGGAAGGTCATCCGTGCTAAGATTCCGCACGAATAACATCCCCCTATTTCCATTTCTGTCTTTATGAATTTAGGGCAAACTGTACGCGTTTCCACTATAATTTTATAGTTCGAAAAATGTAACTGCACCTTAATAGGTGAGGTTGAAATTAAATTGGAAGTTAGTCTTCCATCCTGAATTTGCATTAGATGCAAGTCTCTAGTGATTGGCAGAGCGTGTTCCTGGGAGGTTCTCATTCTAGTGACAGGGTCTGGAGCCGTCTGGCACCTTAACGTGGTCTCGAAAAAATCGCAAACAGTCATTAACTGGTCAAAAATGAAGGATTTTGTGTAGGACACATTCGCCTGTATCACCCCTACTTCTCCTAGTTTCGGGACGTTCTTTTGGGACGTAGAGATGAGATATGCCTCACCAGGGTTCCCAACTCGCTGTACAAAGGATTCAGATAAATGTATTGGCGGTTGGCTAAAGGCCCCTAAAATTTTGATTTGAACTCCCGATGGTGTAACCGTTTGGTCCTTTAGTGTGACATGTGTAACCGTGTGGTTATCAACATGTTCAAGGGAGAGGTGATACGAGCAAGTGTGTCCTGTTATTTTCGAGACCTCGAATGATTCCACCAACTCCGGAACGTACCACACTCTATAAAAATTGCAGGAGCTGCGTGTGTAAAGAAAACATCCACTTCCAAGCGAACCGGGGCTGCAACTGCTGCGGCCACTGTATTGACGGCTTGCTTCGGTCTCCGCTTCAAATCGTAAACCGTCTGTGCCTAAGACCGACATCTTGCAGTGTTCTCCCCTACCACACCAATAATTTTGAAAGCAGCTTACTTGGCTTAAGTAATGAGGTGTGACGGGGAAGGTGAAGTACTCTCGCTTTGTGTGAAAGTCACATGTGACTCCAGTCAATTTGAGTTTCAATGAAACCATGTGAGTCTTTTTAGCGTCCTGTAGTATAAGGCAGGTTTGGTGCTGCAAGCCCGACATGGTTAATTCAGCCGTCGTCGTTAGCTTGCAAGTCTTATACTCGGGACTGCTTGTTTGACAATGCTTTAATTCCGAAGTAAGCATAGAGTGATCCGAGCAGTCCGCTTGAACAGAAGGCACAATGATGATGCAGGAGCATAGTGCCAATACCAGGAGTCTGGCATTGATATCGGCATCTGCTCCATCTTCCAAGAATTCGTTGACATTGCGAGCACTTGACCGGATTTTTGCACCAAGAAGAACACCAAGAACCATGAATAAGCGAAGGACATTTTTTATAATTCGGCAGATGAGAATGATGAAGAAGTATGTGGCCCGAATAATCGCTATAAGTAAAAGCACGATTGCTTTTACGAAAATTAGGGTAACCATGATAATAGCCAGTAGTAGGCTGTAGGCTACCCATCTCACATGCGAAGGCCAGCATCTTACTGTCCCGAGTCCTTCATAGCAGAGAATGCACTGGGTCAATTGGCACACGCTTTTCCCTGCTATTTGTATGACTCCAGAGACTGCGAAACCCTTGGAGTTGATGAAAATAACGGTGAGTTCAGTTTTGTAGGCGAGTAATTCAAATGGGAGAGTCACTTGTAAGGGCGTTTGAACGGTTAGCAAATGTTCGTAATCCTCAGTTCGTAGAATTACTTTGCCTGGCTCAGGAAGGTGTAAAATAGGATCCACAAATTGGATTGTGAGATTATGTGATGAAAATACGGCCTCCTCATGCTCTAATAGTCGTCTTTGCAGTTGTGATTTTCGAATGTGAAACAAACAGATTTCGAATGTCAGTTGAGGCGGGTTCCTCAAGGTCTGTGTATCGGTGAGATGTATTATGCTGGCTTCTTCGTGAGTTAACCCACACTGGCATCTGGTTGGGTTTGATGAGCACGGGAATAGGTTGCAGAATTCGGAGTCACCCATGCACATAGCGCTTCTGCAATCGCATTCCTCCTCTTCTGATACATTGCATCGGAAAAACGATCCACGACCAATTTTGTCCTTTTCTGCTTGAACCATAAAACGTTCAGGACGAATCAACTGATAGTCCTCAGTTAAGAGGTACGTCGTTTGTCCCTTAACACACTGAGAGCAGTCCGTAACTATGCACGCTTCTGGCGGGATTGTCACCTTATGGAGTACGTGACGGGGGGCATTTTTGCACTGGTACCTTCCAGTTGTGAAGTTGCAGATTTTAACTGATTTGGTTGGCATCACTTCTACAACCAACAGAACCAAGACTGAAATAAGCAAGTCGACATAAGCATAGAATACACTCTACCATCTCTCTCAATCTCTCTTGTTCAATATATATATTTCAATTAAAAATGCTTCTTTAGGAAATAATTGTTTTTGTATACAGATACAAATTTTATTACGTACAGAGATATTTGTGATCTCCAGATAATATAGTGTTTAAGCCATAAAATGATCATGAATCGTAACTTAACACTAATTAAACCAACACAAAAAAAAAACTAAATATATATATAAATATATAAATAAGAGAATATTAATTTACACATGTAATGATTGACACTAAATTTTTTCCAATTCATATTAAGTAATCTAACGCGACTAATATACGATGTGATACATATTAACTAAAATTTTAATTAAACACACGTCATAGTTAATATATTGTTAAACAAGTTCAACTATAACAAAATCAAGCCAGATTATACGTAGCTTATTTTTATTTATTTTTAATTCGTTTTTAAAGTTCCAGTCGTAATCAACTTAAATTATCGCCCGCAATTATTCAATGTTAAACCACGACGGAATTAATTTTAAATGGATTTTTTTTTTATGTCACTACTCAGGGGCGCCTTCCTAAACAGTAACGTACAAAAGTAAATTATTTGATTGGGTTAAGTTAACATAATATAATTTGGTATAGTAGCAAGTTGTTATTATTATTTATTTATTTATTAATTTCTTTGCGAGAATTTAACCTAGCACTTAAATGTTTCCAAATTTATATCCTTTGTCGTATAATTGATAGTTACTATTTCGTCAATTTAATTTCGGTAACTGTTTGAAATTGCGTAAAAGTTTATATAATGTTTATTTCTGTTTTTTTTTTTCAAGCTTATTAATATTCAAATTTTATATTTATTGTAAAGAGTTTGCTAACTTGTCTAAAAATTCAAGTACTCGTGATGGTTCGTTCGGATCTGAAGGTGCAGTTGCATTAAGAGCCCAAGTTAAGAGATCGTTTGGAGAATACCCTACATTTTGTTGCGAATTTTCATTTTCTGTAATTAGCTCAGGTTGACCGGCTGTATTTACCTCAATCTCATCTTCTACTGGTAAGTTTTCGCTATTTTCCAACTCAATCTCACCCTGATTTGCGCTATTCTGGGTACTACGTAGTCCGATTCCCTCAGAGTTTGATTGCACACTTACATGTCTCTTATTGTGAGATCTTAAGTTAAAATCGCGTGACTCAGTTGGTTGTTTATTTTGCGACTCTGGTAAATTAAACGGTGCATTAATTTCTTGTTCTGTATCATAAATTTGGGTATCATTACTTGAAGATTGGGAATTATCTGTAGTGTTAGTTGTTATTTGTTGATTAGTTTTTTGTTGCTTATTTAAAGACACCCATTGTGCCAAAGGCATATTTTCCTCGGTTTCCTCATTTAATTGGGAAAGGTCACCATAACCATTTAAGTCATAACCTGGGGTTCCATCACTAGAGGGTTGTGAATCCTCTGTATCTGTATGTAGACCAGATTTATGAGTTTGTCGGGTAACCTTAGGGATTGAGTATGATTCAATCCAGATAGGAAACGGAGTGATGTCTTCCTCATCAAAATGCGCATGGGGCAAAGATTTTGGAATGGTTTGGGTAGGTTCGATATCCTTTTGCTCCGTTAACTCCAAATGCTGCCTTCTCTCAGGATACGGAATTAATCTCGACGCGTGCACCTTCATTGTTTTCTCTCTGTTATTTCTTGTGTCTTTAATTGTGTAATTCACGGCATTATGTATTTCAATTATCCTATATGGGCCATGAAAATTGCGCTTCGGAATTGAAGCGTTCCTATCCATTTCTGGTGCTAGTAAAAACACTAATTGTCCGATATGGAATTTCCGGTCCTTAGCAAATTTATGTTGATAAGATTCCATAGTTTCAGTAGCTTTGACTAAGTGTTTATTAATTATTTCAATTGCTGTCTGATATTGTTTTGTTCTATTTTGGATGTATGTTGGATAAGAGTGTGTGTTTTGTTGATCAATTTCCTGACGACTGGGGGTAAGTGGCAAAGTTATATCATATCCGTGGACTAAATAACTTGGGGTATCACCAATCGCTGAATGAATGGTTGTATTATAACAAAGAGAATAGAAAGGCAAAACATCGTCCCACTGTTTTGTATTCCTTGCCAAAATAGAAATAAAGTTTTTAAGGATCTGTGAGTTACTTCGTTGACTCCATTAGTTTGCGGGTGATATGCTGTGGTATAAATTTTCTCAGTTCCCAATCGTTTCGCTACAGTTTTAAAAAGTTCCGAAGTGAAATTTCTCCCTAAGTCACTAAGTAAAATGTTGGGTGTACCCATAAGGCAGACGTAATCATACAATTTATCCGCGGTTGTCTCCGCTGTCATATTTGCCGTAGCATATATACGCATAAATTTTGTAAAATGGTCTATAAAGACCAAGATGTGTGAATTTCCTTTAGCAGTAGTGGGTAATTTACCAATGTAATCCAGGGAGACTAATTCTCCGGGACGACTTGGAATGTGGTTTCTCTGCAAAGGCAATGGGGGTAACCTATTTGGATTGCGATAGCCTATGCAATCCATGCAACTTTGTATATAATTTTTGACATCACTGTACATGTTTTCCCAATAATAATTTATTCTAATGTTATCGTACGTTTTTGCTAAACCAAAATGTGCCGCATGTCCTAATTTGATAATGATTGGTTTTAATTTTTCTGGGATTACTATCTGTTCTACAAAATTTGGACCTACTGATCGTTTTACGTGAGTTGCATGCATTAAAATATCGTTTTGTAGGAAGTAGTTTTGTTCCGTTGGTGATAGGTCTGCGGTTTTGGATTTTAGTTTGTTGATTAATTTGATTATATAAGTATCTTGTTTTTGAGCATCTGCTATTTCAGGGACTGTGGGTAATTGTTGTACTATTGCGTTAATTTGATGAAAGTCTCTACTAAAAGTGTCCGCTACATAGTTTTCTGACCCTGGAATATGCTCAAAGTCATATTCGTACTCTTGCAAATATAAAATCCATCGCGATACCCGATCTGCAGGATTTTCGAGTTTCCTAATTGATTGGATTGCCGTATTATCACACCTTATAGTAAATCTCTTTCCATATAAGTAGTTTTTATACGCTTTAATAGAATCTATTATGGCTAAAAATTCTTTTTGATGAATAGGATAATTTCTTTCTGCTTGTGAAAGTTTACGCGAATAGTATGAAATTGGGCGGATTATTCCAAAATCATCCATTTGGCCAAGATAAGCTGATATCGTGTGTGTGCTTGCGTCGGTAGTTAGTATAAATCGTTTTCCATGATCTGGGTGAATTAAAACAGGAGATTCTGATAGTTTTGTCTTTAAGGTTTCGAAAGCTATCTCTGCTTCCGGCGTCCATTTAAAGTGTTGCCGTTTCTTAGTAAGGTCAGTTAAGGGTAAACTAATTTGTGAATAATTCTGTATATATTTCCTGTAGTAGGAACACAGTCCAAGGAACCGTCTTGTTTGGCGTTGAGTTCTTGGTTTTGTAAAATCCTGAATTTTCCTTATGTTTCCCTCAATGGGTTGAGTACCGTTTTTATTTACTTTATGACCCAAGAAAGTAACCGAAGATACAAAAAATGTGCACTTTTTGGGATTAACCGTGAGTCCAAAAAGCCGAATTCTTTCAAAAAGTTTTCTAAGCTTAAACAACATTGAATCCACGTTAGAAGAGGATATAGCAAAATCATCAATATAGTTACTGATTTTTAAATCTTTTATTGGAGAAAGTAATTTGTCAGTCAATGCTTGTAAGACTTGGGGGGCAAATGAGAGACCTTGTGACATTGATTTATACTCAAACGATCCGTATATGGTATTAAACGCAGTGATATCTCTATCTTTAGGTTTTAGTTTTACCTGGAAAAAGGAGGATTGTAAATCAATCGTAGAATAATATTCAGAGTCTTTTAGATTATCTAATAAGTCGTAAATTAACGGCAAGGGGTGTCTATTAAACTTAATCAATTTGTTACTCTCCCTGTAATCAGAAACAATACGCCAGTTTACCTTGTTATCATCCGTTGGTTTTTTCTTAACTAGAATTACTGGGTGACTAATGTGAGTATTTGTTGTTTGTATAATATCTGCGCGTAATAATGAATCAATTTGGGATTTTAATTCGTCTCTTAAAGCAATTGGAACAGGGTAATGTTTTGAAGTTTGTAATTTAGACCTATCAACACTTATCTCGGGGGTTATCTGATCGGTTTGACCAATGGTTTCCAAATTACTGCTAAAAATATCAGAAAATTCCCTTAATAACAAAATTAGTTTCCGTTTAACGTGTGGATGCAAATGATCCAGTTTAAATTCGTTAATATCAAATTGTTGCCGTCTCAAATTCTTAACATCTTCCATATTCCTACCATCTGAAATTGTTTCGACGGTGGCTAATTTTGTAAGTTTATTTAATACAAATCGGTCTCTTGTTACGTTTGAGATTGTAACCTGGATTGTTTTGTTTTTAGACACAATCGCAGTATTTTCTTTAATTGCTATGTCAGTTAAATGGGGTAACTTAGAAATTTTAATTTCAGCACCCATTTTTGCTGGTGCATCTATTGATAGTGTGTATACCTTTTCCTCGTTTGGATTTAATATGCATTTGTTTGTTAATTTTACGAAATCAAATGTTATATTATTAAGTTTTACGTCGCTTGCATTATGTATGGGAATTCTTGTGTTTTGTGAGACTAACATATTATTGTGAAGGTCGATTTGAAATTTAAATTTTTGTAGCAAATCTATACCGAATATACCAACATAAGATGAATTAAGTTTTTGGTCGATGACTAATAAATCATGATTAATATTTTTATTACCTATAATTATAGGAAAATTATATGTACCGAAAATGTCTAATTTCTGGCCTGTCAATGATCTTACTGCTGGTTGTGAGTCAATTTTCTTTATCGAGGGATCGCCGTTTAATTTTTCAAATATATTTTTCTGAATTAGACTTAAACAAGCTCCCGTATCAATTAACATATATTGTGAACTTCCTGCAATTCTGACTTTTACCACGGGGAGATAAAACTGAGAAGACTCGTTCATTTGGGTATTTATAATATAGTTTTGATCGGACCTAGTTGTGTGTGTGGGTTCGCCGATTACCGATCTAGGATTCACAAACCCACTTAATAGTTTTCCGGATATCTATTATATCTAGTAGAATTATTATTACCACCACTCCGAAAGTTAGTGGGTCTTCGTTGGATCGAGAACTGAACTCGGGGACGAGAATTTTGACCCCTATTAGGAGAGCCATATTGACTGTGAAAAGATCTCTCTCGTTCGAATTGGGTCCCCCTGCTGCCCGAGTGATTTGTGTTCCAACCGGAGGGTCCTCTATTCATGTCTCTGGAGGAGTGTGTTTGATGGGGTGCGGTTAAATTATGGCCACGGTGGTTGAATGTCCTAATATACTGTCCACGCGGATAGTTATTTCTTTCCCTCATCCTACTTCTATCCTCAACATTATTGTAACCACTTTGTTGTAACAGCCTCAAGTAAAGGAAACAATTTGAGGCATTATGGTTTTCCCTGTTACAGATCTGGCACGTTTGACGGGTTAATGACGGGCGTCTGTCCCTACTATCGTCATGATTTTGTAGCGTCAAATTTTGGATAGTTGTACTAAGATCTGAAATCTTTTCATGAAACTTGTTATTTTGTAGTTCTAATAACCGTTTGAATTCTATTTCGGGATTATGGATACGGTTTACTATTGGGCTATCTGTTTTGTTATCTTGAATTAGTTCCATTACCTCAATCGCCTCTGAAAGATTTGAGGGATTTTTAATTAGAAGTAACGTTTTGTCATCCGAAGGCATACCTTCAAGGAATCTCGTGAGTTTGGTTTTTTCAATTAGTGAATTTATTTCCGCACTCTCGTCCACATTCGGTTGATCAAAAAACTCAATTGTTGCCGCTTCTACCCTACTGGCAAACTCCCTGATGGACTCATTAGGTAATAATTTTAATTTTAAGAAGACATTTTGTTAAGATAAAGGCGTGGTTTTTTTCTCAAAGAATTTTAAGAATTTATCTTTAAATATATTGTAGTTTGTTTCGTTGTAAAATTGGGGATTTTTGATAATGCGCGAAAGGGCATTTCCTCGCAATTTAGATTTGAGAACAATTAATTTTTCTTCAGCAGAACAATTCGCTTGATCACAGATGTTTTCTAAAGATGTTATAAAATAGTTTGGAGTTACTACAGTTTCTGCGTCAAATTGAGGCAGGAAGGATTGAAACCCCGATAATTTAGGAAAGGCGGGCACAGAAAGTTTAATATTGGTATCCTCATTTTCCGACATTTTTGCTTTTGTGTAAATAATAAAATAATTCAAATTATAAATGTCATGAGTTGATTTATGACCATTTGTATGAAAATTCTAGTTAAATATATATAATATGCACAGTGAAAAATTATACTCATTTAAAACAGTTTCAATGTGTCTGTCAGCAAATATATTGTTCCCAAGATATCCCTTAATTTATTTGGCACCATTGCTGGGGGGCTTTGTTTCTCTCTTACCTGGAGATAGTGGTTAGTACAATTAATGATATTAATACAACCCCAGGTTCACTAATTATTAAATTTTAGAAGACGGAAACTAAGGTCGCAAGTGGTTAGTACAAATGTGGTTAGCGTCATGATAAAATAAAAGGCCAAAAGTTCATTAACTATTAAAATCTGAATTAACTGCAATAAACCAGGACTTAGGAACTATTTGAGTACAAGACACATTGAAAAGGCGAAGTCATTAACAAATAAAACTATTAAGTTATTAAAACATTAATTAATTATAACGGATACATATAGTTTTAAACTAAAGTACGCGTACACAGTTAAAATACATTCTTTTAAAGAGAGTGAGAGAGAGATATATGTGAGGGTGTATTCACACGCTCTAAGATCGACTTACTTGTTAAGGCGAACATAGTCGAACCTTCTCGACCTGCACTGCTCCAAATCTTCTTCAAAATCTAATCTCTATTCCCAAAATCTCGCAAACTCTATATCAGAACAAGTCTCCAATCCTGGGAGATGACCGCCTACCTGAAAACCCTCGGCCAATCCGTTCTTATTTTTTGACTTAACTTTGATTATTTTATTTTTTCTGGCTTCGCTCAGTGGCTAGTCAGTCCCCTCTTAAAATACTCTCATTGGTTCTGAATTCTCTTTCAAGATTTCCCTTTTTAGATTCCGCTCAACGCCCCCTCATAATTTTGGTTAGAAGCCCTATTATTATTTAACGTCAAGTTCCACTAAGCTTCAGTATCGGCATCCTGTGCATCTGGCTTTCACAAGCACCTAAATTCTTAAAACTTGACAACCCCTTTTTATATTCACCTTTGTATTTCTAAAGCTTTCTGAAAGTTTCCTTTTGGGTTGGAATCTTGCGTATTTCTATTCCTTTTCGGCGCTTCATGAAAGGGCAGCCACTCCTTATTCGGTACAATCGGCGGATCTGTTTACTACATTCCTGCTTCGACGTTTTCTTTTTTCCCCTCTCTTGCGAGAAAGGTGAACGACTCTGTAGTTACTTTGTGATTTCTTAAAATTGCTGTTTAGGAATATGATGAGATTACATTCCCTCATCATCTTCCTAAACAGCAATTTTAAGAAATCACAAAGTAACTACAGAGTCGTTCACCTTTCTCGCAAGAGAGGGGGAAAAAAGAAAACGTCGAAGCAGGAATGTAGTAAACAGATCCGCCGATTGTACCGAATAAGGAGTGGCTGCCCTTTCATGAAGCGCCGAAAAGGAATAGAAATACGCAAGATTCCAACCCAAAAGGAAACTTTCAGAAAGCTTTAGAAATACAAAGGTGAATATAAAAAGGGGTTGTCAAGTTTTAAGAATTTAGGTGCTTGTGAAAGCCAGATGCACAGGATGCCGATACTGAAGCTTAGTGGAACTTGACGTTAAATAATAATAGGGCTTCTAACCAAAATTATGAGGGGGCGTTGAGCGGAATCTAAAAAGGGAAATCTTGAAAGAGAATTCAGAACCAATGAGAGTATTTTAAGAGGGGACTGACTAGCCACTGAGCGAAGCCAGAAAAAATAAAATAATCAAAGTTAAGTCAAAAAATAAGGACGGATTGGCCGAGGGTTTTCAGGTAGGCGGTCATCTCCCAGGATTGGAGACTTGTTCTGATATAGAGTTTGCGAGATTTTGGGGAAGAGGAGATTTTTTTTTTGAACAAGATTTGGAGCGGTGCAGATCGAGAAGTTTTCGACTATGGTCGCCTTAACAAGTAAGTCGATCTTAGAGCGTGTGAATACACCCTCACATATATCTCTCTCTCACTCTCTTTAAAAGAATGTATTTTAACTGTGTACGCGTACTTTAGTTTAAAACTATATGTATCCGTTATAATTAATTAATGTTTTAATAAATTAATAGTTTTATTTGTTAATGACTTCGCCTTTTCAATGTGTCTTGTACTCAAATAGTTCCTAAGTCCTGGTTTATTGCAGTTAATTCAGATTTTAATAGTTAATGAACTTTTGGCCTTTTATTTTATCATGACGCTAACCACATTTGTACTAACCACTTGCGACCTTAGTTTCTGTCTTCTAAAATTTAATAATTAGTGAACCTGGGGTTGTATTAATATCATTAATTGTACTAACCACTATCTCCAGGTAAGAGAGAAACAAAGCCCCCCAGCACTACCAAAAACTTCTAAGCATCTTCTTCGGCATGCGGCTGAAGAATTAGAATTAAGTCTCCATGCGTCGGATTTTTCGGAGGACGACGCAGATATAGAAGTAGATTCATCGTGAACCTCAATCCCATTCTAAATAAAAATTACTTCCTTTGTCTCATGGAACTGTCGTGGTTTTCGATCTAAAATAGATGACATAAAAACGATTATATCTTCTTACCATCCCGCGTGTGTGGCTCTTCAGGAAACTTTCTTGAAATCCTCCCACACATGCAAGATACGCAGGTATAGTTGCATTAGAAAAGATCATGATGCTGGTACTACAGTGTCTGGAGGTGTGTGCATTTTAACTTCACACGATTTTCCCAGCACTGTAGTTACACTCCGCACATCTTTACAGGCTGTAGCCGTAAGAATACATATTCATTCTCTTGTTACAGTCTGCTGCCTATACTTGCCACCACGTTCTGTCATCACACAAGAGGAACTTAATGGACTGATATTTCAGCTTCCAGTCCCTTTTATTCTGCTTGGTGACCTGAATGGTCATAGTACCCTGTGGGGAAGTGATAGTGCGAACCGTCGAGGGCAACAGATTGAAAAATTGATAACAGATCACGCTCTCTGTTTGCTCAATAACGATGAGAAAACGCACTTTCACGAACCCACGAGAACTTACCATTCAGTTGACTTAGCCATCTGTTCTCCAACTCTCCTTCCGTTGTTGAATCTCGTAGTAGGGAGTGATTTGCTTAACAGCGATCACTTCCCCCTTTTTGTCTCGCATGATAGTAGTGTCAGAGTGAACCGACCACCTACCTACTTATATCATCGAGCGAACTGGGTTACATTTTCACAACTAGCAGCGGTTACGGAAACAATGGTTAACATGGATGATATTAACATCGCTGTCAACAATGTCACCAACGCAATTATTAAGGCTGCTGATAAAACCATTCCTAAACGTTCCTCTCAACCACGCAGTATATGTAAGCCTTGGTGGAACATCGAATGCCAAACTGCTTACAAGAGACAAAAGAAGCTGTGGAATATATTTCGGAGATACCCGACTACTACCAACTTGGTCGCATTTAAAAACGCCAAGGCCTTTTCTCGCAAGGTGAGACGTCAGAGCCAGAGAGAATCTTGGATTAGATACGTCTCTTCTATAACATCTTCAACACCAAGCAAGCAGTTGTGGAGGAAAGTGAAAGCAGCCAATGGTCTATATCGAGAAGCGACCATTCCGATATTAGAAACCACGGCTGCTGTATACTCATCTCCACATGACATTGCCAACGTCATTGGAGAGGCTTTTGCAGTCGTGTCGAGCTCCGACTCTTATAGTCTTGCTTTTCAAGCGACTAAGAGTCTAGCCGAACGTACACGTTTTAATTTTAAAAGCAGAAGAACCCTCTCCTATAACTGTGAGCTTATGATGTTTGAATTGAAGAAGGCGTTATCTCAAGCACGTAACACCAGTCCTGGGCCGGACGGAATTTCATATTATATGCTTCGCCACCTATCATCAGATTCTTTGTTCAACATTCTTTTTCTTTTCAACAGAATCTGGAATGAACAAAAATTTCCTGATTCTTGGCAAGAAAGCATCGTGATTCCGATCCCGAAGCCTGGCAAGGACCCCAAAGATCCTCTGAGCTATCGTCCAATTGCCTTGACGAGCTGCCTTTGTAAGACCCTTGAACGTATGGTCAATGCCCGTTTAATTTACATTCTTGAAAAGAATAATATCATTTCTCCTCACCAGAGTGGCTTCCGCAGAGGAAGATCCACTCTTGACAATTTAGTGAACCTTGAGTCACAAATACGCAATGCGTTTGTGAGGAGAAATCACCTAGTCTCGATCTTTTTTGATGTTGAGAAGGCATATGACCGTACGTGGCGTTATGGTATCCTCCGTAATATGTTCGATTCTGGATTTAAAGGAAATTTACCACTTTTTATTGAAAACTTTTTAACTTCACGAACTTTTAGAGTACGCATCGGATCAATTTTATCCAACTCCTTTATCCAAGCTGAGGGAGTCCCTCAAGGTAGTATTTTAAGTGTCACCCTCTTCATCCTTCATTTCAATAACATCATCCATACTCTTCACCCACCAGTGCATGGGACTTTATACGTAGACGACTTGCAGATATCATGCCAAGGATCAGACATGCGACTAATCGAGCGGCAACTTCAAACTGCTGTCAACAACTTGGTCAAGTGGTGCGACCAGAACGGCCACACACTATCCCCTAGCAAGAGTGTCTGTGTCCACTTCTGCAGAAAGCGGGGTTTACACCTCGACCCCGAGATTAATATTCGCAATTTTCCGATTCCCGTTGTCAACGAGATGAAATTCCTCGGAGTAATTTTCGACCGCAGGCTCACTTTCCTTCCGCATTTATTATCTTTGCGAAGGAAATGTGAAAAGTCCTTAAATATCCTCAGGGTGTTATCTAACACATCTTGGGGTGCGGATCGAACATCATTACTCCGAATACATCAATCTATTATTCTCTCTCGTATTGACTACGGATGTATTGTATATAAAACTGCGAATTCCAATAATCTCCGCAGATTGGACACTGTACACCATTCCGCTTTGAGGATATGTTCTGGTGCATTCCGCACATCACCTGTTCACAGCCTCTATGTGGAATGCCACCAGCTCCCACTTGACCTGAGGCGAAAGAAGTTGTCTGCCAATTTTTATTTTAAAATCCAGTCCATGCCATCTCATCCTCTGAATCGCATGACTCTTACTCCAGGTTTGAGACGAATTTACGATGCCCGTCCCTCAAATATTCTTCCGTTTTATGAACGGGTACAAGTAAGCATGAATAACTCAAACCTAAGTGACATTACAACTCAACAAACGAATATTTTACGATTTCCACCTTGGAATACTCCTTTCGTAAAATATTTAAATCCTTTTTCCCACAATAAATCTGACACCGCCCCAATTGTTTTCCAACAGCTTTTTGCCACACACCGCTGTCAATACTCGTCATATATTCCAGTTTTTACGGATGGATCGAAAGGAGTGGGATATGTAGGCTGTGGTATTTCTTTTGATACTGCCATATCCAGTTACAGCCTTCATACTTCCTGCTCGGTATATACTGCTGAAGCTGTCGCCATTTATTGTGCGCTCCAGCAGATATCTTCTCTTCGCCACCGTAAATTCTGTGTCTATAGTGACAGTATGAGTGTCTTGGAACAGTTGGAGTGCTACACTCATAAATGTCACCCCGTTGTGTCAGACATATTTGGCATTCTACATTCACTTGGGAAAAGGAGTTATGATATTTTGTTTTGTTGGGTCCCGAGTCACGTGGGCATTAAAGGTAACGAACTTGCTGACAGTGCTGCGAAGGCAGCCTCTGTTCCACTGCAGCAAGCCGTTCCTTTAACTGACATCAAAGTGTCCACAAAGGAGTACATTCACTCTTTGTGGCAGGAGTCATGGAATCTGCAAGTCGCCAATAAATTACATGCAATCAAACCATTTATTCATTTGTGGCCATCTGCCCGAATGCGAGGGACGGATGTCAAACTGACTCGCCTTCGCATCGGGCACACACGATTCACTCATCGTCATCTTTTGTTGGGCGAGAGTCCATCATTTTGTCATACATGCTCATTAGATTTTACCGTCAAACACATTTTAATTGACTGCCCTAATTTTAATTCTCATCGTTTAAAATTTTTTAAAACATTGATTTTAAATTTGAACGATCTTATTGGGGAAAACCCTCATCCAAATCTTTTCCCTTTTTTAAGTATCATTGGGTTCTTAAATCTCATATAGTACTTTTTTCCATCACCATATTTATATCATACCTTTCTATAATTATATATATATTTTTTTTTACCATTTGATCTATATGTTTTGATCAAGGCATTTTAATTAACTTGCGCAAGACTAACATCTATCATTTATTACAACTCTTTTATATTTACATTCACTTTGATAATTTTTATCTTGCGTTTGGCGCAGCTTGTCCGTTTTTGGACCTTGCGCCATAAAATCCCAAAATCCAATCCTGGTGATTGAAGGACAACATAACGCCACAATACATTGCTTCGGCTCCTGCTTCGAATAAACAGGCGGTGTACTTTGGTCCCAGTGCATTGATCGGCTGGTGGGTACCTCCTGCTAGGACTAAGGACCTGCTCACCAACTAGCTCCTTAGGGCAGTCATAGAGGTGAGTTGGGTCCGTATAGTCCCTGGCTAGCACCGGTGCAGGAATCTGTATCCCCTCGTTGGACTCCATGGTGGGTGGTGCCGCCGGGGACTGAACATTAAATTTTCAAACATGGAAAACCCAAACTCAACTTCTCCTTCAGTGGAGCACCAAATTAATAAAAAAAATGAAAGTAATTTACCAGAACAAACATTTTTTGTAATGAAAAGTAATGAGGGTAACCTTAAGAACATATCAGCAATCTTACTCCATAAAACGATACTGGGAATGGTTGGAGAGACCAAAAACATTAAAAAAACATTAGCAGGAGAAGTACTAATTGAAATTGCAAATAAAGTACAGGCATCAAACATTCAAAAAATAAAATCCGTCGGGCCAATAGCAGTGACTGTAACACCCCACAAAACATTAAATTCAAGAGGCGTAATTTCAGAGTCAGATTTAGTTCATAATACGGAAGAAGACATCCTTCAATCCCTGTCCCAACAAAACGTAACAAATGTCAAAAGAATCTCTATATCTAGAAATGGCCAAAGAATCTCCACCAAACATATTATAATAACTTTTAATACACCAACTATCCCAAAACATGTTAAAATAGCCTATTTGAATTCCCCAGTTCGACCGTTCATACCTAACCCAGTTCGTTGCTTCAAATGCCAAAGATTTGGACACTCTTTCTTAGCTTGCCGTGGCAAAGAGACCTGTGCAAAATGCTCCAGTATAGATCATAAGACCGATATCTGTACATCATCATCCCTTTGCTGTGTAAACTGCAAAGGTGATCATCCAGCTTTTGCCAGGTCTTGCCCTAAATTCCAAATTGAAAAAGAAATTCAAACAATAAAAGTTCATCAAAACATTTCATTTCCTGAGGCCCGAAAAATTATAAATGATCGCACCCCGAAACCTGGAATTTCTTACTGTTCAATAGTAAAAAAAACTTTCAAAACTAACGGAACTCAAACCGATGTAACTATTTTTAAACCATCTGCCCAACATAAAACTTCAATGAACCAACCTATAACGCCTCTTTTTTCTAAAGCATCAGCTACAACCTCAACAAATACAAAACACATAAATCAACCAAATCGACCTATAAATACTTCTTTAAAAAGAGCCATATCGTCTGAACAAAACAATATTAAAATAGCTAAAAGTACTTCTCAAACCTCTCTTCAACCTGACGTTTCATCCAGAAATATATTAACTAATCCTTCTACGAGTGACCTTATTAATCTTTACAACACCGAAAGTGATATTTCCTCTGCAGAGAGTGACGGCTTGGAGACTTCGCCACCCAAGTCCAAGAAGGATCTTCGGCAAGACAGATCTTGTCCTAGGACGAGAAAACACAAGTAGTTTCTTCTTTTCTTTTATCCTTTATTTTTATGGCTTCCTTTCTTTCCTGGAACTGCCGGGGTTTTCGACAAAAAATGGACGATTTAAAAGATATCATAAATAAACACAAGCCAGCTGCAATCGCCCTACAAGAGACCTATTTAAGAAACAATGATACCACCAACATTCGTCATTTCTGTATATTCAGAAAAGATTACGATGATGGCCAAAGAGCATGTGGAGGTGTTGCATTGCTTACCTCCCATGACTTTCCAGTCACCCAAATTAACCTTACAACAAATCTCCAAGCTGTTGCAGTAAGACTTCATGTCAATACTTTAATAACAATATGCAATTTATACCTTCCTCCTAATACCCATATCGCCACATTTGACTTAAATAATTTGTTAGATCAACTTCCGCAACCATTCACTCTATTTGGTGACCTAAATGGCCATCATATTATCTGGGGCAGTTCAGACATTAATCGTAGAGGCAAGCAAATTGAAAAATTAATAACAGACAATGATTTATGTGTTATGAATAACGGCCAACCTACTTACTTTCACTCACCTTCACTTACTTACCATTCAATAGATCTGGCAATTTGCATCCCTTCAATTTTACCATTTTGGACCTTTTCTGTGGATCCTTACCTGTACAATAGCGACCATTATCCAATTAAACTAAAATATGCAGGCCAATATCAACCTCACACTGACAGCCAATCCAGATATATTTTTGAAACTGCTAATTGGCCACTTTTTACTAGCCTTGCTGATATTTCTAACACGATAGAAATGGATGACATCGATGAAGTAACTGTAAAAATAACAGATATAATTTTAACAAGTGCTGATACTTCCATTAAAAAAGTTAATTATAAGCCCAATAAACAAAAGAAACCTTGGTGGAATGAGGATTGTAGCTATGCTTATCGGGAACAGAGGAAAGCCTGGAATATCTTTAATAGATATCCAACAAAAGAAAACTATATTATTTATAAAAAAACTAAAGCGGCCTCTCGAAAAACTCAACGACTTAGTAAGAGGGATTCTTGGATAAATTATGTCAATAGTATAAATAGTAAGACCACAAGTAAACACCTATGGACCAGGATTAAAAGTATTTCCCGTGTTTACCCCAAGAGACAAATTCCTATATTAGAACACAATAATCAAACGTTATCGGCACCCAAAGACATAGCAAACACAATTGCGTCATGCCTTTCCGAAATATCCAGCTCCAATAACTACACTGAAAGTTTAAAAAAAATTAAGGTTGCATCTGAAAAGAATAGAATTAATTTTATTTCAAACCGTATATTATCTTATAATTGTGATTTTACTTTTTCTGAATTGACAAAGGCTTTATCCTTTGTCCACAAATCAACTCCTGCCCCAGATAATATCAGTTACATCATGCTCAAACATCTTTCAAATAGTTCTCTAAATCATCTCCTCAAATTTTACAATAGAATTTGGACCGAACACACTTTTCCGCAGTCATCGAGGTATGCTACCATAATACCCATACTGAAACCGAACAAAGACCTCAAGAATCCTTCGAACTACCGTCCAATAGCCCTAACAAGTTGCTTATGCAAAATTTTAGAAAAGATGGTCAACGCACGATTAATGTATATTTTAGAAAAAGATAAATGTCTCTCTCCACTTCAAAGTGGCTTTAGAAAAAATCGTTCTACCACTGACAATCTAGTCGCTTTTGAGACTGAAATCAGAAACGCATTTGTGGAAAATAAACATCTCGTCTCGATTTTCTTCGATATCGAAAAAGCATATGATCGAACGTGGAGACATGGAATTTTAAAAGACCTTTTTAACTATGACATAAGAGGAAATCTGCCTATTTTTATTCAGAATTTTTTACAAAAAAGATATTTTAAAGTAAGGATTGGATCGATTTTTTCAGATGTTTTTACTCAAGAGGAGGGAGTGCCACAAGGCAGTGTTTTAAGTGTAACTTTATTTATTTTAAAAATTAACAATATTGTTTCTCAATTGCCTCCATCAGTTAAAGGTCTTATTTACGTTGACGATCTGCAAATTTCATGCAGCTAAAGACATTCGTTTAATTGAAAGACAACTTCAACAGGCCGTTAACAAAATCACTCATTGGACTAACGAAAATGGTTTCAGTTTCTCACCTTCCAAAACCGCGTGTGTTCATTTTTGTAAAAAACGGAATCTTCATCTTGACCCTGAAATATTTTTCAAAGATATTTTAATTAATGTTGTGGACAATTTTAAATTTTTAGGCATCATATTTGACAATAAGTTGACTTTTCAACCGCATATTTTAAATTTAGGCAAACGTTGTGAAAAGACCCTTAACATATTAAGAGTTTTATCGAAATTATCATGGGGATCTGATCGTACTTGTCTTCTAAAAATATATAGAGCCCTAATACGTTCAAAATTAGATTACGGCTGCGTGGTGTATGGTTCAGCGAGAAAATCTGCTCTTCAAACTCTGAACACTGTCCACCACACTGCTTTGCGTTTATGTTATGGTGCCTTCAGAACATCACCCATAAGCAGCTTATATGTAGACTCGTCTGAACCTTCTTTAGACTTAAGGCGACAGTTGTTGTCCTTAGAATATTATTTTAGAATTTCCTCAATACCTCATCACCCATTGCATACCATTCATCACAGCCCATATTTAAAACGCCTTTATCAAGCAAAAACATCCTTCATCCCTACATTCCACTTGAGAATGCTGGATTTGATGAACGGTTCCGAAATTTCCTCACTTGACGTCACCCAGAAAAAACTTTATTATTTCTCTCCTTGGTTTAGTCATGATTTTCAATTTCAAAACCCGTTCCAAAATTTCTATAAAGCAGATACCTCTGATGTTGTATACAAACAACTATTTCAAAAGCATATAGAAAAGTACTCTAATTTCATACAAGTTTACACGGACGGATCTAAAAGGGCAAATTATGTTGGAGCTGCGTTCACTATTAATGACTCTCTTCATAGTTTTAAACTCCATCCTTCATGTTCTGTTTTTACCGCTGAAGTCATGGCCATATATAAAGCATTAGAAAATATATCGGATCATTGTCATAAGAAATGTATCATTTTCACAGATTCATTCAGCGTTTTAGAGTCATTGAAACATCCTGATCATGAAAGTCATCCCATTGTTTTAGAGTCACTGAAAAAAATTTATCATCTTTCATCCAAAAATTTTAACTTGTTATTCTGTTGGATCCCATCTCATGTTGGGATATTAGGAGATGAAATTGCTGACAAAGCCGCCAAATCGGCCGTAAATAATTTTAATCATACCATTCCTTATCGTGACCTAAAATCTATCATTTACACATTTTTACAAGACAATTGGCAAAACGAATGGAATGAACAAACTGAAAACAAACTCCATGCTATAAAACCAAATATAACTCTATGGCAGTCACCAGCTTTAAGACGACAGCAGGTAATGCTAACTCGACTCCGTATTGGACATACGCGTATAACACATAGACACCTCCTCCTCGGAGAAGATCATCCCATTTGTAATTACTGCATTTGCCCACTAACTGTACAACACATTTTAATAGAGTGTTCTCATTTTAATTATCAACGTCTTAAATATTTTAATTCTTATACCTTGACTTTAGAAGACATGGTTGGGGAGAATCCTCATCCAAATTTTTTTAGCTTTTTACATGACATTGGTTTTATCAATCACATATAATTTCATATAGTATTTACTCATTATGTTTTGACTCATCTCATTTCATTATTATATTATGTATCTGATTTTTTATCTTGAGTTTGGCATAATATGTCCCAAGAGGACTCAATGCCACAAAACCCAATCCATGCTTGCTGGCCCCCTCTTTGTCTCTTCTTCCATATTGTAGAAGCTTTATAAAATGTATAATGGAGTATATCAGCATTATGATGCTCATTTGCATCTTGATCAGTAAGGTTTAATTTTAAAAATACAGTCCAAGTGGTATCTTTAAGAAAGGCTCGTTCAACTGCTTCATTTTCTTGTCCCTTTTTAAAAAAATAACCTGTTGTTCAGGCAAGTGAACTGCAAGTCTGATTACTGTGTGAGATTTATCAGACATGCTGAACTCACTTAGACGCCACATTGCCTCAGGAGCGCTGACATATCTCCCCATCTAAGAAATTAAAAATCTCATCGTGATTAACACTCGTCATTTTTTAATGTAATGGAATCTGCATCACCTTTGTGTTTATATTTATATTAATATTTTACACTTTTTACAGATGCACAAACTTCTACATTGATTTGTGCATTGTATTTTTTAGATAGCCTCGTATTATAATCTACAATCCAACGGTCAGCAATGTAATATTTGCCTACTCTAACTGATTCTGTACACCGTCTTTTGTAAACTGGATAGCCATTTACATTCTCAATCTTTCAAGCATGGATCATTTGGATTTATAATACCACAGGAACCATGGACCATACATTTAGTTAAGATTTCAAAAAGCCTTTAATTTACATTAGTATTCGGTAACTCTGCTCTAACGTACTTATCTATGTCATCTTTGGTATGAATTTTCTAAGAAGAATCAAATGTTAGTAAAATGCGACAATGCGGTAAGCCCCGTTTTTGAAATTTGATAACATATATGTAGGAAGTTAGAACTCCAAATACTTTTCATTTTATAATGTCGTCCAACAGGGGGCTCTGATAAAGTCCTACCCCTTAGAGGACTTTATCATCTGGTACTACCTTACAAAAACCATAACAAGTTGAATATGTTTCCTCTTTGCAGAGTGTGTACAGACACGCTGAACAAAAGTAGTTGCCAGCATTCGGACCACAAGCAGGTACATGGGTGACGGAAGAAGTTAACAAAGCCAAGGAAAAGAGGTATCAAATTTTGAAAGTAAGTATTTTGTCGCGACACTCAACTGAGAAAGAGATTATATTCGTACTTTTTGTGATTATTTTTCTCCTACTAAAAATAGGGTTTTGTTAATTTTAGATTTATACGAAGTCTATCATTTTCCGTCATCTTCAGACAGCTTATTTAAATCGTATAGTATATTTTTGAAAATAAAGCAAGAAGCTTCTGGATGGCCCAGCAATTGCTTATCTCTTGAAGAAAGGCAGAGTTACTTAATTGTTACAGGGAAAGGGAAAAAGTGCTGTTAGATGAAGCATCGATTAAAATCAATCCTGCTAAACGCAGTGTTGCAAAGTTAACCCTTAATAGTTTTTGGGAAGGTACGATGTATATATATTTTATAAGTGCATATACAAAAAGGAATTAAGACTAAAAACGCAAATCATCATTAAGAAAAAAAAATATTTTTTTAAATGAAAGATGAATTTGAAAAAATCTCAATTGACATATGTGACGAGTCTCGCTGCTTTCAACATACTCTTTATAGATTAGACTAAAATTGTAAATATGCTTTTATTACTTTTGCATCGAAAATTTTTTTTTCCGCGGATTATTTATTATTTTTTTTATTGATAGGTAAAAGACATCTATGAACCTTCACCTGAAGTAGCAGCATTACAATGGAGTACTCATGAGGACTTCATCATGCAAGACTCTTCTACCAACATTTTTATTGCTGCTTTTTCAAGAAGTGATGCTCGCCTAAAAAAAACTTGAGAGGCAGTCTTGAATTTTGATGCAGACAGTATCATTTACAAGTCAGATGGAAACAACGAAATTATCTTGGAGAATTTACTGATGAACTCGATGGGGAAACCATAACGACATTTGTATCAGGTAAATAATTTTGATTCTATAAAAAATCAACAATACCATCTTTTAAAAAAATTGTACACATCCGTATTTTATTTATTGCATATAACGTTCTCAAAAATCCTTTATTTTGTCTTACAGGAGGACCCAAAATTACGCTTACAGAATGGATAGCGGTAAGACTGTTTGCAAAGTCAGTGGATTGTCTATGGATTTTAAAAATAATTTATTGCTAAATTTTGAATCTAATTGATTTAGTTAAAAATCTAGACGTGGAACGTAAAATAACTCTACACTATCCGTGCAAAATTACGCGTGACTCAAAAAAGAGAAAAACTTTTTTACATGGAGGAATTTAAATCATACGGCATTGTTTATGAGAAACGCGTCATTCAAGGTGAAAGTTTCCATACATTACCGTACGGCTGTTAATTCTAATTGTAAAAAAACAAAAAACCTACCCCAAGAATTATAGAATGTCACTGTGTCTAAAGAATGCGGCTTTATACCTGAAGCATTCTTATTAGAGATAATCACTCTACATGCCATTGGCTGTTCTGAGAAGTATAGTGAAGCCTCACAAAAGGGCAGACTACTGGCGTCATTCTGTAAAAGATAACAGAGGGTAAATACCAATAGACAGATACAAGTATTCATTTGACAAAGTTGACTTGCTAACCTTGTGTAGCTGATTTTCCTCTGACTTTTGCCATAGTATGTCCCACTCCCAGGACTCAATGCCACAAAATCATATCCAATCCAATCCTCTGACTTTTGCAATGGAGCCTGCTGCTAAAAGGATGCGTAATTCCTATGACGATTCTATCAACCTTGCCCTTGACTCGTTTCCCAAACACGACTTAGGAGATAATATGAAACAGTATGTGAACACTTTCTGTGGAAATTTCCGAGTTCACCTTAGAAAATTTATGGATGATGCCTATACGAAGGAAGGTGTTAGTCTCCATAGCAGTGTGTGGAACCAATTGTCAAAGAAATTAGATGGGTACTATGCAAATGTTGATGTGGCCTTCTCTGAAGTTATTTGCCATGACATTATGATCAGTTTTTGCGAAGGAGATGATGGAGATCTGTGCCTTTTTTTACAAAGACTCTTTCGAAAGCAAGACCAGAGGTTTGGATTTTGCAAAGATTTTGTCGTGCTACGTAAACTACAGTTGGAAAAATTGAAAGAAGCTTTGAGTAGTGTTGCGAATGAACTACAGACCGCGCTTCTAAAGTACACGCTTCCTCATTGTGTACAAAGTGCATGCTGGGGAGATTCACTATCCAATGGTGGATGTAAAACAGTGCCGGAACTTCGGCAGTACGGTATTTGACTTTATTGTGAATGAATTTGAAAAAAAAAAAAAACATGACTGCATTATCTTATGCGAATTGTTATGGCTGCAAAAGGCAGTATGCAAACCAATTAGAGCATGAATGTATAACTATAACGCACGAGGCACTACACAACGTGTATTCCTCGCATAACTTTTACAGCAACAAATGGACTGTAATTGCTGAACAGTTGGTGAATGAATGTTGTTTTACTAATTTAATATTGTCTGAAAATTTTTATGATGAAATTGGTGTGCATTTTATGATGTACAATATTAAGAAAATGTATGTGTCGCTAGACTTTGTGTAGAAAATAAAGATTGATGTCTCCTTACATTTTTGTAATTTCTGTGTTTACTCTTGATTCTATAGGTTGTAAGCTTTTCTTTCTTTGCACTTTTAGTTTTTTAAATTTTAGTATTAGATTAGATTATTAGTATTAGATTTGTTGCAATATTTGTTCTGTATTTATTATGAAAAAAATTTTATAGAAGGAAACCTATTCTAATCTTGCATTACCAAGAAGTTTTGGTGGAGAGTTGATGCATTTTATAGAGAAATGAAAGGTAAAACATATATTTCCAAACGGGAGGTAAAAGAATGGTCGATCACTCAAGATACGTATATTTTACATAAACCTGCTAAACGTAAATTCACTAAGAACAGAGTTATTGTAGTAGGTATAGATGAACAATTTCAAGCAGACTTGGTAGATTTGCAATTCTTATCCAAACAAAACACTGGTTTTAAATATTTATTAACATGTATTGATGTGTTTTCTAAATACGCTTGGGCCATTCCCCTCAAAAATAAAACCGAAAGCAGTATTGTGTTAGCTTTTTCTAAAATATTCAAAGAACGTAAACCCGGATCTGGGAAGTTATTTCAAAAATAAACTTGTACAAACTTACCTAAAAAAATGAAAGTCAATTTCTTTACTACACATAACGAAACAAAAGCAAGTATTGTAGAACGTCTTAACAGGACTCTAAAAACTAGGACGTGGAGATATTTCACAGAGTTTAATACACGTACATACATAAAGATTATTCATAAACTTGTCAAGAGCTATAATTATAGTACATGGCATCGAATCATTAAGATGGCACCCTCATCTGTTAACATTGACAATCAGGCTTTAGTATGGAAAAACTTGTATGGGGGAAAATTTGGTGGAATCGCAAAGTGCCAACTTTAATACGAAAGATACTGTTCGTATAAGTAAAAGTTTAAAAAAAAAAAAAACATTTGCAAAAGGCTACGAGATGAATTAGATCCGTGAACTGTTCAAAATTGATCAAATTAGTTTTAGAGCCTCTGTCGTTTACAAATTAATGGATTTAAATAGAGAGGTATTAGATCGGACGTTTTATGAACAGGAAATTCAAAAGGTAATTGATTCTGGATACTATGCCGTAGAAAAGGTGATAAAGAAAAGAAAAATGTCTGGACAGATGGAATACTTAATTTTTAAAATTTTTAGGCTATCCTGACAAATTTCATGCGTGCTATGGCAGATTTGTTTTTTTGTTTGGTAAGAAATTTCAAATTCTCTAGTTGTTTCTTTGTACGCACCTTTAGCTAAAATGACAAAAAGGAACATAAGGATTCTCCTTTTATAACAAAATCTAATGAAACAAAAGATTAGTATAGGTTAAATGTTTTATTCCCCTAAATTATTTTCTCCACGGTATACCTAAAAAGTTCTATCAATATCAGTTTTCTACCTCACATATATATATTATATGTATGTGTATGTCTATTGTGCATGTATATGTCTATTGTGCATGTATATGTCTATTGTGCATGTATATGTCTATTGTGCATGTATATGTCTATTGTGCATGTATATGTCTATTGTGCATGTATATGTCTATTGTGCATGTATATGTCTATTGTGCATGTATGTCTATTGTGTATGTATGTCTATTGTGTATGTATGTATATGTCTATTGTGTATGTATGTATATGTCTATTGTGTATGTATGTATATGTCTATTGTGTATGTATGTATATGTCTATTGTGTATGTATGTATATGTCTATTGTGTATGTATGTATATGTCTATTGTGTATGTATGTATATGTCTATTGTGTATGTATGTATATGTCTATTGTGTATGTATGTATATGTCTATTGTGTATGTATGTATATGTCTATTGTGTATGTATGTATATGTGTATTGTGTATGTATGTATATGTGTATTGTGTATGTATGTATATGTGTATTGTGTATGTATGTGTATTGTGTATGTATGTGTATTGTGTATGTATGTGTATTGTGTATGTATGTGTATTGTGTATGTATGTGTATTGTGTATGTATGTATATTGTGTATGTATGTATATGTATATTGTATGTATGTGTATGTATGTGTATATATATTGTATGTATGTGTATATATATTGTATGTATGTGTATATATATTGTATGTATGTGTATATATATTGTATGTATGTGTATATATATTGTATGTATGTGTATATATATTGTATGTATGTGTATATATATTGTATGTATGTGTATATATATTGTATGTATGTGTATATATATTGTATGTATGTGTATATATATTGTATGTATGTGTATATATATTGTATGTATGTGTATATATATTGTATGTATGTGTATATATATTGTATGTATGTGTATATATATTATATGTATGTGTATATATATTATATGTATGTGTATATATATTATATGTATGTGTATATATATTATATGTATGTGTATATATATTATATGTATGTGTATATATATTATATGTATGTGTATATATATTATATGTATGTGTATATATATTATATGTATGTGTATATATATTATATGTATGTGTATATATTATATGTATGTGTATATATATTATATGTATGTGTATATATATTATATGTATGTGTATATATATTATATGTATGTATATATATTATATGTATGTATATATATTATATGTATGTATATGTGTATGTATATATATTATGTGTATGTATATATATATTATGTGTATGTATATATATATTATGTGTATGTATATATATATTATGTGTATGTATATATATATTATGTGTATGTATATATATATATTATGTGTATGTATATATATATATTATGTGTATGTATATATATATATTATGTGTATGTATATATATATATTATGTGTATGTATATATATATATTATGTGTATGTATATATATATATTATGTGTATGTATATATATATATTATGTGTATGTATATATATATATTATGTGTATGTATATATATATATTATGTGTATGTATATATATATTATGTGTATGTATATATATATATTATGTGTATGTATATATATTATGTGTATGTATATATATATATATTATGTGTATGTATATATATATATTATGTGTATGTATATATATATATTATGTGTATGTATATATATTATGTGTATGTTTATATATATTATGTGTATGTTTATATATATTATGTGTTTATATATATATATATATATATATATTATGTGTATGTTTATATATATATATATTATGTGTATGTTTATATATATATATATTATGTGTATGTTTATATATATATATATTATGTGTATGTATATATATATATTATGTGTATGTATATATATATATATTATGTGTATGTATATATATATATATTATGTGTATGTATATATATATATTATGTGTATGTATATATATATATATTATGTGTATGTATATATATATATTATGTGTATGTATATATATATTATGTGTATGTATATATATATATTATGTGTATGTATATATATATTATGTGTATGTATATATATATATATTATGTGTATGTATATTATGTGTATTTATATTATATTATGTGTATGTATATATATATTATGTGTATGTATATATATATATATATTATGTGTATGTATATATATATATATTATGTGTGTGTATGTATATATATATATTATGTGTATGTATATATATATTATGTGTATATATATATATATTATGTGTAGTTATATATATATATTATGTGTATGTGTATATATTTTTTTATATATATTTATGTGTATTTTTTATATATTGTATATATATGTAATAAATTTTTTTATATCTTTTTATGGAGTTGTCTTTCTATTATTCTTTATTTCTATTAGTTTTAATTTGTAAATTTAAAATCTTAAATTCTTATTAATCTTAATTGTTAAGGGGGTCCGGGACACAGAAATCGTCAAATTTTCGAATTTTTTTTCTATTATTTTAAGAAATTCTCTGTGTTTTTCTGCTTAAAATGACGTCTAAATCATGTTTCTATCTTAATTAGAACTAGAGATGTAATCATTTTTGTGGCGCGTTGTTTTGAAAATCTAACACTCTTGACAGTTGTTGTCATGGCAACAACATCTGTCTTTAAAACTTTAAATGCGTTTTTCTCCATGATACATTTTTCAAGATTTCATGTATTCAAATTGCTATAAGTCGAAAACCGATAAAGTTTAAGGGTTGAAATTTGGAATATATCTTTTTCAAACATTATACTTTAATTTTGATTCAGCAAATTTGAAACAAATATTTACTTTTAAAAATATGACTTTTTAAAAAACAAGTACCTTACAATTTTCAAAAATTTTCATTCAAATATTTTTTATTAAATTAATAATTTTTAAATTGCTGAATCAAAATTAAAGTTTATAAATTTGTGAATAAATTTACTGCAAGAATTTTGAAAATCGACCAAGAATATTTTGAGCCTTGCAATTTAAAATGACCCCTCTTTTTTTCAAAAAAATTTAATTTAAAATTTTTAAAAAACTTTTGGAAAAATTTTGTGTTTTGATTTTGCTTATTAGTTGGATGGGTAATCAGTACAAAAAAATTCTAAATTAATTAATAAAAATATTTTTCTGATGTGTCCCCGGACCCCCCTTAATAATCTCAAGTTTAATATGTATTATTCTATTTGTAAAGTTATTCTGGTGTTTTTTACACGAGAATAAATTAAAAATAAATCAAAAATAATTTTTATTTCATAGGAAGCTACATTTTCATTTACTCATTCGAAGAAGAAACTTTTGTGAGTCTCTTTTAAGTTTAGCAGACATTGTTTTCACTTCAATTAAATAATTTTTTTTTTTTAAGTCTTGAGGAAAATAAGTTTTGGTTTTCTTAAAACCTTCATAGTAAAAAAGGGGGAAAAATACGTAACACAGATATCAAGGTCAAAGAATTTTATTTATTCTGGTAAAGTTAGATTTTCCCCTTACAACTTGAGCCATGTTTTATTCAAAGATATATTTTTTTTTCTTTTAGGTCTTGCATGCATAGTTTTAATTTTTGTTAAATAATTATTTTTCACAAATTCTTGAGGAAAACATGTTGATTGTCAATATTTTATTAAACTGTTCAAAAGCCTCTGGTCTTCGTGTTCAATTTCTCAATAGAAAATTCAACAGTTGTACAACATCTGAACCAGGAATCGCTTTTTGATTCATCATTATTTCTTTGTTCGGATTCCAAGAGATGTCATGGTGTTTGAGAAAATCTATGATCTTTTGTGCAGTATCTTTAAGTTTCATAGGAACAGTTTCCAGAATCTTGTTTTCCACTTCAAAGTTGTTTCCTGGTTCTGGAGTGGCATTGTACTCGGGTTTAGCAATATTCACATTTGGGAAGGTAACATATTTTTGTAAAATTTGATTAATCTGTGTATCCAATTCACTTAAATGGTGTTCTTCAAATTCTTGCATGCGGTCTAATGGCACTAATGCAAACTTTTTGCTATGCTCCATGGATAAGTGAGGATAAAACCATTCAGGCAGTTGGAAGGAGAAAGTATAAAAATCCATCACCTTTTCAAAAGTTCACCAAAAGACGTATTTTTCTGTAAAGAGGTACTCGTTTCTGAACTAGTGTTCTCAAAGTTCTTTTGAAAGGAACGAGTCGATTTTTGGTATGCTTACTGATAGGAAGATTTCCCTTGAATAAATTCAGCACACATTCACAAACGGATTTTATAAGATAATTTGAACAAGTTTTCAAAATTTTAGACTTTTTACGACTTTTTTGTAAAAGCTTCAAATATTCTACATCCTTCTCTGAAGTCATTCTGGATCGAAAATGATTTCATGTGATTGTGCACTTTCTTTTATATAAGATGCGTAGGCACCCGCTTTGAACAAAGCAGAACTCTGAACTGGCTTATGGAAAAGTCGCAGGGAAAAAGGCGTAAGGATAAATATGTAGGGATTAAGGCGCAGGGATAAAGGTATGATGAAAAAAGCATTGGGATAAAGATGTAGGGAAAAAGACGTAGTTAAAGGCGTAGGAAAAAAATCGCAGGGAATAGGGCGCAGGAATAAAGGCTTAGGGAAAGAGGAGAGGAAACCCAAAGGTTTTACAGTTCACTACGTGCTCCTGAAATCTCTACTTCGTCGAAAAGTATGTAAACAAGCTAACATGAAAACTTTTCAACTGACCAAAAAAAAAAAAAAGAGTTGGGAGAATCAGGGACCTTTTAAAATAGAGCAAATTCCAATTTTGGAAGGTTCCTGGTTCGAATCCGGGTCCGGGCATGGATGTTTGTAAACGTATGGTGTAGAGGCGGCTGGTGCACCTTAAATCTGTCGTGGCCGAAAGTCCTCACGTTGGGTTGGCGTGGAAGTTTGGAGAGTGGGGTGCCAGCTCAGGTGTTGCTTCGTCATCTGACCGTGGTTTAAAATTACGAAGTGTTGTCCTCGGATCTTTCCCTTAAGGGACTGATCCCGGACCGTCGTCAATAGCCCGTTGTGTTGCTCTAGTGCGACGTTAACTAAAAATTACCAATTACCAATTTTGGAAAAAATTCACTCCCACAAAAATCACTTTCCAACCTATGTTCTCCATTATACTAGGAAAGAAGTAACCTACTTAAACCAGACATATCTTTCAATGTTAATCTTTTTCGTAGATTTCAAGATTGTTTTGATGAGACACATTTCAAATATGCATTGCGTGTTTGAAGTACTTGTATTTAACATATAAATAACACGTAACCAAGGTTATAAAACTGATATGAAAAAGGCGTAGGGGAAAAGAAGAAGGAAAAAAATCGTAGGGTAAAAGGCCTAGGGATAAAGACGTAAGGAAAAATGCATAGGGAGAAAATGTAGTGAAAAAAGCCTAAGGAAAAAGCGTAGGGGAAAAGGCGGTGTTAAAAGTGTTGGGATAAAGACGTAGGGGAAAAGTTATAGGGAAAAAGGAGTAGAGATAAAGGCGTAGGTAAAAAGATATAGGGAAAATAACGTAGGGCAAAAGGCATACAAAAAAAAACGAAGGGGAAATGGTGTAGTGAAAAAAGCGTGGGAAAAAGACGCAGGGAAAGTAGTAGAGAAAAAGACGCAGGGAAAGTTGTAGGGAAAAATACGTTGGAGAAAAGGCGTAGGGAAAGAGACGTAGGAAAAACACGTGGGGAAAAGTCAAAGGGAACAAGGTATAGGGATAAAGACGTTGGGAAAGTAGTAGATAAAAAGACATAGGGAAAAGGCGTAGAGAAAAATGTGTTGGGAAAAAGAGTAGGTTAAAAAGTATAGAGAAACATGCGTTGGGAAAAAATACGAAGAGGACGATTTGTAGGGGAAAAGGTGCAGGGAAAAAATTCATAGCTAAAAAGAAGTAGGGAAAAAGGTGTAGGAAAAGTCGCAGGGAATAAATCGTATCGAAAAGGCTTAGGGGAAAAGGCGTAGTTGAAAAAGTCGTAGGGGAAAATGCGCATGTAACAAGGCGTAAAGAAAGAGGCGTAGGAGAAAATTCGTAGGTAATTGGTAATTTTTAGTTAACGTCGTACTAGAGCAACACAACCGGCTATTGACGACGGTCCGGAATCAGTACCTTAAGGGAAAGATTCGAGGACAACACCTCGTAATTTTGAACCACGGTCAGATGACGAAGCAACACCTGAGCTGGCACCCCACTCTCCAAACTTCCACGCCAACCCAACGTGAGGACTTTCGGCCACGACAGATTTAAGGTGCACCAGCCGCCTCTACACCATACGTTTACAAACATCCATGCCCGGACCCGGATTTGAACCAGGAACCTTCCGATCTAGAGGCTAACACCTTAACCACTATACCGGTTGGTCGGCGAAAATTCGTAGGAAAAAAGGTTTTGGGAAAAAGGCGTAACAAAAAAGTAGCATGGAAAGTAGTAGGGATGAAGACTAGGTATAAAGGCGCAGGGAAACAGACGTTGGGAAAAGGTATTGGGAAGAAGGCGTAGAAAAAAAAACCTTAAAAAATTTCGTAGTTAAAGAGGTGTAGGGATAAAGACGTAGGGAAAAGTCGCAAGGATAAAGACGCAGGGATGAAGGCGTAGGGAAAAAGGCGCAAGGAAAAAGATAGGTAAAGATACAGGGGAAAAGGTGAAGGTTTAAAACGCAGGCAAAAAAGGCGAAGGAAAAAAGGTAGAGGGAAAAAGACGTAGGTATAAAGGTGCAGGGGAATTGACGTTGTGAAAAAGGCGTAACGAAAAATGCGTATGTGAAAAGGCGAACAGAAAAAGGCTTGTGAATAAAGGCGTAGTGAAAAGTTTGTTGGAAAAAGGCGTAGGGAAAGAAGCGTATTGAAAAATCATTTCGGAAAAAGGCGTAGGGAAAGATCCTTTGTGAAAAAGGCGTATGGAAAAATCCGTTGGGAAAAAGGTGTATGAAAAAATCCGTTGTGAAAAAGGCGTAGGAGAAAAGGTGCAAGGAAAAAGGCATAGTGAGAAAAACGTGGAGAAAAGGGCGTAGAGAAAAAGGCCAAGGGGAAAAGACGTAGGGAAAAATATTTTGAGTAAAGGCGAAAGGAAAAAGGCGAACTGAAAATTGCTGAAGGATAAAGGCGCAGGGAAAAATGCGTGCGGAAGAATAAAGGCGCCTGGAAAAAATCGTAGGGAAAAGGCGTAGTGAGAAAGGCGTAGGGGAAAAAGCATAGAGAAAAAGGCGTAGGGAAAAATGATTAATGAAAAAGGCGTAGGGATAAAGGCGTAAAGAAAAATGCGTATGGAAAAGGGTGTACGGAAAATCGCGGAAGGTTAAAGGCGAGAGAAAAAGGCGCAAGGAATAATGCAGGAAAAAAGGGGTATGGAAAGAGGCGGTTTGGTAAAGGCGTACTGAAAAATTCGTAGGGGGAAAGGATAAAGACGTAGGGAAAAAGGGGTAGTGAAAATGCGCAAGGAAAAAGGTGTAGAGAATAGGCATTGGAAAAATGATTAATGAAAAAGGCGAAGGGATAAAGTCGTAGGGAAAGAGGCGGAAGGATAAAGGCGCAGGGAAAAATTAGCAAAGAAAAATGCGTTCGGGAAAGGTGTAGGGAAAAATACGTAAGGAATAGGCATTGGAAGAAATGCGTAGAGAAAAATGATTAATGAAAAAGGCGAAGGGGAAACGACGTAGGGATAAAGGTATAAGGATAACAAAGGCGGAAGATTAAAGGCGCAGGGAAAAAGGAGTACAGAAGAGGAGTAGGTATAAAGGTGCATAGAAAAAAGCGTACTGAAAAATTCGTAGGTAAAAAGGCGAACGGAAAAATGCGGAAGTATAAGGCGCTGATAAAAAGGCGTAGGGAAAAATGCGTGCTGAAGAATTAAGGTGTCTGGAAACGACGTAGGGATAAAGGTATAAGGATAACAAAGGCGGAAGATTAAAGGCGCAGGGGAAAAGAGTACAGAAGAGGAGTAGGTATAAAGGTGCATAGAAAAAAGCGTACTGAAAAATTCGTAGGTTAAAAGGCGAACGGAAAAATGCGGAAGTATAAGGCGCTGATAAAAAGGCGTAGGGAAAAATGCGTGCTGAAGAATTAAGGTGTCTGGAAAAAATCGTAGGGAAAAAGGAGTTGTGGAAAAGGGGGATGATTAAAGGCGCAGGGAAAAAGGCATAAAGAAAAAAAAGCAGGGAAAAACGCGTAAGGAAAAATGCAGAAGGAAAATGCGCAGGGAAAAATGATTAATGAAAAAGGCAAAGAGGAAAAGGCGTTGGGATAAATGCGTAGTGAAGAAGGTGCCGAGAAAAAGACGTAAGTATAAAGGTGCAGGGATAAAGTCGCAGGGAAAAAGGTGTAGGGAGAAAGCCGTTGGGAAAAATGCGGAAGGATTAAGGCGCAGAGAAAAATGCGTTCGGAAAAAGGTGTAGGGTAAAAGGCAAAGGGGGAAAAAAGGGTACGGAAAAATTCAGAAGGATAAAGGCCAGAAAAAATGCCGCAGTGCAAAATCTGTAGAGAAAAAGGCGTAAGAAAAAATGCGTTTGGAAAAAGGCGTAGGGGAAAAAGCGTAGAGAAAAGGCGTAAGGAAAAATGCGTCGGGAATAGGAGTAGGGAAAATAGTGTAAGGTAAAATGCGTTGGGAAAAGGCGTAGAGAAAAATGATTTATGAAAAATGCGTAAAAAAAAGGTGAGGAGAAAAAGGCGTAAAGAAAGGCGTAGAGAAAAATGAGTACATAGCGAATAGGCATTGGAAGAAATGCGTAGAGAAAAAGGATTAATGAAAAAGGCGATGGGGAAACGGCGCAGGGATAAAGGTATAAGGATAACAAAGGTGCATGGACAAAGGAGAAAGGAAAAGGCGGAAGAATAAAGCGCAAGGAAAAAAGCGTAGGAAGAATAAAGGTGTTTGGAAAAAATCGTAGGGGAAAAGGGGTTGGGGAAAAGGCGGATGATTAAAGGCGCAGGGGAAAAGGGGTAAGGAAAAAGGCATCGAGTAAAAAAAGCGTGTAAAAAGGCGTAAAGAAAAATGCAGAAGGATAAAGGCGCAGAGAAAAATGATTAATGAAAAAGGCGAAGAGGAAAAGGCGTAGTGAAGAAGGCGCCGAGAAAAAGGCGTACGTATAAAGGTGCAGGGAAAAAGGTGCAGGGATAAAGTCGTAGGGAAAAAGGCGGAAGGATAAAGGCGTAAGGAAAAATGCGTTCGGAAAAAAGGTGTAGGGAGAAAGACGTTGGGAAAAATGCGGAAGGATTAAGGCGCAGAGAAAATGCGTTCGGAAAAAGGCGAAGGGGAGAAAATGCAGGGAAAAAGGCGTACGGAAAAATTATAAGGGATAAAGGCGCAGTGCAAAATCTGTAGAGAAAAAGGCGTAGGAAAAAATGCGTTGGGAATAGGAGTAGGGAAAATAGCGTAAGAGAAAAAGGCGTAGGGAAGAAGGCGCAGAGAAAAAGGCGTAGGGATAAAGGTGTAGGGTCAAAGGCGTAAAGAAAAATGATTAATGAAAAAGGCGAAGTTCAAGCGGCGTAAGGATAAAGGTATAAGGATGATAAAGGCGCAGGGGAAAAGGAGAAAGGAAAAGGCGGAAGAATAAGGCGCAAGGAAAAAAGGGGTTGGGAGAAAGGCGTAGGGAAATGTGCGAAAGGAATAAGGCACAGGGAAAAATTAGCAGAGACAGAATATTAGAATAAAGAATTATTAGAGAGAATTAGTCGTAAAAGGACGGAAGACTAAAGGCGCAGGGAAAAAATCGTAAGGAAAAAGTAGTACGAAAGAGACGTACGGAAAAAGGCGTAGGTATAAAGGTGCATAGAAAAATTCGTAGGTAAAAGGGCGAACGGAAAAATGCGGAAGGATAAGGCGCAGAGAAAAAAGCGGAGGGAAAAAATGCGTGCGGAAGAATAAAGGTGTATGGAAAAAATCGTAGGGAAAAGGCGCATGGGAAAAGGGGTAGGAAAAAAGGCATCGAGAAAAAAAAGCAGGGAAAAAGGCGTAAAGAAAAATGCAGAAAGATAAAGGCGCAGGGGAAAATGATTAATGAAAAAGGCGTAGGGAAGAAGGCGCAGAGAAAAAGGCGTAGGGATTAAGGTGTAGTGAAAAGGCCCAAGGAAAAAATCGTAGGGAAAAGGCGGTTTGGTAAAGACGCAGAGAAAAAGGCGTAGGTATAAAGGTGCAGGGGAAAAGGCGCAGTGAAAAATGCGCAGAGAAAAAGGCGTAGGGAAAAATGCGTGCGGAAGAATAAAGGTGTATGGAAAAAATCGTAGGGGAAAAGGGGTTGGGGAAAAGGCGTAGGGTAAAACGCGGATCATTAAAGGCGCAGGGAAGAAGGCATCGAGAAAAAAAAGCAGGGAAAAAGGCGTACGGAAAAATCCAGAAGGATAAGGCGCAGGCAAAAATGTATAATGAAAAAGGCGAAGAGGAAAAAGCATAGGGATAAAGGCGTAGGGAAGAAGGCGCAGAGAAAAAAGCGTAGGGATTAAGGTGTACGGGCAAAGACGTAGTGAGAAAGGCGTAAGGAAAAAGGTTTGTTGAAAAAGGCATACGAATAAAGGCGCAGGGAAAAATGATTAACGAAAAAGGCGAAGGGGAAACGGCGTAATGATAAAGGTATAAGGGTAATAAAGGCGCAGGGAAAAATCGAGAAAGGAAAAGGCGGAAGAATAAAGCGCAAGGAAAAAAGGGGTAGGGATAAAGACGTAGTGAAGACGTATTGAAAAAGCGTAGGGAAAAATGCTGAAGGAATAAGGCACAAGAAAAAAATTAGCAGAGAAAAAGGCGTCGGGTAAAAGGCGGAAAATTAAAGGCGCAGGGAAAAAATCGTAAGGAAAAAGGAGTTCAGAAGAGGCGTAAAGAAAAAGACGTAGGGTAAAAGGCGTAGGTATAAAGGTGCATAGAAAAAGGCGCAGTAATATAGGGTTCTGAAAAATTAGTAGGTAAAAAGGTGAACGGAAAAATGCGGAAGGATAAGGCGCAGAGAAAAAGGCGTGAGGAAGAAAGGTGTATGGAAAAAATCGTAGGGAAAAAGGGGTTGGGGAAAAGGCCGGTGATTAAAGGCGCAGGGGAAAAGGCATCGAGAAAAAAAAGTAGGCAAAAAGGCGTAGAGAAAAATGCGTACGGAAAAATACAGAAGGAAAAGAGCAGGCAAAAATGTATAATGAAAAAGGCGAAGAGGAAAAAGCATAGGGATAAAGGCGTAGGGAAGAAGGCGCAGGAATAAAGGTATTGGGGAAAAGGCGCAAGAAAAAAAATCGTAGAGAAAAATGCAGGAAAAAAGGCGGTTTGGTAAAGACGCAGGGAAAAAGGCGTAGTGAAATACTCGTAGGGAAAAATTCATAGGTAAATGGCGTAGGGAAAAGGTGTAAGGGAAAAGGCGCTGGGAAAATGGCTGTCGGAAAAATGCGGAATGATTAAGGCGCAGAGAAAAAGCCGTTCGGAAAAAGGTGTAGGTAGAAAGGCGTAAGCTTAGTCACCGGGAAAAATCGTAGTAAAAAATGCAAGGGAAAAAGCCTAGAGAAAAAATCGCAGGGAAAAAGGCGTACGGAAAAATGCAGAAGGATAAAGGCTTTGGGAAAATTCGTAAGGGAAAGGTGTAGGGAAAAAGGCGTAGGGAAAAATGTGTCGAGAAAAAGGCGTAGGAAAAAGGGTGTAGGAAGAAATGCGTTTGGAAAAAGGCGTAGTAAAAAAAGCGTTGAGTAAAAGGCGTAGAGATAACTGATTAATTGAAAAGGCGTAGAGATAAATGCGTAGGAAAAAAGGCCTAGGGGAAAATGCGTAGGGAAGAAGGCGCAGGGAAAAATCGTAATGAAAAATGAATTTTAAAAACGGCGTAGGGATAAAGGTATAAGGATAATAGTGGGAAAAGGCGACGGGAAAGAGGCGTAAGGAAAAAGGAGTAGAAAAAGGCGTACGAAATAAGACAAACTGAAAAGAGGCGTAGGTATAAAAGTGCAGGGAAAAGGCGGAAGGATAAAGCTACAGGTATAAATCGTACTGAAAAGGCGTATGGAAAAATGCAAATGGAAAAGGCGTAGGGAAAAAATGCGTTGGGAAATGGTGTAGAGAAAAGTTCGTAATGAAAAGATTTAGGAAAAAGGGGGAAGAGAAAAGGGCGTATGGAAAAAGACGTACAGAAAAAGGCGAAGGAAAAAGACGTAGGGTAAAAGGCGAGAACAATAAAAGTGCATGAAAAAATCGTAGGGAAAAAAGGGTATGGAAAAAGGCGCAGTGAAAAATGCGCAGGGATAAAGTCGTAGGGAAAAATGTGTCAGGTAAAGGCGTATTGAAAAAGGCGGAATGATAAAGACTTAGAGAAAAATCCGCAGGGAAAAAGGCGTACTAAAAAATGCGGAAGGATAAAGGCGCAGAGAGAAATGTGCAGGGAAAAAGGCGTAGGGAAAAATGAGTAGGGAAAAGGCGGAAGGATAAAGCCGCAGGGATAAATCGTAGTGAAAAAGGCGTATGGAAAAAGCGTAGGGAAAAAATGCGTTGGGAAATGGTGTAAAGAAAAGTTCTTACAGAAAAGACGTAGGAAAAAATGCGCAAGGAAAAAGGCGTTGGGAAAGGCGTATTGAAAAAGGTGCAGTGAAAAAGGCGCAGTGATACAGACGCTGTGAAAAATGTGCAGGGAAAAACGCGTATCGATAAAGGCGTAGGGAAAAAGGCTTAAGAAAAACAAAGTAGACAAAAGGCGGAGGAAAAAAGGCGTAGTGAAAAACTCGTAGGGAAAAAGACGAAAGGAAAAAGGCCAAGGGAATAAGGCGTAGGTATAAAGGTGCAGGGAAAAAGGCACAGTGAAAAATTCGCAGGGATAAAGGCGTAGGGAAAAATGCGGAAGGATTAAGGCGCAGAGAAAAAGGCGTAGGGATAAAGGCGTGGGGAAAAAGGCGGAAGAATAAAGACGCAAGGAAAAAATCGTAGAGAAAAATACAGGAAAAAGGGGGTAGGGAAAAGGCGGTTTGGTAAAGACGCAGGGAAAAAGGCGTAGTGAAAAACTCGTAGGGAAAAATTCGTGGGTAAATGGCGTAGGGAAAAAGGCGCAGGGAAAAATGCGGAAGGATTAAGGCGCAGAGAAAAAGCCGTTCGGAAAAAGGTGTAGGTAGAAAGGCGTAGTGTAAAAGGCGGAAGATCAAAGTCGCCGGGAAAAAATCGTAGTGAAAAATGCAAGGGAAAAAGCGTAGAGAAAAAAACGCAGGCAAAAAGGCGTACGGAAAAATGGTGAAGGATAAAGGCATAGGGAAAAAGCGTAGGGCTAAATCTGTAGATAAAAAGGCGTAGGGAAAAGGGTGTAGGAAGAAATGCGTTTGGTAAAAGGCGTAGTAAAAAAATCGTAGAGTAAAAGGCGTTGGGATAAATGCGTAGGGAAAAAGGCATAGGGGAAAATGCGTAGGGAAGAAGGCGCAGGAAAAAATCGTAGGGAAAAATGAGATATGAAAACGGCGTAGGGATAAAGGTATAATAAAGGGAAAAATCGTAGTGAAAAGGCGACGGGAAGGAGGTGTAGGGAAAAGGTGTACGAAATAAACAAAGGGAAAAAGTCGGAAGGATAAAGCGGCAGGGATAAATCGTAGTGAAAAGGCGACGGGAAGGAGGTGTAGGGAAAAGGTGTACGAAATAAACAAAGGGAAAAAGTCGGAAGGATAAAGCGGCAGGGATAAATCGTAGTGAAAAGGCGTATGGAAAAATACAAATGGAAAATGCGTAGTGAAAAAATGCGTTATGAAATGGTGTAGAGAAAAGTTCGTACTTAAAAGATTTAAGAAAAATGGGGAAGACAAAAAGGCGTAGGGAAAAAGGCGATGGAAAAAGACGTAGGGTAAAAGGTGGGAACAATAAAGGTGCATGGAAAAATCGTAGGGAAAAAGGCGTAAGGACAAAGATGTTGGGAAAAAGGTGTAGGGAGAAAGGCGTACAGAAAAAGGTGCAGAGGTAAAGTCGTAGAGAAAAATGTTTCAGGTAAAGGCGTACGGAAAAATGCGGAAGGATAAAGGCGCAGAGAAAAAAGTGCAGGGAAAAATTAGTAGGGAAAAGGCGGAAGGATAAAGCCGCAGGGATAACTCGTAGTGAAAAAATGCGTTGGGAAATTGTGTAGAGAAAAGTTCGTACAGAAAAGACGTAAGGAAAAAGACGTAGGGAAAAGGCATAAGGATAAAGGCGCATTGAAAAAATCGTAGGGAAAAATGCGTTGGGAAATGGCGTATTGAAAAAGGCATAGTTATAAAGGTGCAGTGAAAACGTCGCTGTGATACAGACGCAGTGAAAAATGTGCAGGGAAAAATGCGTATCCATAAAGGCGTAGGGAAAAGGGCTTAAGGAAAAGGAAGTAGACAAAAAAGGCGGAGGCAAAATGTCGGAGGGTAGAAGGCGCAGGAAAAAAGCGTAAGGAGGTGTAGGGAAAGAGGTTGGTCTTCTCCGAGGAGGAGGTGTGTATGTGTTATCCTAGTATGTCCAAAACGAAGACGTGTTAGTATGTTTTCTTAAAGGTAGCGATTTCCATTGAATTATATTGGAGTTTGTTCACCGTTCATTCCATTCATTCTGCCATTTGTCTCCTAAAAATTTGAAAAATACAATATTTTAAGTCACGATAAGGAATGGTATTATTAAAATTAGTTACTGACGATTTTGCGGCATTGTCAACTATTTCATTTCCTGATATCCCAACACGAGATGGGATCCAAGAAAATACCATGCTAAAGTTTTTTGAAGAAAGATGATAAATTATTTTCAATGACTGATGAATGGTATGCAATTGGTGATGAGGGTTGAAGTTATTCTAAAATAATATTCCAGGAACCACAACTTTCTTCAAACAATTCGTAGGGAAAAAGCGAATGGAAAAAGGAGGAATGGTTAAGGCGCAGCGAAAAAGGCGGTGAGAAAAAATCATTGGGAAAAATGCGCAGGGAAAAAAGCGTGGGAAAAAGGCGTAGGGAAAACAGTGAAGGAAAAAGGCGGAAGGATAAATCGTTGTAAAAAAGGCTTTGGGAAAAGGCGTAGGGCAAAATCTGTAGGGAAAAAGACGTAGTGAAAAGGGCGTAGGACAAAAATGCGTTTGGAAAAAGGCGTAGTGACCAAGGTTTTGGGGGAAAAGGTGTAAGGAAAATGAGTAGCGAATAGGCGTAGTGAAAATGCGTTGGGAAAGGGCGTAGGGAAAAATGATTAATGAAAAAGGCGAAAGGGAAAAGGCGTAGGAATAAATGCGTAGGCAAAAAGGCGTAAAGAAAAATGCGGAAGGATAAAGGCGATAGAAAAAGGCGCAGGGAAAATTGCGTAGGGAAAAAGGCGGATGAATAAAGCGCATGTAAAAAATGAAGGAATAAAGGGGTATGGAAAAAGTGGTTGGGAGAAAGGCGGAGGGGAAAATGCGTATTGAAAAAATCGTAGGGAAAAAGGCGTAGGGCTAAAGGGATAGGGAAAAAGGCTCATTGAGAGGCGTAAAGAAAAATGCGCAGTAAAAAAGGACGTAAAGAAAAATGCGTTGGGAAAAAGGCGTACGTAAAATTGCGGAATGATGAAGGCGAGAGAAAAAGGCGCAGTGAGAAATGCGTAGGGAAAAAGGCGGAAGAATAAAGCGCAAGGAAAATATGCAGGAAAAAAGGGGTAAGGAGAAGGGAAAATGCGTAGGGTAAAAGCGTAGAAAAAAATTAGTTGGGAAAAAGGCGTACGGAAAAATGCGAAAGGAATAAGGCGCAAGGTAAAATTAGCAGAGGAAAAGGCGTTCTGAAAAAGGCGGAAGATTAAAGGTGCAGGGGAAAATGCAGTGTAAAGGGGTAGGGAAAAAGCGTAGGGAAAAGGCGGAAGGATAAAGGCGTAGGGAAAAAGAAGTAGTGAAAAGGAGTAGGGAAAAAGGCGTAAGGAAAAAGACGTAGGTTAAAAGGCGTAGGTATAAAGGTGCAGGGAAAAAGGCGCAGTGATACAGACTCAGTGAAAAAGGCGTAGTGAAAAATTCGTAGGGTAAGAGGCGAACGGAAAAATGCGGAAGGATAGAGGCGCAGAGAAAAATGCGTGGGGAACAAAAAGGTCCATGGAAAAATCGTAGGGAAAAAGGCGTACTGGAAAATGCATAGAAAAAATTCGTAGGGAAAAGGTGTAGGGGAAAAGGCGTAAGGAAAAATGGGAATGAAAAAGACGTTGGGAAAAAGCCATAGGGAGAAATACTTAGAGAAAAAGGCGTACGGAAAAAGGCGTATGGAAAAAGGCATAAGAATAAAGTGGCGGGGAAAAATCGTAGGTAAAAGGCAAAGGGAAAGAGGCGTAAGGAAAAAGGAGTACGGAATAAGGCGTAGGTATAAAGGTGCAGGGAAAAAGGCGCAGTGATACAGACTCAGTGAAAAAGGTGCATGGAAAAATTGTAGGGAAAAAGGCGTACTGGAAAATACGTAGAAAAAATTCGTAGGGAAAAGGTGTAGGGAAAAAGCGTAATGAAAAAGACGTTGGGAAAAAGCCATAGGGAGAAAGACTTTGAGAAAAAGGCGTACGGAAAAAGGCGTATGGAAAAAGGCATAAGGACAAAGGCGCGGGGAAAAATCGTAGGTAAAAGGCAAAGGGAAAGAGGCGTAAGGAAAAAGGAGTACGGAATAAGCAAAGGGAAAAAAGGCGTAGGTATAAAAGTGCAGGGAAAAAGGCGTATGTATAAAATTGCAGGGGAAAAGGCGTAGGTATAAAGGTGCAGGGAAAAAAACGCAGTAAAAATGCGTAGGGTAAAGGAGGAAGGATAAAGCTGCATGGATAAATCGTAGTGAAAAAAGCGTAGAGAAAAACCGTAGGGAAAACGCGTATGGAAAAATGCAAATGGAAAGGGCGTAGGAAAAAAGTGCTTTGGGAAATGGTGTAGAGAAAAGTTCGTACTGAAAAGATTTAGGGAAAAGGGGGAAGGGAAAAAGGCGGCAACAATAAAGGTGCATGGAAAAATCGTAGGGAAAAAAGGGTTGGGAAAAAGGCGTAGGGGAAAAGGCGTAGGGAGAAAGGCTTAGAGAAAAAGGCGTAAGGAAAAAGGTGCAGTGAAAAAGGCGCAGTGAAAAATGCGCAAGGATAAAGTCGTAGAGAAAAATGCGTCAGGTAAAGGCGTTAGAAAAAGGCGGAATGATAAAGACTTAGAGAAAAATCCGCAGGGAAAAATGCTTACGGAAAAATGCGGAAGGATAAAGGCGCAGAGAAAAGAGCGCAGGGAAAAATTAGTAGGGAAAAGACGGAAGGATAAAGCCGCAGGGATAAATCGCTGTGAAAAAGGCGTATGGAAAAAATGCGTTGGTAAATGGTGTAGAGAAAAGGCGAAGGGAAAAAGGCCTAGGTAAAAAAGGCATAGGAAAAAGGCATAAGGATAAAGGCACAGAGAGAAAAAAACCACAGGGAAAAATGCGCAAGGAAAAAGGCGTTAGGAAATGGCGTATTGAAAAAGGTGGAATGAAAATGTCGGAAGGTAAAAGGCGGAGGGAAAAAGTCGGAGGTTAGAAGGAGCAGGAAAAAAGCGTAAGGAGGTGTAGGGGAAAAGGTTGGTCTTCTCCGAGGAGGAGGCGTGTATGTGTTATCCGAGTATGTCCAAAACGGAGACGTGTTAGTATGTCTTCTTAAAGGTAGCGATTTCCATTGAATTATATTGGAGTTTGTTCACCGTTGTTCATTCCATTCGTTCTGCCATTTGTCTCCTAAAAATTTGAAAAATACAATATTTTAAGTCACGATAAGGAATGGTATAATTAAAATTATTTACGGACGATAATGCAGCTTCGTCAACGATTTCATTTCCTGATATCACAACATGAGATGGGAACCAACAAAATACCAAAATAAAAAATTTTGAAGAAAGATGATAAATTATTTTCAATGACTGATGAATGGTATGCAATGGGTGATGAGGGATTGAAGTTATTCTAAAATAATATTCCAGGAACCACAACTTTCGTCAAACAATTCATAGGGAAAAAGCGTATGGAAAAAGGAGGAATGATTAAGGCGCAGCGAAAAAGGTGAGAAAAATCGTTGGGAAAAATGCGCAGGGATAAACTCGTAAGGAAAAAGGCGTAGGGAAAACACGGAAGGAAAAAGGCGGAAGGATAAATCGTAGTAAAAAAGTCGTAGGGAAAAGGCATAGGGCAAAATCCGTAGAGAAAAAGACGTAGTGAAAAGGAAAAAATGCGTTTGGAAAAAGGCGTAGTGGCAAAGGTGTAGGGGGAAAAGGTGTAAGGAAAATGAGTAGGGAATAGGCGTAGTGAAAATGGCGTCTGGTAAAATGCGTTAGGAAAATGGCGTCTGGTAAAATGCGTTAGGAAAAGGCGTAGGGGAAAATGATTAATGAAAAAGGCGTAGTGAAAAAGCGTGGAAAAAGGCGTAGGGAAAAATTCGTAGGAAAAAAGGCGTAATGAAAAAGGCGCATCGAAAAATGCGCAGGGATAAAGTCGTAGGGAAAAATGCGTCAGGTAAAGGCGCAGGGAAAAAGACGTACGGAAAAATACGGAAGGATAAAGCCGCAGGGATAAATCGTAGTGAAAAAGTCGTATGGAAAAATCGTAGGGAAAAGGCGTATGGAGAAATGGAAAAGGCGAAGGGAAAAAATGCGTTGGGAAATGGTGTAGAGAAAAGTTCGTACAGAGAAGACGTACGGAAAAAGGCGTAGGGAAAAAGGCGTAAGGAAAAAGGCGTATTGAAAAAGTCATAAGGATAAAGGCGCAGGGACAAATGCGTAAGGAAAAAGGCGTAGGGAAATGGCGTGGGGAAAAGGCGTAGTTATAAAGGTGCAGGGAAAAAGGCGCAATGATACAGACGCAGTGAAAAATGCGTATGGATAAGGGCTTAAGGAAAAATGCATAGAAAAAAGGCGCAGGAAAAAAGCGTAAGGAGGTGTAGGGAAAAAGGTTGGTCTTCTCTGAGGAGGAGGTGTGTATGTGTTATCCGAGTATGTCCAAAACGGAAACGTGTTAGTATGTCTTCTTAAAGGTAGCGATTTCCTTTGAATTATATTGGTGTTTGTTCACCGTTGTTCATTTCATTCGTTCTGCCATTTGTCTCCGAAAATTTGACGATAGGGAATGGTATAATTAAAATGATTTATTGACGATTTTGCGGCTTTGTCAACTATTTCATTTCCTGATATCCCAACATGAGATGGGATCCAACAAAATACCAAGTTAAAGTTTTTTGAAGAAATATGATAAATTATTTTCAATGACTGATGAATGATATGTAATGGGTGATGAGGGGTTGAAGTTATTCTATAATAATATTGCCGGGACAACAACTTTCGTTAAAAAAATTATAGGGAAAAAGCGTGTGGAAAAAGGAGGAAGGATAAGGCGCAAAAAAAAAGGGAAAAAGGCGTTGGGAAAGTAATGGGATAAAGTTGTAAGGAAAAAGGCGTAGGGAAAAATGATTTATGAAAAAGGCGAAGGGGAAAAGGCGTAGGGATAAATGGGTAGGAAAATATGCGTAGAGAAAAATGTGTAGGGAAAAAGGTGTACGGAATATTGCGAAAGGATAAAGGCAGTAGAATAAAGAGCAAGGAAAAAATGGGTATGGAAAAAGGTGTAGGGAGAAATGCGTAGGCAATAAAGCGGTTTATTAGAGGCGCAGGGAAAAAAAATGTAGGGAAAATTAGTAGGAAAAAAGATGTACGGAAAAATGCGGAAGGATTAAGGCGCATGGAAAAATTAGCACAAAAAAGGCGTTCGGAAAAAGGCGTAGGGAGAAAGGTGAAAGGAAAAAAGCGTAGGGTAAAAGGCAAAAGATTAAAGGCGCAGGGAAAAAATCGTAGGAAAAATGCATGGGAAGGAAAGGAAAAAGGCGTAGGGAAAAGGCGGGAGGGATAAAGGCGCAGAAGGCGAAAAGAAAAAGACATTAGGAAAAAGGCATAGTAGGGAAGTAGCGTAGGGAAATGGCGTTGGGGAAAAGGCGTAGGGACAAAAACATAGGGATAAAGGCGTAGGGAAAAAGGCGACGGGAAAAAGTCGGGAAAATTAGTAGGAAAAAAGATGTACGGAAAAATGCGGAAGGATTAAGGCGCATGGAAAAATTAGCACAAAAAAGGCGTTCGGAAAAAGGCGTAGGGAGAAAGGTGAAAGGAAAAAAGCGTAGGGTAAAAGGCAAAAGATTAAAGGCGCAGGGAAAAAATCGTAGGAAAAATGCATGGGAAGGAAAGGAAAAAGGCGTAGGGAAAAGGCGGGAGGGATAAAGGCGCAGAAGGCGAAAAGAAAAAGACATTAGGAAAAAGGCATAGTAGGGAAGTAGCGTAGGGAAATGGCGTTGGGGAAAAGGCGTAGGGACAAAAACATAGGGATAAAGGCGTAGGGAAAAAGGCGACGGGAAAAAGTCGCAGTGAAAAAGTCGCAGTGAAAAGGCACAGGGAAAAAGTCGCAGTGAAAAAGGCACAGGGAAAAAGTCGCAGTGAAAAAGGCACAGGGAAAAAGGCGTAGGGATAAAGGCGTAGGGAAAAGGAGTACGGAAAAAGGCGTACGTAAAAAAGTGTTGGGGAAAATGAGGAAGGAAAAAGGCGTATGGCAAAATTCGCAGGGAAAAATTCGACGGGAAAAGTCGTAGTGAAAAAGAAGTAAGTGATAAGACGTAGGGAGAAAGCCGAAGGAAAAACGAGAAGGGGAAAAGGCGTAAAGAAAAATGCGTAGGGGAAAGGCGTACGGAAAAAAGTGTTGGGAAAAATGCAGAAGAATAAAGGTGTAGGAAAGAAGGCGTAGGGAAAAGAGCGTAGTGAAAAAGGCGAGGAAAAAGTCGTAAGGAAAAAGGCGTAGGGAAAAAAGCGTAGGGGAAAATGATTAGGGAAAAAGGCTGAGGGGAAAAGGCGTAAAGAAAAATACGTAGGGAAAAAGACGTACGCAAATATGCGGAAGGATAAAGGCGAGAGAAAAAGAAACAGGGTAACAGGCGTAGGGAAATGGATTGTGGAAAAATCGACGCGAAAAAGGCGTGGGAAAAGGCGACGGGAAAAAGGCGACGAGAAAAAGACATAAGTAAAAGGCGTAGGGAAAAAGGCACAGGGAAAAGGAGTACTGAAAAAGGCGTACGTAAAAAAGTGTTGGGAAAAAAGCGGAAGGAAAGAGGCGAATGGAAAAATTCACAGGGAAAAATTCGTCGGGAAATGTCGTAGTGACAAAGATGTAAGTAAAAAGACGTAGGGAGAAAGGCGAAAGGAAAAACGCGGAGGGGAGAAGGAGTAGGGAAATGGCGTACTTTAAAAAGTGTTGGGAAAAATCCTGAAGGAAAAAGGCTTAAGGAAAAAATAGTAGGGAAATATGCGCAGGGAAAAAGGCGTGGAAAAAGACGTAAGGAAAAGGGCGCAGGGAAAAAGGCGTAGGGAAATGGCGTGGGGAAAAGGCGTAGGGAAACGGGCGTAAGTAAAAAGGCATAGGGAAAAAGGCGTATGGATAAAGGCGTAGGGAAAAAGGCGTAAGGAAAAATGCGTAGAGAAAAGGCGAAGTTAAAAAGACGTAAGGAAAAATGCGTAGTGAAAAGGCGAAGGGAAAAAGGCGCATGGTAAAAGGCGACGGGAAAAAGGCGCAGGGAAAAAGGCGTAGGGAAAAGGCGACGATAAAAAGGCATAAGTAAAAAGGCGTAGGGAAAAATGCGTAGGGAAAAAGGCGTAGGGATAAAGGCGTAGGGAAAAGGAGTACGAAAAAAGGCGTACGTAAAAAAGTGTTGGGAAAAATGCGGAAGGAAAGAGGCGTATGGAAAAATTCGTCGGGAGAAGTCGTAGTGAAAAAGATGTAAGTAAAAAGACGTAGAGAGAAAGGCGAAAGGAAAAACGCGAATTGGAAAAGGCGTAGTACAAAAGAAGTAAGTAAAAAGACGTAGGGAGAAAGGCGAAGGGAAAAGGCTCAAGGAAAATTACGCAGGGAAAAGGCGTGGAATAAGTCGTAAGGAAAAAGGCGTAGAGAAGAAGACGCAGAGAAAAAGGCGTAGTGATAAGGCGCAGGGAAGTAGGCGTTTTGAGAAAGGCGTAGGGGAAATGTATTAGGGCAAATTGCGTAAAGAAAAAGGTGTAGGAAAGAAGGCGTAGTTAAGAGTGTAGGGAAAAATGTTTGGAGAAAAAGGCGTTGTGAAAATAGCGTAGGGGAAAAGGCGTACGGAAAAATGATTAGGGAAAAAGGCGAAGGGAAAGATGCGGAAGGGAAAAGGCGTAGAGAAAAATGCATATTAAGAAATGCGTTGGGAATAAGACGTCAGGAAAAATTCGATTAGAAAAATGCGCAGAGAAAAAAGCGCATAGGAAAAGGCGTAAAGAAAAATTTGTAGGGAAAAAGACGGAAGGATAAAGGCGAGAGAAAAAGGTGCAGTTAAAAAGGAGTAGGGAAAAAGGTAGAAGAATAAAGGTGCAAGGAAAAATCGTAGGAAGATATGCAGGAAAAAAGATGTAGAAAAAATGGAAAAAAGGACAAAATCGAAGGAAAAAGGCGTACTGAAACATTTGTAGGGAAGAAGCGTAGGGAAAAATTAGGAAAAGGCGTGGGAAGAAAGGCGTAGGGAAAAAGGCGGAATGATAAAGACACTGAGAAAAAAAAGCAGTTAAAAAGACGCAGGGAAAAATTAGTAGGGTGAAAGGCGTACGTAAAAATGCGGAAGGATAAAGGCGCAGGAAAAATTAGCAGAGAAAAAGGCTCTGGGAAAAATAAGTTCGGAAAAAGGCGTAGGGTGAAAGGCGAAAGGAAAAATGCGTAGTGTAAAAGGCGGACGATTAAAGGCGCAGGGTAAAAATCGTATGGAAAAATACAGTGAAAAAGGGGTAGAGAAAACGGCCTAGAGAAAAATGCGAAGTGAAAAGGCGGAAGGATAAAGGCGTATGGAAAAATGTGAATGGGAAAGACGTACTGAAAAAATGCGTTGGGAAATGGTGTAGAGAAAAGTTCGTACTGAAAAGGCGTAGGGAAAAAGGCGTAGGAAAAGGCGAAGGGAAAAAGGCGTAGGGAAATAACGTGGGGAAAAGGCGATGGGAAAAAGGTGTATTGAAGTAAGTGTAGGGAAAAATGCGTAGGAAAAAAGGTGCTGAGGAAAATGCGGAAGGATAAAGGCGCAGGGAAAAAGGTACAGGGAAAAATCTGTAGGAAAAAGGCGTAGGGAAAAATGCGTCGGGAAAAGGCGTTGTGAAAAAGAAGTAAGTAAAAGACGTACTGAAAAAGGCGAATGGATTAAAGCGGAGGGGACAAGGCGTAGCAAAAAAGGCGTTGGGAATAAGACGTCAAGAAACATGCGCAGATCGTAGGAAAAAGGCGTATTGATAAATTTGTAGGGAAAAGGTGTAGGGTAAAATTCGTAGGGAAGAGGCGTACGAAAAATTAGGAGTGAAAAAGGCACAGGGAAAAAGTTGTGGGGAAAAATGCGTTCCGAAAAAGGCGGTCAAAAGAAGTTCGGAAAAGGGCGTAGGGTGAAAGGCGAAAGGAAAAAGGCGGACGATGAAAGGCGCAGGGAAAAAATCGTAGGGTAAGATACAGGGGAAAACGGGTAGTGAAAAAGGCGTAGAGAAAAATGCGTAGTGAAAAGGCGTTGGGAAAATGGCGGAAGGATAAAGGCGTATGGAAAAATGCGAATGGGAAATGCGTACGGAAAAAATTCGTTGGGAAATGGTGTAGAGAAAAGTTTCCCAGGTAGCACATATATGTCGGCCAATATCGAGAAAAAATATTGGCCAATATTGCCATCGATATGGGCCAACGTAAAAATGTACCCCCCTGGCGACGTCGCCCCAATATCGTTTTACGACATTTGCCAACGTAAAAATGCCATCGCCCCAATGTCGTTTTCCGACATTGGTCAATATAGTTTACCGACATTGATAGATATTGTTTTCCGACATTGGTCAATATAGTTTACCGACATTGATAGATATTGTTTTCCGACATTGCTCAATATCGTTTTCCGACATTGGCCAACGTAAAAATGACTCCCCTCTGGCGACATAGCCCCAATGTCGTTTTACGACATTGCTATTGTTTTCTTGACATTCAATGTTTGTTTTTTATCATTGCTCAATATTAGCTTTTAAGATACTTTTCGATGTTTTTTTCAACATTATTCAATATCTGTTACATAATATTGGGATATTTTAATTAAATTTTCTTCTTATGGCATGTCATTGTTTATTTAGAGGGTACACAAGATTACAACCATCTTAAATTTTGTAAAATTTAAAAAATATTAATCATTAAAAAAATATTTATATAATACAATATTTTAGAACATTAAAGAGAACATATTCTTTTATATTGTTAAAAATATGTTTTTATTACAATTTGTGTAACTGTTGTATTGTATAGTACATAATAGAAAATTGTGGGCAACTTGGCTTTTTAAAACCTAAACAGGCATCCATTATCAAATCAGACATTCTAAAATCCATTTTCCCCTTTAAATTTACTCCTTGGTAGCTTGAAAAAAAATTGCAAACATAAAACACGTACAGGTACCATTTTTGTGATTTCAATTCAGAAAATAGTTTTAGAAAAATATTCCAGTCAGAAATGTTAGCTAAGCTGCTGATACCCAGGTGGCACAAGAATATCAGATGATATCGTAAAAAGATATTGTATAATATCTGCTCCGACAAAAAATGATATCATAATGACCCCCTCTTTTTATCGGATGATGTCGTTGCTCGACATAATTAAACACATTATGACATAATCCGATACAACTTTGATATATTTTCTTTGCCGTAGCTCTATAGCAGTTTATATAGTGTTCCGACATTTTTATATCGGCTTTCATTATCAATCATTTCATTTCAATTGACACTTTGTCGACATTCTTGTATCTGTTTCCTGACATAGCTCATTTCAGGAAACAGATACAAGAGAGCATTTTGTCCTTTTACTATTTCATAGCAGCCCATCTTCTGGTTTATGTTGAGTTTTTCAAGTTGAAATTAGCTATAAAATCATCAAATTGTTTCTACACAAATTGCATTTGGCATAAAATGTTACATTAAAACAGTTGTATAATTTTAGACAAGAAAAACCGAGTAAAAAGGCTATAAAAACCAGAAGATTGGCAGTCATGCTATTTACTTACAATCAAACAAAGAAAAACACTTAGGGTGAAGGGGTTAATATATAAAATTGCAAATGTTAAAATAATGGCAATCATTAAAGACTAAAATAATTTTTATTTTCAAAGATTTATGAATGATTCGTTATTGTTGTTGTCACTGCCTTCGTGTCTTTCATCACTGTTTTTCTTTTGTTCACTGGACTTCTGTTCTTGGCAACTACAAGGCCGGAAGTGATGGTGGACTACTTCCAATGGCGGGCACTAAGGACTTGTCCTTTGGCCACTACGAGGCCGGAAGCAGCTATATTATATATAGCAGCTAATATTTTAATTTATTTTATTAAGTGCATATTTTAAATTGTTGTTCCATTTCTTTTGTAGAAATCTAATTCTATTAAAACTCATTATTGCCAATTGTATAATCTATATCTCAAACCAGTAAAATAAATACAAACATCAAGCTGATGCCTATATTACAATACAGCTTGATAAACAGTTGCATGGTATGTAATTCTAAGAACTGATTCAGATTTATATAATTTTGATTTCATCTCAAAATGGATTACTTCCCGAAACTTCTGTTAAAAATTCAATATTGTTAGAAATGTTAAATAAGAAAAAAAAAAGGGCACATTGCATATTGGCAGAAAAATGAACAGTTCTTACAAATTTCATTTAAATAGAATTTTCCATAACTTTTAAAAAAATTCACAAATCACAATTAAAATAATTTTTTTTATTGTAAGACAGATTAAACCCTGGGAACTGTCAAACATTCCAATCAGGTACACTCTTCGGAGTCACCCCTTCGACAAGTCAGATTATTCGATGGGTGAATTCTTCGGCCATCTCAAACTGCCGCACCAGCGAACGCTTTTCCAAACAACTCTGACAGATAAAGTCATGACAACAAGTCATGAATAAGAACACAAACAGCAACCTGTGACACAACAGAAGTAGACAATTAGAACAAGTGTTACCCGATTGCTAAGCAAAGATGAGTTACAGTTAGTAATTATTCTCAACACCCTCCCTTAATAACATTAACATACATTTTTGTCTTAGTTCAGTCTAGGTTTACGTTAAGATTTTGTAAACAAATCAGCAATTTGGTATTCAGTTGCAACATATACAATATAAATGTTTAATAATTTTACAATATCATGAGCATACTTCAATTTAATATCGAAGTGCTTTAATCGGGCACAATTATTTTCATTTAATATGGCCTTAATGACTGACTGAAGCACAAAATTTTGTCGCATGCGTATCAATACAAAAAAAAGGCTCGTTTACAGAACAAAAATAGCTGTAGAAAAGAGAAGGTGCAGTTTTTCAGTGGTGGTTTATTTTAAAATAGTCGACCAACCGGTCTAGTGGTTAAGGTGTTGGCCTCTGGATCGGAAGGTTCCTGGTTCGAATCCGGGGTCAGGGCATGGATATAAATTGTGTTGTCCTTTGTTAGGAAGCGATGATGGTCCTCCCACTGGGTGCTCCTTCACAAGAGACCATCAATTCCGGCCTTGTAGTGGCCAATGACTATGTGCATTTGTGCCCGCCATTAGGAAAAAAAAAAAAAAATTTTTAAATAGTACTGATCCAATAAAATAATTTTTTTCAGGTCATTTAACAAGAAATGAATAATTTTCAGTGAATTATCACAAATCAGTCAGTTGTCATCAGAATTAAAACTGGCTTTAAAATATATATATATATATATATCAGCTTACTGTAAAAACTCTTGTTTTGATAAATGTCTTATCAGTTTTTTGCAATTTTGCCAAAGTTCAAAGTACGAAGGCTTTTTGATAAATGCACTTAGAGTTAAACTGTTTACATTTTTTAGGTCTTGAATAACTATTTGATGGACACAGAGAGAACTTTTTGTATGAATAGCTCAGAAAAATTTATAAAAATTAATAAACAAAATATTTGACATTTTTATAGAAATTTAACACATATCGAGTAAAATATTTTTTTAAATGAAAACTCGTAAATAAAATTTTAAAAATCTATCCCTAGGTCTTTTGCACACACACATATACTATAACCAATATTGTAAAAATTTATTTCACCAAAAATATTGAAAAATGACAGATTGAATTGCAAATAAAAACAATTTTTTTTATTGATTATTGCTTTAAATATGTGCTTAATTAATGTTGTGTAGCACAAATACATCCTGCATAGCTTTAGCCAAAGCCAAAATTTCTTCCTCCAGGCAGCTTCTATTGGCTGCTCTTGAATTTGGCTCAGACAGTAATATAAATTATCACAGAATATAAAATATCTGGATGTGTTGTCATGGATAGGTACAGTAATGCACCTACAAATTCCTGATTGGGTCCATGGAAAGTTTCATCTTGCACGAAACACAATGGTGTCGCTTTAGGCACTAGAGGAGTGTCGGCTGGTTTACACTAAGTCATTTTGAATTCATTTAAAATTTTCTCAACATAGGCCTTTTCCTCTAAGCAAAGTTGTTGCTGAGAAAACTTAATACATATGCCCAGAAAATCTTTCACAACTTAAGCCTGGACATTTCGAACTCATCGCTTAGAAGTTGTATTACTACCATGACCACTGATTCATAGGAACCAGCAATCAGTAGGTCATCAACATACAGCACTACTAGAGGGCTCCGCCCCTGCTCGTCAACCCCTGTGTACCACTGTGCCTGTTTCAGTTTTTAAAGACTTTTTAAAAATTTGCAAACACGACTATTGTTGTCGTAGCCCATGGGTTGTACCCTAAATAAGATTTCATCGAGTTCACCATTCAAAACAGTCTTAACATCTAGTGCATAGATTCATTTCCCTATGGAGAACAATGACAAAAACCGGTCGTAGTGATGGCATACTGATGTTCATTAAAAAGAAAGAAATTGCTAGTAAAATTATGTATAGTTTTGTTTTATCACTGAATATAAGCTGCAAATTTTTTGTAAAGTTATAAATCTTAAATGATAAAAAGTTAAGATAAAAAAGTATATATTTGGTACACTCAAATTTATGATTTATTAATTTTTAGAAGAAAAATTTGATGTAAACTAATTTTTTAGAATGAATAATATTCACAATACTTCACCTTTTGAAGTCAGTTTTTTTTAAATGAAATTAATCAAATCACACAAAACTTGAAAAGAACAAGCAGTTTTACCCATGGTCACAATTTTAAAGCTTCACATCTCAAATTTATTTATTGATTTTTTTTTTAATGTTAAAGACATTTGGTATAGTTTTTATATAAAACAAAAATCAGTTAAGTTTTTAAATGTTATGTTATGCTTGAACAATATATTTAAACCTACTTTGAAAATGTCCCACTAATATTAATAATTAATGCAAACAGAACTCTGCTGACATACTAATAACTTACTTTCCAAAACAAAATAATCTATAATAATAAAAGATGAAAATAGCATTGCACAAAATCGAATGTAACTTGGGAATTTGATACAGTAAACGATGAATATTTACACATTAAAAAATAGTATACTGACAATGTAACAAACTACAAACACGGGCTAAAACTTCATCAATGGAACAAGTGAATATGTTTAATTATTCGTATTTAAATATTATTAACATTACAAAATAATGTACAGAAATATCCTTACCTCATAGGACTTGCACGTTTAGGGATGACTCTCTTATTCACTGCAAGATTCGGCGAAAAATCGCCGCGGTCTCGGCGGCTGCATCTCACCCGTTACGTGGCATTATTTTTTTCCGAAGGAAAAAAGAATTAGAAAAACTTTTATGCAGAGTAACATGCGTGTTCGCTTGTCAATTTTTGATAATATGATGGCGGTCGGCAACCCAAACAACGAACACGTGACCAAGCATAGCTTCAGCTCAAAATTAAATATCGGCCAACATCAGATTAACATCGTTTTTTGGATATTGTTTTCACAATGTCGCCAAATATCGGTACAATATCGGGAAAAATTGCGTAATATTTAAATTATAAAAAATATGGGTAAGACAACATGGGGTCATTATTTACAGTATTACTACATAATTATAATGTTATTAAAAGCGTTATTTACAGTCTTCCTCGTTTTATAAAACTAAACGATATCTGCCAATATCGACAGATATCGTAATTCCGACATTCGACATTCACAGACATTCAAAACATTGGCCAATATTGGTAGAATGTTGGCCAATGTTGTTGTGCTACCTGGGTTGTACTGAAAAGGCGTAGGGAAAAATGAGTAGGAAAAAAGTCGTACGTAAAAAGGTGTTGGGAAAAATGCGGAAGGATAAAGGCGCAGGGCAAAAGGTGTAGGGAAAGATGTGTAGGAAAAAGGCGTAGGGAAAAATTCGTTGAGAAAAGGCGTAGTGAAAAAGAAGTAAGTAAAAGACGTACTGAAAAAGGCGAAGGTATAAAACCGGAGGGGGAAAGGCATAGGGAAAAATTCGCAGGATAAAAGGCGTACGTAAAAAGGTGTTAAAAATACGAAAGGATAAAGGTGCAGGGTAAAATGCAGAGGAAAAGGGGTAGGGAAAAGTCGTTGAAAAAAAAAACGCAGGGAAAAAGGCGTAGTGAGAAAGGCGTTGGGCAAAATGTGTAGAGAAAAAGGCGTAGGGAAGAAGGGGTAGGGAAAAGGAGTAGTGAGAAAGGCGTAGGGGAAAAAGCGTAGAGAAAAAGGTTTAAGGAAAATGCGTAGGGAAAAGGAGCAGGGAAAAAGGCGTAGGGAAGAAGGCGCAGAGAAAAAGGCGTAAGGATAAAGAAGTAGAGAAAAGGCGGTGGATAAAGGCATAGGGAAAAGGCGTAGTGAGAAAGGCGTAAGGAAAAAAGCGCAGGGAAAAATGCGAAGGGATAAAGGCATAGAGAACAAAGCGTAGGGAAAAAGGTGAAGAGAAAAATGCACAGGGAAAAAGGCGTAATGAAAAATGCGTAGGGAAAAAGGTGAAAGAAAAAAGCGCATGGAAAATATGCAGGAAATAAGAGGTATGGAAAAAGAGGTAGGTAGAAAGGCGTAGGTGAAAATGCGTATGGAAAAAGGTGTAGGGAAAAAGGAGTAGGGAAGATGCGTAAGGAAAAAGGCGAAGCAAAAAGACGTAGTTTAAAAGGCGTAGGTATAAAGGTGCAGTGAAAAAGGCGTAGGGAAAAAGGCGCACTGAAAAATTGGTAAGTAAAAATTTGTAGGGAAAAAGGCGAACGGAAAAATGCGGAAGGATAAACTGGCAGAGAAAAAGGCGTTGGGGAAAATGCGTGGGGAAGAATAAAGGTGCATGGAAAAAATCGTAGGGAAAGAGAGAAAGGCGAAGGGAAAAATGCGCAGGGAAAAGGTTTAGGGAAAAATTCGTAGGCAAAAGGCGACGGGAAAAAGGCGTAAGGAAAATGGAGAAGGAAAAAGGCGTAGGTATAAAGGTGCAGGGAAAAAGGCGCAGGGGAAAAGGTGTAGGGAAAGATGTGTAGGAAAAAGGCGTAGGGAAAAATTCGTTGAGAAAAGGCGTAGTGAAAAAGAAGTAAGTAAAAGACGTACTGAAAAAGGCAAAGGTATAAAACCGGAGGGGGAAAGGCGTAGGGAAAAATTCGCAGGATAAAAGGCGTACGTAAAAAGGTGTTAAAAATATGAAAGGATAAAGGCGCAGGGTAAAATGCAGAGGAAAAGGGGTAGGGAAAAGTCGTTGAAAAAAAAACGCAGGGAAAAAGGCGTAGGGAAAAAGACGTAGTGAAAAAGGCGTAGTGAGAAAGGCGTTGGGCAAAATGTGTAGAGAAAAAGGCGTAGGGAAGAAGGCGTAGGGTAAAGGTCGTTGGAAAAAGGAGTAGTGAGAAAGGCGTAGGGGAAAAAGCGTAGAGAAAAAGGTTTAAGGAAAATGCGTAGGGAATAGGCGTAGGGAAAAGGAGCAGGGAAAAAGGCGTAGGGAAGAAGGCGCAGAGAAAAAGGTGTAAGGATAAAGAAGTAGAGAAAAGGCGGTGGAAAAAGGCATAGGGTAAAGGCGTAGTGAGAAAGGCGTAAGGAAAAAAGCGCAGGGAAAAATGCGATGGGATAAAGGCATAGAGAACAAAGCGTAGGGAAAAAGGTGAAGAGAAAAAGGCGTAAGGAAAAATGCGTAGGGAAAAAGGTGAAAGAAAAAAGCGCATGGAAAATATGCAGGAAATAAGAGGTATGGAAAAAGAGGTAGGTAGAAAGGCGTATGGAAAAAGGCGAAGCAAAAAGACGTAGTTTAAAAGGCGTAGGTATAAAGGTGCAGTGAAAAAGGCGTAGGGAAAAAGGCGCACTGAAAAATTGGTAAGTAAAAATTTGTAGGGAAAAAGGCGAACGGAAAAATGCGGAAGGATAAACTGGCAGAGAAAAAGGCGTTGGGGAAAATGCGTGGGGAAGAATAAAGGTGCATGGAAAAAATCGTAGGGAAAGAGAGAAAGGCGAAGGGGAAAATGCGCAGGGAAAAGGTTTAGGGAAAAATTCGTAGGCAAAAGGCGTAAGGAAAATGGAGAAGGAAAAAGGCGTAGGTATAAAGGTGCAGGGAAAAAGGCGCAGGGGAAAATCCGCAGTGTAAAATTTGCAGGGATAATGTCGTAAGGAATAATGCGTAGGGGAAAAGGCGGAAGGATAAAGGCGCATGGAAAATTAGTTGCGAAAAAGGTGCCGGGGAAAAGGCTTTCGGAAAAAGGGGTATCGAATTAGGAGGTCGAAAAAAGGCGTAGGGAGAAAGTCATAGGAAAAAAGGCGCAGAGAAAAAAGCGTAGGGAAAAATAAGATCGGAAAAAAAAGTAGGGAAAAATGCGTAAGGATGTGTAGGGGAAAAGGTGTATTGAAAGGGTGTAGGGATTGGATTGGATATGGTTTTGTGGCATTGAGTCCTCTTGTAACATATGCCAAACTCAAGATAAACAAATCAGAAATACAATGTTATAATAAAGTGGAATGTGTCAAGTCATAATGAATGAATACTATATAAAATTATATGTGATGGATAAAATCAATGTCATGTAAAAAGTTAAGAATATTTGGATAAGGATTCTCTCCAACCATATCTTCTAAACTCTAGGTGTATGAATTAAAATGTTAAAGTCGTTGATAATTAAAATGAGAACATTCTACTAAAATGTGTTTTACAGTTAGCGGGCAAATGCAGTAATTGCAAATAGGATGGTCTTCTCCGAGGAGGAGGTGTGTATGTGTTATCCAAGTATGTCCAATACGGAGACGTATTAGTATTACATCCTGTCTTCCTAAAGGTAGCGATTTCCATTGAATTATATTTGGTTTAATAGCATGGAGTTTGTTCACCGTTGTTCATTCCATTCGTTCTGCCATTTGTCTTCTAAAAATTTGTAGATGCAATGGGTGATGAGGGGTTCAAGTTATTCTAAAATAATATTCCAGGGACAACAACTTTCGTCAAAAAATTTATAGGGAAAAAGCGTATGGAAAAAGGAAGAAGGATTAAGGCGCAGCAAAAAAGGCGGTGGAAAAAAATCGTAGGAAAAAATGCGCAGGGAAAAAGGCGCCAGGAAAAGGCGTGGGAAAAAGTCGGAAGGAAAAAGGCGTAGGGGAAAAGGCGTAGGGAAAAGGAGTACGGAAAAAGGCGTACGGAAAAAGTGTTGGGAAAAATGCTGAAGGAAAAAGGCGTATGGAAAAATTCGTCGGGAGAAGTCGTAGAGAAAAAGATGTAAGTAAAACGACGTAGCGAGAAAGGCGAAAGGTAAAACGCGAAGGGGAAAAGGCGTAGGAAACAAGGCGTAGTAAAAAAGAAGTAAGTCAAAAGACGTAGAGAAAAAGGCAAAGGAAAAAACGCGAATGGGAAGAGGCGTAGGAAAAAACGCGAATGGGAAGAGGCGTAGGAAAAAAGGCGAAATGGAAAAGGCGTACGGAAAAATGCGTAGGAAAAAAGGCGTACGATAAAAGACGTACGTAAAAAAGTGTTGGGAAAAATGCGGAAGGATAAAGGCGCAAGGAAAAAATCACAGGGAAAAATGCGCTGGGAAAAAGACATGGAAAAAGGCGTAGGGAAGAAGACGCAGAGAAAAAGGGTTAAGGAAAAAGGCGTAGGGAAAAAGGCATACTGAGAAAGGCGTAGGGGAAATGTATTAAGGCAAATTGCGTAAAGAAAAAGGTGTAAGAAAGAAGGCGTTGGGAAAATTGCGTAGGGGAAAAGGCGTAAGGAAAAATGTGTAGGAAGAAAGGCGTAGCGAAAAAGGCGTTGGGTATAAGACGTCAGGAAAAATTCGAAGAGAAAAACGCACAGAGGAAAAGGCGTGAAGAAAAATGCGTACGGAAAAATGCGGAAGGATAAAGGCGAGAGAAAAAAGAGCAGTGAAAAAGGTGGAAGAATAAAGGCGCAAGGAAAAATCGTAGGGAAAATTGCAGGAAAAAAGATGTAGAAAAAAAGGGGTAAGAAAAAATGCGTAATGGAAAATACGCAGGGAAATAATCGTAGGAAAATAGCTTACTGAAAAATTTGTAGGGAAAAAGGCGTAGGGAAAAATGCGTTCCGAAAACGGCGGTCGGAAAAAGTCGTGGGGAGAAAGTCGTAGGGAAAAGGTTGTAGGGAAAAAGGCGGAATGATAAAGGCGCTGAGAAAAAAGCGTATGGAAAAATTAGTTGTGGAAAAGGCGTACGTAAAAATGCGGGAGGATAAAGGCGCAGGAAAAATTAGCAGATAAAAAGGCTCTGGGAAAAAGGCGTAGGGAAAAGATGTTCGGAAAAAGGGGTAGGGTGAAAGGCGTTCGGAAAAGGCGTAGTGTAAAAGGCGGACTATTGAAGGCGCAGGGAAAAAATCGTAGGGTAAGATACAGGGGAAAACGGGTAGGGAAAAAGGCGTAGAGAAAAATGCGTAGTGAAAAGGCGTAAGGAAAAATTCGTAGGGAAAAGGCGCATGGAAAAAGGCGGAAGGATAAAGGAGTATGGAAAAATGCGAATGGGAAAGGCGTACGGAAAAAATGCGTTGGGAAATGGTGTAGAGAAAAGTTCGTACTGAAAAGGCGTAGGGAAAAAGGCGAAGGGGAAAAGGCGATGGGATAAAGATGTAAGTAAAAAGGCGCAGGGAAAAAGGCGTAAGGAAAAAGGCGCAGAGAAAAGGCGAATGGGAAAAGACGTAGGGGAAAATGCATAGTGAAAAAGGCGGAGGGAAAAATAGGAGGGAAAAAGGCGTAGGAAAAATACGTAAGGAGGTGTAGGGAAAAGCTGTAAGGATTGGATTAGATATGGTTTTGTGGCATTGAGTCCTCTTGGGACATATTATGCCAAACTCAAGATAAAAAAAACATGTGATGAATGAATACTATATAAAATTATATGTGATGGATAAAATCAATGTCATGTAAAAAATTAAAAATATTTTGATAAGGATTCTTTCCAACCATGTCTTTTAAAGTCTAGGTATATGAATTAAAATGTAGGAAACAAGGCGTAGTAAAAAAGAAGTAAGTAAAAAGAATTAGGGTAAAAGGCGTACGGAAAAAAGTGTACCTAAAAAAGTGTTGGGAAAAATGCGGAAGGATAAAGGCGCAAGGAAAAAATCGTACGGAAAAATGCGCAGGGAAAAAGGCGTGGAAATAGTCGTAAGGAAAAAGGCGTAGGGAAAAAGGTGTAGGGAAGAAGACGCAGAGAAAAAGGCGTAGCGAAAAAGGCGCAGGTAAAAGGCGTAGCGAAAAAGGCGTAGTGAGAAAGGCGTAGGGGAAATGCATAAGGGCAAATTGCGTAAAGAAATAGGTGTAGGAAAGAAGGCGTAGAGAAAAGAGCGTAGGGAAAAATGCGTGGAGAAAAAGGCGTTGGGAAAATAGCGTAGGGGAAAAGACGTAGGGTAAAATGATTAAGGAAAAAGGCGAAGGGAAAGAGGCGGAGGGGAAAAGGCGTAGGAAGATAGATGTAGCGAAAAAGGCGTTGGGAAAGAGACGTCAGGAAAAATTCGAAGAGAAAAATGCGCAAAAGAAAAAGCACAGAGGAAAAGTAGTAAAGAAAAATGCGTAGGGAAAAAGACGTACGGAAAAATGCGGAAGGATAAAGGCGAGAGAAAAAGGAGTAGGGAAAAAGGTTGAAGAATAAAGACGCAAAGAAAAATCGTATGGAAAAATGCAGGAAAAAAGATGTGGAAAAAAGGAGTAAGAAAAAAGTGTAAGGGAAAATGCGCAGGGAAAAAATCGTTGGAAAAAGGCGTACTGAAAAATTTGTAGGGAAAACTTCGTAGCGAAGAGGTGTAGAGAAATATTAGCAGATGAAAAGGAAAAATGCGTTCCGAAAAGGTGTAGGGGAAAAGGCGGAATGATAAAGGCGCAGGGAAAAAGGCGTAGGGAAAAATTAGTAGAGGAAAAGGCGTACGTAAGAATGCGGGAGGATAAAGGCACAGGAAAAACTAGCAGAGAAAAAGACTCAGGGGAAAAGGCGTACGGAAAAATAGGTTCAGAAAAAGGCGTAGGGTAAAAGGCGCAGGGAAAAATGCAGGGAAAAGGGGTAGGGAAAAAGGCGTAAAGAAAAATGCGTATTGAAAAGGCGTAGGAAAAAATTCGTAGTGAAAAGGCGCAAGGAAAAAGGCGGAAGGATAATGGCGCAGGGATAAATCGTAGTGAAGAAATCGTAGGGAAAAAGTGTAAGGGAAAAGGTGTAGGGAAAAATGCGTAGGAAAAAGGCGTTTTGAAAAATTTGTAGGGTAAAGACGTTGGGAAAAAGGCGAAGGGAAAAGGGCGTAGGTATAAAGTTGCACGGAAAATGCGCAGTGATACAGATAAAAAATCAGAAATACAATCTATATAAATAAGAATGGAGTGTTTGTTTGTACATTCAATATTTTCGACCCATTTCAAGTTTTCTATCCGTTTTGGACCCTTCTGATGCCGAATCCTCCTTTTTCTCGTTTGGTGTCTGTCTGTCTGTATGTTGTGCCCTATACACGTTCACGCGGTTTAAGATATTTTCATGGAAATTTGCATACAGTGAGTACTTATCTTCATTTAGAGACTGGAATTGGTTGCGAAAGTCTGTCTGTCCATCTTTCTGTTCTATGCTCGATTTTGTGTTTGTGTGTTTGTGTAGGCATCACATGAATTGTATTCCAGATATTTGATTGCAGTGTATTTAATTTTATACATTATTTATTAGTGTAGTGAATACACTATTAAACATTTCTTTATTGTTATATTTAGATGAGTTTCATGCTAAAACACCTGAGTAAGTATACTTAAATCAACCATAATTTGGTAGTTTTGGAAAAATTGGAATGTCTATTGAATATTACGATTACTTCGATTGCTTTACCAGTACTGCTGAAAAAGTAATTATTCTTCAAAAAATTATATTTTTTAATGGAATTTCAGCTTTGATACTTCATTTATTTCGAGTCTTATTTTTGTTCTTTGCGCAATGAAAACGATTTCGGAATATTTGAGACAGACGATATTTTTCAACGATACGAGAATGAATAAGATCGCGTGAGCAGTGATATGTCTGTTTCTTTCGCTCTGAATTAATTTCACATTTCTAAATTTTGTGCACTTTTAGTTATAAATCGCGGCAACTGTGCGAGATCAAGAGATAAAAATGAATCACAAATTAATATCTTTAGAACAATTTTTCTGACATCTTTTATTTTGTTCTATTTCATTGTTTTCTGTTTTAAATATTTATTATTTTAATAAATGTGTTTTCCTTCTCATCACACGCAACAGCACCACAAAGTATTAGACTTAAAAATGTTAGGTAAGTCAGTATAAATTTTCAGTAAATTTTAAGTGTAGTTATGCCATTATTGAAATAATAATGCCGTTATTTAAAGAATAATGCCGTTATTGAAAGAGTAAAAATGTTTAAAAATCCAAACTAGAACTTTTTTCAACATTAAAAAATTCGTTGTAATAATGACAGGAGAAGATTGCAAAATTTCACAATGTCGCATACCGGAGGCAAGAGTGCCACAAGTAAAATAATATTGTTTTGTTGACTATGAGTGCGAGAGCACTCGCCGTAAATCGTAATTTTAATTAATTGAGTTGCACATGAAAAGAACTTAAGAAAGGGAATTCCAAATCTTCCTATAAATCGTCTTTTATAGTAGTAACCTTAGTATCACCTTTCGTCTTTTTGTAGCTTTGTCATACAGCAATTGTGCGATGTATGTGAAATGTATTACATGAATGGATATGCATGTGTAGGATTTGTGTCCAAAGTAAGTTGTAGAAAATATAAAGATGGCGAAAGGTGTTAAAATAAATTTTTATTCTACAAAAAACGTAAGTCATTATATATTTTGATTAGGAACCAAATTTCTGATCATAAAAAGGACCATAAGGATTCAATTTAAAACTGTATGTGTGTTGGAGAAACGGGAATTTTTAACAAGACTTAGTTGATCTTGGAATAATATCACACTAAGTAATTTTGAAAAATTGAAATTTTATGTCTTATGAGAAAGAAAGTCAAGGTTGCTTACACTATTTATTGAAGCTGTTCTTACGCAACTTATATGCATGTGAATCGTTCGTTGAAAGTGTATTTCTTTTTGTAAAAGGGCTGTAAAATCAACCTTCTGTTTATTAAAAAATTGTTATCGATTGGGTTTGATTTGTCTACTCTGATGACATGTATTTCAAACAAAATCTCTGTTATTCCACATGTCACTGAATGGAATTTTCAATCTTTTCAAATATCTTCAATACCGTTTCTCTCTAAATCAGTTAAAGAAAATTGATCCCTGAAAATATACATTTTGAGAGAATGAATGGCCTTTGCCATCCATCTGGCGTGATGAATAGCACCAGGTACTCTGTAATGTCTTTTTGAGGATGACGCCCTAAATGAATTAAGCAAAGTTGGATGAATTCGTTATAATCATCCCTGGGCTGTCGGTTTTTTAATTGTTCAAAAAGAAAACTTGAAATTTGGTCAGGATTACTTATTTTATTTTTAATATTTTCAACTTTTGTACCTGTTTTGTATTTCTTCTTGTCTAGCTTAGACCACCCAGTCTGGAATTTTCGAAAAATATCTGGTTGAGGACCAGTAACTGTGGCTATTTTGCAATTAAAAACTGCTTTTAAAACAACTTCTAAAATATGGTGACGACATGCTAAATTCAGAAGGTTTTTCTCTAATAACTGCTCTAGAAAAACGCAGGTTCCCCTAAGGCGACCAGAATTTACTGCCGTGGTATCAAAACATATTGCTTGGATTTTCCCAACTGTCCCCCACAGCTCAACTGCTGATAATACAGATTTTTCCTAAATTATCCCCGTACTATTTTCAAGGATTGGAACACCTATCAACTGTTCTTCATAGCCACAAGTAATCAAAATCGCCATCCGTTCCACATTTTCTTTACTCAACAAATCTGGAAGCAATTTCCCATCCCAGTGCACAACAGCTCTCTCTAAATCGGAATTTCTAAATCTATTTTTGATGAGATCAGTTGTTTGTTGTCGGAATTGCTGTCTGCGGAATCGTATGACACTTCTACCTAGAATTAATGCCTGAAAATTGCTAAATAGCACTCACAAGTTGTATCTGAAGTGCTTTTACAGTTGTATCTCAATGTCAAAACTCTTCAAAAGCTACAATATCTAAGACATTACCACCTTAATTTGTAATTACCGCCTAATTTGTATATTTAAATAATAATAATGCAATGCTGTATAATTCAACAATATCGTTAACAAAATACATTGGAACACGATTTGTCGTCATTTTTACTCCTCTCTTCCTCTTCTGTACCCCTAACTCCTTCATTTTAAATTTGAATGTTGTTGAATTTACTTTTGAAAATACCTCTAACAAAAGCCGTTTTAATGCACTAAATGAAAAATACAAAAAGCAAAATCTGGAAAGCAGATGTAATTGAATATTGTAATGCTTTTAGGGCTTTGCAATGAAAATTCACTTTTGAGGATATCCACTACGACCGTACATGAAAAATGCTAAATACCATTCTATCAGTTTTAGCGAAAAAAGTAGATGAGTTCAAACTTCAAGTCAATAAAATATCCTATAAAATAAGACAAGAACCAGGTTTCTAGGACGAATAGTTTCGATTTTAAGGAGCAAAAACTACGATTTTTTGTTAAAATAGATGTTTTTCTTAACTTTAACCTCTATGAGGCACGGGTTAATATTATCAGAAAGAGCTGAAACTTTGCCAATCGCATTTTCTAGCCTATTGGTATTTTTTTTTGGGGGGGGGGCTGCCCCGGTATAAATTTTGAAATTGATTTTTGTGACCACCCTACTGTAGCATTCAATAATGATTAAATTTCATTAAATTCATTTAAAAATCTTCTAATTGAATTTTAAAATTCGCCGCGCCCCAAAACTTGCAAAAAATTCGGACTAAATGTGTGCCAAATCTCATTGCTGTAAGTGCCATAGAATTGTCAGGATTTTGGGGCCGCGAAGAAAACAGACAGACAAACACTTCCTTTTATAATACTATGTGGCTCCATCCCCTGCTCGCTTTCGCTCACCAACCCCCGCCTCCTGCCTGCAGTGGTTTCGCAGGGTACATGAGCGAGACCAGAAGTACAAGAGAGTTAGGCATAGCTCTTTTGTGGCGCATACACTCCAAAGTTTCAGGTCTCCAGGCCATAGACAAGCATTTGACATAGAGTATCTCACACACAATCTGGAGTACTCCGAGAACAACCCGTGGTTTGTCAACAATTGATCCGGGACCGTCGCCAATAGCCCGCTGTGTTGGTACATTGCGGCGTTAATAATTTACCATCTCTACTATTACAAAAGGAAGTATCTGTGTTCTGTACGCTGTGTCCTGACGAATCTATGGTACTTCCAATAACAAAATTTGGCACATAGGTAGTCCAAATTTTTTGCAATTTTTCTATCGCTCCCGAATTTTAAAATTTATCTAGAACATTTTAAAATGAATTTATTAGTTTTTTTTCCACCATTTTTTCTTCACTCCGAAATGTGACATCAAAGAGAAGAAACGAGACGATTTTGCGATTTTCGACCGCTGACGTCACAAGCGTTTTCATCCGAATTGCTTTCGGAACCATGCCAAGTTTTCTTATTCTAGCGTGTTTTGAAAGAATAATGCCGTTATTGAAAGAATAATAATGTTTAAAAATCCAAACTAGAACTTTTTCCAACATTAAAAAATTCGTTGTAATAATGACAGGAGAAGATTGCAAAATTTCACAATGTCGCATACCGGAGGCAAGAGTGCCACAAGTAAAAAAATATTGTTTTGTTGACTATGAGTGCGAGAGCACTCGCCGTAAATCGTAATTTTAATTAATTGAGTTGCACATGAAAAGAACTTAAGAAAGGGAATTCCAAATCTTCCTATAAATCGTCTTTTATAGTAGTAACCTTAGTATCACCTTTCGTCTTTTTGTAGCTTTGTCATACAGCAATTGTGCGATGTATGTGAAATGTATTACATGAATGGATATGCATGTGTAGGATTTGTGTCCAAAGTAAGTTGTAGAAAATATAAAGATGGCGAAAGGTGTTAAAATAAATTTTTATTCTACAAAAAACGTAAGTCATTATATATTTTGATTAGGAACCAAATTTCTGATCATAAAAAGGACCATAAGGATTCAATTTAAAACTGTATGTGTGTTGGAGAAACGGGAATTTTTAACAAGACTTAGTTGATCTTGGAATAATATCACACTAAGTAATTTTGAAAAATTGAAATTTTATGTCTTATGAGAAAGAAAGTCAAGGTTGCTTACACTATTTATTGAAGCTGTTCTTACGCAACTTATATGCATGTGAATCGTTCGTTGAAAGTGTATTTCTTTTTGTAAAAGGGCTGTAAAATCAACCTTCTGTTTATTAAAAAATTGTTATCGATTGGGTTTGATTTGTCTACTCTGATGACATGTATTTCAAACAAAATCTCTGTTATTCCACATGTCACTGAATGGAATTTTCAATCTTTTCAAATATCTTCAATACCGTTTCTCTCTAAATCAGTTAAAGAAAATTGATCCCTGAAAATATACATTTTGAGAGAATGAATGGCCTTTGCCATCCATCTGGCGTGATGAATAGCACCAGGTACTCTGTAATGTCTTTTTGAGGATGACGCCCTAAATGAATTAAGCAAAGTTGGATGAATTCGTTATAATCATCCCTGGGCTGTCGGTTTTTTAATTGTTCAAAAAGAAAACTTGAAATTTGGTCAGGATTACTTATTTTATTTTTAATATTTTCAACTTTTGTACCTGTTTTGTATTTCTTCTTGTCTAGCTTAGACCACCCAGTCTGGAATTTTCGAAAAATATCTGGTTGAGGACCAGTAACTGTGGCTATTTTGCAATTAAAAACTGCTTTTAAAACAACTTCTAAAATATGGTGACGACATGCTAAATTCAGAAGGTTTTTCTCTAATAACTGCTCTAGAAAAACGCAGGTTCCCCTAAGGCGACCAGAATTTACTGCCGTGGTATCAAAACATATTGCTTGGATTTTCCCAACTGTCCCCCACAGCTCAACTGCTGATAATACAGATTTTTCCTAAATTATCCCCGTACTATTTTCAAGGATTGGAACACCTATCAACTGTTCTTCATAGCCACAAGTAATCAAAATCGCCATCCGTTCCACATTTTCTTTACTCAACAAATCTGGAAGCAATTTCCCATCCCAGTGCACAACAGCTCTCTCTAAATCGGAATTTCTAAATCTATTTTTGATGAGATCAGTTGTTTGTTGTCGGAATTGCTGTCTGCGGAATCGTATGACACTTCTACCTAGAATTAATGCCTGAAAATTGCTAAATAGCACTCACAAGTTGTATCTGAAGTGCTTTTACAGTTGTATCTCAATGTCAAAACTCTTCAAAAGCTACAATATCTAAGACATTACCACCTTAATTTGTAATTACCGCCTAATTTGTATATTTAAATAATAATAATGCAATGCTGTATAATTCAACAATATCGTTAACAAAATACATTGGAACACTATTTGTTGTCATTTTTACTCCTCTCTTCCTCTTCTGTACCCTTAACTCCTTCATTTTAAATTTGAATGTTGTTGAATTTACTTTTGAAAATACCTCTAACAAAAGCCGTTTTAATGCACTAAATGAAAAATACAAAAAGCAAAATCTGGAAAGCAGATGTAATTGAATATTGTAATGCTTTTAGGGCTTTGCAATGAAAATTCACTTTTGAGGATATCCACTACGACCTTACATGAAAAATGCTAAATACCATTCTATCAGTTTTAGCGAAAAAAGTAGATGAGTTCAAACTTCAAGTCAATAAAATATCCTATAAAATAAGACAAGAACCAGGTTTCTAGGACGAATAGTTTCGATTTTAAGGAGCAAAAACTACGATTTTTTGTTAAAATAGATGTTTTTCTTAACTTAACCTCTACGAGGCACGGGTTAATATTATCAGAAAGAGCTGAAACTTTGCCAATCACATTTTCTAGCCTATTGGCACATTTTCTAGCCTATTGGTATTTTTTTTTTTGGGGGGGGGTGCCCCGGTATAAATTTTGAAATTGATTTTTTGTGACCACCCTACTGTAGCATTCAATAATGATTAAATTTCATTAAATTCATTTAAAAATCTTCTAATTGAATTTTAAAATTCGCCGCGCCCAAAAACTTGCAAAAAATTCGGACTAAATGTGTGCCAAATCTCATTGCTGTAAGTGCCATAGAATCGTCAGGATTTTGGGGCCGCGAAGAAAACAGACAGACAAACACTTCCTTTTATAATACTATGTGGCTCCATCCCCTGCTCGCTTGCGCTCACCAACCCCCGCCTCCTGCCTGCAGTGGTTTCGCAGGGTACATGAGCGAGACCAGAAGTACAAGAGGGTTAGGCATAGCTCTTTTGTGGCGCATACACTCCAAAGTTTCAGGTCTCCAGGCCATAGACAAGCATTTGACATAGAGTATCTCACACACAATCTGGAGTACTCCGAGAACAACCCGTGGTTTGTCAACAATTGATCCGGGACCGTCGCCAATAGCCCGCTGTGTTGGTACATTGCGGCGTTAATAATTTACCATCTCTACTATTACAAAAGGAAGTATCTGTGTTCTGTACGCTGTGTCCTGACGAATCTATGGTACTTCCAATAACAAAATTTGGCACACAGGTAGTCCAAATTTTTTGCAATTTTTCTATCGCTCCCGAATTTTAAAATTTATCTAGAACATTTTAAAATGAATTTAGTAGTTTTTTTTTTCACCATTTTTTCTTCACTCCGAAATGTGACATCAAAAAGAAGAAACGAGACGATTTTGCGATTTTCGACCGCTGACGTCACAAGCGTTTTCATCCGAATTGCTTTCGGAACCATGCCAAGTTTTCTTATTCTAGCGTGTTTTGATTTACGTTGTTGTTCACAGCCACCTCGAGGCCAACTATAAGCCCGTGGAGTTCGTTTGCAGAGGAAACCAAATGGGAATAGGTAGCAATCACCGGGGGTTAGCGAGCAGTGGTCACACCTGACCCCTCAAAGAGAACTGTCACGGGCAACGCCGTGCTGGCCACGCTGTTTCTAGTTTACCAGTAAATTTGAGATGATGACAAGTAGTTATAAGGTAAAAATATATACATAGCGGTTTCGTTACAAAAGTGCCTATGCGAAAAATTGGAAAATCACTAATGTGATTGTGATCCTTTTATCGCAACTGTTTTTTCCCCGAAACCACTGTACTTCTTTTCACTCGTTCTTATCCGAGTGCGAACTCTTTATTATCGCGTCATCTACAGAAATGTCCTATTAGTGTCATGATAAAGAAAGAAAAGTCACAATGATTTTCAATAAAACGAATAACAACTCCCCATGACTTGATAATAACTTCCAAATCATTCTCTCGGTCTGTGCTGATTGTAGCTGACATCGTCTTTTCGCATAACGTTCCCGGAGTCAAACTTCAGAGTGAAGCTAAGAAAAAACTTCTGCTTCAGGTATTTATTTCTCTCGAAAATTCTTAGTTAGGCTTGGCTTCCATTTTCGATTTCTAGTCGCCATAAAATCACTGTCGCAGAAAATCTACACACACTGCGATAGATAAATTGATGAATTAGAACAGTTTACCAATGGATGTCACTGAAACTACTTGTGTGATCGCTTTTTTCTTCGAGGCGAGCTTTTTTTATACGTTAAATTGTGTTTTTTATTTCCATAATTCAAGTTTGTATCTTTGCGATCGTTGAAGATAGAGCGAAAATTTCAATGGATATAAAATCAGCGTAAAATTTTACTCCAGATCGATACCAAAAACATATTTATTATTTACCAGTTGATTATTTAACTATATTCATTAAATAACTAATTATTTATTTAAAGAAAATAACATTTAAGGTATCAATCTGGTGTAAAAATTTCCACAGATGTTAAATCCGTTGTAATTTTCATTCTATCTACAAAATATATCATGTATTGAATATAGAAAAACTTAGATGAGATAAAAACCAACTGAACATACAAACGCGAAAAGGTTTGAATGGGGATTTTTCCCAATGAAATTTCGTAGATTAAGGCCCTGTTCGCATGAGGCGTTTTCTAACCCACGTTTACGAGGTCAGCTTTCTGTAAACATAACATTAAATTATGTTTTTTTTTATTCCTCCAATTCAAGTTTCTATCTTTGCGATCGTTGATGATAGAGTGAAAATTTCAATGGATTTCAAATCAGCGTACATTTCTACGCCACATCGAAACCAAACACAGACTTATAATTTAATTATTTACCATTTGATTATTTAATTATTAAATAATTAATTATTTATGTAACGATAATCACATTTAAGGAATTGATCTGGTGTAAATTTTTCCTCAGATTTCCAATCCCTTGAAATTTAACTCTATTTTCAACGATCGCAAAGATAGTAAACTTCAATTTGGGGAATAAAAAGATAATTTAATTTACATAAAGCTGACCTTGGAAAACGCGCGACTAAATCTATCGCAAGTGGGTGCACGTCCATGCCTGTCTGTGTGATTCATTGAGTAGAGCGACAGTCGCGTAGCAACGGAAATAGGACCGGTTGCAATTTTTTAGTCGCAAGTTTGTGCTCTTATATTTGAAACAATTAGTTTTATTATTGCGATTGAAAAATCGAGCGACTAAAAATCGCAAGTGGAGGCCTAGCCTTAATGTTGTTGGACCGCGGTAGCCAGGTTGGAAGAGTACCAGATTCACGGGTTACTAACCGGAGGGTTGCGAGTTTCGAAAAAAAGTAAATAATTCAATCTTTTAAATTTCATGCATAGCAAATCAAATTCTTGTTTCATTAATTACGCTTCAGTCGATGGTGGTCTTGTTTTATCACCTGATTACAGTTCCAACTTTTAATCATCATCGTCATAAAAATTTTAATAGAAATATTTAAACATTGAAATATTTGATTGAGGAAAATCCCATTGAAATCTGTGGTACAAAATTACGTGGTGAATGTACTCGGATCTTTCCCTTAGGGCAGGGTTTCCCAACCTTTTAATAACTGCGTACCACTTGAAATTTTTCAAAATATTTGCGTACCACCAGTCCTATATTTTTTTAGAAACATATCTACTGTCAGAAAAGTGACCAATGGCTTGTTTTATTTTAATTAAAATACTGAGAAAGCTTCATATTTTATGATTAATACACTTGTATTTCGTATTAATGATGTTTTAATACAGGGGGAAAAAAACGATTATTGAAAATTACAGTTTTATTTTTTACTTACAGGTCAAAAACAAATAATTTTAAATAATTAGTACAAACTAAGCAAACAAAGATTAATATAATCAAAAATCTATTTTTAGTGCGAAACTTATTTGTCTTTTATTAAAATATCAATATTAGTAAAATAATATAATCTATTATGACGTTAATAAAATTACTTACCTTACCTTACCCAAAGTTAGTCCTTTATTCCAACCGGGCCCTTTTCAGTAATGGTAATTTTAGTTAACGTCGTACTAGAGCAACACAACGGGCTATTACGACGGTCCGGGATCAGTCCCTTAAGGGAAAGATCCGAGGACAACACCTCGTAATTTTGAACCACGGTCAGATGACGAAGCAACACCTGAGCTGGCACCCCACTCTCCAAACTTCCACACCAACCCAACGTGAGGACTTTCGGTCAAGACAGATTTAAGGTGCACAAGCCGCCTCTACACCATAAGCTTACAAACATCCATGCCCGGACCCGGATTCGAACCAGGAACCTTCCGACCTAGAGGCCAACACCTTAACCACTACATTTACAGTGAATATTGGTTATCTTAGTTTGAGTGGATTAATTTTGTAATTAAATTTGGATTCTTACAGGAACTTAAGGATGAAGTATATCGCCTCGTTTCTTCTCTTTGCTGTAGCAACGGCCCAGCACCGAGCTTTCTATCATAACCTCGATGGTGAATGGGAAAACTTCAAGGTATGCGATATGATTTATTTACTTTCATTTTTTTATAACGGTTCCTTTTAAAAGATGAGGTCGCGGTAAACCGTTTGGAACGCTGGCAGTGAGCAAGCGGAGAACGAGTTTCAAACTCGATCCAACCAATGACCGTCGGGCTGGTGCGTACCTAAGGTATGTATTATAATTAACGTCGCACTGGAGCAAAACAATGGGCTATTGGTGACGGTCTGGTGTACCTTAAATCTCTGTGTGTCTGACTCATATATATATTTGCTTTTTGAAAAAATTTGTAACTCTGATTCAAACTTTTTATTACAATGTAAATGTCTACACTTCTCAATGACAAATACTCTTTTTCATTCTTTAATAATATTTTTGAAAGATTTATTAATATCAACAGCTACACAACCCATGAATAATCCTTTTTCGTAATTTCCTCAGAGCCATGCGAGTTGCTTTTCAATTTTATTTTACTGTTTATGAATATATTTTTGAATAGGGGATGGGGATTTTATTATTATTTTCATTTTTATTTTTCTGCTTTTTATTTTTGTTTTTATGGACTTGTTGCAACGGAAGTTTGGTGTTAGCATTTAGTTGGATTGTGTAATCGGTGGCAATTTTTAGCCTTGTTGTTGTTGATCTCCCGGCTGCTACTGCGGGTTTGATTTCGTTTTGTTCCTGCTCTGTTTTGGTGTTTTGTTTTTGATTTCTTGCTTTCTGGTGGTGTGTATGAGCAATTTTTTCAGCCTAATGCTGCTCATATGTAGAAAACACCATTTTATGTTGTTTGGGTCAGGCTCCTCCCTGATGACGTCCTGATCCACCAACATTTCTTCATTTTCTATCATTTTTTAAGACTTTTGTTGTACTTTTTTTTGGAAATTCCTGTGTTCTTGAAATTATATACATATATATATGCAAATTTTTTAAAAGTTAATCCCTTAAATTTCACTTTCAGAATTCTATGCATACGTAAATTGAATTCACTAGTTATGCTGCAGACGACAGTAGTCTTGTTTTATTATCTGACTATTATTACCATCTATACATTATTTCACATTTTAAATTTACTTTTTATATTTGTCTTGGACTATTAATTTTTAAATATTTTATATTTTAATTGGGTTAAATTTTTTTAATTAACGTCGTACAACAACGCAACTTAACGGGCTATTGACGACAGTCCGGGATCAAGTCCCTTAAGGGAAAGATCCCAGGACAACACCTCGTAATTTTGAACCACGGTCAGATGACGAGGCAACACTTGAGCTGGCACCCCACTCTCCAAACTTCCACTCCAATCCAACGTGAGGACTTTCGGCCACGACAGACTTAAGGTGCGCCAGCCGCCTCTATACCATACGTTTACAAACATACATGCCCGGACCTGGATCCGAACCAGGAACCTTCCGATGTAGAGGCTAACACCTTAACCACTATACCGGTTGGACGGCTCATTTTAATTGGGTAATTGGTAATTTTTTTAATTAACGTCGTACTAGAGCACCACAACTGGCTATTGACGACGGTCCAGGATCAATCCCCAAAGTGCCCACGGCTTCTGATCGTGGATTAAAATTATGTGGTGTCTTCGAGTCTTTGGATTGATCCTGGATTCTCGCCAATACACCGTTGTGTTACTCCAGTGGGACGATAGTTAAAATAACTGTATATATACCTTTTCCTGTAAACGTGAATTGAAGCGTAACTTTCAGTTTGTATTTAATTCAAGTTATTTTATTTCAATCAATTTTATCTAAAATCAAGAAATTTTAATCTAATTTTTATTAATTAAATTGAATAAACAACCTTTTGGTTTTCTTAATCTATCTTTTTTTTTATATTTAACTATGCTTTATTGTTTTTGTGTTGTAGAACATTTTAAAGGTTTTTCTTTCGCTCAATTTCGGTTAGGTAAGATAATTTTAATTAACGTCGTACTAGAGCAACACAACTTCTCAAATTAGGAAATGAGGGAATTACTAATCCTCTTTGTATTCGTTTATGCCAGGAAAAACAGCTTTTAAAGGAGACCCAAACACCAAATTTCGAAAAAACATTTTCAAATTTTTTTTTTGGTTTATTCGATAAAACGATGCATCAGATAGATATCCAAGAACAAATGGACAAAATTTCAGAGTCTAAATTGCTGATAGCTGCTTTTTAACTTTTATTTGACCTTCCAACTACATAATCGACTGCCAACCATTGGCTTCGGTTTCCATGAAAACCTCCATTTATGTAACATTATATCATTGTGTATCTACCAACGACTACCCCAAACATTTTAAATACCCTTAAGGTGTGGCTCCTGGTTTTTCTATTAATTGGCGAAAGCTAAAGGACGAAATCCAGGTCCTCATGTAAAACATGTGGCGACGCCATTGAAGGAAACACATTGAAAAAATAGCGCCAAATTTCGTTGCAATTGTATCACTACAAAAAAGACTCGTTTACAGAAAAAATAGCTGTAGAAAAAAAAGGTGTGGTTTTCCAGTGGTGGTTTATTTTAAAATAGTACTGATCCAATAAAATATTTCTTTTTTCAGTTCATTAAACAAGAGATGTATAATTTTTCAGTGAATTATCACAAATCACACACTTGTCATCAGAGATAAAACTGGCTTTTAAAAAATATATACGAGTTTTCTGTAAAAACTCTTGTTTTGATAAGAGTCTTAATGTAATAGAAATTACTAAAAAAATAGTACTTGATAAAATTAAGTTGTTTTCGTTAACTTCTGCTGTATTTCGTACTGAAAATGCGATTATCTCAAAATCAGTTTTTTGCAATTTTGCCAAAGTTCAAAGTACTAAGGCTTTTTGATAAATGCACTTAGAGTTAAACTGTTTACATTTTTAGGTCTTGAATAACTGTTTAACAGAAACAGGGAGAGCTTTTTTGTATGAATAGTTCAGAAAAATTTATAAAAATTAATAAACATACAATATTGGATATATTATTAAAATTTAACACATACAAGTAAAAGTTTTTTTTTATGAAAACTCGTAAATAAATTATTAAAAATCTTTCTCTAGGTCTTTTTCGTATCTATAACAATATTGTAAAAATTTATTTAATACAAAAATATTGAAAATTGACAGAGGAGTAGGGTTTATAAAGAGTGTGGATATTGGCTGAAAAAACATTAAAATCGTAATATAAAATATAATTGCAAATAAAAACTATTTTTTTATTGATTATTGCTTTAAAGTATGAGCTTAATTATCACTAAAAAATAGGTTACGTAAAATGAATAATAAGAATTTTGGGTTTTTCCTTACGGGTCTCCCTTAAAGAATCGGAGTTGATAAAATCGAATTTTAATCAGTTTTGTTTCTCCCAGTTTAAAAGCAGTATTTTCAGGTGGTTTTTTTTTTAAATATTTTTTGAAAAAACTAGATAGATATTTTTATTAGTCTCTGATTCCATTAGACTTAAAACTGATAAACAATTTAACTTGGACAAAATTCTATAACAATATTTCAGAAAAATTAAAGTTTTTTTTTTATAAAAGAAGCCATGTAGAAGAAATCAGTTGTATGAATACTTTACTATTTTTAAGAAGTCTTTTAGATAATTTTTTTCTCTTTACGTGAAAGGGTATTTTGACGTAGAATGAGTCTTACCTTTCGATATCGGGGTACCACGCTTATTTTTGAGTGTCACAAAAAAAGCGTAGGTGCGAACAATTTAGTAACTTGAAAAATAAAAATGTTACATAAATGAACTATATAGCGTTCAAAAGAACATTAAACAAAGAATGTTATAAAAGCTCATTGATCTTGCGCGGACGTCACAAAGTTAAGTCACCAAAATGCTCACTGCCGCTCACATTAATTTAGTCTAGCTCCGACCTCCTTTGTGCGAGCACGATGTTTGAGGTGTCATTTGTTTCGTCTAATAATTTTTCATTTGTCTCGTCATAAATAATATTAGAAAAATAAAAGCAAAATATTTAATACTTATTTAGGTTTTTTAAACTTCAAAAGTGTGGAAATTTCGCAAAATTTTCAAAATGTCCAAATATATGAATAATAAACTCAAGAAAAATTATAGAATAACAGGAAGAAATATCGAGGGATGGGAACTTTTCCGATCAGGATTGATCCTACAATCTCGTCAACAGCCCATTGTGTTGCTCTAATAGGATGTAAATTAAACTACCCTATCTTATCTATTTAAATGTTTTTAACAATCACCTACCATTCTTTGTGTTGAAAACTTTTCTGTATTTTATTTTCTGTTTTCGTTCTTTTTTTTAAGGTTGATCTTCTTTTCATTCAATTTGTAAACATGGTTTGTAACAGATCAAATTTTTATCTTCAATGTTTTATTCCTTTCAATCATGCAGCAGACATATATTTTACTAGGAGTACAATCGCATCCCCCTCTTGTTGAAAAGTATAGTTCGCGAAGCGAAGTAAATATGATTGCGTAGCAATATCGGGGGTTGGCGAGCGATAGCAAACAAAGGGCGGAACCCCCAAGTGAATGAAAAAAAAAAACTTATTAATTATTTTATTTAGTACTGTTATCGTGTTGCCAGTCATAATTGTAGGCTGCTACACACTAGGCCAGTAATTTAGTCGAGTAGCGTGTGATTTAGTAACTAAACGAGTTAGGACAAAACTATTTAGTCGATTAGTTTAGTAAAACGATTTAGTGGACTCGATCCAGTCAAATGGATAGTAGGTGGTCGAGTAGTGAACCCCACCACACTCCACTCACCACTATCGTGCTACTAGACAGGTGTGAACACAGCTATTTAGTAGAGTTCATTAGTTATTCGTTTTCATTGAGCGAGAGGGAGTTTTTTGTTAAAGTATGCATAGTATACATGAGTTTTAAATTTTGGTAACAGTTGATCGTCTGTCTCTCAAATCGTTTTCATCGCTGTAATTTAAATGAATTATTTTTCTTTAGTCAATAAATCTGTTGTGTTTAAATGTTTAACGTTTTTTATTCTCTTAAAATAACATTTTTATCGGCCACATGATTCGTTGGTGTGATGATACTACTATGAAATTTGTTTCTGCTTATGTAGAACAGAAGTGCTTGTGGAAAGTTAAATCTCCCCTGTATAAGAATAAAGCAGCCAAAGCAGTTGCAATCGATTCGAAAGAAAAAGCAACGGGAATGCAACGTGTAGGAAATCGAACAAAAAATTAAGGGGACCGGGAAAGCCCTATCTCCTCCATGTTAAATTCACCAAATTCAAGGACCTTTTTCTCAATAACTATAATAGTAATCAACTCAAAATTTTTATAGTGGTTAGATTGATATGTTATACAAACTTAAAAGCTCATTTTTTTATTATTTAAAACTCTTAATTTTATAGAAATTTTTAACTGAATATCACTTTTAAGATAGCATTTTTTAGCACATTTAAATTTCTAAAAAATCTAATTTTCAAAAAATCAAATAATGCCCGAGTTAAAATCTTTAGAGATATAACACAAATATGTCACAAAAATATTAAGTCATTATGTATAGTACATTCTGAGAAACTGGGGCATAAACCTTAAAAATCTATGTTTTGAGAAAAATGGATTTAAACATTTCAAATGAATTTTTCTAAATAATTATACGTCTAACCTTAATGAAATCCTGATTTATATAAAGAGTGATCTCTTTCATTTTTAATACATGTATCTTCGATTTTTTGTATAATGTTTTTCTTAATCTGTAGGGCCTTTTCACTGTATTCGGAGAGTTTTCGTTCTCCATCGATAACACGGTCTTGGTCCAGTTTCCCCAAAATTTGTATACAATGGTAGCCTGGATTGATTCCAACTCTAGATAATTTATAATATTTCCACTCTTGCAGCAGGAAACAACATAAAACACTTTCAGTTTTAAAGTTTGGATGGTTACAAACACATTTTTTGGAACACGAGTCCAAATCACATTGTTCGCCGATTCATTTGGGTTTTGAGTCGTTCCGTGAACATATATTTTCAACAATTCTGGATTCGCCGTCTTTGAAATTTGATTTAATTTTTTCCATAATAGTCAAGGCAATATGTCAGTGTTTATCGTGGTAATACACTTCACTTTTAGCTACAGCACGTTAAAATTTCCACCAGCCTTCATTTCCAACTGGACAAAGACCGTGATTTGGATTTAAGTTATTTGACAGAATTTAAAAATATTCTTTCCAGACAGATTGTTGCATATTGTGCAGAGAACCAACATTTATCCTTATTTCTAGTCCATAATACTAGATCAAATGTTATGTCTCAGAATGTGCTAACAACTTATATCGCACATGTGAAAATTAATCAAAATAATTAGAAACAAACTAAATGGTTACAGTTAACTCTACTGTTACCAGATTACCGAAAATAATTTGAGTAAAGCAAAGTAAAAAACATAATATACATTGTTGAGCAACAAAGAGTAGAAATGTCCACAAATGGTTTGTTTACATTTGAAAGGCCGTGTCAGCTGTGAAGTGCTTATTGGAAACGTGCATAATTTTCAAACTTCCTCTTATTCTATTACCTAGTGTGATATATCATTGGAAAGAGGAGATTTTGAACTATATAAATGAGCAATAAAATCGAAATTGACTTTTTAGTCGAATTTTGCTTTCTCGGTACCCCTTTAAAACAAAAAGTATTATATTTTGATTAATTTTTAAACTAGCAGAATTAATAACCCGTCGTTGCTTGGGTCGAATTAACTAAATGTTGATTGAAAAGTGATGTGACTAATCACTTCTCTTTCGTAAAAAAAATGCTAGCTTCATTTAAGTGCACGGAAAATAATTTTTAATATCGTTTTAACTTTTCTATCCCTTTCTATTTACTTCGAACGCAAATATGTATACATGATGCATCAATCTATGTACTCTTATTTTATATCATCTTTTTCTTCGCGATTCAGCTTCGCTCTCCGCATCATCTTTAGCAGCCGACACTCGAACACCAACTAAACTTAGAGTGCCTATATAATAAGAGTGGCGACATACGGGAAACATTTTCTGATTGGCTTAGAGACCTTTTCTACCGCCCGAGGCAGTCTTTTCTTAGCTCCCGTAGACTTAACATGGGAACTTTTTGTGTGCTCGTGAAAAACGTGTGTACATTAAATTTAAAAGAAAATATAGCTTATTCATGTTCCATTTCGTGTTCTAGAATGTTTATTTATTATTATTTTAGTGTTTTGTCAGTATAAATGTGAAGACTTTTTAAGTAAATAGCCTTTTTTGAACAACGTGGTGTTTCTCGCAATCTAAATTAGAACGTTGTGCAATCCATCTCATTAATTACGCATGTAATTGAGCGTTTATATGATTCATATATTCCGAATGTATCCATATTATAAGAATCATATGCTTTTTGTTCTCCTTGAAATGATATATTAATTCGCCCAGCAACCTGCTTTGAGACGATTCTGGTAGAAAAATGGCTGCCGCGCATGCGCATTAGGCCAAATTTGGTCCCTTGTCGCCACTCTTATTATATAGGCACTAAATTGTGTGTGAACAACCACTCCCCCACCTGCCGTTTTCTCGTTTAGTAGAGCTACTAAATCACTCGTTACTCGACTAAATTACTGGTCTAGTGTGTAGCAGCCCTGTGCGCCAAATGTTGGCTCGAAATATAAGTAGAAATAGAAATGGGAGCCCTAACGGTACATACAGCTTCATGAAAGGAGGCGAACGACTATTTTATTAAAGTCGAAATACGAATATATATTCTATACAAATCTACAACGTTTGACCCATCCCCACAGAACACTGCGGAAAACAGAGGCTATTTCTTTCCTGTCTTCAGACCAATCTGGAACACTTACAACCATGAAAATTGACACACAGGTAGTCCTAAAAGTGCCGCTCGAATCCGCAATTTTAAAATGTAAAGTTTGTTTTCTTGCAATAAATGAATATTGACAAGGAAACACGTTTTACAGGGTTAGTGTGAGTTAATACAGGGAAATGTCGCGGTCATATTTGAGCATAACTAAATTTCATATAAATCATCGTCGTCTTTATCAACATTTTTCTGTCTTTTTTCGAATTGCTCAATTTTAGCTCAGAAAGTCGAAATTCGACACTTTGCACATCTTTCGTTTTTCAGAAATCTGCATTTTTTCAGCGGAATTTTGTTTTTGTTTGTATAGGGGTCTTAATCTTTTGCATATTGCAATGTATTATTCAGAAATTGAATGTATATATTTGCATCCGAAATAAATTGTAAAGCTATAAAAAAGCTTAAAAGTATTTTCCGCTCATAAATTATTGAAGTTAAAAAATATTTTCTGTACAGCTTAAATGATTGCATTTTTCTATGTAAGAAAAGTGATTATTCGAATTCATTTTTCAAATCAACATTGAACCATTTCAACCCTAGTAACGCCAGGTTATTCAGCTAGTAATTTAATAAAAAAGAGTAATTTTTCATGAGGCTATAAAAAACGTTAAACCTATCTTTATTTTAGTTAAGTTACGCTCCAACATTTGGCGGTCATAATTATCTCTCGTTTAATTTTCCGCCAATATTATTTTGTATCTAATTTAATCTGATAAATTAGATTTAATCTAATTTATCTGATTAAATATCTAATATAATTTAATTTTGAGCTAAAATTTGGTGCACATTCTTTTTCTCTAATTAAATTTCGTGCCAAAAGTTAGCACACAACTACAACTGGCGTCCCGATAACCGAAAAGTACCAAATTGGAATAATTCAGTTTTATTTGAAATCGAATGTCGCGAACTCTTAAAACGGACTCTGAGTTCCTTACGTAATTGATGTTTCCTTTAATTCATGGCCAGAGGACGTTTGGAAAAACATATCACAGCAACGAGGATGCATCTCGGCGACACATCTGGGAAAAGAATGTGGTTCAGATTGCCCTGCACAACCTCAGAGCAGACCTTGGTCAAGAGTCGTACAAAGCTGGACTGAATGAGTACTCAGACATGGTAAGAACTTTCTTGCTTCTTAACCCTCCTAGCGGTTACGATGAGATATCTCCTTCATCCAGACCTGACCGATTTGGCTAATGACTAGGGCAACTTTTTGCAACAAATGTAACTTTTTTTTCACACGTTCTACGCTGCATGTAAAGTACTAAAACCAAAATTCATCCTTCATAGGGTGTATTGTAAACAAATTATAACCGCAATATAAATGCAACTTTCTGCATAAATACAACTTTTTGCATAAATGCAATCCACCTGCAACTTTTTAAAATTTAACTTAAAATAAATTAATATGAAATTATTATTTCCTTTTTTGCCCTCTGAACCAACCCTTCGATCACATGTGTCTAATCTTGAAAGCGCAGAAGTATTGACGATCAAACAAGAAGTTCATAGAAAGAAGGTGTTCGTCCTAACAGACGACAGTGTAATAAATGTCAAGAAGTACTTTTAACACATTGGTTGGCACTCGTGATAATCCAGAGGAAACTTGCGTAATCGACTGCAGAGTTTGCAAGGTGAGTGTCGATCATCAATATGTTGTTTGCCTGGTAGATGACGTTTCAAAATCTCTGAATGTTGAGCGAAAGGATTTTGCGCTTCTGCTATCCAATACAGCACATTATATGACTGCGGCTGGCGCAATTTTTCAATGTTATAAAAATTACTGACCAAGGATCAGCCATTCAACGTTCTTCTGTATTGCAGTATGTATTATAACACTGTTGCACACAACTAAAATTGCCAATATAATTTAATTTTTTTCATTTTTTTACAAATAATTTATTTTAGAATTTAGTGTATCAAAAATAAATGCAACTTTATTTCCATAAATGTAACTTTAGGGAATAATAAATGCAACTTTTCCCATTTTTACTGCAACAAAAAAGTTGCCCTACTAATGACGAAATACCTCGTCTATCAAAATCTGACCAATTTTGCAATGAGGCATTTAGTAATCACAAAATTACCAGATCTTGATAGACAAGATATAGAAGGAAACAGGGCAGATCTTGATCTCGTCATCAGATATCTCGTTGAGACCACTTGGATAACCGAATTCCATCATTTGTTATCTTCATTCATGGATGGATTGGATATGATTTTGTGGCATTGGGTCCTCTTGGGACATATTATGCCAAACTCAAGATAAAAAATCAAATATATAATATAATAAAAAAGTGAAATGAGTCAAAACATAATGTATGAATACTATATAAAATATCTTCATTCATGACCATCATTTGTTTTTATCAAAGGTTTGTCCATCTTGAAATTTAATAGAAATTCAAACATACCAACACGGTTTTCTTTTCATGTCTCCAATATTACTATTATAAATATGCATTTTAAATCAAGTTCTTAAAATCGAATTTCGAACATGTCAAACTAGAGTTTATGATCAATTTTATTTTTCATTCATTTATATTTTTGTACTTTTATTGTTTTGCGATGTGCTAAGTCTGGTTTTGGATCGTGCACCCTAAACCCAAACATTCATCCTGCACTCACATGGTGACACACTTGGAATACTGATTGCGCTAGCAACCTTCGAGTTGTTCGCGGATCAAGTTTGATTCCTCTCAGGTGCATTCTTCTCTCTGGGTGTATTTCTCTTTTCTGTATCAGTAAAACTTTCATTGTGTGTCGATTGCTTATCATTCTATGTCTTGTGTCTGGCGCAGCATTGTGTTGCGCCATAAATCCCTATAAGTAACCAACCATGTGTCACATGGGGTTGACAGATGTACTTGTCCAATATTTTAACATGAACCAGTATAAAGTTACCATTAAATAAAAATTTTTAATGTATATATTCAGGATCACAGTGAATTCGTGAGAAGATTGAATGGCCTTCGACGAGAGAAGTCTGCTTCAAGCAATGGCAGCGCATGGCTTGTGCCCAGCAATGTCAAGATACCTGCCGGCATAGACTGGAGAGACCAGGGTCTAGTGACGCCCGTCAAAAACCAGGTGAGTACCACACATTAGTGATTCGTTCAATTGAATCTTTGAACTGAACGAATCGGTCAACCGACTCCCTTCAAAATATTTCGATTCATCGACTCCAATACTTTCTTGTAGCCTGTTGGAAGATTAACGGATTAGCGATAGGAAGGTTGCAAGTTCTTAACTCGATTCAGTCGAAGACCATCTGTCGTGTCCTCACGGTGGTGAAGTGTGGAGAGTGGGGTAGCAAATCAGATGCTGATCAGAATCATCTGGCCGTGATTAAAAATCACATGGTGTTGTCCTTGGATTTTTCTCAACGGGATGATTGGGGAAAATCCTCATTCAAACTTTTAAATTTCATGCTCAAAATTTTATACATACGTAAATTAAATTCTTCAATTTATTAGTTCTGCTGTTAACGATGATATAGTTTATGATCAGACTATTTTTTTGAATATTTTCGTTCTCATCTATTCCTTTTACATGTATTAAATACACTCTTTATTTTAATATTTGGTACAGATGCAGTTTACGTTTATAGCGGTGGCAACGGCCTTGGCATTTTTTGGCGCACTTCTAGTTGCGAGTTATGGTATGTTAAGGCAACACATTTGTGATTACGGTCATTGCTGTTTTCATGGCAACCTCGGCAAATGGAATTTTCTAGTTTCGTTAAGCAAAGTTAAAATTTTTATTTTGATTATTCCAGAAAGTTCTTTCAAAATCCGTTAAATTCGTTTGATTTGATTGGTTCGTTTGAAATTTTTTCTTCGATTCCATTGGTTATTTTAATTTTAAAATATCCTTTGATTGCATTTGTCCTTTTAAATCTTTTTACTTTGATTTCATTGGTTCATTTAAAGGTTTTTCGCCAGTTGTGGAATTTTCTTTTATTATAATATTATTTTACGGTACAGTTCTGACGTATCAAGTTGTATTATTTCTTGCATTAAGTTAAAAGTAATTACTTTTTCTTAAATTCAGTTTAAATTTTTTCTTTTTGTGAAAGTTTTAAAAAATATATTTTTCAAAACGTTCTCAAATGTATCTTGAAACTTTCATTTTCCGTTGTAAAAAAGAAAAAAAATATTTGTGAAAGAAAAAGATTTTTGAAATAATTATTTCCTTGGCGACTTTAGAAGTGCGCCAAAAGATATCGCCTAGGACGTTGCCACCGCTATAAACGTAGACTGCAGTTGTACCAAATATTTTATGCTTTCACTGGTCATAATTTTGTCTTTAGATTAACGCAGCTGGTCCGTTTTCGGACCTTGTGTTGTGAATCGCGAACATCCATCCATTATCCGGAACGTCGCCAAAACCCCGTGTGTTGTAACCCCGTTTCCAATAGGAGTCGTTTTTCTAAACAAATTAGAATTTGAGATATCACGTTTCAAAGAACATGCTAATTAGCTAATTATATTTTAATTAGATGATTAATTATTTGCAGAATATCATTTTTTCTCCCTGAAAAGATTTTAAGAATGCATCAATTGCCTGTGGTTAAAAAGAAATGGATTTCTAAAGTCAAAATTTAAAAAACAAATCTTCTAGTATATACGTACATCTTAAACAAATTAGAGATTCACCATAATTGAAAGGACTGAAAATACCAGGTGAAGTTTAGGGCTTCACCTGGGCTGAAGATTAAAATTTAACGTAAATACGCCTTAAATTGAAAATACCGGATTTATCTTGCTTATTGTCAAAACATATTTAAAAGAAATGTTTTTAAAGTCTGATGTGCATTCCTCATCGCAAATTTGTGTTTAAAAACAGCAGCTGTGAGGCTTGCTTTGGAAGATAAGCGATTCCACGGCTCTGAAATAATCTGCCCACTTTTGGAAGACGTCCCCTTTCACACGGCACAGAAATGGGCCGTTGTAGCCCAGTTGGAAGTGCAACGGATTAGCATTCGGAGGTTTGCGAGTTCGAAACTAGTTCCTAACGATAAATGGCAAAGAAAGATACCTCCTATTTATCAATAAAGAACTATTTAATGACTAAAAGAAAAGTTCTTGGATATAGCATTTGATATTGTCGTGTAGATTTATTGTAGGTAAGCTAACCTCTTCGTGTATATTTGCAAAAGGCAAACGAGGACAAAGATTACTGATCTCAACTCGAGACTTCATTGTTCACTTGAACTGAGTGATACATCTGCTTTTATAGAAGCGGCTCAATCCCATGATAGTACTTTACGCAAGTCCAACTTGATTGGCTAGTTTCACGGGCTTGGCTTCACTTGTATATCTCGCCAATCTGATTGTTGCAGTAACCATTTTGATTTTGATCTCGCCAACTTATCCTAAGGGTACTTATACTTTTAAAGAACTTCTTTTCGGAAAGCAACGATGGCCTAATGGCTAAAGTCACCTAACTTCAGATTGACGAAGACAGCGGAGGATGACTTTACGAGTTCGAATCCAGCAAGCGGAAAAATTTTAGATCCTACAAATTATTTAAAAAAAAATTCCAATTTAATTCCTTTTGAGTCTAAATTACTTTTCCTAATTTTTAATACCCTTTTTATATTTTTCCAAGCTTCCGTTGATTTTACATAAATAATCTAAGAACCACTCCTGAACTCACTACCAGCTGATATTTTTCCGCCCCTCTGCCGTCCCCTTTGCTTTAGGATGATGGTGTCGTATCCACCCCCTGGCTTAGGACCATTCTGATGTAACAAAAAGCATACATAAAACACTAATTTATATAATTATTAACTTATATAATAAAAGGATACAATTTTCGATGATGATGAATGAAATCATGTTACACACCTTATTTCCTTTTTTTTATAGCCCCCCCCCCTCTTGATTATACAGCAGATCTGAATTTAAAGTTACCGAGTCTACTAAAATATATAACTAAACAGCAGCAAAGAAATTTATCCTCACATAAATTTCAAAGTACGCCAAAGGAAGAGATAAATTGCCAACAGAAAAATTCTGATGAATACGTATCTAGGTCATGTGATCCGATTAGCCAATCAAGTTGGACTTGAGTAAAGTACTATCATCGGATTCAGGCGCCTGTGCTTTTATACCTTTTCCGAAAATGAATCGAACATTCGAGAATTGGAAAGTTCTAGAAATTAACATAAGTATATTCTTGAAGAAGTGTGAAACAAACAGAAATTGGTAATTTTAGTTAACGTCGTACTAGAGCTACACAACGGGCTATTGACGACGGTCCGGGATCAGTCCCTTAAGGGAAAGATCCGAGGACAACACCTCGTAATTTTGAACCACGGTCAGATGACGAAGCAACACCTGAGCGGGCACCCCACTCTCCAAACTTCCACACCAACCCAACGTGAGGACTTTCGGCCGCGACAGATTTAAGGTGCACCAGCCGCCTCTACACCATACGCTTACAAACATCCATGCCCGGACCCGGATTCGAACCAGGCACCTTCCGATCTAGAGGCTAACACCTTAACCACTCTACCGGTTGGTCGGCTAGTGGGATTGGAACTCTGTACTTTCCGATTCGCAGTAAGGTGCAATACCGACTGAGCCACGATTTTCAGACGAAGTGAATAAGTTTCGCTACAATATTGATGACTAAGGCAACTTTTTGCAAGAAATGCAACTTTTTTTTCACACGTTCTACGCTGCATGTAAAATACTAAAATCAAAATTCCTCCTACATGGGGTGTATTATAAGTGTTATAACCGCAACATTAATGCAACTTTCGGTATAAATGCAACCAAATGCAACTTTTTAAATTTTAGCTTAAAATTAGTTAATATGAAATTACTATTTCATTTTTTGCCCTCTCAATCAACACTTCGATCACGTGTGTCTGATCATACGAACGCCCAAGTATTGCGGATCGAACAAGTTCATGGAAAGAAGGTGTTCGTCCTAACAGACGAAAGTGAAATAAATCGCAAGAAGTACCTTAACACATTGGTTAGCACTCTTGATAACACTGAGAAAACTTGCATAATAGACTGCAGAGTTTGTGAGATGAGTGTCGATCATCAATATGTTGTTCGCCTAGTAAAGACGTTTTAAAATCTCTGAATATTAAACTAAAGGATTTTGCGCTTCTGCTATCCGATACATCACATTATATGACTGCAGCTGGCTCAGTTTTTGAATGTTTAAGAAATTACTGGCTAAGGATCGGCCATTCAACGGTCTGCATTTAATGATGCATTATAAATACTGTTGTACACCACTAAAATTGTCAAAATATATTGAATTTTTTCATTTTTTAAGAATAATTTATTTTAGATTTTAGTGTATTAAAAATAAATGTAACTTTATTTCCATAAATGCAACTTTAGGGAATGATAAATGCAACTTTTCCCATTTTTACTGCAACAAAAAAATTGCCCTATTGATGACACCTAAATGCTATTCGATATTCTGATATATCGAATTCAGTATTACGATTAGGTTGGTGCACGTTTGGTTAGAAATGTTTTATTCGGAATTAACGGACACACACACACACACACACAGTTCTTTATTTCCCCCTCATTTTCATACTTTTTATATTATCCAACATGTTGTCTATCAACAGGTGTTTTTTAATCATTTTATATGTATTCTATATTAACCATAGCTATTTTCATGTTATTGAACAACGTGTCTATCTCAACAACACATCAAAATCATATTTTGAATCTATTAGTTCATTTACTTTTTAAGAAAATAAACTACACACCTTTCTCGAAAAATCCTTTAAAAAGTTTAATCTTGCCCTTGGCCGTTTTTGGAAACCCTAACATCTAATCCACCACCCAGACTTAGAGTCATGAGCATGTTCTGGTAGGCAGACAGTAAGTGTTTACGCTAGGATTATGTGAGTTTAAACCTAATCTCTGCTATTATAAAAAGAAGTGTTTATCTGTTTCCTTCTGCACGCAAAGTCCTGACGAATCTATGTCACTTATAGCAATGGGATTTGACACACGTAGTTCAAATTGTTTGCAATTTTTGGATCGCAGCGAATTTTAAAATTCAACCTAGGACATCTTTATATGAATTTAATGAAATGTAATTATTATGGTTTTTTCCTTAAAATGCAACAGCATATAAGATCACAGATTCTAAATTTATTTTTTTCGTTACTGTTTCATTTTGCGCGGAGGAATTATTTTCAGGCAGACGATAAAAAAAAAAAAAAAAAAAAGTTTAACTTTAGTTATGTAGTTCTTTTTTCTACCTCCTAGACCGTTAAAAATAGAGTAAAAATTTCAACGGATTTTAAAACTGCAGAAAATTTCACGTTAGATCGATACCTAAAAATATAATTTTCTTTAAATAAATAAAACTTTTAAATTGAATAAATTTATATTTTCGCAAGAGATTGTGACGTCACGTCAACCTTCGCTTTAAAAAAATAAACAGATTACATTTTCTGCGCCCTTACGATTTCAGCGAAGGAAAGCAAAAAAAAAAATCAAAACATTTTGACTGGCATTGTTTAGTTCTCTTTTGTAAAATCGAAAAAATTAAAGAAAGATTAAAAATTTCAACGGATTTGAAATCTGCTGAAAATTTGACACCAGACTGATACCCTATACATTTGATTTTCTTTTAATAAATAATTTTTCAATTATACATTTATATTTTCGCAAGAGATTGTGACGCCACGCCTAACTCCCATTTGGTTTGCAATGCAAACCAACACCACCGGCAACTCCGTTATGGGTGTTATCCAATAAACTACAAATTCCCATTTGGTTTGTTCAATCACCGGGGGTTAGCGAGCAGCAGTCACACCTCCACGAAAAGAACTGTCACGGGCTATGCCGTGATGGCCACGCAGTAGCTGTCAACATATATTGCATACAGTTATAAAGTTCCAGTCTGAAGTCTACTGATTATCCGCGCTTGCGTTGTTTGCAGAGTGTGCGCCATAAAACCCCAACATCCAATCCACCACCCAGACTTAGTGTTGGGAGCAGTTCTAGTTCGTGGCTTTAAACCTAACCAACTAAAAAACAAACAGTTGTAAAGATCCATTCTGAAGTATGCTGCTTTTTCACGCTTGCGTTGTTTGCAGGGTCTGTGTGGATCCTGTTGGGCCTTCTCTGCAACAGGTTCTCTGGAGGGCCAGCACAAGAAGAAGTCCGGCCAGCTGGTTTCGCTGAGCGAACAGAACCTCATGGATTGCTCCGTGCCGGAGGGTAAGGAGAACTCTCTCTCTCTCTCTCTACAAATGTCTGTTTCTTTAAAATCGTGGATAAACCTAAAAGCTAAGGGATGCGGTAGCAGAGTTGGAAGAGCAACCCCTTCAAGTTTGTCCCTTGACCATAGAATCATCCTGTATATACAACAGGCAAAATGATCTCTTGGGTTAATCTGGTCCTCTTAGGATAATCTAATCAAGTTCGATTCCTCGCTTTGTGTATTTCTCTCCTATGTCATTAAGCTTTCCTTGTGTGTTTATGTCCATTGACTTTTTTGATGCTCTCTCTTGCGCCATAAAACTCTACAAAACCATGACTATTTCTGACTCTATTAAACCATGACTATTTCTGACTCTATTAAACCATGACTATTTCTGACTCTATTAAACCATGACTATCCATTATAAAATTAAATCACGTTTTTTGACATCTAAGGTATCCCAGATTAACCTCCAATATGTATTTCACTGAGTTGGAACTGACTGACACTCATTTCATTAACTCCCTGGAGCCGTTATCTAACAGCCGTGATACGTCATGATGCCGCGGGCATAACTAGACGTTCGTCTAAACAAGAGTCCAGAGGTGTCAACTTAGACGGACAGAATACGTTGGAGAATGGGCAACACAGACGGCTGTCGTGGTTTATTTTATTAGAGAAACAAAACAAAGTGGTTTTGTATTCTCTAGTTCAAAGTTTCTAACTTCGGGATCGTTGAAGATACGAGTGAAAATTTCAATAGATTTCAAATCAGAGTACATTTCTACGCCAGATCGATATCAAAAACAGTTTTATTTTTCAATTATTAACCATTTAATTATTTATTTAATAATTAATTATTTATTTATTTAATAATTAATTATTTATTTATTTAATAATTAATTATTTATTTATTTAATAATTAATTATTTATTTAAAGAAAATCACATTTAATGTATCGATCTGGTGTCAAATTTTTCAGATCCGTTGAAATTTTCATTCTGTGTTTAACGATCCCATTTTACAAAAAGGAACTAATCATTGGCAGTCAAAAATGTTTATTTGTTTTGCTCCTCTTCGCTCGAATCGTTTGGCGCAGGAAATGAAATCTTGCCGCTACAAAAAAAAACGTTACCCAACTGTTTGAGACCGCTATGACGACGGTCATGGAAATGGCGGCTCTGATAATTTTCGTTACGTTCACAAACAACACTCTCTAGGAAACCAACACCGTGTGTTAGTATAAACAATGTTTTAGTGACGTCACCCACCGCTACATCACCACCGCTAGATCACGTCTACGCTTTCTTAGGAAACTGAAGCTTAAGAAAGCGTAGCCGTGATGTAGCTGTGGGTGACGTCACTAAAACGTTGTTTATACAAACAGATGGTTTTGGTTTCCTAGAGAGCGTTGTTTGTGAGCGTAACGAAAATTATTGGAGCCGCCATTTTCATGACTGTCTTCATAGCAGTCTCAAACAGTTGGGGAACGTTTTTTCTCCTGTAGCGGCAACATTGCATTTCCTGCGCTAAACGATTCGAGCGGAGGGAAGGAAAACAAACAAGCCTTTTTGATTGGCATTGTTTAGCTCGTTTTTGTAAAATCGGGATAGTTAAAGATAGATTAAAAATTTCAACGGATTTGAAATTGGCGGAACATTTTACACCGGAATGATACCTTAAATGTGATTTTCATTAAATAAACAATTAATAATTTAATAAATAATTAAATAATCAAATAGTAAACAATAATTGAATAATAAATCTGTTATTGGTATCGATCTGGCCCAGAATTTTACGCTGATTTGAAATCCGTTGAAGTTTTCACTCTATCTATAACGATCCCGACATTAGAAAGAGAATAAAATTAGAAAATAAAAAAAAACCACTTTGTTTTCTTTCTGGAATAAAATAAACCACGACAGCCGTTTGTATTACCAAATTCTCCGCCGTATTCTGTCCGTCTAAGATGACACCTCTAATCTATGTTAAGACAGCCGCCTAGTTATGCCAGCGGCAGCATGACGTATCACGGCTGCTAGATAACGGCTCCTCTTTCTTAGGAAACCGTAGCTTAAGGGAAAGATCCGAGGACAACACTACGTCATTTTGAACCACGGTCACATGACGAGGCAACACCTGAACTGGCACCCCACTCTCCAAACATTCTCACCAACCCAACGTGAGGACTTTCGGCCACGGAAGATTTAAGGGGGTCTGATACACAAAATATGAAACAAATTCCATTTTTTTTAGTAACCTAAAAAATAATATAGATCTTTCTGAATAAAATGAGACCTAAGTTTTGTTTCTACCATAAGTAAAACCGGAAATATTCAACTTTCTGCAAATCCAACGTGCATTCATAATTTTAAACGCTCGTTTTGTCCTTTTGTGTTAAAAGGGATTTCAATAGTAAAAATCGATTTAATTTAAGAACTACTTGTAATAAATGAACGAAATTTTCAACATTTACTTATCAAATATATTTCTTTAATTTGTCTTCAGCAATTGTGTATATATATATATTAGTTTTTTTTTCCTATAACTTTTCGAACTTTATATACTATGTGTTTTGTGTAGTTTTTGAACAAAATACATTTCTTATTTTTTCTAATTGTTTTAAACAAAAATCTCGAAGACAATTTATAGTACTAGGGAGCCCGCCCCTGCTCGCCAACCCCCGGAGGATTGCTTTGCAATCCTCTTTGGTTCGCTTTGCTCGCATCAATAAAGACATTGTTTACAAAATATGATATTCCAAAAAAATATTTTTCAAATATAATTTTGTTGTACTACAGAAAAATTATACAGTACCTCTGGAATCAGAACTCGAACAATTTGGAATTCAAATGAAAACTTTGAGCAAATTTTGACTCGAAATGTGAGGGCTGCTTTGGAAATCGAATACCCAACATATAGCTTGTAAGCTGCAACAGCTCGACTACTATTCATTTTTTGTCAATAAAATTTTATCCGATACCGCTATAAACTCAATTAAGGCGCGAGGCTTCGTGGTAAACAAACAATCGTACAGTGTTGCCAAAACGCGATAACAAATAACGTCTTTTTTGCGTGCCACGTAAGAGAATAATATATATAGATGAACTCTTAGTAGTTAAATAATGCAAAAAATGAAGTGATTTGTTATAAAATATTTCAAAATATATCAATTTTGCCCAACGTCAAAATTTTGACAATTTTTTAATTTAAATGAAAAAATTGAACAGACAAAATAGTTATTATAATTGTAAAATACAATGTATTTATACAAAAAAAAAATTCAGAACAAAAACTTTAAAATTGAAAATTTTATAGTCCCGAACCTCCTTAAGGTGCATCAGGCCGCCTCTACACCATACGCTCACAAACATCCATGCACTGACCCGTATTCGAACCAGGAACCATCCGATCTAGAGGCTAACACCTTAACCACAAACATTCTTATTTGCTGCTAAGATCAATGTCATTTTGATTAAAAAAATTTTTGATCTGACCAACTTCAAGTGCTATTTAGAGTCAATCCTTACAATTATCTTCTCTCTTGCATTCCATTAGGTAACAAAGGCTGCGATGGCGGTTGGATGGACCAAGCCTTTGACTACATCAAGAAAAATGGAGGCATCGACACTGAGAAGTCCTACCCGTACGAAGATTGGGTAAGAACCTTGAGCTCTGAAATAATATTTTGAGACTGTTTGAATATTTTTTTTCTCATCTCTGCATTTTCTCATGTTTTAAATCAATCTTTTACCCTTTGTTGGTAATTAACTGTTAATTTTTAAATATTTTATACTTTTATTGGGTTGTATTCTATCTTGTTTCACGCAGATTGTGTGTGTCCGCTTTTGGACCTTACGCCCATAAAACCCCCCAATCAAATTAATCCCCATCATAGTCACACCATTGGATTTGTAAATCTCATATAGTGCTTTCATCCATCACAATATTTATATATCATCCATTATTTCCATACCTTTTATATATTGTAATGTTGTTGATCAACATGATTTCAATCAAGGAACTCCATCGTGCTGTTTCAGTTATTAATTCCTACTTTTTTTCTTTCCAACAATACTTTGTTTTATATTCATTATCTGATTTCAAAAGTGTTGGAAGGGTTCTTTCTGTTGCTTCCAAAGTCATAAAAAGTCAAGCCAGCAGTTTTTAGTCCCAAGATAATTTATTACATGAAAAGGGACACGATACATAACATTGATATTACATGACCAGAAAACATGGTCTGGTTATTAATGACGGTAGAGCAGATCAACTTAATCCGGAGAAAAAACCAATCCGTCTCTTCCCGCTCGTCTTTCTCAAGACTCTCCCCCATCTTGGCAACCCTTAGCTGGGTTGTCGCGCTTGTCACTCGCCAATCTCTCCACTTGGCCACAGCTTCCTTAAAAAAATCATGAAATTTATTGTTACGTTCCGCATCACTTACATCTACCTTCTATAAGTGTTTTAACATTCAAACTGATTTGATTTATCTTTATCTTCAGTCCACTTTTGGACATTGCACCATAAAACTCCGAAATTAATATTAGTCACAATTTTCTCCAGTTTATTTGTTAGCCTTCATAATTTGTTTCAGCAAAGGGGAGGAGCTACTTCTAGAAGCTTGAACACTAGGGTGGGCCGAAAAAATGGAATTTTTTTTCAAGTCGTATTACCACGAAAAAGTTGCGAATCTGGGAGACTAAAAAGGGGGTAAAAATAGAAAAGAAATCGGTTTATATCTTCCGGTAGCGCATGTGCTCTAAAATTTGCCGAAATTCGGAAAAATTCACATTTTTACTATAATTTTTAACGTTTTTAAATTAGCATCTTCCCGAATGTAATAACTCAAATTCTTATGTATTAGAACCACAGAAAATAATGTTTCAATATTATTTAAATCCATCAGCATCTTCCGGTCGCGCATTGCCTTCAAAGTTAGTGAAATTTTGAGAAGAAATTTAAAAATAAAGGTAGCTTACCTTTTAAGGGAAAAAATACTTGCATGTTTCTTTTTGGTTTTCTTTATTGAATACAAGTTTAAATGTTTAAAAAACGAATTTTTTTAGACCATAAGTTATATTTATAAACAATTTTTTTTATTGAAAAAACGAAGTTTTTGTGTAAAGAGTCGTAAGTTTAAGAAAATCCGGTTGTACAATTGAACATCTCCGTTTTCACTCATTCTTAGCTGAAGGCACTTTGATATCTGATTTATGGGCGAAGTTAGGCATGGTTGATGTTGACAGCAGAGTCGTTATGATAAAATCATCCCACCCATAGACTCAGCTCCGCACACTTTTCCTGAGACTTCTGTCACGAGTTTCACACATGTTCAACTGCCTGTGTGTGAACACTGGGAATGTCTTGAATGTTATATCTCAATTAGGACTGAGTCACTTTGAATATATGTGATTCAATCTCATCGTCACACACTGATATCTTTTAATAATGGGGTAGAAGTTAAATCGCAGTCCATCCAGTTAATTATTTCCAAGTAGTCTTGAGCATAGAAACATTTAATTTTTAGAACAACTATAAGAACATTCATGTCGCCAAAACTCAATTTTTTCGGCCCATCCTAATGTGCACGTGTTTAAAATCAAAGTGTTGTTCTATTAAATACGTCGTTTTCGTGCATGACCAGGTCCGAGTGGAATGCCATTTAACACGACGACGCAGTCATAGTTTCAATTAACCTATGTATTTACTTTATACTTAGAGAAACTACTATGTACAATCAGGGAGTTGTGTATTTGGTCGTGGGCTCTGGAAACAGGGAAAAGTGGAATGTACTCGAAACGGTCGGCTCGAACGAGCAGCAAGAAAACACCTTTCTGGAGCAGTTCGTGTCTCACCAGTTTCACTAAGAGACAGTTCGATCCCAGGGGGTGACGTGCACCCCTAAAGAACATCTGGTGGGTGAGAAGACAACCCCGATAGAGGTTTCGGGATTTTCGGCCGCAGTTCCTCTGAACCCGAGCTGTTGCTATTGTAACGTCATCTAACAATTAGGCGTATAGAACTGATTAAATTTAAACATTATTTACTTAAAGTAATTTGAATATTACTAGGGGGCCCGCCCCCTGCTCGCTAACCCCCAGAGGATTGCTTTGCAATCCTCATTGGTTAGCTAGGCGAACCTATGCTCGCTTCGCTCGCATCAATGAAGACATGTGTTCTAGCAGAAGGGATTGTTTACAAAATATGATATTCCAAAAAAATATTTTTCAATTATAAATTTGTTGTTTACAGAAAATATATCTACAGTACTTCTGAAATCAGAATTCAAATGAAAACTGAGGAAATTTTGATCCGAAATGTGATTGCTGGTTTGGAAATTGAATACCCAGCATGTTGTTTGTGTGTACATTTCCCCAGCACTCGGGCCATCTACACTTTTTCATTGAGTTTATTGTCGAAATTTGTAGTACAAGCGTCTTGTTGAATTATGAATGTTGGCCCTGAAAAGGATCTTTTTTAAAATGGCCCTGAAAAGAACCTCTGCCTTCTTTGATTTCTATTACAAACTGCAACAGCTCAACTAAAATTCATTTTTTTAATAAAATTTCATCCGCTAACGCTGTAAATTCAATTGAGGCGCGAGGCTTCGTGGTAAACAAACAATCGTACAATGTTGCCAAAACGCGATAACACATAACGTCTTTTTTGCGTGCCACGTAAGAGAATTATATATATAGATTTGGTTAAATATTTACATTAATTCAGAGTCGTGGATTCAGCAACCTTCTAGGAGCCGGGCTTCAAAATCAGAGTCTGGAGGACACCGTCTGATCTTCTCTCTAAAGTCAAGTTTCATCTCCTCCCGAAAGTCTTGCCGGATCAAGTTCACGTACAGTCAAACACGTGGAAAAGGGGGTTTTAATATTTGACTCAAGCGACTTGACATGCACAAGAAAAGTTTTTGAAGTTCCCGACGTCGGGGTTGGTCGTATGCAGTTTTCTCATGGAGAGCCCCAAATGTAGGTGTTGACGACTTGTTTTCGCATAGGGGTTGATCTTCCAGATGTGGGGGAACGAGACCGATTTGAATTCCAGATGTGGGGATGTATAGACCATTACGGATGTTACAACTCGCACTTGAACATTTTATGGCTAGTATTGAATCGGAATTTCTCCCCATTGCAGCAACAGCCGACGTGCTTCTACAAGAAGTCTGATGTCGGGGCGACGTGCACAGGGTACGTGGACATTCCGTCTGGGGATGAGGAAGCCCTCAAACAGGCGGTGGGCACCGTGGGACCCGTGTCTGTTGCCATCGATGCCAGCCATCCCAGTTTTCAGTACTACAAGTAAGTTGCCATCTAAATCGACCTTTCTCTTTACTTAAATTGTAGAGTCGTGGACCACATCAACTGATCGTTGTTCCTTACTGTTTCAGTTAATCTCTACTTCATTTCTATCCACGAATACGCGCCGACCAACCGGTCTGATGGTTAAGGTGTTAGCCTCAAGATCGGAAGGTTCATGGTTAGAATCCGGATCAGTGCATGGATGCTTGTAAGCGTATGGTGTCGAGGCGGCTGGTGCACTTTAAACCTATTGTGGCCGAAAGTCATCACGTTGGGTTGGCATGGAAGTGTGGGGAGTGGTATGCCAGCTCAGGTGTTGCCTCGTCATCTGGTCGAGGTTTAAAATTTCGTAGTGTCCACGGATCTTTCACTTATGTGATTGATCCCGGACCGTCGTCAATAGCCCGTTGTGTTGCTCTAGTATGACGTTAATTAAAAAATTACTAATTCCACGATTTTTTTTTTTTTACTAAGGGGTTCCGCCCCTTGCTTGCTATTGCTCGTCAACCCCCGATGATTGCTACGCAATCATACTTAGTTCGCTTTGCGAACTATACTTTTCAAGAATGAGGGGCATGGGGATTGCTTCACAATCCATCCCCATACGGATCGCGGCTGGATTGATCCGGGACCTCTAGTACGACGTTAATTGAATTGCCTACTTTTTTTGCGAGATAAGCGTATCCGTATATAAGCCGACCCCAGTACTTTAGCTTTAGAAAACGTTTCAAAAATTCACGGCTCATACGTGGAAATATAGTGGAAATAAAAACAAAATTTTTTTTTTAAATGTCAAGAACAAAACATCTTATTTCCACATAAAAAAAGGAAATATTTTAGCACAACATATCGTTAAAATTCAGAGGAAATTTCATAATTTAAATGTTTTAGCTTCTCTGTGTTGTTTTTTGTAATAGTACTTCTTAATAGTTTCATATTCGACTGTTGCTATGGAAACGGCGACCGAATTTGCCGGTTCTTCTGAAAACATTGCAAACTCTAGCGCGTGCTCTCAAAAATTGTATGAAAATGTGAATTAATTATAAAATATAACTGTGTTTATCGTCTGCACGTGGTCCAAACCCATTAGCCCATTGAACTACAAGATCACGTGACTCGCTTATTACCAATCACAAAGCTAATAAACCTGAAAAAGATTGCAATTTTTTTTTTAATAAATATAAAGAAGATTATATCTGATTTCAAAAATCATAAATTATAGCGTTATGTTGCGCAAGACTTACATCTACCTTTTATAACAATCTTTTTATGTTTACATTGATTTTATTTGATGTTTATCTTGCATTTGGTGTCCGCCCCTTCGGAAATTGCGCCATAAAAACACAAAAACCAAACCTGACCGTGGCTCAAAAATACGAGTTGTCTTTGGATCGATCTCTTCGGGACGGTCTTGACCTCACATGTCCAAACGTTGGTGTGGCGTGGAAGTTTGGAGAGCTGGGTGCCGGTTTACGTGCTGATCCCTCCATCTGAGGGAGATTCAAAATTACGAGGCGTTGTACTTGATCTTTCTCTTCGGGATTGATCCCAGACCGTCGCCAATACCCCTTAGCTTTGCTCCAGTGCGACATTAATTTACTACGCACATTAAATTATAGAACTTGACTAGCAGACCCGGCCACGCGTTGCTGTGGCTACGGTTTTTATTATATTACATAGTAGTAAACTCTCTCTCTATTCAAGGGAAACGGTAGGAGAACACCAGTCATTGGGACCACCATGCTTTTTTACACAGATGCCATTTGTCAAAATCAAAATACATGGCGACCTCCATGATTGATTTCTACTACCGTTGATATTGAGCAAAAATCAATACAAAAGAAATAAATTAAATTTTTTTTATTTTTTGTATTCAAGTCTGTAACAAATGAGTACATTACAAAGTTGTTAGTAAATAACACTTAAACTTATTAATGAGGTAGGTAGGGCAGATAGTTTTAAATTTTTAACAATAATGTTTATTATTTTGAATTATAAATACTTTTAATTTAAATTTAATTTAACACTAATCGGTGCACAATATTTTTGGTTAACCTGTCTTTAGCTAACACAAATAGATTTGACGGTTTTCCTACACGTGAACATGCAACATATAGTTGCCCATGAGAAAAACATGGATTTTCCAAATCTAAACCACAAATGGCCATTGTTTGGCCTTGAGACTTGTTTATAGACATGGCAAAAGCTAAACGAATTGGAAACTGTAACCTTTTGAAGGGTATCGTAGATTCTGATGGTATCATCGGAATACGTGGAAACAGGATCACTTCTCCTTTAAACTTTCCAGTTAAAATGGTAGCTTCAAGAATATTTCCGGTGATCTTTTTGATAACCAAACGCATACCATTGCATAATCGAGGTGGATTCAAATTACGCAGGAGAATAATAGGTGAACCAATCTTTAATCGAAGATCATGTGGTGGCATTCCAGGTATATCTAGTGAATTTAAAAATTCAATTGGGAAATTTACACTATCATTTTCATCAACAACAGTGTCGATTGATTTAAAAGACATCAGATCGCCTGGTAACAACTGTTGTATCTGGAAGTTAATTTCGTCAACATCAACATTTTTGGCTGCCAAAATAGCCCGATCACTGAGCCAGTTATGATTCAAGTAATTACTCTGTATATCCGGAAAAATACTCTGAATCAATTCGTTTTTTCCCTGAAGAACAGTGCAGAAATTGTCTGGTAGTTTAATGCATTGCGTATTTGGCTGCAGTTCTATTTTACCGTTCCCAATATCTAGCAATTGTTCAGAAAATATTTGTGCTGATGGATCATTTTGCAATTGTACGCGCATATTTATGGTCAATCGAAGTATTTCAACACTTCGCCATAAGAATGATCGTTTTAAACATGCATTAATCTCATCCGCGAAAGTAGAGCGAGGTATAACCGGTAAGGTCTGTCGGAAATCACCAGACAAAAGTAAGATAGCACCACCGAAAAGTTTATCATTGCCGTTTAAATCTTGCATAGTTCTATGTAATGCTTCGAGTGAATATTTGTGAGCCATTGTGCACTCATCCCAAATTATGATTGAACTCTTCCGCAACACTGCAGCTAATCAACTATTCTTTTTTATATTACATATTGCGTTTGGTTTATTATGAATGTCCAAAGGCAGCTTGAATGTTGAATGTGCCATTCGCACACCATCTAGCAAAGTAGCCGCAATGCCTGACGATGCAACTGTCAATGCGATTTTCCGTTGTGACCGTATTTTGGCAAGAATCAAATGACTATGTGATAATACTTACATGTGTATATTTTAATTAAAGATTGTTGAATAATGAAGCACTAATAATTATAAAGCAAGAATAATTCCACTGTATTACTTTTACTATAATATGAATTCAGTTTATAATTCAGTCTAAATAACACGTGGCCGGCTATGCTAATCACTGTATTGCGTTTACTACGAAATAAATTTAACTTATACTTTAGACTCAGCAACACGTGGTGGTTATGCCATTAAATTGTAGCTTATGTGAAACGTTGGTACTTTCAACACAGCGCCATCTGTTTGAATACTTACTCAATCCAGTCAACAGATACCGCAATAATTTGCAATAAAATAATACCGCGGCTATAAATTGAGATGAAGGCTATCCTATCTTTTAAGTTAGATCAAACTGCACACGGTGCGCAAATTTGATTGAAATCGGTTAAGTAGTTTAGGAGTCCATAGCGGACAAACAACGTAACGCGTAATTTATATATATTAAGATAGGATTTATTCATTAAGATGCAGTTACCCTTTGATGTATTGCAATTATTGGGGGATACTGTTTGTGAAACTATGTCCCCTAGCGCCATAGAAAACAACCATCCTGGTATCCAAAGCAATGGTACGCAAGTCCATTTTACAATACCATTGGTTCGGAAATGGTTAGTATTTATACTATTTGTTTTATACTATTGATTTTTATACCATTGGTTTTTAAATTATAAAATTTTATCCCACATATTATGAATTGGTCCATGGTAGTCCGATTGGAAGTGTAATGGGTTAGTAATTTGAGGGTTGTGAGTTAGAAACTTGATCCAATCAAAGACACGTGTACGCAGGGGTTGGTATACGTTGAATCTGTCGTGGCCTCTAACGTCCTTACGTTGGCGCGGTGTGGAAATTTAAAAAGTGGTACGCCATTTCATGTGTTTGCCCTCGTCATCTGACCGTGGTTTAAAATTACGTGGTGTTGTCCTCGGTAATTAGTAATTTTTTTATAAATTAACGTCGTACTAGAGCAACACAACGGGCTATTCACGACGTTCCGGGATCAATCCCCTAATGTAAGCATATGGATGTGGGTGATTCCTCGTTAAAGATAATTTTAGTTAACATCGTACTAGAGCAACACAACGGGCTATTGACGACGGTCCGGGATCAGTCCCTTAAGGCAGTGGTCCCCAACCCCCGGGCCGGTACCGGTCCGTGGATCAAATGGTACCGGGCCGTCCAAGAAATATTAAATTATTTCCATTTTATTTACTTTGGTGTATTTATCTCGAGTTTGTGAGGTTCTTATCTATGAAATGTCCACTTCAAATTAGGAGGCGGTAAATCAGAACTTGAAATTTGTTCTGTTACTAGAGCTTCAATTATGATTTCTGAATTCTGTATATCTTTTTTTTCCAATTTTGACAAATGTGACAACTGTATTCAAGTTGGCAGACAAAGTAGCTGCATTTAAAGCCAAACTGAAGTTGTGGGGACGGCGCGTGAATAGAGGCATTTTGAACATGTTTCAGACATTAGCGGGGATTTTAGGCGAGACTGAGCCTAAACATTCATTCTCCTAGTTGGTGCTCGATCACCTATCTTTACTTTTAAAAGAGTTCTAGCGCTTCGTGGTTTTTTTGTGGTTGGGAAACTATTTTATTGATTTAGCGTTCTAGTGAGTTATGAAATGTTAAATCACATTATATTCATTTTTTGGTGTAACTGTATTTTATTTTGAAGGCAAGTTTAAATCCAATTAAATTAAAATTATTAAATCAAAATAATCTAAAATGTAAACAATCAACGTATCTCCCCCCCCCACACACACACACAGCGGGCCGCGTTAAAATTATCAAACGTTGATCCGGTCCGCGGCGTTAAAAAGGTTGGGGAGCACTGCCTTAAGGGAAAGATCCGAGGACAACACTTCGTAATTTTGAACCGCGGTCAGATGACGAAGCAACACCTGAGCTGGCACCCCACTCTCCAAACTTCCACGCCAACCCAACGTGAGGACTTTCGGCCACGACAGATTTAAGGTGCACCAGCCGCCTCTATACCATACGTTTACAAACATCCATGCCCGAACCCGGATTCGAACCAGGAACCTCCTCGTTAAAGAAGCGGCTTGCCTATCCATTGGGTGTTTCTCCACAAGTAGTCTTCCGTTCAACCCTAGTAGTGCCAATAATAAATAATAAAAATATTGGTTGGTTTGTTGTACACGATTTTTCTTGTTTATCAAGTTAACTCATACAATTTCAATTAATATTTGGCATGCTCTTTTACATTGTTCCGTAGTCCTTACGTTGGTTTGGTGTGGAAGTTTGGAGAGTGGGGTGCCAGCTCAGGTGTTGCTTCGTCATCTGACCGCGGTTCAAAATTACGAAGTGTTGTCCTCGGATCTTATCCTTAAGGGATTGATCCCGGACCGTCATCAATAGCCCGTTGTGTTGCTCTAGTACGACGTTAACTAATAATTACCAATTACATTGTTCCGCTAATTAGCTAATTTTATGTCTTATCGCGGTTTCTAATTGAAGTCTACTTTGCAGGAATGGAATCTACAATGAACTAGGTTGCCAGAACACAGAAGATCAGCTAGACCATGGTGTGCTTGTTGTCGGTTATGGATCGAACATGGGCTCCGATTACTGGCTCGTTAAGAACAGGTAACGAATCAAACATCGTGAAATATTTCCATCCTTCTTTTACTTTCTGGCACTTGTGCCATTCGAGTCCCATCTAGGGATGCGACATCGATGTCGATGTTTTCAAGACATTAATGTTTTTAAAAAAAACATCGATGTATTGGAGCCGATGTCGTATCACTAGTTGCTAAACTAGTTTTAAGAAATGGAGGAAAAAGTTTAAATACACTGAATTTTAAAAACATCGATAGTTTGGGGGCGATGTATTATAAGCATCGATGTTTTTATTTTGAACATCAAAGTTTCAAAACATCGATGTTTTGCTGTCGATATAGCTTCACTAGTTACTAAACCAGTTTTAAGAAATGGGGGGAAAAGTTTAAATACACTTAATTTAAAAAACATCGATGTTTTTGGGGCGATGTACTATCAACATCGAAGTTTTAATTTTGAATATCGATGTTTTGCTGTCGATGTCGCATCCCTAGTTCCATCAACCTTTCATTTCAAACACCAATTAGAATTTACCCATCCTTAACTTTTTGTCTTTCAATTACTTGACACGAAGCTCTCTTAACTTTCTATCATGTTTAAAAAAATCACGTTTTACCTGTATAGGGGGCACGATGTAGCAACTAGAGGGTTTCGAGTTCGAAACTAGGTCCATCAAAAGATCGTGTACACGGGGGATGGTACACGTTACATATGTCGTGGCCTCTAATGTCCTCACGCCGACCAACCGGTATAGTGGTTAAGGTGTTAGCCTCTAGATCTGAAGGTTCCTGGTTCGAATCCGGGTATGGATGTCTGTAAACGTATGGTGTAGAGGCGGCTGGTGCACCTTAAATCTGTCGTGGCCGAAAGTCCTTACGTTGGGTTGGTGTGGAAGTTTGGAGAGTGGGGTGCCAGCTCAGGTATTGCTTCGTCATCTGACAGTGGTTCAAAATTACGTGGTGTTGTCCTATGATATTTCCTTTCCGGAATGATCCAGGACCATCGCCAATAGCCCTTTGTGATGCTCCAGTGCCATGTTGATTAAGAATTTTGTAGGTAGTTGAATTGACATTGCACTGGAACAACACAGCGGGCTATTGGCGACGGTTCGAGATCAATCCCGAAAGGAAAGATCCGAGGACAACACCACCTCGTAATTTTGAACAACGGTCAGGTGACGAGATCACGCATGCAATGAACTGGGTGAAGTTATTTTTCTACCTATTTTTCTTTGTTTTTCTATTTTACTTTGTTTTTAATTATTTCCCCTTTCTCACTCTTGTTTTACCTGTGTGCTTTAATGCTTTAATCTATACTTTACAATGTTGGTTATGGTTGTTTATGTGATATTGTTTAAATACGCTTTGAATTTACTCTGGATTTATTTGGCATATCTTGTCCATTCTTATACCCTTCGTCATTAAACCTAAGTCAATCAGCTTGTATCTCGCGTTCTTTTTCACCTTCTTTACGGAACCACCGTGGCTTAATGGGTATGCCCACTGCACAAGCTATTTGAGAGCTTTAGGCGGATCATGTTAGAATCCTCCCTGTTAGTATTTATCTTTCCAGTGCCAATAAAACCTTTCTTGTGAATGCCCATTACTTGACACTGTCTTGCGTCTGTCACAGCAATGCCAAATATGGCCAGTAAAAACCAACCCAATCCATATGTCCAAATAGTAAGCTTTTTGTGGAAATCTGTACACTTTTAGGTCTCAAGGATTTGGATAGGGTTGGATTTTTGGGGTTTTATGGCGCAAGGTCCAAGAACGGACAAGCTGCGCCAAACGCAAGATAAAAATAAACGAAGACGATGTAAATATAAAAATGTTGTAATAAAAGATATATGCAAGTCTTGCGCAAGTAATTTAAAATGTCATGATTAAAACATAGATCAACATGGTAAAAAATATAAAATTATAATAGAAAGGCATGATATAAATATCGTGATGGATAAATGCACTATATGAGATTTAAAAACCCAATGATACTTAAAAAAGGGAAAAGATTTGGATGAGGATTTTCCCCAATGAGATCGTGCAAATTTATAATTAATGTTTTAAAAAATTTTAAACGATGATGATTAAAATTAGGGCAGTCAATTAAAATGTGTTTGACGGTAAAATCTAATGAGCATGTATGACAAAAAGATGGACTCTCGCCCAACAAAAGATGACGATGAATGAATCGTGTGTGCCCGATGCGAAGTCGAGTCAGTTTGACATCCGTCCCTCGCATTCGGGCAGATGGCCAAAAATGAATAAATGGTTTGATGGAATGTAATTTATTGGTGACTTGCAGATTCCATGATTCCTGCCACAAAGAGTGAATGTACTCCTTTGTGGACACTTTGATATCAGTTAAAGGAACGGCTTGCTGCAGTGGAACAGAGGCTGCCTTCGCAGCACTGTCAGCAAGTTCGTTACCTTTAATGCCCACGTGACTCGGGACCCAACAAAACAAAATATCAAAACTCCTTTTCCCAAGTGAATGTAAGATGCCAAATATATCTGACACAACGGGATGACATTTATGATTGTAGCACTCCAACTGTTCCAAGACACTCATACTGTCACTATAGACACAGAATTTACGGTGGCGAAGAGAAGATATCTGCTGGAGCGCACAATAAATGGCGACAGCTTCAGCAGTATATACCGAGCAGGAAGTACTCAAGGATTTGGATATCAATGTTTCCTATCTCAGTATTCAGTTTAAGATATATTTTGGATTTTATTTTTGGGTTTTGATGGAAAAGTTCGTCCCGTTTATGACGCTCGATGGCATTGTATAGCAAAAACGAAAAGTTGTCTGCATCACGCGTGTATGGTTTGGATGTTGTTTAAAAGAAGGAATTTCAGTGAGTCCTTGGGTATAGAATTGCATTATTGGATTGCGTTTTTTAAATTGCGTTCAGCATTCAAAGTGGCAGAGAATAAAGGAGCCTTTTCAACCTATAATGCTCTTTAGTTTCCGAAAATGCAAGAACGCTTCGTAGACCCGAAAGAAGATATATGGCGAGTAGGGAAAGGTTGCCGCTGACGATTTTACCTGCCGTAAGGGGTTCAAACAGTTTCGTCACCTGGGTCGGTTCTTTTGCCAGAAACCTCAGCACTCGCTTGAGCGCTGGATGATGCAACTACGGATGCGACATCGATGTCGATGTTTACTATAAAATATCGATGTATTTAACATCGATGTACTGGAGCCGATGTTTTTTTAACATCGATGTTTACTTGTCGATGTTTTATTTTTAACTGAAATATGTACCATTATAAAAATAAAAAAAATAACCAAGTAGCATAATTTTAATAATCAGTAAATTGAACATACTTTTAGACCAAAGTGGCCAAGGTAGGGTGTGAAAAGTAGGGATGAGACATCGATGTCGATGTTTTATAAAAATATTGTTGTATTTACCATCGATTTATTGGTGCCGATGTTTTCTTAACATTGTCGATGTTTTTTTAACATTGTCGATGTTTTTTTAACATTGTCGATGTTTTTTTAACATTGTCGATGTTTTATTTTTGAATAAAAAAAAAAGCATCATAGTAAAAATTGAGAAAAAAAACCGTGCAGCAAAGTATTTGTCAGTGATGGCGACATCCGTCCCATCAGAAAGAGCTTTTTCCCTAACTGGTGAAAAAAGAAGTCGGCTTAGGGTGGAGAAAGTTAAAAAATTTCTTTTTTGCAAATTGTAAATAAGAAATATTAGAGCCTGTAATAATTATAGCCCTCAAAATTTTTAATTACAGAAATTAAAAATAAGTTTATTGCGTTCCCCCTCCCTTAATAAGTTGATAATTAATTAATAACTAATAATAATTATTGTTATGTATTTACCTAATTATATTTATAATTAGTACTTGCTTAATTATATTTATAGTTAGTATATACTTACCTAATTATATTTATAGTACCTATGTCAAATTGTTGAAAATATTACTTTCTTTTATATTACTCAATTTGAAAATAAAAGATTCTTTAATTGTTCGTATTAATTATTTGACTTTGTTTTGACAGTTGAAAAAAGTCTTACTTATAAATTAATAAACACGTCAAATAACAAATTATATCTCCCCCGCCCCGGCGAACATTAATGTTTGAGGTTGCTAAACCAGTTTTAAGAAATGGGAGGGGGGGGGAGTTTAAACACACTGATGTTTAAAAACATCGATGTTGAAAAATATCGATGTTTTTTGGGCGATGTATTATCAACATCGATGTTTTAATTTTTAACATCGATGTTTTGTGGTCGATGTCGCATTCCTAGATGCAACTACCGCAGAGGTGGAGAAAAGGTCATCAAACTTAATTCCGTCATGGGATGCCGACCCTACGATTGAGTTTACGGTAAACAAAATTTCCCATAACGTGAAAATGACCCAATGAGAAAAGGAAATAATATATATTGTGTGTGATGCAAAGCAGAAATTTTGAGTTAAGAAATACACACGCAGGTGCTACTCTAAAATTTTTTTTCTATGAGGTTAAAGAGACAATTAAAGTGTTGTAGATCAAAAAGTGAACTTAGACCGCTTGCTTGAGTTCAAACTCCCTGCAGGCCACAAATCGCACCATTTGTAGGATTTTTCTTTGTAGCAAGGGATGAACAGCCAGGCGTCGTAGTACTGAGTTGCTGGTTCATTGATGTGTATATGGATGTGGTAGGGCGCAGGTGGTGACATAGTGGTTTGGGTCTGCTTCCATGCCACAGATGCAGAGGTCACTCCAATGGATATTCCTCCGAAATAGATATTGTAGGAACGGGCAGTGGCCCGTGTATGTGAGCTCTGGTGTGGAGATGAGGCGCTTTGTGCAAATCTTGGGGAAAAACCCGAATATTCACCGTCCTTTGATGGAGTTTATCCCTCTCGCTTGCCAGCTGATAGTTGATACAAGCTTGAGGAACCTCTTCAGATGAGACACCGGGACGCTTCCGCGGAAACCCTCACGCTTTCAGCACCCCTTGGCGAGTTGGCGATAGATGGCTGTATCGCCAATTGCTAGAGCTGGTTGTGGCGGGCCACACGAGATTTCAAACTCTCCGGCTGCCATCTGTTGACACATATATGAATCTTTTTGCATAAGCTTTTTCTGCTTCTACGTAATTTAGCCTGTTTTAAAATCCGAATTACATATGCAACACAGGATTTAAGGAGATTGTATTAGATTTTTGTTTCTATAATTTAAGGATAAAACCTTTTATGCAAGATCTAATAATTTTGTATTTTAATGCAATATGCACAAGAGTTAGATTGATGAGGTGTATTAGGAAAAACTTAAATATAATAAACTAAAAAAATTATTACAATTTTATTTGAAGAGATGTACTATTATAAAAACTTTATTGGTATCCTTATAAGAAATTGTTTTGAATTAAATGTTACAGGTTGCTTCAGGAGCAACGCGAAAACAAGGGCAAAAAAGGAAAGACATGCATATTTTTCTTTTAAAACAGTCATAGAAATCGCTATTAGTACAAATAATCGAGCCGCGGAAATAAATGCCGAGCTTTTGCATCATGGCAATATTTAGATTTGCCAAACTTTGCTGCAACTCAACTCTTCTTTTCCAGTTGGGGTGATTCGTGGGGAAACAACGGTTACATCCAGATGGCGAGGAACAGGGATAACCAATGTGGCATCGCTACCAAAGCAAGCTATCCCTTGGTATAAAAGGGACACATCGAACTCTGGTGAATCGGTGATTTTCAAGTGATTGCTTTCCAACTTCATGTGATTCAGTCCTGCCCAACTCCACAAGTGATACTTCTCAGAGCTTTTTTCTGGTGCTTCTACATTTAATGTGTCTTGTACTGTAGGGGGAAAATTTTTGAAATAAACTGAAATTTAACTCTACAGAATTTGAAATAAACAGAATTTACAGACATAAATAAAAATTTTAGTTCTTTGTATGACACTTTTCTTTGTATGTATAGTATGTAGGGGCCACGGATGCCCGGTTGGAAGAGTAAGGCCCGGTGTACACATAAGATTTTTCAACGTGCGGCGCCGCAACGGCAACGTAGAGGGGCCGAAGAAGCCCAACTATGCACACATAACTGTGAAATGACGCAAATACTCATTTCGCGCCTTTTAATATGGATATCTATCGAAGAAAACTTATTTCGCTTACTTGGTTTACAAAAAATAGACGTTACTGGATACATACATTTATTAATTATAATTTATATTCCGTTTATTTATGAAAACAAGGTACTTGAAACCGTAGATGCGTGTGCGGAGCCGTGGGGACTGCGGTAGAAATTGCACGCAAGTTGGACGTGTCAGACAAGTCGCCGGATGTATGAGTGCACTACTCCATTGGATCTCATGAACCTCAGACCGCACTTGCGTTGCCGCAGCGGCACAACACGTTTATAAATCGGATGCGTGCACCGGGGCTTAAGCTTCGGTTTCCTAAGAAAGTGGAGCCGTTATCTAACAGTCGTGATACGTCATGATGCCGCGGGCATAACTAGACGGCCGTCTAAACAAGAGTCCAGAAGTGTCAACTTAGACGGACAGAATACGTTGGAGAATGGGCAACACAGACGGCTGTCGTGGTTTATTTTATTCGAGAAACAAAACAAAGTGGTTTTTTTTATCCTCTAGTTCAAAGTTTCGAACTTCGGGATCGTTGAAGATAGAGTGAAAATTTCAACAGATTTCAAATCAGCGTAAATTTCTACGTCAGATCGATATCAAAAACAGTTTTATTATTCAATTATTAACCATTTGATTATTTATTAAATAATTAATTATTTATTTAAAGAAAATCACATTTAAGGTATCGATCGGGTGTCAAATTTTCCGCAGATTTCAAATCCGTTGAAATTTTCATTCTGTGTTTAACGATCCCGATTTTACAAAAACGAATTAATCAATGGCAGTCAAAAATGTTTATTTATTTCACTCCTATTCGTTCGAATCGTTTGGAGCAGGAAATGAAATCTGGCCGCTACAAGAGAAAAAACGTTCCCCAACTGTTTGAGACCACTATGACGACAGTCATTGAAATAGCGGCTCCTATCATTTTTGTTACGCTCACAAACAACGCTCTCTAGGAAACCAACACCATGTGTTAGTATAAACAACGTTTTAGTGACGTCACCCACTGATACATCACGGCTACGCTTTCTTAGGAAACCGAAGCTTTAAGGACTCGCGACCGGAGGTACTAAGATTAGGTTTATTGATGAACTGACATCTGGTTGAAGCAACACTTTGCCTTGATTACAAGACGTTTATTGTTGGTTAAAGGAAAAAACAACATTTAATTATCTACATTATTTACAGACTACGGTCATAAGCAAAGTTCTCTTCGAATATCTGTTCTAAAGATAAGTTAATATTATCTACAATCATTGAAATTATTTTGTGACTTTTATTTGAGTACACGCGCTGGTAGACTTCCCAGCATTTTATGCTTCTTGAATTTTGATTTCATTCATTACAGCAGTCTTCATAAGTAAAAACCCCGTGATGATCTCACATTCACCAGTCTTCATAAGTAAAAACCCCCGTGATGATCTCACATTCACCAGTCTTCATAAGGAATAACCCCGTGATGATTCACATTCATCAGTCGTCATAAGGAATAACCTCGTGGTGATCTCACATTCATCAGTCGTCATAAGGAATAACCTCGTGATAATCTCACATTTATCAGTCTTCATAAGGAATAACCAAGTGATGATCTCGCACCTCCTTTCAGAAATTCGACGCAAAGGTCCTACGACCTTGTGCAACACCTTCTATAGATAAGAAAGCCTCACAACGGGAAGAATGACGTCACCACAGTTAGGCCATCGACCTTAAAATGAAATAGACGGAGCATGCGAAAGCAGTTTCAAGTTATTTCTTCCAGTTGCTCGGTTTGAAGATGTGTCACGTGGTTGTGGGTAAAAGCATGAATTCTAAACTATTAATTGGTTAACGTGACTATCCACCGTTATTAAAACACTAGTCTGCGCTTCCATAGCCAATCGGATAAGTCGATTTGTGATTTACCCTAAAGAGATCTTACGACATCGACTCCGCCTACATTATCCGTCTATTTCATTTTAAGGTCGATGAGATAGGCTCTCCAGCCAATATGAAACGTATCCTACGATTATTGCTGCTTTTGGAAAAGATAAACTATAGTTGACTAAACTTAATATTTATGTTTACCATGTGGTTAATCCATCAGGTGCATTCTATAACGTATTTTTTTACGGAATCGGTAAATTTTAAGTGATTATATTTGTTGCAAAAACCTAAATTATTTATAATCGAAATGTAAATATTTGAAGCATTTCTAGATATTTGATTGATAACGTAACCAAATTTAAAATTTGGCTCGTTTCTTTTAATTTAAGCGAAAAAACACTGCAGTTAGACAAAAAGGAAATGAATGAATGAAATATAATTATTAAGGGCGTTAATATTAAAAGCTAAATATAAATCATCTCAAACAATGTGGATAAAAATCAAAATCTATCTGGCTTTTTGAATCAATTCTCTACAAACTTTTAATATTTAAAAAATTATTTACTAATACAGAACTATCAAATTACTGTTTGGATTTTTAAAAAATATATAATTTAAATTACATTTGTTGATTTGATGGCATGAGTGTAAAATATCAACAAATCTTCTATCGCCTCTTCCCCTAAAATGTTTAGACGAATCAAAAAAATGCCAATGAAAAATTAAATTGCAGATTCAAAAGTTGTGTTTAATATATTAATTATTAGACTCTACTGGTGTAATTAGACACACTTATAAATTGGTACTGACTTTGTCCGTTTTAGGGTAAATGTTAACTTGCAAATACAAAATTATATAAATTGATGAAAATATATTACAAATCTATAGTAAATAAATGTCTAAAAATCAAATTGCACCCTCTTGTTAGGAAAAACCACTTAGAAATTTAAAGTAAGAAAAAGTATTTTTGATTTAATCATTTATATTAAGGTGATATAAATCGACCAACCCTGCAAAGAAATCATGACAGAAAATAAAAATACACGTAGCAGGTTTCAGTGAAACAAAATCTTCATTCAGTGGTACATAAAATAATGTATAGTTAAAAGAAATATTTTAATGAAGATTATGTTTAACACCAAAGCTTTTATATATTTTAAAGCTGATTTGAAAGTACGTTCAGAAACATTTCAGAAGGCAGATACAATACAGATAAAAAAAAATAAAACTATAGACATAAAATATTAATGCATCTGATTTTAACAGACTTTGATAATAATTAAACACATTTTAGCACTTTTAATTTCCAGATCTGCATAAAAAACTCATTTAATGAGAGCCAAGCTCATTATGCATTACTCTCATTTTAATGACAGAAAGAAATTAGCAACACCAAAATTTTAAAACATCACCAGTACCTGAATTAAAATATTTACATTTCCCCATAAAAGGTCATTTTAATTTTCAATAGCAAAAATAAATATAACTGAACATAAGTAAAACAATAATGCAATGAAAAGATAGAGGTATGGTTACATTACATGACAAATTTTATTAATTCTCTATACTTTAAATACAATTTCAAAGGCAACATGGATCGAAGTCTTATATTTTTTTGTCACCCACATAAACTTGTGTAAGGACACGTTATATTGTGATCTAGCAAGTTGTCTATATTTGCCAAATCGGTTCTCTAATGTATCCATTTGCAATTTTCCAGTTAAAACATATTCAAAAAGCAGTTCAATGAATTATCTGGTAATTTCAATGACTGCATATGTGGTTTGTTTAAGAGCTTGGAATGTTTCTCGTGAAAGCCGTCCAGTTTGTATAGTTACACTCTCCCATTTTTCTAACCAACTGGGGAAATTATGCTAGAAAGAAAATGAATCATCATTTTCATTTGATGTTAAAGGTTGCTGGAAAATATTGCGTGCATGATATGCTTTGAATATAAATTTGACATTCATTATGTCAAACCAATTAACAATAATTTTTATGTAATCTGCAGTATCGACAGTATTTGTAATGCTATTATTGAGACCAGCAAGTTTTAAACTTTCACACACTTAAATAAAAAAAAAACATTTAAAAGCCAGGCGAAGATTTTGCCTTTAAAGACTAGTGTGACTATTGATTTAGCACTAAGAGTGTGAGCATCCCATCTTTTTCTAAATCATCCAATTTTTAAAGTTTATCTGTTCATTTAAAAAATCTATCATGTCATGATTATTTTCAAGGACAAGTTGTTTAAGTTCACAAAAAGCACTTATTAAGGATTTTAAATTACTTAATTATCTGATTCAGAGCCATTACAATTATCCAATTGCTGTATGAGTGACACAAGTTCATTTATATTATTTACACGCAATGAAAATTTAAAACTATTGTAATTATTCAGGTATATTGCAGTAAAATACATTTACCTCTAAATCAACACCAATTACAATTGAAAATTACAATTCAGGTACTGGTGAAATGGAAATTTTTAAAACATTATTTTACATTCTATAAGAAAGAAATCGACGCAACAAGGAGTTGTAAGTAGTATTGAAGTTGAAGGAGTATTAAAGAAATTTCGTACGCAAAGACATTTTGAACGAACAAGCAAATGATTAAAATTTGGTCGCCAATGATGGAATAATGGGAGCACCAGCGTATCTGACTTGCTCATTTTACAGGTGTATATAAGGAGGAAATCTCAATCTATGGTCCAAATTTCTGTTGCATTTCGACTGCGGATATCTTACGTCCATAAATAGTTGACGAATACATGTTTTTCATGGCATGGATAATCAAAATTTACATAATATGGCCATTTTTTAATTTGTCTTCAGATTGGTAAATGCGGAATGTTTGTTCTGCCACCTTGCATAGATGAACAAATATTTAAACTATTCAAATAGTACTGATTATCAACATCAAACATTTTATCGTCATTCATTTCATCATCAACATTTTATCAACAAAGCTTTATGATTTTCCACTGCATCCTAGTTTAAAATGTGGTTATTGAGAACATAAAAAGTTGACGAATACATGTTTTTTACGGCATGGGTAATCAAAATTTGCATAATATGGCCATTTTTTAATTTGTCTTCAGATTGGTAATTGCGGAATGTTTGTTCTGCCACCTTGCACCAGATGAACAAATATTTAAAATATTCAAATCGTACTGATTTTTATCAACAAAGCTTTGTGATTTTCCACTGCATCCTGGTTTAAAATGTGGTTAGTGAGAACATAAAAAGTTGACAAATACATGTTTTTCATGGCATGGGTCATCAAAATTTGTATAATATGGACATTTTTCAATTTGTCTTCAAATTGATAAATGCGGAATGTTTGTTCTGTCACATTGCATAGATGAACAAATATTTAAAATATTCAAATAGCACTGACTTTTATCAACAAATCTTTATGATTTTCCACTGCATTCTGGTTTAAAATGTGGTTATTGAGAACATAAAAAGTTGACGAATACATGTTTTTCATGGAATGGGTAGTCAAAATTTGCATAATATGGCCATTTTTCAATATGTCTTCAGATTGGTAAATGCGGAATGTTCTGCCACCTTGCACATATGAACAATGTCACCTCTGGGCTTTACTACTCCTCCTCTGTCTTTTTTACCAAAATACTAGACAACTTCTCATCATGAGTTAGTGTGAAATCACAGGCATCACAATTGAGGGATTTTTTAATTTTCCGGACTACAAAACCTGCTATATACGTCACTACATCTTCAATGTAGACACTTAATTTCTTGACTAGAGAAAAATCTATGAGAGTTTCGTTTACATTTTCATCAGTTGTTACATTAAAGGGAGAACATTTATTAATACTTAAGGTTTCATGGTTAATGGCAGAAGTTACGTTTAATGATTTGCCATTTTATTTTGTCTAAAGGTAAACAATTAGAATTTATTGATGAAGTTATTTGGTGGTGGGACAGTAAACGTATATATGCAGCTAAGAACTGTTTTGCAGTAGGATTATTATTGAAACCACTTATACTGCGTATTGCACTAAAAAACTTCTCCAATGATCCTGATAAAATTTATAAGTCATTATGAATCTTAAAGACTTTTTTCAATTAAAAATTTGTAAATAAGTTTTATGCTTGAAATGCATGTTAAAAATCCCAAAAAACCTGTTTTCCTATTACTCTGTAAAATAAGATGGCCATTTGAAAATGTTCTCATATTCCTGATGTAAGTTTCTGCATACATAAAAAAATTGAAAACATTTTGTTCATTTAGGCTGTATAGGTCCTTAAAAACCTTTCGCTAACAAATTACGGCTGTCCATAATATCAAAAAGTCTGTTCGTAATATTAAAACAGTGTATAAGTTCAACTGTTGCTTCACAACCTTCGGATTCAGGAAGCTTTACATCATTTGCTAAATACAAAAAAGCATCAGCAACACTAGCACTTAAAACCTGGTTGCAAGTTTAACTTTCATTTTTTTTCCCCCACGGCTCCGTTGAATGTGGCGGGTTTGAACTTTTGTGGCTGCTAGGAGACCTTCCTCTTTTTGGAATTTTTGTAACGAAACAATATAATTCCATTTTATCATTCTCCCTTGACCATCAAAAATAGAACTCTTGGAGGCCAATTTAATCGAGTAGAATGTGAACATCATAGCTAGATATTGGGTGCTTAAAAATGAAGGAATCAAATTTCAGGCATCAATATAACCATCCAGATATTGGGCAGTATTTAGGTTTGTATTAGTGTCATCGAATGTTAGAGAAACTACTTCAACATCCGTTTCAGGAACAATTTTTAAACTATCTAAGATAATATTTGCTCTCTCTTGAACAGTTAATCCATTAATTAGAAAATATCCAACTGGTACTTTCCAATTACCATTTACACAATTTAGCAGAAACGTATATGACTCAGTTGCAACTGGCAGCTGATCATCATCAAGGCCTGTTCCGAAATCGACATAACCGCGAAACTTATTTTTGTTCCATTCTATGTGTTTTTTAATTGACATCTCGTCAACTATAAGAGCACAGTTTATGTTTTTATTTAGGTTTGTTGCCTCCGTGACTTTCATTTTTAATGCTGATAATGCTGCATTTGTAAATCCCGGATATCCATCAACAGATTGATACCATTTTCTCAGAGTAGATGGATTGGATTGGATTGGATTTTGGGGTTTTATGGCGCAAGGTCCAAAAGCGGACAAACTGCGCCAAACGCAAGATAAAAATAAATAAAATCAATGTAAATATAAAATTATTTAATAAAAGGTAGATTTATGTCTTGCGCAACATGATACATGATTTATTTCGTCATAAAATGAATATAAAAAGTATTTGTGAGGGAAAATAATACATCATGATCTGAAATAGTTGTTTTTTTTTTTTTTTTTTTTTTTTTTTTTTTTATTAAAGCAGTCTGATGAACAATACAGTAAAAAATTTAAATAGCATATAAATGATAGATTATATAAGTATTGTGATGGATAAAAGCGCTATATGAGATTTAAAAAACCAACTGAATGTAAAAATGCAAAAAGGTTTGAATGGGGATTTTCCCCAATCAAATCTCGCAGATTTAAAAAAGTACTTTTAAAAAATTTAAGACGTTGATAATTAAAAACAGGACAGACAATTAAAATATGATCTACAGTAAAAGGGGTGGAGCACGAATTACAATGTGGGACGCTCTCTCCCAGAAACAGATGACGATGAGTGAAACGAGTATGTCCAATACGAAGGCGAGTCAATTTGACGTCACTCCTTCGCATGGGTGCTGATGGCCATGGATGAATAAATGGTTTGATGGAATGGAGCTTATTGTGGATTTGAAGACCCCAAGATTCTTGCCAGAACGAATTCAAAGTTTCCTTTGTGGACATCTTGGTGTCAGTAAAAGGAACGGCCTGCTGCAGTGTAACAGAGGCTGCTTTCGCAGCACTGTCTGCAAGCTCATTACCTTTGATGTCCACGTGACTCGGGACCCAACAGAAAAGAATATCAAACCCCCTGCTCTTCAACGTGCGTAAAATGGTAAATATATCCGACACGACAGAATGGCAAGTGATGGTATATTGCTCCAGTTGTTGTAAGACACTCATGCTGTCAGTGTATACACAGAAAGTACGGTGGTTGTAAGAATTCATATGCTGAAGAGCGTGATAAATTGCTACGGCTTCAGCAGTGTATACAGAGCAGGATCGATGTAGGCTATAACTGTATGTGCAGTCTTGAAAGACAATTCCACAGCCCACATATCCTATTCCTTTGGACCCATCAGTAAAAACTGGTTTGTAATTGTTGTATTGACAGCGGTGTAAATAATATAACTGTTGAAAAACAGCTGGAGCAGTGTCAGATTTATTGTATTTAGCGAAAGGGTTAAGAAACGTTATATGCGGTACATCCCAAGGTGGAAAGAGAAATGCATCGTTTATGTGGGTCACAACGTCACTTAGGTTCAAATCGTTGACAATAGCTTTTGTCCGTTCAAAGAAGGGACGTATATGAGTAGAACGGGCAAGATAAAGCCGATTCAAACCGGGGTCGAGAGACATGCTCTTCAAAGGATGAGATTGCGTTGATAAGATCTTAAAGTAATAATTAGCAGACAACTTCTTGCGCCGTAAGTCAAGAGGGATTTCATTACATACCACATAGAGACTCTGGACTGGTGATGTGCGAAATGCACCAGAACAAATTCTCAGAGCAGAATGGTGAACTGTGTCCAATTTCCGTAGAGCAGAGATATTCGCAGTCCCATACACAATGCTACCGTAGTCAATTCTAGACAAGATGAGAGACCGATACACTCGGAGCAGTGAGACACGATCCGCTCCCCAAGATGTGTTTGATAACACCCTGAGGATGTTTAATATTTTCTCACACTTCCCTCGCAAATATAATATATGTGGAAGAAAGGTGAGTCTACGGTCAAATATTACTCCGAGGAATTTTATGTCATTGACTACGGGTATTAAAATATTGCGAATGTGTATTTGTGGATCTGGATGTAGACCCCGTTTCCGACAGAAATGGACACATCTACTCTTACTTGTGGATAATGCATGGCCGTTCTGATCACACCACTTGACAAGATTGTTGACAGCTGTCTGAAGTTGTCGCTCGATCAATCGCATATCTGATCCCTGGCATGATATCTGCAAATCATCGACATATAATGAAGCATGAATTGATGGAGGAAGTGCATGAAGTATGTTGCTGATATGAATAATAAAAAGGGTGACACTTAAAACAGATCCCTGAGGGACTCCCTCAGACTGAATAAAATGATCTGATAAAATATTTCCAACACGTACTCTAAAGAGTCTCGAGGATAAAAAATTCTGAATAAAAAGAGGCAAGTTACCTTTGAAACCAAAATCAAACATATTTCGAAGGATACCGTATCGCCATGTACGGTCATATGCCTTCTCAATGTCGAAGAAGATAGAAACTAAGTGATTCCTTCGCACAAAGGCATTACGAATTTGCCGTTCGAGATAGATGGTATTATCAAGAGTGGATCTACCTTTACGGAAGCCACTCTGGTGCGGAGGGATGCACTTGTTTTTCTCCAGTACATAAACGAGACGGGCATTGACCATACGTTCCAGGGTTTTACATAAGCAGCTCGTTAAGGCAATTGGACGATAGCTCAGAGGATCTTTTGGGTCCTTTCCAGGCTTCGGGATCGGAATCACGATACTTTCTTGCCAGGAATTGGGAAATTTTCCTTCATTCCAGATTCTGTTAAAAAGGATAAGAATGCTGTTTAAAGAATCTGATGAAAGACGACGAAGCATATAATATGTGATTCCGTCCGGCCCAGGACTGGTGTTATGGGCTTGAGATAACGCCTTCTTCAATTCAAACATCATAAGCTCACAGTTATAGGAGAGGTTTATTTTGCTCTTAAAATTAAGAAGTGTTCGTTCAGCTCGACTCTTTGTCGCTTGAAAAGCAGGACGGTAAGAGTCGGAGCTCGACACTAGTGCAAAAGCCTCTCCAATGACGTTGGCAATGTCATGTGGAGATGAGTATACAGCAGCCGTGGTTTCTAATATCGGAATGGTCGATTCTCGATATAGACCATTGGCTGCTTTCACTTTCCTCCACAACTGCTTGCTTGATGTTGAGGATGTTATTGAGGAGACGTATCTAATCCAAGATTCTCTCTGGCTCTGACGTCTCACCTTGCGAGCAAAGGCCTTGGCGTTTTTAAATGCGACCAGGTTGGTAGTAGTCGGGTATCTCCGAAATATATCCCACAGCTTCTTTTGTCTCTTGTAAGCAGTTTGGCATTCGATGTTCCACCATGGCTTACATATACTGCGTGGTTGAGAGGAACGTTTGGGAATGGTTATATCAGCAGCCTTAATAATTGCGTCGGTGACATTGTTGACAGCGATGTTAATGTCATCCATGTTAACCATTGTTTCCGTAACGACGGCTAGTTGTGAAAATGTAACCCAGTCCGCTCGATGATATAAGTAGGTAGGTGGTTGGTGCACTCTGACACTACTATCATGCGAGACGAAAAGGGGGAAGTGATCGCTGTTATGCAAATCACTCCCTACTACGAGATTCAACAACGGAAGGAGCGTTGGAGAACAAATAGCTAAGTCAACTGAATGGAAAGTTCTCGTGGGTTCGTGAAAGTGCGTTTTCTCGTCGTTATTGAGCAAACAGAGAGCGTGATCTGTTATCAACTTTTCAATCTGTTGCCCTCGACGGTTCGCACTATCACTTCCCCACAGGGTACTATGACCATTCAGGTCACCAAGCAGAATAAAAGGGACTGGAAGCTGAAATATCAGGCCATTTAGTTCCTCTTGTGTAATGACAACATGTGGTGGCAGGTATAGGCAGCAGACTGTAACAAGAGAATGAATATGTATTCTTACGGCTACAGCCTGTAAAGATGTGCGAAGTGTAACTATAGTGCTGGGAAAATCGTGTGAAGTTAAAATGCACACACCTCCAGACACTGTAGTACCAGCATCATGATCTTTTCTAATGCAACTATACCTGCGTATCTTGCATGTGTGGGAGGGCTTCAAGAAAGTTTCCTGAAGAGCCACACACGCTGGATGGTAAGAAGATACAATCGTTTTTATGTCATCTATTTTAGATCGGAAACCACGACAGTTCCATGAGACAAAGGAAGTAATTTTGTTTCAAAGGGGAATTAGATTCACGACGAATCTACTTCTATATCTGCGTCGTCCTCCGAAAAATCCGACGCATGGAGTCTTAGTTCTAATTCTTCAGCCGCATGCCGAAGTAGATGTTTAGAAGTTTTTTGTAAGTTTTTTATATGTTTAGAACTTTTATGCTTTGTAGTAGAGCCATCAGTTTTAGGTCTTTTAAGTGTATGTTTGGTTTGATCCTTCGATATTGGAATTTGAGAATTAGCGTCGGTATTTTTTGAGGATGTGGCAGATGATTGTTTGGCGGATTGCTTAGGTGAGTTAGATTTGGAAGTTGAAATATTGTTTTTGGAAGGTGATGAATTTTTATTGGATGTAATGACTGCTGAAGAAGGTTCTGTTTGTGTGGCTATGGTATGATATGTTTTTTTAACTATTGTTGAATATGATATTCCTGTTTTAGGGGTTCGAGAATCAACTATTTTTCGGGCCTCGGGATAAGAAATTTTTTGTGCAATCTTCACAGATTGAATTTCTTTCTCGAGAACCCATTTAGGACAGGTCCTGGAAAATGAGGGATGGTCTCCTCCACAGTTAACGCAATGAGCCGAAGCAGAGCAGCCGTCACTCTCGTGACCTACATCACCGCAACGGGCACATTTCATCTGGCTGCGACAGGAGATTTTCGAATGTCCGAAACTCTGGCAGCCGAAGCAGCGAAGAGGATTCGGGACATAAGCTCGGACTGGGCAGCTCAGATATGCAGCTGTGATTCGTGTAGGCAGGGTTGGTGTGTCGAACGTCAATATTAAATGTTTCGTGGGAAGGATATTCCCATCACGACGTATTGTAATACGACGAACACCAACTACATGCTGATCACGAATATTTTCCAGGATTTCTTCTTCTGGAGAAAAAAGAAGGTCCGGTTCGGAGATCACGCCGCGTGAGGTATTGAGTGAAAAATGAGGAGATACAGCAACGGTAAAAGAACCAAGAGTTTTTGCGTTAGATAGTAAATTTGCCTGTGTTTCAGTTGAGACTTCGACCAGGAGATCCCCGGAACGAAGTTTTTTAATGGATTTAGTATTGCCTATAAAAGATTGAAATGTCTTATGAATCAAGAACGGTGAAACAGAAGAAAAAGAGTTTTGTATGGGGTTCGAACTAAGAGAGTTGTTAAGAAGTTTAACTAAGAAGAATCGAGCGTTTGAAATATTGATTTTCATTTGTTGCTCCCCTCGAGGGGGAGAAGAATTAGTAGTATTTTCCATCATAGAAAAAAAAGAGAAAATTCGGTCACCAACAGCACCACCCACCACGGAGTCCTACACGGGGATACAGATAACTGCACCGGCGCTTGTCGGTGACTATACGCGCACGGCGCACCCCTGAGACAGCCTCCACCCTTAGCGAGATGTCCAGTAAGTGGCCGATTGCTTAGCCCTGGCCGAAAATTGACCAGCCGATTGATGTACACGGGACCAATGCACACCTCCCGTTTACCTGAAGCGAGGGCCGAAGCAGTGTATTGGGTCTGTATATCGCCCCTCAACTACCAGGATCCCCTTTTCCAGGGACGCGGGTCTCCACGCACGGCAAACACGTGGGTGATATAATCCCCAAGAGGAGCTGAAAGCAACAGAGTGGCGAAAAGCTTCTCAAGGGGAGCCCTCACCTCCGAAGAGGCAACCACAACGAGGGTGGAAGAAAAAGCAAAAAGCAGAAGGGTAGAGGAGGAGAAGAACGAAAGAGAGAAAAGATCACTCAGGTACCCCGGGGTTGTGAAGCCCGTACAAACCTAAAGAAGGAATGCCCCTGGGGGCCAAAGTAGATGGATGTATACTATTATTATAATTAGTAGATTGATATCATTTTCTCAAGGGGGTTTGAAAACATTTTCTCACGTAATCATACGCCTTACCCGAATAAAAATGTAATATCCAAAGCTCCGCAGGATATTCTTCTTTTGAATTGGGCTTCTTTAATCTGCTTATTAGTGCTTCAGCAGGTGTTCCTTGTATTGACACCTAAATAAAATGAAAAGTGTTTTAAATTTGAAAATTAGTTTAAATTATCTTGAAAGTCAAATAAATGTTTTTCAAAATTAGGTATATTTTCCACGTATAAGTGTGATACAAATGCGAGACTAACGATATGATTCAAAATCCATATCATATTTTGCCCTTTTCGCTCAAAAATTAAGAAATACTTCTAAAATGCTTTTGGCTGATTCAGTGATTAATAGCTTATTTTGCTCAAAACTGATATCGAGGCATTTCCCTGAACTCTCAGTAGTGGCCAGTGAACTATTTCCTCACAGCATGGTAACAATGATAATGACATACATTCTGGATGAGCCGCAGGAATTCAATGAGTGAGACGGACATCCGGTTTTTCAACGTGCGGCGCCGCTGCGGAAACGCAAGTGCGGTCTGAGATTCATTAGATCCAATGGAGAAGTGCACACATGCGTTCGGCGACGCACGTCTAACTTGCGTGTAATTTGTACCGCAGTTCCCCACTGTGTCGCACCTCGCCGCACACGCTTCTCCGGTCTCAAGTACCTTGTTTTCATAAACAAATGGAATATAAATAATAATTAATAAATGGTTGTATCCAGTAGCGGGCTACTTTGTTTCAAAATATACTTTTTTACACCAAGTAAGCGAAATAAACTCGTTTTCTTCGATAGAATATGTATCGCAAATGGCGCGAAATGAGTTCGTGCGTCATTTCACGGTTATGTGTGCATAGTTGGGCTTCGGTGCCGCAGCGGCGCCGCACGTTGAAAAACTGGATGTGTGCACCGGGCCTAAGACAGACAAATACGGTGGAGAATGGGCAAAACAGACGGCTGTCGTGGTTTATTTTATTCGAGAAACAAAACAAAGTGGTTTTTTATTCTCTAGTCCAAGTTTCTAACTTTGGGATCGTTGAAGATAGATTGAGAATTTCAACGGATGTCAAATCAGAGTAAAATTCTACGCCAGATCAATACCAAAAACAGATTTATTATTCAGTTATTTACCATTTGATTGTTTAATTATTTTTATTAAATAATTAATTATTTATTTCACATAACTTATATTTATAATCACATATAAGGTATCAATCAGGTGTAAAATTTTCCGCCGATTTCAAATTCGTTGAAATTTTCAACCCATCTTTAACGATCCAGATTTTACAAAAACAAACTAAACAATGCCAGTCAAAATTTTTTATTTTGTTTTGCTTCCCTCCGCTCGAATTGTTTGGCGCAGGAAATGAAATGTTGCCGCAACAAGAGAAAAAACGTTCCCCAACTATTTGAGACCGCTATGACAATCGTCTATGCAAATGGCGACTCCGCTCATTTTCGTTACGTTCAAACAACGCTCTCTAGGAAACCAACGCCAGTTTTTTTTGTATAAACAACATTTTAGTGACGTCATCCACAGGTTAAGCGACCAATTAGTCTGGTGGTAAAAATGTTACACTCTAAATCGGAATGCACCTGGTACGAATCCGGGTCAGTACATGGATGTTTGTAAGCGTATAGTGTAGAGGCGGCTGATGCACCTTAAAACTGTCTTGGCAGTAAGTTTTCACGTTGGGTTGGTGTGGAAGTTTGGAGAGTGGGGTGCCAACTCAGGTGTTGCTTCGTCATCTGACCGTGGTTCAAAATTACGAGGTGTTGTCCTCGGATATTTCCCTTAAGGGATTGATCCCGGACCGTCGTCAATAGCCCGTTGTGTTGCTCTCGTACGACGTTAATTAAAAGTTACCAAGTTGAAAATTATTTGTTTTCTACTAAAAAGTGCTTACTCATAAAGATTAGTCCAAACACAGAGAGACTAATGCTTACTTGGTAATTTAGACTTACTTGGTAATGGCGAACCTACGCTGACAACCTTGACCTGGTAAGTACAATTTTCTTTTTGATCGCTAGAAGAAGCTTGTTTTTATTTTGTCGGTACTTTCGCATTTCCTGTGCTGCTGTTAAGCTTGAAATTTTAATCCTTAAAGTGGTCGGGTGTGTCAGCTAGGCAGTTATCTTAGAAATCGATGTTTTTTCGTGATTTTGTCGATAGTTTCATGTAAGTAAATTTTTGTTTCATTGTGTGTATATAAATGTACAGCACAGTAATTTTTAAATCTACACCACAGTATTTTTTTAAATTGAGTGTTTAAGGATAAGAAAGTACAATCTTGCATTTGAGTAGTAAAGCAGTGCAACTCTACACTTGAAATTTCTTAAATCGAAACTGCAATCTTGCAGTTGAGTGATAAAATAAATTGTGCAACCCTGCATTTGAATTTTTTTTAATCGAAAGTGCTATCCTGCATATAAGTAGAAAAAAGATCAACTGTTTTAGTGTTGTGTAGATATCTGTTCAGTTTTCATATTCAAAAGTTTTCTTGAATCAATTATATATGTATTTTATGTGCAACTCTATTTTCCACAAACAACAACACTACCAACAAATACTACATTTTTTTTACAGTCCTGTAGGACTATATTTTACGCAAACAAAAACAACAACGCTACAATAAAGTGCTATTTCAAGGCTTATATAATGGCCTTCCTTGGGAGAGGTAGAAAGCAGATCTTGCGAAAACTTGCCGAGGAATTAGGTGTGGCTCTCGAAGAAGATTATAACATTCGCGACATCAAAGCAGCCATAGCGGGTGCTGTTGATTACAACGAGGAATACTCTTCTGAGCTGCTAAATACCATAATAGATTAAAGAAATACCAAGGGAGAAGAGAAAATAATGACCATGGAACAAACAAACCGAGACTGAGTTGGAAAAGCTGCGTCTTACCATCCAATCTCATGGAAGTCATTCCGAGGTGGGGACTCCAATCCTTACTGACACCGAGTTACCTAAGTGGGAGTTAAAAAAGCTCCTTCCTACTTACAATACCAAGGAAGACGACATGTGACTCTATTTGAATCTTTTAGAAAGACAACTAAAGTTCTTGAAGATCCGTAAGATCAGGTGGGTCTCATACCTGATCGGTGTACTAACAACAGACGTAGCAAAAATCATTGCCAGAGAACCAGAAGAATAATCTCAAGACTATCAACATATCAAGGATCTCCTCCTCAGGCGTTATAAGTTAAGTGCAAAAAAATTCCGGGCAGATGTTTTGCCAACACCGGAAAAGCCCCAAAGTACCTGGCGTGACTTCTATTTTGAAATAAACACTAATTTTGAGGGTTGGCTCTCAGAACTCAATATAGGGAACTATGATCAGCTCAAAGACCTCATTGTGGCTGATTAGATTAAAAAAAAGGAGTTATCCCGAGTACAAGGAGTATTTCTTAGATGAATGGGCAAATTGGAATGTACCAGTTGACCTAGCGAACAAACTGCATACATACGACAGTCTACATTCCAGCTCTAAAGGAAATGCAGAAATAGCAGCTAGAAGAAGACCTGGAACTGCAAGGAATGAAAATCCAACATCATTACCTTCTAAAAGAGAATATTATCAGAAGGACAGTGTTAAGAATGAAACCCGAGCAGAACGTCCATCCCTTACTTGCTATAGATGTGGTGCCACGTGGGTCATTAGGTCCAGGTGTACAAATTGTAACTCGGCTGGAAATACTGATTCAGCACGGTTTGGGACTATTAAATTGCATTCTTGTAGGACCTCATCAAGTCAGATGGCAACACTTAGTATTCATGTCAATGGTTTCATGGACACTGGAGCCTGCCACTCAATTGCTGAGGAGACACTCTTCCACCTTCTACAACAACATGGAGTGAAGTTTAAGAAAATCCCTCTTGTCATGGTAGCGGATGGGCACAGCACTGACGTTGAAGTCCTCACTACCAAAACTGAAATTCAGTTTGAAGGAAGAGTGTTCAAGACAGAGCTAATAGTTCTACCAGACGCCAAACAAAATGGCACACTATTAGGTGCTGATTTCCTTGAAGAAAGCGAAGTTGTTTTGAACCTCAAAAACACAAATGGTTCTTTAATGACAACCCTTGTAAAACCTTTGGTTTTGTGGAGGAATGAATTCTCATGATGTGCATGGGTACCGTTCAGGATGAAGATGATGCAGCTAACTCTTCTTCGTTAAGAGAGGAAGAAGGGAAAAACCTTTCAAAGGTTCAGAGAGACAAACTCAATGCCCTATTGGAGATTTATGTTACCATCTTTACACCAGGGGGAGAACCTACCCTATTCATAGAACCCCGAATTAATACTGTGAACCATCCGCCTGTCTCAGTACCACCCTACCGTATGCCTCCTGCCAAGAAGGAGCTACTGAACCAAGAGCTCGACAAATTATTAGAAGCTGAGGTTATCGAGGAGTGTGAATCTCCTTATATAGCCCCTGTAGCGTTGGTTCCCAAATCAAATGGGAAAGTTAGACTTTGTAATGATTACAGAGGACTAAACGCAATCACAATTGATGATAGCTATCCTTTACATTGGATGGATGACTTGCTTCATGAAGCAAAACACACCCCGTATGACTACTATTGATTTGCGGTCAGGCTATCAACAAGTGAAAGTCTCTGAAGCCGATAGAGATAAGACTGCATTTGTCTAACCTCTTGGAACTTTTCTCTACCGCCGAATGCCTTTTGGTCTGAAGACAGCACCAGCCACTTTTGTTATGTTGTATAATTAAATGTAATCAAGATGTATGGCAACACCTAAAAATGTTAAGTATAAACTTATGTATCTGACAACAGAGAGTTAACGATGAGTAAGCAATAAACGGACTTGTATACTATAAGACTTGCTTATTTCCAAAGTAATATAAATGGATTTATAGATTCATTAATATGTTGTAGAACATTTCATTTGACGACGAGCGTAAAACAATTGTCCGGCAGCTAACTCGAGCTTCTTTCCGTGCGTTTCTTTTCTCACAAAGATCACACGTGCTTGTAGCAATGACGGACTCTGAAAGCAGCATGGCTGTGGAATATCGCACTCAAACTGGAAAAATGCCAGCGTATAATGAAAATGGCTGTTTTGGGGAACATATGTTTCAGGTAGAATTTTATTTCGAAGCTTATAGAATTGGTTCCCAGTGATGAAAAGGCTACCCTGCTAACATGTGTAGGGAAGAAAGTGTTATCAACGTAGCGGAACCTCATGCAGCCGAATAGTCTAAAAGAAACTCCTTATGAAAAAACTATAAGAGTTCTTACCAACCATTTTGCCCCACAGACATCTGTTATCATGCAGCGTTTTCGATTCTATAATGTTAAACAAAATGAAGAAGATGTGGCTACCTTCATTGTGAGAATTAAAGAAACGGCAAGCAAATGCTCTTTTGGTCAATTCTTAGATGATGCAGTGAGGTATAAGTTAGTTTGTGGTTTGTCAGATTAATAAATACAGAACAGATTACTGAGTGAAAGTAATCTTGACTTTAAACGGGCTTGTGAAATTGCACTAGATATAGAAACAGCAAGTAAAGAAGCTAAACTTTTCAAGTCAAAAGAAGAAAATGTTTTCAAGATATCGAGTGCTAATAATCCATTTACGAATAAGGTTCCTGTTCAACACCAAAAGTTTCACAGTAAAGATCGTGGATCTACAAATAAGCCTCGCAACAAAACCCAAACGAACAAGGACACAAGAAATTGTAAGCACTGTGGTAAAAAGCATAGAGATGAACGTACTTTTAAAAATACAACTCGTTATAAGTGCCAACGTCAAGGGCACATTGCCAGTATATGCAGAACTTCTACTACAAACTTTGTTCATGAAGCTTTTGATGAAATGTACATCAACACCGTTTCAATTTGTGCAGCTGTTGAGCATGAAGTTCTTAAGCCTTAACAGATCAGTATTTCAATAGGTTCTACTCCAGTTAATATTTAATATGCAAATAGATTCTGGCAGTGCTCACTCCATCATGTCTAAAAATAAATTTGAAAGTTAAAACTTGGGTAAACTTGAACAGCTAGAAATTCCCACACTTCTTATCTTGGTCAAATGCTAAAAATAATTGGAAAATTCGATGTTCCTGTCAAGTATCAAGAAAAGGAACTATGGCTACCTTTGGTTGTTATTGAAACACCCAATAGATCTGCACTACTTGGACGTTGCTGGATTCAACAACTTGGCATCGACTTAAATAAAGTGAAGAATGACCAATTTGGAAATGTTAATGGAGAAAATGAAGATCCAGCTAAAGATGATGGATGGTGAAGACCCAGATAGTCAAGATGAAGAAACTACAAGTCATAAACCCGATATGTCTCATGAAAGTATTCTTCAACATTACCATTCCAAATTTTCTGTTTTAATCCAAATGATTCAAGAAGAATGTTGGGTTAACCTGTAAATATAGCTATGAAGGAGGACTCTGTACCTGTTTTCTGCAAATTTAGATCAGTTCCTTAGGTCATCAGGGAATTGGTAAATCTAGTTCAGAAAGGTGTGCTAGTACCAGTGAGTCATTCCAAATAGGCAACGCCCATAGTTCCTGTTCCATAAATGAACAGTGAAGGCAAAAAAGCTGTTAGACTTTGTGGAGATATTTCTGTTACTATAAACAAACATTGTGAAACACAGTTTTATCCACACTGCCCACACAGGAAGAGATTCTAACCAATATACACTGCTTGACAATTGCTGAGAAACAACCGATTTATGCAAAACTGCGATTCGCAAAGTCGCTCAATCGTAGAAAATGTAAGTGCTGAGTGGAGGTGCTGTATAAAGCAAGGTCTCTTATCTGTATAAAAGACAGCGCACACGAGCTGTTTATTAATTGAAATTTCAAACAGTAAAGTATCTACAAAAATCACGATTTAAGGTTTTGAAAGCTGTTTAGATAAATTGTGAAAATAAATAATTTGATGCAAGTATCAAATGGAGAATGTTCGTAAGGCATGATTTGAGTGAATTTGACCGTGTGCGAGCAGTTGGGGCAAGTGTCACCCAAGTTGCCGCAGCAATGCGTGCCAAAAAGCGTTATTTCGCGGTAAAAAAGAGCCGCGGAAGGTGGAAATGCTTTGAGAAAGCATGTTGGTGGTCATGGTAGGAGCACCACACCCACAGATGATACACATATATCCCTAACAGCATTAAGAAACAAACATCTCACTTCAGGACAGATTAGTTCAGAGCTCGCAACCGCTACTCGTGTATTTGCCAAAACAATTTCTCGGCGATTAAATCAAGCTCACTAGTATGCATGGAAGCCTGTTAAGTGCGTTCTGTTACGCTGGTGTAAAGAACATATTCGTTGGAATCATCAACAGTGGTCCTGAGTCATGTTCTCCGACGAATCCCGATTCTCGTGAAAAGAGATTCTGGACACCAACTACTGCGGAGAGACCGTTACACACCACACAATGCTCGTGTGGTTGATCGTTATGGCCGAGGGGTTATGTTGTGTGCTGGCATTATGCATAATGGCAGAACACAGCTACACATTTTTGACACTGGTGCCTTTACATCGCAGTGGTATTGCACGGAGATTCTCCTGGGTCATGTTCGTATATTTCGGGGTGCAGTGGGTCCATACTTTCTGTTAATGGGTGACAATGCATGCCCACACAGGGTAGTTGATGTATCTGAGACACTAGAGATCGAATATATTGAGCGCATGGAATGGCTTGCGTATTCATCGGACTTAAATCCTAATTAACATGCTTGAGATGATCTTTGTAGACGTGTTTCACAAAAGAATCACCCACCCCAACTGTGCAGGCACTCAAAATTGCTTTAACAGAGGAATGGGACAACATCCCCCAAGCATTCCTCGACTGTTTAGTGGAGAGCATGATTAGCATATGCTAAATGTGGGTTTAGTGTGCAAGGAGGCCTCACTTCTGGTTGAGTGACTAATCTGCCATGACTCCGGATGGAAAGAACATTTTTCCAGACTTTGGAAACTGCTCTAAGGAGCAGATTTTTTTTTCTTTTTATTATCTTGCTTTTACCTGTGCCAAAATCGGTAACATTTTGCAATATACTCAATGTACGGTATCTAGTTAAATATATACCAAGTTTCGTTTCTTTAATCAATGAATATTATTAATTATTTTAAAAATTTTGTTTGTTTCTTAGCAATTGTCAAGCAGTGTAGGATCAGGAATACATTTTACAAAAATTGATTTATCAATGTGGCTTTCCATCAGCTACCTATATCTCCTGAATCACAAGAATTACTGACACTTAACACACCAAAGGGTCTTATGCGTTACACTAGACTACCTTTTGGTATTAAGTCAGCCTTTTTTTAGTTTCAACAAAAAATGGATAGCATCTTAAAGGACTTTTCCTTCACGGATTGTTACATAGCTAACGCGCTAACACAAAGGAAGAGTGTAAGAAAAGGACAGATCTAGTGCTAAAAAAGCTAAATTCTTACAATGTCAAAGTATATATTACCAAGTGTGAATTCTTTAAGGATATAATTAAGGTATTAGGTCATGTCAAAGATCCTGAGGACATTAATCCACTCAAGGAGTAATGTGATGATATTTCGAATACAAGGATACCTAGCAATGTGACTGAATTGAAGAGTTATTTAAGACTCTTAGGCTACTAATAACATTTTATACCAAATTTGTCTTCAAAGTTGATGCCTTTATACAAGTTATTAGAGAAAAATTCAAAGTGGGACTTCAACAAGAAATGTATTGATGCATTCGAGAGAAGTAAGTTTCTACTCGATAAACATTATGTTCTAGTGCATTTTGATGTTACCAAACCCATTGTTGTGACACCACTCACTCCATTTTATTATTAGACTAAGACTTTTTATCTTGAGTTTGGCATAATATGTCCCAAGAGGACGCAATGCCACAAAACCAAATCCAATCCAATCCAAACCCATTGTTTGACAATGTGATTCATCTGATTATGGTCTGGGGTCAGTTTTATGTCATGAATCATCCCCATGTATCTTAAGACCAGTATTCTTTGCATCGAAAACTCTAAATAAGGCAGAAAGAAATTATGCTCAAGTGCACAAAGAAGCCTTAGCTATTATTTTTGGTATTAAACGATTTAATAAGTTCTTACAAGGAACAAAATTTGTCATAGAGACCGATGCTAAGCAATTGGTAACATTACTTGGCCATGACAAACCTGTTCCAGAAATGGCAAATTCGAGAATGCAAAGATGTTCGTTAATCTTGTCTAGCTATGATTATGTAATAAGATACAAGTAGTGCTCAAATCTGTTACTGGCAGATGCTCTCGCGTATTCCATGCAAGGACAACAGTAGACAAACGTGCTTAGGAATTTGTGTGTTGTATTGCACAATTCGAAGATCTGACTAACAAGGACATTGAAAAGGCTAGCTCAGTTGATTGTGATGCCAGCAAAGCAATTAACTACACTTAATTTGGTTGGCCACAAAATGTTCCGGATTCCTTACAAGAATACTACCGAGTTAAAGATGAACTGAGCATTGAAAATAACTGTTTATTAAGAGCAAATAGCGTTGTAAATAATCAAAATAATCGTAATCTTTTCTGTAATTTAGTTATTGCGTTCTGGCAACGCTTCTCACTCTGTGTTTACTTCTAGAGCTATGTGCTACTAGCTTCTTCTTTGCTATTATTTCGCTGATGCATAATTTTTGTATTTAACTTACAATAAATCTAATTCTATTGCATATTGCCTTTGTGACTTAATAATTATAATTGGCTATGGGCCCAGATAGCGCAGTGATTTATTAAGTGACTTTGTGGAACGAAAAATAACGAGTCTTGCGCCGCTACTAACGTTAGGCTTAACGTGAACCTACTTCGAGCTACTACTGTGTGAAGTGACTACTAACTGTGTGAAATGGAGTTCAAAGGTCAAATTGAAAAGCTTTTGGGAATTTCCAACTGGAATAAATGGAAGAGGCAGATTGAACTTTTATTGCGACACCACGATGTTCATGATCTCGTTACCGGAGATCGCGAATGCCCTTGCCCACCGGATGGAACTTCAGCTGAAGTAAATTCTGCCTACAAGAAGAGGAGGAAAGCTTTCATCAAAGAGAACTCCGTGGCCCAACTAATCCTTGTGGGAAACATGGACGACAACAATGTTGAGCTGACCGCAATTTGTAATAATGCTAAAAGCGTTTGGGATAAATTGCTGTCGGTCTACGAACAGAGCTCTGGCCAGCGTCTTGACCGCTTGATGGAGCAGTTTTTTCAAAATGAAAAAGGAATGGAAGATGGCGTAGTAAGTCATGTTGCCAAACTTCAAAGAAACTTTAGCGAGTTGAACGATGAACTAAAGCGTGTTGCCAAAACAACATTGCCAGATATCCTATTAATGAGTAGGATTATGTCAACTCTATCTTCAGATTACTTTGAGTTCAAAAGTGTCTGGGAATCTGTTCCTATAGAAGAGAGATCAGTAAACAAGTTGACAGAGAGACTTCGCTTGATAGAGATGCGCCTGCCTTCCAAGCCGACAGATTCCTCCACAGCCCTAGTTGCTTCCAAGAGAAAAGTTGTGAAGCCAGAGAGAAAATGTTACATCTGCCGAAAACCTGGCCACATTGCTTAAAGACCGCAGAAGAAAAAGTAAACCTAAAACTGAAGGTGATGCTTTTGTATGCACTGTGGAAGGAGTTTCGGAGAGTGATATATGGATAGATATTAGTGGAGCGTCTGCTCATATGACAAAATACAAAAAGTATTTTCCGGATTTTACAACATTCGTCTCACCTAAACCAGTATATGTGGGGAATAGCGAAGCAATTATGGCTTATGGTCATGGAACTGTGAATGTTAAGATGAAAATTAACAACAAGTGGGATAAGAACCACTTAACAGAGGTGTGGTATGTTCCTGACATAAGCAGAAACCTTTTCTCTATTAGTCAAACACTGAGTAAGGGTTTCAAGTTCCAGGTATCTAAAGATGGGTGTTCATTTTTAAGAGATGGTTCTGTACGCATGAAAGGTTTACGAACTGTGCATGGACTATACGCCTTAAAAATGCGTGTTAGATATCCTGCTGTATCTGAAAAAGTATGTGTTGCTTCAGCAGACAAGTCTATGTAACTGTGGCACGAAAAACTCATGTCACCCATGAACAACTGTGTCACCAGAATAAAGCTCATGTAAAAGAAATACTGCAGAAACACCACATACAAGTATCATCAAAAGATGAGATGTGTGATGGGTGCTGCTTTGGTAAGCAGTGTAGACGTACTTTCGGAACAAGGAAACAAAGGCCTACAATTAATACATACAGATGTATGTGGTCCCATGCAGCAGCAATCTTTAGCTGGTGCTAGGTACTGTGTATGTTTCAAGGATGATTTCACCAAGTACCGCAGATTGTTTTTTATGCAGTCGAAGAGCGAAGTCCCCAAGTGTCTCCAGACCTTTCTCAAGCGAAAAATGCTGGTCACGTGAACAAAGGAATTATTTAGTGATGGTGGAACAGTTTCAGAATTCATCTGTGAAGAATATTCTTGAAAAAGAAGGAATAGCTGTACGCATGTCAATGCCCTATACACCAGAGCAAAATGGTGCTGTTGAGCGGGATTGGATTGGATATGATTTTGTGGCATTGAGTCCTCTTGGGACATATTATGCCAAACTCAAGATAAAAAATCAAATATATAATATAATAAAAAAGTGAAATGAGTCAAAACATATAGAATGAATACTACATAAAATTATATGTGATGGATAAAACCAATGTCATGTAAAAAGCTAAAAATATTTGGATGAGGATTCTCCCCAACCATGTCTTCTAAAGTCAAGGTATAAGAATTAAAATATTTAAGACGTTGATAATTAAAATGAGAACACTCTATTAAAATGTGTTTTACGGTTAGTGGACAAATACAAAAATTGCACATGGAATTATCTTCTCCGAGGAGGAGGTGTCTATGGGTTATTTGCGTGTGTCCAATACGGAGACGTGTTAGAATTACATTTTGTCGTCTAAGAGGTAGCGATTTCCATTGAGTTATAATATTTTTAACAGCGTGAAGTTTGTTTTCCGTTTGTTCATTCCATTCGTTCTGCCATTTTATTTCTAAAAATTTGTAAATGAATGATTTTAAGTCGCGATAAGGAATGGTATGATTAATATTAGTTACGGCCGATTTGGCGGCTTTGTCGACAGTCTCATTTCCTGATATCCCAACATGAGATGGAATCCAACAAAATATTAAGTTAAAATTCTTGGATGAAAGATGATAAATTCTTTTCAGTGATTCTAAAACAATGGGATGACTGTCATGATCAGGATGTTTCAATGACTGTAAAACACTTAATGAATCTGTGAAAATGATACAGTTTTTATGACAATGATCAGATATATATTCCAATGCTTTATATATGGCCATGATTTCAGAAGTAAAAACAGAACATGAAGAATGAAGTTTAAAACTGTGAACAGAGTGACTAATAGTGAACGCAGCTCCAACATAGTTTGCCCTTTTCGATCCGTCCGTGTAAACTTGTATAAAATTTGTGTATTTTTCTATATGGTTTTGAAAAAGCTGTTTGTAAATAATATCAGAGGTATCTGCTTTATTAAAATTTTGGAACGGGTTTTGAAATTCAAAATAATGATTAAACCAAGGAGAGAAAGAATACAGTTTTTTCTGGGTGACGTCAAGTGAACAAAGTTCGGATCCGTTCATCAAATCCAGCATTCTTAAGTGAAATGTAGGGATGAAGGATGTTTTAGCTTGATAGAGGCGTTTTAAATACGGACTGTGATGAATGGTATGCAATGGGTGATGAGGGATTGGGGAAATTCTAAAATAATATTCTAAGGACAACAAATGTCGCCTTAAGTCCAGAGAAGGTTCAAAATTATCCACATATAAGCTGCTTACGGGCGAAGTCCTGAAGGCACCAGAACATAAACGTAAAGCTGTGTGGTGAATAGTGTTCAGGGTTTGAAGAGCAGATTTTCTGGCTGAACCATACACCACGCAGCCGTAATCTAATTTTGATCGTATTAAAGTTCTATATATTTTCAAAAGACAAGTACGATCAGATCCCCATGATAATTTCGATAAAACTCTTAATATGTTGAGGGCCTTTTCGCAACGTTTGCGTAGATTTAAAATATGCGGTTGAAAAGTCAACTTCTTGTCAAATGTAATACCTAAAAATTTAAAATTGTCCACAACATTAATTAAAATATCTTTGAAAAATATTTCAGGGTCAAGATGAAGATTTCGTTTTTTTACAAAAATGAACACACGCGGTTTTTGAAGGTGAGAAACTGAAACCATTTTCGTTAGTCCAATGAATGATTTTGTTAACGGCCTGTTGAAGTTGTCTCTCTATTAAACGAATGTCTTTAGCTAAACATGAAATTTGCAGATCGTCAACGTAAATAAGACTTTTAACTAATGGAGGCAATTGAGAAACGATATTGTTAATTTTTAAAATAAATAAAGTTACACTTAAAACACTGCCCTGTGGCACTCCCTCCTCTTATATAAAAACATCCGAGAAAATAGATACAATCCTTACTTTAAAATATCTTTTTTGTAAAAAATTTTGAATAAAAATAGGCAGATTTCCTCTTATGTCATAGTTAAAAATGTCTTTTAAAATTCCATGTCTCCAAGTTCGATCGTACGCTTTTTCAATATGAAAAAATATCGAGACGAGATGTTTATTTTGAACAAACGCATTTCTTATTTCAGTCTCGAGAGCAACCAAATTGTCAACAGTGGATCGACCTTTTCGGAAACCACTTTGAAGTGGAGAGAGACATTTATCTGTTTCTAAAATAAAAACTAATCTCGCGTTGACTATTTTCTCTAAAATTTTGCATAAGCAGCTTGTCAGGGCTATTGGACGGTAGTTTGAGGGGTTCTTGGGGTCTTTATGCGGTTTCAGTATGGGTATTATGGTAGCATATCTCCATGAATGCGGAAAAGCGTGCTCGTTCCAAATTCTGTTATAAAATTTCAGGAGATTATTTAGAGAACTATTTGAGAGATGTTTGAGCATAACGTAACTAATATTATCTGGGCCAGGAGTTGATTTGTTAACTAAGGATAAAGCCTTTGTCAATTCGGGAAAAGTAAAATCACAATTATAAGATAATGTACGGTTTTAAGTAAAATTAACTTTATTATTTTCAGATGCAATCTTAATTTTTTTTTTTTACTTTCAGAGTAGTTATTGGAGCTGGATACTTCGGAAAGGCATGATGCAATTGTGTTTGCTATGTCTATGGGTGCCGATAGTATTTGGTTATTATGTTCTAGAATAGTAATTTGTCTATTGGGGTAAACACCGGAAATCCTTTTAATCCTGTTCCATAGTTGCTTACTTGTGGTCTTACTATTTATACTATTAACATATTTTATCCAAGAATCCCTCTTACTAAGTCGTTGAATTTTTCGAAATACCGCTTTTGTTTTTTTATAAATAATAAAATTTTCTTTTGTTGGATATCTATTAAAGATATTCCAGGCTTTCCTTTGCTTCCGATACGCATCGCTACATTCCTCATTCCACCAAGGTTTCTTTTGTTTTTTAGGCGCATTTCTGACTTTTTTAATTGACGCGTCAGCACTAGCTATAATTATGTCTATTATTTTTGAAGTGACTTCATCGATGTCACCAGTTTCTATTGTGTTAGAAATATCTGCGAGGCTAGTAAAGAGTGGCTAGTTGGCAGTTTGAAAGATGTAGTTAGTTTGGCTGACAGAGTGAGGTTGGTATTGGCCTTCATATTTTAGTTTAATAGGATAATGGTCACTATTGTAGAGGTAAGGATCGACAGAAAAGGTCCAAAATGGTAAAATTGAAGGAGTGCAAATTGCCAGATCTATTGAATGGTAAGTAAGTGAAGGTGAGTGAAAATAAGTAGGTTGGCCGTTATTCATAATACATAAATCATTATCTGTTATTATTTTTTCAATTTGTTTCCCTCTATGATTAATATCTGAACTGCCCCAGAGAATATGATGGCCATTTAGGTCACCAAGTATGATGAATGGTTGCGGAAGCTGATCTATTAAATTATTTAAGTCAGAAGTGGCAATACGGGTGTTAGGAGGTAAGTATAAATTGCATATTGTTATCAAAATATTGACATGAAGTCTAACAGCAAAAGCTTGCAGATTTGTTTTTAGGTTAATTTGAGTTACTGGAAAGTCATGGGAGGTAAGCAATGCTACACCTCCACACGCTCTTTGTCCATCATCGTAATCTTTTCTAAATATACTGAAATAACGGATGTTGGTGGTATCATTGTTTTTTAGATAGGTCTCCTGGAGGGCGATTGCAACTGGATTGTGCTTGCTTATGATGACCTTAACATCGTCAATTTTTTGTCGAAAACCCCGGCAGTTCCAGGAAAGAAAGGAATCCATAAAAATAACGGATAAAAGAAAAGAGAAAACTACTTGTGTTTTCTCGTCCTAGGACGAGATCTGTCTTGCCGAAGATCCTTCTTGGACTTGGGTGGCGAAGTCTCCAAGTCCTCATCTTCTACAGATGAAATATCGCTTTCAGTGTTATAAAGATTTATGAGATCACTGGTAGAAGGATTAGTTATGAAATTTCTGGATGTAACGTCAGGCTGAAGAGAGGTTTGAGAACTTTTTGCTATTTTAATAATATTTTGTTCAGTAGATATGGCTCTTTTTAAAGAAGTATTTAAGGATAGATTTGATTGATTTATCTGTTTTGTATTTGTTGAGGTTGTAGCTGATGCTTTAGAAAAAAGAGGCGTTATAGGTTGGTTCGATGAAGTTTTATGTTGGGCAGATGGCTTAAAAATAGTTACATCGGTTTGAGTTCCGTTAGTTTTAAAAGTTTTTTTAACTATTGAAGAGTAAGATATTCCAGGTTTCGGGGTGCGATCATTTACAATTTTTCTGGCCTCAGGAAATGAAATGTTTTGCTGCACTTTAATAGTTTGTATTTCTTTTTCGGTTATAAATTTAGGGCAAGACCTGGCAAAAGCTGGATGGTCACCTTTGCAGTTGACACAGCAAAGGGACGATGACGTACAGACATCGGTCTTATGATCTGTACTACAGCATTTTGCGCAGGTTTCTTTTCCACGGCAATAAAGGAAAGAGTGGCCGAATCGCTGACATTTAAAACAACGTACAGGGCTTGGTATAAAAGGACGAACTGGACAATTAATATAGGCTATTTTAACATGTTTGGGTAGATTTGGGGTATTGAAAGTTAGTATTAAGTGTTTGGTGGGTATTCTTTGACCGTTTCGTTGAATAGTTATTCTTCTGACATTAATTACATTTTGTTTTGACAGGGATTCCAAGATGTCTGGTTCAGTATCATGGACTAAATCAGCTTCCGAAATTACGCCTCGAGATGAATTTAAATTTTTGTGGGGTGTAACAGTGACTTCTATTGAACCGATGGATTTAATTTTTGTATATTTATGGCCTGTGACTTATTAGAAACTTCAATAAGCACATATCCTGCTAGTTTTTTTTTTATGGTTTTTGTATCTCCAACCATTCCTAAAATAGTTTTGTGAAGTAGAATAGCCGATGTTTTTTAAATTACCTACGTTACTTTTTATTATAAAAAATTTGTGTTCTGGTATATTAGTTTCATTATTATTGGTAGTTAAGTGCTCCACTGGAGTCCAACGAGGGGATACAGGTTCCTGTACCGGTGCTAGCCAGGGACTATACGGACCCAACTCACCTCTATGACTGCCTTAAGGAGCTAGTTGGTGAGCAGGTCCTTAATCCTAGCAGGATATACCCACCAGCCGATTAATGTACTGGGACCAAAGTACACCTCCTGTTTATTCGAAGCAGGAGCCGAAGCAATGTATTGGGGCGTTAAGTTGTCCCTCAATCACCAGGATCACCCTTTCCGAAGACACGGGTCTCTACGCACGGCAAACACGTGGGTTATACAGGGTGGTCCCGAATTCATGGTACAAACTTTAATGGTAGGTACAGGACATTGTAACAATGATTTATTGTATAGGAATGTATAGTCGCAAGTGACGCGGTGAGGCGAAAACAGGGGAAATAACGGCCGAAAGGAAAAACAAAGATTTTATTGAAAGCGTTGTTGACAAGTGTCATGTTTACAGTAATTGTTCAAAATTGCGTCCACCAGTATCGATACATGCTTGACAGCGTCGGTGGAGCGATTGGCGTACACGTTCAAAGATGCCTGGTATTTCACGCACACCTGCAGCAGCTACAGATAAGCGAGCGACGAGATCCTCATCTGAGTCAACTGGAGTCTCATAAACAAGATGCTTTAGATGTCCCCATAAAAAGTAATCGAGGCTCGATAAATCGGGAGATCGGGGTGGCCAAGGGACTGGTCCACCACGCCCAATCCATCGAGTACCAAACGTGGCATTCAGGTAATTCCGTACATCAATGCTGAAGTGTGCTGGCGCCCCATCGTGCTGAAACCACATGCGGTTACGAATGGCGATCGGAACATCATGCAGCAGTTGTGGTAACACTTCTTTCAGAAAAATAAGATAGCTTCCGCCAGTGAGCCGCGTGGGTAGTAAGTATGGGCCAATCAAAAAGCCGTTCACAATACCAGCCCACACATTAATACTGAAACGTTGTTGAAACGCATGTCGACGCGTTGCATGTGGATTATCGGTTGCCCACACATGGGAATTGTGCGCATTAAAGACACCCTCGCGTGAAAATGTCGCTTCATCTGTAAATAGCACATAATCTACGAAATCCGGCTGCAACGCACATTGCTGCATCACCCACAGGCAGAAGTTCACGCGGCGAGGATAATCTGCCGGATTCAATGCTTGTACTTTCTGAAAATGGAAGGGGTGTAAGCGATTTTCGTTTAACACTCTGCATACAGTCTGATGACTCACACCTACGTCACGCGCAACAGTTCTTGTGCTTGACTCGGGTCTATCAGCCACAATGTTCAAGATGCTTTCTTCCAGCCTTGGAGTGCGTACAGCTCTTACTCGACCAGCGCCATGTCTGTTGACGTCGAACGCACCTGTTTCACAAAGTTGACGATGTAACCGTTGAAAAATTCTATGATCCGGCATTCGTCGATCAGGATACTCCGCGCGATACATTCGTAACGCAGCTGTGCCGTTACCATTTGCACGGCCGTACATGTAATGCATGTCTGCTTTTTCTGCATACGTAAAGTCACCCATCGTCTACGGCAGCACAATTGTGAATGGCGCTTTTCCCTACTGCGATGCATCATGTTCAACAGCGGCTAGACATCTACTGCCCTCTACCGGCAATGATACCAACCGATCACTCCATTTCTCTTTCCTTTTATTTCCCCTGTTTACGCCTCACCGCGTCACTTGCGACTATACATTCCTATACAATAAATCATTGTTACAATGTCCTGTACCTACCATTAAAGTTTGTACCATGAATTCGGGACCACCCTGTATAATCCCCAAGAGGAGCTAAAAGCACAGACTGGCGAAAAGCTTCTCAAGGGGAGCCTTCACCTCCGAAAAGGCAACCACAACGAGGGAGGAAGAAAAAGCAAAAGGGTAGAGGAGGAGAAGAACGAAAGGGAGAAAAGATCACTCAGGTACCCCGGGGTTGTGAAGCCCGTACAAACCTAAAGAAGGAATGCCCCTGGGGGCGCTGTTGAGCGGGAAAACAGAACCATCGTTGAAAGCGCAAGAGGCATGATTCATACTGGAGACCTTCCCTTAAAACTCTGGGCAGAGACAGTGAACACGACTGTTTATGTGTTAAACAAAACAGGACCAGCATCGGTGAAAGGTAAAAGTCCCTATGAACAATGGTTTTCCAAAGAAGTGGTCAACATTAACCATCTATATATCTTTGGTACTCTATGCTTTGTTCATGTACCCAAGCAAAACAGGAGGAAATGGGACAAGAAGAGTGTAAAAGGTGTCTTTGTTGGGTACAGTGGCAAAAAAGATGGTTATCGAATTTGGATAAAAGAACAAAACAAGATCATTCTGAGAAGAGATGTGATATTTCAAGATGATAAATTCAACTGCGTGATTGATGGAACTTCAGCTAACCATGAAGCAGAGATGGAAGAGAAGAAAATCTCCTATCACACCACATCTAGATGAGGATAAGGAAATAGGGGAAGCTTCATGTAGTACTGAAGATTCAAAAGAAATCCCAAATGAACAGGAGGGAAGAAACTTGCGGGACATGTCCATATTAAAGATGCCAGTTAAGTACGACAATTTTGTTCTGTTGGCTGAACATGCAACACCTGAGACCTACTAAGATGATATGGCTTCTGAAAATAGTGACAAATGGTTTGCTGCTATGAAGGAAGAGATGGATTATCTGTCAATAACAACACATGGGAACTTGTTAATTTACCACCTGAAAGAAAAGCCATTGGAAGTCGGTGGGTCTACAAGGTGAAGAAAAATGATGATGGAACTGTTCAGCGCTTCAAAGCTCGCCTTGTTGCCAAGGGATACAGCCAGAAATTCGGGGTAGATTTCTGTGAAACATTCAGTCCGGTTGTACGATGGGATACATTTAGAACTGTCCCGAGCTTTGGCTGCTAGTCGAAAACTGAAGCTCCCGCAGTTTGATGTTGAAACAGCATTTCTCTATGGAGACCTCTCTGAAGACATATACATGGCTCAACCTGTAGGGTTTAGTGATGGAACTGAGTAAGTGTGTAAACTACTAAAGAGTCTATATGGATTAAAACAAGCTATAAGATGTTGGAATGAACGTTTTAAAACTTTTGCTGAACACAGTGGTTTAAAACAATCTTTCTCATATCCATGTTTATATTTAAATGATGAGAAATCATTGTTTCTTATTGTATATGTTGATGATGGAATCATTGCAGCTCTTGAGGAACAAATAGTGAAACCTTTCATCAAGAAACTTGAAAGTGAATTCTGTGTGGTGATAGGTGTGGCGAACTGCTTTCTGGAAGATCCTGATTCGCTTCAATATGCTTGAATCCAATCCTGTCAGCACGCCTGATGAAAAGGGTACAATTTCAACTAATGATTCAGCATCTCTTCCTGCTAATGTACCCTACCGTGAAGCTGTGGGAAGTCTCCTGTTCCTTGCTATCGTCACAAGACCTGACATATCTTATGCAGTGTGTGTCCTTTCTCAGGTCTTGGATAAGTCTCAACAAATGCATTGGAACATGATTAATAGGACCTTGAGATATCTTAAAGGAACAGAAAAGTGTGGTATTGTTTCAGTGTGAATCTAGTGTAACTCTTGAATCCTTTAGTGACTCAGACTATGCTGGTGATCCTCTAACCAGGAAGTCAACATCAGGAATGGTGTTTGTTTATAATGGTGGTGCCGTAACGTGGAAAAGTCAGCGTCAAAACTGCATTGCTCTCTCCACCACTGAGGCTGGATTTATTGCAGATCGCCATCGGGTCTCTTAATGTATACTCCACTTCCAGTACAATTCTGCTCATCTCTGCTACCATCTGTATAAACCCGGATGCCCTCCTCTGGGATGTTGCTTATAATCTCGAAAGCCAGCTGTTGTAGCAATTCAGGAACGTCCGAAGTTTTATTTGTGCTTAATGCTAAAGCCGGACAAAAGTGCACTCTCGGAATCCCTCGCGAGGGATCGACGCAAGTCTTAAGGGAATGGTGCTCGACATCTTGATAGACTGCATTTAGAGAGATTGCACGTGAAAAAGGGTCACTCATGTAATTCAATAATAGTGAACACCCTTGTTAATAAAGTGAATGCATCTAAAGGTTTTTCGGTATTAGCAGACGAAACGGCAGGTATAGCGGGCATAGAGTAATTTTCCTTGTGTGTGCGATATGTCGAATATGAGACCCTAACGGCCGTACATTCGCTACACGACTGAAACAGTTATGCCCGACCAGGTGGATTCAACGCCATGAATCGGTACTTGTTTTCTTGGAGCTTCAGCAAGCTACCGTTGATGCATTAGAAACTATATCAATATGGAATGATAAAACAACTTCTATGGCAATACAGTTACTAGCTGTCATATGAAGTACGGACTTACAAATGTCATTTCATACAATTGCAAAATTGTTTGCTACAACTCTACCGTTAAGTCGTCACTTACAAACAAAAAATCAGGATTTATCGGCAGCACTTGAACTAGCAGCAGACGTGGAATATATTTTAACTAAAATGCGAATTAAAGCTGAAAAAACTTTTCATGATATTTTTGTTGACGTTGTCAAAATGTGCGACAAATTGAAAATAGAAGCATTCCTCGTCGAGTCGGCAGGCAAACACAAAGATGGAATATCATGACAGAGAACTGTGAAGAATATTACAGGATTTCAATTTTTATTCCTTTTTTAGAAAACATTTTAACTCAGATTCAAGAACGTCTCTTAAAACACAACGAAATATTATCTAGCTTTAAATGTATCTTGCCTGTTAAGGATTCAAACTTTGAAAATTGCCAAGAAAATAACGCGAGTGTTAAGAACGAAATATCAGTCGATTATTAACTGTGGTCTAGAAGAAGGAATTGGGGAACTGAAAATGTGGTGGTGCCGATGCCTTACTTGTGCTGATGGAACTGATTACCCTAAATGCGCCATTGGTTTTTTACGTAAGTGTAATGAAGATATATTTCTGACAGTACGTAAACTGATTAAGATCTTTTGTACAATTCCTGTTACAACCGCAACAAACGAGATCATTTTCCGACTACGGAGATTAAAAACGTATCTTCAAAATACCATTGGAGAAGACAGACTTAACGGTTTGGCACTTCTCAATATACACCGAGGTATTGTAGTGAATCTGGAACAGGACGAGATCATTTTCCGACTACGGAGATTAAAAACGTATCTTCAAAATACCATTGGAGAAGACAGACTTAACGGTTTGGCACTTCTCAATATACACCGAGGTATTGTAGTGAATCTGGAACAGGACGAGATCATTTTCCGACTACGGAGATTAAAAACGTATCTTCAAAATACCATTGGAGAAGACAGACTTAACGGTTTGGCACTTCTCAATATACACCGAGGTATTGTAATGAATCTGGGACAGGTTTTTAATGACCTTGCAAGGCCAACATTCAGGCCTGGAGTGCGACTGTTCTTTTGAGCACTGCCTCGTCTAACCCACACATAAAAGAAGTCTGTGTACGCCACTGCACCCTGTAAGCAACGCTGCAAAGGGAAAAACAGCAAAATTCATGCCACGGCGAGATGGACCATACATCTTTTTAACTCAGAGGTCACCCACAACGTACGAGGTTGCTAACCAAAGTATCTCTGATGCTCCAATTGGAGTCTACCATTCGTCAGCTCAGAGACCTCACCATTAGTCCCACTTCGTTAAACAGGAAGGCCAAGAAAAAACTGAATGTTGGTCCCTTATCAAGGCGATGTCAGTACCAGAGGGGGAGTGTGAGGATCTGAGGTTCTCCGGCCAACACAAACGCAAGGAGGAACTGGTGTTGGGGGGAACGAAACATCCCTAGGGACGTTGGCAGGGGAAGGTCACCCGGGCCAGGAGGAGAAAAAGGGGAGAGGAAAAAGGAAGAGAGATTCGACCCACGGAGACAACGGACGATAAGGGGCTCTCTGCTGCTGTCTTAAACGATGTTGTAATGTATTATTATGTAACCCAGAATGTTCAAATAAATAGATGAAAATATCTAGGAAGTGTTGCCCTCTCCAGTAGATGAAACGAACCACAGTCACACTCACTAGAGATATAGAGGTAGAGAAAGGGTGAGGTGTGATAGGGAGGATGTAACAAATCGCCTGTTAACCAAATCCTTAACCTCTCGTTGCCTACCAACGTGCCTAAATTCTAGCCAGTGACTCTGGTGCAGCGAACGATATATGTTGGCGGTTACCCGCATTTTCCAATGTATTAACTTTTCTTGTGTAAATATTAAAGTGTTAGTTTTTCTTGTTAAATGTTAACTACTTCTTAAGTTTTGTCCCACAAACTTTTGATTTAAAGTTACAGGACAAGTTCATATGATCTTGTATTTTTTTCATAAATTTAAATGCAAATAGTTAATTCATTCTTTCCTGATGTCAATTATTATCCTAACTTTCAACCATGTTGATGTTACTTATTTAAATGTATCAATATCTAACGCTGTGTTGATTTCATTTAAATTTGTAATAATTTGTGCTTTTTTTAAATTTTAGTTGTACTTAAATATAGCAGTTAGATTTGATAATAAAAATATTTTTCTGATTTTGTTTTGTTCTTTTCTTGTACTTTATTTCATTAAAAGTATATATATGTAAATTTTGTTTTACTTTAAAGTAAATCTTTAATTATTTTTTTTTTAATTTACATTTTGTAATTTTACACTAGAACAAAAAGTATCAAAATATCTTAATTAAATATTTATGGTCATTATTTAGAACAAGCTAAATTATAGTGTAATTTAAAATCTTTATAGCAAGCTTAGAAGCTTTTAAAAGGTTAACTAAAGTAAGCAGTATTAATTCGAACACAACCAAAGTAAAAATAAAGTTATTTTTCATTGAAAGAAAAAATCTGAAAATGTAGTACAACTCAGCAGGTAAGTTATTTTTCTATTTTAAAACTAGCATGTTTTATATTTCCGATTGAATCTGATGCTATACAGCACGCATAAGCTCCAGAGAAACAAAGAGTGGAAGGTTACGACTGGAATCACAGCAGTAAACCATTAAATATTGCTGTAAAACTAAATTTTCCACTGCTCATTTAAATTGATCCTCACACATTCAAACCAAAAAATGAACGGGTAGTAATAAAGTTCCTTGCATTCTTACCATTTTGTTGCTACACAAAGCAGTGTTCTTCAATAAATGAAAAATATTTCATTGATGCATATAATTAGAAAATGGTGATTCAATTACATACAACAAGAAGGAATTTCTTACTATATAAAAACATTCAGTGAAACAAAAAATACCAAACTGAAAATCGCTTTCAATAATTCTTAATTTTAAAACAAGCACGAAGATAACAAATGATGAATTATTAGTGTAAATTATGCACCTAGTATTTTTTTTTTTAAATTTATTTGCTGTGGTAGAGTAAATTAATACAATAGTAGTAAAATCGAGCTTGTAAGCCTAAACATACATGTGATTACATGGTCTAAAAATAGATGTGGTTACTCTTGATTTTTTTACTATTTTGTTGGAACAATAATCAAATAATTATGTATAAAGAAACTTTCACATTAAATGGTTTATTTATTGTAATATTAAAGAGAAATTTATTACAATAATAATAAAATTGAGTTTGTAAAAATATACACATATTTACATGATTTCACTTGATCAGGTTTTTTTATTTCCAGGACAATGCCAGGATTTAAGTATTGAAAAGGGTTCCTTCATATACAGCTGGTGATTTGGATTTGGAAACTGTGAAAGTCGAAAAAGGAAACAATATTCAATTCCATATGAAACCCTAACAGTGGATATTGTTTCCAAACTCTCTCACAAAATATCTGCATGCTCTAATACACTCAACATAGAAGAGAACTACATTATTCAAGCTTTGCAATTGATAGCAAAATGCAGTTTACCTATTGACAGATAAGATGTCATTAATATTGCGCAGCCGTATGTTTCTTCTAATGTAAATAAAAAGCTGAGAGCTTGGGGATAGAATGGGCAAGAGGTTTCAAGAAAAGGAGGTCAAATGAGTTAACAAAAAGAAAACCTTAATTGTAACTAATTTAAGGGCAGCTGATTGTTACATCATGTTGTTAGTTAATTTTTTGAAACGTATGCCAATTTATTGGCCGAAAATGGTTTAGAAAAAGCACCAGAATGTATATTTAATCTTGACAAATTGGTCTTGAACTGACTCCCGTGCAGTGAAAGTATATGTGCCGAAGAAAAGCCGTATTGCATACTTGAAATCAGTTGATGCAGGTCAATCAATGTATAGTGTACTGCTTTGTGCTTCAGCATGTGGTGCATTATATGGCTGCACAGAGTCAGGTTGGATGCATGATACAGCATTTGAATCTTGGATGGGAGATTTTGTCAAACATGTGGAAAACCCCATTCCTTTAATATTTGATGGTCATGGCAATCACTTGACTTTAAGACAGTAAAATAAGTGATGGACAATAGAATCGCCATCCTCTGTCTCCCACCAAACACGAGCCATGCAACCGTTGGATGTTGGGGTATTTGCCCTTATGAAGCATGACTGGAGAAAAATCCTAAAGATGTGGTACAGGGAAGGCTGTTTTCAAAAAATATCCAAAGCGACATTCCCTTACCTGCTGAAACAACTATTTTTCTACACTCTGAAGGTTGAAAATGCAGTAAAAGGTTTTAAAGCAGCTGGACTTTATCCTATTGACAAAAATGCTGTTGTACGCAAAATAGTGTCAACTGAGAAAGATAAAGGAAATAATAGTAAATGATGTTGCACAGCCTTCAGCACAGATACTAATGGAAGCTCTTTCTATGCAAACTTCCAGTTCAAGCACTTCGAATTTTGCCATTTCTTCTCCGTATAAGGATTTAAAAAAACGCCATCCATTATAACAATTTTACCACTACAGTCCGAAGAAACCAAAAAAAGCCTTACAGAATGCCAGACGAAAAAGGAAGCGAGTACAAACTAAGGCTGTAGAAGTGATGACTGCTTCCGATGTAGCATTCCTTTTCGAAGCAGAAATTGTTCCCTCAAGAAGAAAACATGCCCCAAATATAGAATCCACCAAAGGAATTAATAATGCTTCACAAGGCGCAAGAAATTTCTCTACATCAGATTCAAATGTGGCCCAAAATCTTTCAACCTCAACTTGTAAGTTTGATTTACCCAAAATATTGATAGACAATTGAGTCTGCTGGAAAAAATTCAATATAAAACTTTACTGGCAAGGATGGCAAAGATTTCATAATAAAATATGTAGGCCATTACAGCTTTATAACATAAATTGTAATTATATCACAAGTAAATGACTTTGTAGCAAATAAATAAAGTTTTAACTAAACTTTGTGTAATTATTAGCCTTTTTTAATCAATACCCATTTACCCCAGAGAGGGTAAAATAGGTATAAAAAAAGGATAAATTTATAATTTAAGATAATACATAAACTATTTTAACAATGATGGTAATGAACCCATTGCCAAAATACACACAAAAAAATTGCACTTTTCCAGTTTTTTTAAGTGAAAAAGAGTGCTGAATGAGAAATTAGTACTTTTCCTACCCATTTTACCCCACCAGACCCTACAAGACATGATTTTCTTTCCTCTTTCACATTCAAACAGTTTCCCTTCATTGCATACACATGTCTTCGCAGTTTTGAGCTTTCAGGAAACCCTTTTTCTATATATTTCAGTCATACAGCTTCTGTCCGATGGGTTCATCCATGTTTTTGTATATTTGAACACTTCATAAACCCTCTGTTATATATTTCACAAAGGTTTCTCACCTCTGTGTATATAGTTAAACCACCTTTTCTTAAAAATATTTTCTTGCATATTTCACATTAAAATGGGGTTTTTATTTTCAGTATGTAAATATCAGTCGTATGAAGTAACCCCAAACCAAACACGTCTTGCATACTTCACTCATACGGTTTTTCTTCAGCGTGTGTTTGTTCATGCTTTCGTAAATGCTGACTCCTCCTAAACCCTCTGTTACATATTTCACAACTAAATGGCTTCTCTTCAGTGTGGGTTTTTTCATGACTTCGTAAATGTGAACTCCTCCTAAAACCTCTGTTACATATTTCACAAATAAAAGGTTTTTCACCTGTATGGGTACTTGTGTGTTGCGTTAAATCATTTTTTCGTGAAAATGTTTTCTTGCACACATCACACTGATGTCGCTGCTCTCCAGTGTGCATCTGATTATGTAATTGTAAGTACGAGCGTTGGGAAAAGGCTCTAGGGCATATTTGACAAGCAAAAGGTTTCTCTCCCGTGTGGACGAAGCTATGCAGTACTAAACGATTCAATTCTGGAAATAGTTTCTTGCACACTTCACATTCATATGGCTTCTCTCCAGTGTGGATACGTCTATGTCTCACTAAAGAACCTTTTGCTGAAAATGTTTTACTGCATACATCACACTCATATGGCTTTTCTTTAGTGTGGATAAGTCTGTGTGATCGCAAGTGTGTAATTTGTGAAAAGGCTTTCTTGCACACTTCACATTCATATGGCTTCTCTCCAGTGTGGATACGTTTATGAGTTACTAACTGACTCTTTTCCGAAAATGTCTTTTTGCAAACTTCACATTCATACGGCTTCTCTCCAGTGTGAATGCGTCTATGTCTTACTAAATGATCATGTACCGGAAAGGTTTTACTGCACACTTCACACTCATATGGCTTCTCTCCAGTGTGGATACGCCTATGTGATCGTAAGTGTGACCTTTGTGAAAAGGCTTTTTTGCATATTTCACAAGTAAAAGGTTTCTCACCCGTGTGGACGCGTTTATGCATTCCTAAATGAGCCTTATTCGAAAATGATTTCTTACACACTTCACATTCATATGGCTTCTCTCCAGTGTGGATACGTTTATGAAGTACTAAATTCCTCATTTCCAAAAAGGATTTCTTGCACACTTCACATTCATATGGTTTGTCTCCAGTGTGGATACGTTTATGTAACTGTAAGGATGCACTATATCCAAACCATTTGTTACAAATTTCACAGTTAAAAGGTTTCTCACCAGTGTGGACACGCATATGAGTAAACAAATGACTCTTTTGTGAAAATATTTTCTTGCACACATGACACTCGTGGGATTTGTCACTGCTCTGCACTCGCATATTTGTTTCGTCTAGTTGTATTTTGTTGCACATAGTACATTACTCTGGTTTCACACAAATGTGGTGTTGCCCAATATCTGATGGTTGTGGACAGTTTTCAAGGTGTGGTGATAATATAAATGAACTCTCCCTACACTTCAATTTTTTGTGTCAACTCAAGTTCGATTTCCTTGAAAACACTTTACTGCAAATTTCACACCCAAACAGCTTTGTTACATTCAAATAAGATTTTGAAGAAATCTTTGATGGCTGTACGATGTTTTTAAGACCTGACGAGGCCTGCTTAGAGAATGTAAGTTCTCCAAGTAGCACATTGTGTTCTGTATTATCAGGGCAAGGTATGGTCTCAAATGAACCCTCTGCATCAAGAACTCTTACTTGATCCCTTAAATATTCCTGGGTTATTACAGATTCTTCCATTGCATATTCCACTGATTCTTCCAACATGTTTAAAATTAGTCAAACATTTCCATAACCCTGAAAAATGAAACATTTTTTTTAGTGTAAACAAGGATGTAATATCTTTAATTCATTAATATTGGTATGATATAAATATTTAAGGTCTTGCATAAAATTTTTTGAAAGCAGTACTTGTTTCACATAACAAAGCTAAGAACTAAATTAAACAGAAAGTGTAGTCCTTGTAGAATCATAAAAGAAATCTTTATGGATAACTCAGTTTGTCAAGATATCATGACTCTATTCATTAATATAAAATAATTCATTAATATAAAAAAAAAATTGAATGCACTAGCAGAAGTAAAAATAATTTTCTTTCTAGTCTTTATAAGTAAACTTTTGTGTGTGAGGATTTATTTTGTGATTTTCATCTCAAATGTAACTATGTTTAAAAAAAATGGAAATGCAACAACTACAATTAATTTGATTTGTAATACAATGACCACTTTGATTGATAACTGATGTCATGATTTTGTGATTTGTATCTACATCATACCCAGACATATTCATTAAATCTCCAAACACAATTTGTCATAATTTAAACCTTTAATCGGAGAAATTAAATTAGAAAACTGCTATTTAAAAAAGTACAACGACTGAGAACAGAAGCTGAGCTGAAATTTAAACTGCAAAGAGGAAATAAACTACAAAAACTAAAGAACACATCAAACTAAAATTTCAAGCATTAAAAGCACAACACATATAACGTGTTCTAAGGGTAAAATGTTAAATATCACACATTTTAACTCTTTTTCTTAGCCCAAGCTGTAGAAAGTTTTTGGAAATTTTAAAGAGCCTTTCCCATTCTGGTTTCGATATTTTTTTGTTAACGTTGTACTAGAGCAACACAACGGGCTATTGACAACGATCCGGGATCAGCCCCTTAAGGGAAAGATCCGAGGACAACACCTCGTCATTTTGAACCACGGTCAGATGACGAAGCAACACCTGAGCTGGCACCCTACTCTCCAAACTTCCATGCCAACCCTACGTGAGGACTTTCGGCCACGACAGATTTAAGGTGCACCAGATGCTTCTACACCATACGCTTACAAACATCCATGCCCTGACCCGGATTTGAACCAGGAACCTTCCTATCTAGAGGCTAACGCCTTAACCACTATACTGGTTGGTCGGCACCATTCTGGTTTCATTTAAGAACTTACATTCACAGATCAATATGATGAGTACGACCACAATTCTAACTTAGTGATATCATGATCCAACAGAATGAAATTTTATGTTTTGCACCTTGGGACTTTTCATTTGTAAAATATATCAACAGCTTTGCTTCATATATATTAAATACTGTTATTGTGTTATTAAATACTGTTATACTCCAACTGTTTCTCATCAACTAATTAACTTACACCGCTGTTTGTATGACGCTTATACTTATAGGCCTTTACTTATGGGTTTAAAGAGGCGGGATATGTAGGCTGCAGATTATTCTTTCAAGATACTGCATATAGTTAAGACTTTCTGCTCCGCGTATACTACTGAAGTGGGGGCAATTTGTAATGCCCTTCAGCAAACATCTTACAGTACCCACCAAAGATATTGCATATATACTAATAGAATGAGTGTTCTAGAAGAGTTGAAACATTTTAATACCACTTGTCATCCAGTTGTGTCGGATTAATTTTCTATCCTGCATACATTGGAAAGCAGGAGTTTGGATATTCTGTTCAGTTGGATCGGTAGTCATGGGGGCATTAAAGGAAATGAACCTGCTGCCAGGGCTGTAAAAACTGCCTTAATCACTACAGAAAGCTGTTCCTGTGTGTGATATTAAGGAATCAACAAGGGAGTTCCATTCCATTGCAGTCCACTCCCGTCGTGCGCGACACCACTCCAAACGGAAGCGTCGATGGGTGGGTGTTATTGGCAGCAGACATAGTGGGCGCCGCGATACCAGATGTCCTTCAGCCAGGCATCTTGTGGTGGTTTGGGAAGACACAGGAGCCCGTAGTGAAGGTGCTGTCTATGTCTGGATAGCGGCCAATGACGCAGTTGGCTCTACGTGTGTGTTTCGTATGATGTGACGGTCTTCTCGGCGACTGGTCTGTCGAGGGCGTCCTGAGCCTGGTTGCCGTGTAATTGACGTCTCTTCTGTCCACTGGTCCCAACACCTCCTCATAGTAAAATCAGAATGGCCTACTTGACGAGCTACCCGCCGAGCTGAACACCCAGCTTCCATGATCCCGATGATTCTTCCCCTCTCGAACTCTGACAGCTGCTCATATTGTCTCCAATGGCGGCATAAAGCATGTCTACCTCAGCGTTTCCTTTGCAAAATGTTAAGTACTGTTGGTTTGTAAGTACATTTATATTTGCCATGTTGGCAACACCTTGTACTTCTTCTCGGAGTGATAGCAATAGTCGTTGTGCGTGTAATCTTTTTCATGTGTTGTTAAGTTCTAATAAATCATTAATAAAGAAGTTGTGCATCTATTAATTTATCAAGCAACACGTAAACAGAGTTTACTGAACATGGTAGCAGAGCGTGGTTTTTGAAAATTAGTGTTGCTTAAGAATATACCCATACCAGCGTAAAAAGAAAATGGCGCATGCAAGAAGCAGCGATATTAGTATACCGCTATTTGATGGTTCAGAATACTTTAATTGGAAAATAAGAATGATGACATTTTTGCAGTTTAAAAAATGTAAGGAAGTGGTACAACGAAAAATTAATGCAAACGATAACCAAGAAAAATGGGAAGAAAAAGATGTACAAGCAACGAATTATATTTATGGCGCAATAACAAACAAGCAATTGGAATACATCCATGAATGTGAGTCTGCTTTTGATATAATAGCCAAATTCGATACCATGTATTTGAAAACTTCAACGTCATTGCAAATTGTATGTAGAAATAACTTAGAAAATGTCAAATTGAAGAATTACTCCGATTTATGTTTCTTTTTTGATGAGTTTGAGAAGTCTGTTAACGAGCTTAAACAAGCCGGTGCAACCGTGACTGAACAAGAAAAACTTAATTACATGTTAAGAGCATTACCATCAAACTACAGTCATATTGGTGATTTAATTGATGTTTTACCGGAGAAGGACAGAACAGTTGATTATCTAAAAAGTAAAATTAAGTCAAAATCGCTCGAAGAGAAAAATGATTGTGAAGACAGAGCACCAATAGAAAAATCGAATGCATTTAAAATTGAAACAAACAAATCGGGCCCACAAGGAAATGTCTGTTTTAATTGTGGTAAATATGGCCACATTAAAAAGTACTGTTGGTATGGCCGTGGTCAAGTGAACTATCGTGGCAGTGGTTCTAATTATCGTGGTCGAAGTCTTTCAAATTATCAGGGTCGTGGTTTTGGTAAACATCGCGGACGTGGAGCAAACTCTAACCACAGAGAAAACAATAGTCAGCCAGGAAACAGTTTTCATACTACAATAATTGAAAGCAACATGTCAAGCTCAAATGAAAATAATATGGCAAATAAAAATCAAATTATTTGGTTACTAGACAGCGGGTGTACCGATCATATAATAAATAGTGATGAAAACCAAGTAACATTGAAGAACCCTATTAAAGTAAAAGTTGGTGATGGAAGGATGTTGAAGCGACAAAGGTTGGTAATATTACAGTCTCTTTTCATGTTTATGACACTGAATCCATAGTAACTTTGAAAAATGTATTTTATGTTAAAGAAATGAAGGCAAATTTATTAAGTTATTCAAAGATCACTGACAATCATAAAATAGTATCAAAAGGGCAGTTCTCAAGAATTTATAAATTAGATGGTACATTATTAGCAGTAGCGAAAAAAGATGAAAGATTATATAAAGTAACAAGTTATGTTTCAAATGCTAGTAAAATATTTGCACAAATGTGACCAATAATACATTAACATTAAAAGAAAAACTACATCGTACACTTGGGCATGTAAATTTTAAATATCTGGATATTATGTGTAAAAATCAGTTACTAGAAGGGTTACCTAAAGAAATAGAATCAGAATATATGAAGTGTGCTATATGTATTGAGAACAAGATGCATAATTTACCCTTTAAGAATAATAGAAGAAGAGCAGAAGATATACTGGAGATTGTTCATACTGATGTAAATGGACCTCATAGAACAACTGGATGTAATGGTGAAAAATACTTCGTGAGTTTTATCGATGATTATAGCAAATTGGCAAAAGTCTGTTGTATTAAGTCGAAGGATCAAGTCTCTGATTGTTTTATGGAATATGTAAATGAAATTCAAAATTTAACTGGGAAGATGATAAAAGAACTGAGATGTGATAATGGTAAAGAATATATGAATAGCAAGATATTTAAATTTGCAAGAGAAAAAGGTATAAAGGTAAAGTCGTGTCCACCACATGTACATGAATTGAACGGCACTGCGGAAAGATATAATAGAACAATAATGGATATGGCTAGATGTCTTCTAGCAGAAGCAAAAGTTGACAGACGTTTTTGGCCTGAAGTGATTAAAACAGCAGCTGTTGATTTAGATTAGCCACAAGAGGACGCCACGTGATGAACATTCTTATTATGCATTTATTTACTATGATAATATGAGTGAGTGCGAACTCTCCGTGGATTTAATTTTATAACGCGCTCAACTAGTACTAGTGTTTGCAAACATTGTTGCATTTTGATATATTTGTTATGCAGCGCACGTGACGATACTGTGAATGTATTTTTTAATCATGAAAACTGTAACCATTATATCATTACAAATTAGAATTCCGTCTACGCACAAAAAAGTCGCCTGCGCATGTTTGTCTTATACTTTAAACAAAGAATCGCATTAACTCGAAACTAGTGTTCTGTCTTTATTTCGTCCACTGATGATAGCTCTTGGGGAACAAGGTGAGTCAACCTTTAATCTTTGTAGTCACCTAATTCGTATAAATTCAATGCTCTAAATCTCATATCCGTAACTCTGTATACTTAAACTTTCATTTGGTCCGTCGAGCCGGAGTTCCGCCGTGGAATTATGGCACCTAAAAATGCGAAAACTACGCAGAATTTTGAAATTCTGTGTAAAGAAATTGACAGAATTGGGGAGAAGATCCAACGATGTCAAATAACTGAGCAAAGTATGGTACAGGCGCTAAAAACTAAAGTCAATTCATTCGATACTCGGCTATCCAATTCATTTTCGGAGTTGTCTTCGAAGGACACAGATGATTATTTGGATACGTATCTTAATTATCAGGACATACTTCTAAATTTATCCGTTGATTTGGAAAATAAAACTGTCAATGATAAACATGAACAAGTCTCAACAGTGGGAAGTGGCAATAATGTTCAAAATTCAGCTAATAAGTCTAAAACAAAACTGCCTAAATTGGAACTTCCACATTTTTCCGGTGAACTGGAACAGTGGATTACCTTTAGGGAGTTATTTCAAACCTCTGTTCTCGACAACACCGAGTTGTCGGACATCGAGAAATTACAATACCTGTTTGCATCTACACGTGGCAATGCTGCAAAATTAATTCGCGGATTTCAAATGCAATCAGGGAATTTGAGGCATTGCTGGGAGATATTATGCGATAGGTATGAAGACAAAATTCAATTGGCATTTGTCCACATAAATAAAATTTTTGGCATGAAATTTAACAAAGCCAATAACACTAAAGCTTTGTTGGATGTTTTAGACAATTGCAACGAAGCAGTTCGAAATCTGCAAACCATAGGGTTAAAATCAGATTCTTTGAGTGAGTTAATCATCATTTCTCACATCTTAACGAAAATCGACGACGCAGTTAAACAGCGATGGCATTTGACCTTGAGGAAGGACATTTATCCCGATCTCGAATCGTTCCGAACCTTTTTGGAGTGTGAAGCTCGTTCTGTTTCTTCTTTTTCTGCGTTGCCTAGCGGGGGGAGTGAAAGGCCAGGGAGAAACGCTAATGTCAACAGGTTCGGGGGGAGTAAAAAACCGGAAAGGAGCAGTTCGTTTGCTAGACCGCTAGTAGCGAGTGCGGTCGCTGTAAATTGGAAAGCTTGCGTTCTTTGTGGGGACAATAACATCCATCCTCTTTATAAGTGTACATGTTTCAATCGCATGTCCGTAACTGATCGGTGGAAAGTTGTAGAAACGAATAAACTCTGTGCAAATTGCCTGCGTGGGCACACTGATCCCTGTCGGATAAAAAGTGGGTGTAAAAATTGTTCTTCGAATGAACATCATACCTTATTGCACATTTATAGAGTAGGAAATTCTGAAGTAAACAACGCGATTGCCCCTCCGGAACATCCATCATCATCCATTTCTACAACACTCCAATGCCAATCACATATACAAACAAGTAATGTTTTATTATCCACCGCACAAATAAAAATAAAATCAAAAACTGGGGAATTTTTGCAATTTAATGCTTTAATTGATGGAGCTAGCCAAAATTCTCTCTTGACTCGTGAATGTGCGGAGCGCTTACAAGTACCCTTGCGGGAAACTACACATCGCTTAATGGGAATTAATGGGGTCACGGCGGAAACATCGTTGCACATCACCAACGTTGTTTTTTCTCCTCACTTCTCGTCAGATTCTTTTCACCTTGAAGTATTAGTAGTAAGCAAAGTGACTCCACCTCTCCCTAACTTCTATATTCAGAAACGTAAATGGACACATTTATATGGACTCATACTAGCCGATCCAGACTATACAAGTCAAAAACCGATAGATATTCTTCTGGGAGCAGACATTTTCCCTCTGCTACTAAACGGCTCTCCAATTGTTGGACAAAGTGGTTCACCAGTTGCTATTCCTACAAAATTAGGACATTTACTCACCGGAAAAATAAACTCTGCCGTACACTCGAACATTTCTATCGGCTGTCTTTCTGTTAATGCCAGTATTGATAGCACACTGCAAAAATTCTGGCAAATTGAATCGATTCCGTGTGAAGAACTGGTAAATAATGAAGAAATTCAGTGTGAAGATCTTTACACAAATTCATTACAACGAAATAGTGAGGGAAGATACATAGTAAAACTCCCTTTTCGTAATGACAGAGACTTAGGTGAAAGTCGATCGAAAGCTCTCAACCGTTTTCTTTCATTAGAGAATAAACTTGCTAAAAAGCCAGATTTAAAACTCAAATATAGTGAGTTCATGAATGAATATCTAGCCCTAGGGCATATGTCACCTCTACCTCCTTCCACCTTGGAGATAGATCAGAACCACTATTATCTTCCTCACCATTGTGTTGAAAATCTTCATTCAACAACAACTGCTCTTCGCGTTGTTTTTGATGGGTCGAGTAAAACATCCAATGGGCATGCAATCAACGACCTTCTACTGAAAGGTCGTAAATTACAAACCGAAATATTTGACAATTTAATTCACTTTAGAAGTTATAAAGTTGCAGTGTCTGCCGACATATGTAAAATGTACCGTCAAATCCTCATTGCGGAAGAAGACCGCGCGTTCCAAAGAATATTTTGGAGACAAAACCCGTCCGATCCATTGATTACCTACGAACTAAACACTATAACTTATGGAATGTCTTCTTCGCCTTTCCTCGCACTTCGTACGTTGCAACAATTGTGCAAAGACGAACAAGACAACTTTCCAAACGCCTCTAAAATTGCTGAAAATCATTTCTACGTTGATGATCTTTTAGCAGGTGCAGACACCGTAGAAGCCGCAAAATCCTTAATCGATGAAATGCTACGTTTCATGAATGCAGGATGTTTACCTCTTCGGAAATGGTCATCTAGTCATGAAGAGGTACTAAGCGAATTGCCTTATTCGTTAAAAGCCAAAAGCCTTAACCAATCGTTCAGTGATGCTGAAGAGTCTTCACAAAAAATCTTGGGACTCGTTTGGAATCTTCCAACCGATTCGCTGCAAGTTCGGACTGTGGAAGAGCCAACCGTCTCCACCAAACGTGAACTGTTATCGGTCATAGCGCGTAGTTTTGATCCTCTGGGACTAATGGCACCTGCCATATTGCTTCTGAAGATTATGCTTCAGGACTTGTGGAAGTCAAAATTGGCTTGGGACGATCCCGTTCCACCAGACATTCTAGAACGGTGGAATAAATTCCAAGCAGAAATGCATCACTTTAAACAAATTAAAGTTCCTCGCTACATACATACTTCAGAGGATTGTATTCTTGAACTTCATGGCTTTTGCGACGCTTCTTTTAAAGCTTATGCTTCAGTAGTTTATTTAAAGGTCATTTCTGAGTCGACACATGTATCCTTACTCACAGCAAAAACAAGAGTTGCGCCTGTTAAACCAGTAACTCTACCCCGGCTGGAGCTTCAGGGTTGTTTGCTGCTAGCCGAGCTAATTTCAACAATTCTAAAAGTAATCCCAGTTCCAAACCCACAAATATTCCTTTGGTGCGACTCAACAATCGCATTGAGTTGGATCACAAACCCTCCGTCTTCAGGAAATCAGTTTGTACAACATCGAGTGGGAAAAATACTTTCCCTGACGTCAGTAACTTCTTGGAACCACATTCCTGGCAAAGAAAACCCAGCAGACTGTGCTAGTCGAGGACTTTATCCTTCACAGTTGTTGGCTCATTTAGAGTGGTTCACTGGTCCAAACTGGATTGTTGTCAACAATAAATACGGAGCTCTCACTTCTTTTGAACTCTCTACTTCTTCAGTACTTATTCGTGACGAGAATAAGGATTTGGTTCCACAACCAGTTAAAGAATCACCTCCAATCTCTCATGCTATCTTGAAGTATTCTTCATACACAACATTATTACGTGTCACAGCCTGGATCTTACGTTTCATTCACAACCTCAAATCTAGAAATAAGCTTAAAGGTACTCTTCAAACTTCTGAACTGACCGGTGCACGAACGGCTATTCTAAAAATTGTACAGCAAGAAGAATTCGCTTCCGACCTTAAGCTTATAGCAAAAAATAAACCTCTCCCTAAATCCAGCAAACTACTGTCTTTAAATGTCTTTCTTGACGAAGTAGGACTTCTTCGCGTTGGAGGACGTTTATCACATCATCAGACATTAGCATTCGATCATAAATTTCCTATTCTACTTCCTAAGAGACACCCAATTACTGCCTTAGTGATTCGACATTTCCATCTTACAAGTCTTCATTCGGGACCCGAACTTGTCTTATCGTTGATCCGTCAAATCTTCTGGATTCCGGATGGCAAATCCACAGTACGCAGTGTAGTGCGCAGTTGCATCACATGCTTTAAATCATTGGCCAGGCCAGTATACCAAAAGATGGGTGATTTACCTAGTGCAAGAATCATGCAGTCACGCCCCTTCGACAAAGTTGGAATTGATTTCGCTGGTCCAATTAGTACAAAATGCCAGCACCAGCGAAAAGCGACAACATTCAAGACATACATTTGCCTTTTCATATGTATGTGTACCCGTGCCGTACATCTGGAAGCCGTCTCCAGTCTCTCTACTGACTCGTTCTTGGCTGCATTGAGACGATTCGTCGCACGTCGAGGATTTCCCTCGGAAATATTCTCAGACAATGGTACTAATTTCCGCGGTGCGTCTGCCTATCTAAAAGCACTTTTTAAACTCACAAAAGAGCAATCCGTCCAGAACTTCTCATCGGAAAGAAACATTCATTGGCATTTTATTCCACCCTATGCCCCTAACCAAGGTGGGTTATGGGAAGCTTCAATTAAACTTGCTAAGCGGCATCTCACAAAAACTTGTCAAGGCACACTTCTCAATTTCGAGGAATTCTCTACAGTGTTATGTCAAATAGAGGCTTGCATAAACTCAAGGCCTCTGGTACCTTTATCCTCGGTAACTAGTGATCTTCGTGCACTTACCCCTGGACACTTCCTAATCGGAGTTCCCCTTCTGGAACTTCCAGAAAACACTGACAGTTCTACAAACACTAATCGAAAAATTCTAAGTCTCTCTTGCAGATGGAGACTCTTATTGCAGGTTAAGGAATCCTTCTGGCGCCGCTGGACACGAGACCTCCTGCATACACTCCAGCCTCGTCAAAAGTGGAATTCAACGAAACAACCTCTGCAAATTGGAGACATGGTTCTTCTTCAAGAGGCAAATTCTGCTCCTTGTTCCTGGACTCTTGGTCGCGTAACCAACATCTTCCCGGGCAAAGATCAAATCACCAGGGTAGCCAGCGTGCGGACCAGGGATGGAGAAAAGCTTCGTGCTCAGAATCGACTGGTGGTCCTTCCTCTCCCCTCATGCCGGCCCTCGCAGGATGTTGATTTAGATTAGCCACAAGAGGACGCCACGTGATGAACATTCTTATTATGCATTTATTTACTATGATAATATGAGTGAGTGCGAACTCTCCGTGGATTTAATTTTATAACGCGCTCAACTAGTACTAGTGTTTGCAAACATTGTTGCATTTTGATATATTTGTTATGCAGCGCACGTGACGATACTGTGAATGTATTTTTTAATCATGAAAACTGTAACCATTATATCATTACAAATTAGAATTCCGTCTACGCACAAAAAAGTCGCCTGCGCATGTTTGTCTTATACTTTATACTTTAAACAAAGAATCGCATTAACTCGAAACTAGTGTTCTGTCTTTATTTCGTCCACTGATGATAGCTCTTGGGGAACAAGGTGAGTCAACCTTTAATCTTTGTAGTCACCTAATTCGTATAAATTCAATGCTCTAAATCTCATATCCGTAACTCTGTATACTTAAACTTTCAGCAGCTTATCTGAAAAATAGGACATTGGCAAATACTGTAGTGAGGAAGACACCTTATGAAATATTTTTTAATAGGAAACCATCTGCAAATGAATTAAAATTGTATGGAAGTAGAGTTTATGTTAGAATACCAGAAGGAAAGAAAAGATCAAAGTGGGATAAAAAGGCTGAATTTGGAATTTTACTTGGATATGCAGAAGTTGGATATAAAGTTTTGGTGAATAACAGATTATTAGTTGCAAGGCATGTTGACATTATTGAAGAAGACATTATGTGTATAGATTATGCTGATGAAGATGAGGAAAAATCTGAAGAAGTGTCAAATGAGCCAAGTAATGATGAGAACTCCATGGACGATGTGAAAAATGATGACAAAATAAAAAGTGGAATGAGATTAAGAAGGCAAATCAAACCACCAGTTCGATTTGATGAAGAATATGGGTATTGTGTTTGTGCAAATTTTTGTGATGCTATGATTCCAGGTAACTTTGAGGAGGCGACAACATGTAATGAGGCTGAACGATGGAAAGAAGCAATGGACAGTGAGATGAACAGTCTTGTAAAGAATAATACTTGGACAATAGTGAGTAAACCAGAGGGTAAGGAAATTCTAGATGTGAAATGGGTATACAAAAGAAAACCAGGTGATGTTTTTAAAGCCAGGTTAGTGGTTCGAGGTTTCCAGCAAAAAGACAGTATTGATGATACATACTCACCTGTTGTTAAAATGCAAACTTTAAAGTTATTACTTTCATATTCTTGTCAGTATAGTTTAAACATACATCAAATGGATGTTGAGATGGCGTTTTTAAATGGTAAAGTAATACTGAAGTTTATGTAAAACAGCCACAAGGCTATAATGATGTTTCCAACAGAGTTTATAAATTAAACAAAGCATTGTATGGTTTAAAAGAGAGCCCACGTGCTTGGTATGAATGCTTTAATGATTATATTGAAACTCTGGGTTTTCGTAGAAGTAAATATGATTGTTGTCTTTATGTTAAAGCTGAAAATAATAAAACTGTATATATTCTTTTATATGTCGATGATATGTTGCAAAGATATTCAGGTAATTAATGATATTAAAAAACAACTACATAATAAATTTAAAATGAAGGATTTAAATAAAGTAAAAAGCTACATTGGAATTTATATTGAATATGATTATGAGAAATGTAGTAATACCTTAACATTGAGTCAGAAAAAATATATAGAATCGCTAGCTAAACTATATAATATTGAAAACTCAAAACTTTATAATACACCAATGGAGATTAATCTTAAACTGAGTCAATCAAGTTTAAATGAGAATGTTAAATATAGAAATTTAATAGGAGCACTTTTGTATATTAGTCATGGTACTAGACCAGACATATCTTTCAGTGTTAATTATTTAAGTAGATTTCAAAATTGTTACAATGAGACACATTTCAAATATGCATTGCGAGTTCTAAAGTATTTGTATTTAACCAAAGATCTTAAATTAACATATAACCAAAGTCATAAAGCTGATATTATGAATTGTTATGTTGATGCTGACTGGGCAGGAGATATTGTTGATAGAAAGTCAACTACTGGGTTTGTAATTGAATTGTTTGGAAATTCCATTTATTGGAAATCCAAAAAACAAAATTGTGTAACTAAGTCATCCACCTTTGCAGAATATATTGCTTTATCTGAAGCTGTAACAGAAATAAATTTCTTAAGAAATGTTGTCAATGATGTTTTTGTTGAAATTGCTCAACCTATTAAAATTTATGAAGATAATTCTGGAGCTCTTGATATAGCTAAATATGGAAACTTTACAAAAAATTCTAAGCATATAGAAGTACAATATCATTATGTTCATGAAAATGTTAAAAATGGAGTTATTGAAATTGTTAAGATAGATTCAGATTCAAACACTGCTGATATTTTTACTAAGTCATTAGGAAAAATTAAATGTACTAAATTCAAGGAAATGTTGAAATTGATATAAATTTTGTTTATGTCAGAATATTAAATAAGCTAAATTGTATTTAAATTTTTGTTAACATTTAGGTTAATGAAAGAATTTTTGAAATAATTTAAGTGTTTTGTGTTAAGGGTTGAATGTAATTAATGCTTGTTTCTGTTATGTTTGTAATTAATAAATATAAATGTAAGGAGGCGTGTTGGTTTGTATGTACATTTATATTTGCCATGTTGGCAACACCTTGTACTTCTTCTCGGAGTGATAGCAATAGTCATTGTGCGTGTAATCTTTTTCATGTGTTGTTAAGTTCTAATAAATCATTAATAAAGAAGTTGTGCATCTATTAATTTATCAAGCAACACGTAAACAGAGTTTACTGAACAAGTACACTCAAACAAGCTCTGCTTACCTGTTTTATACTCTAAGGGTAACGAAGTTCAACGCCCTCTAGTGGCATTACGCAATCACGTTGCATTTCTAATCATTTACATAGCTGGTCGACATGTACCTTCATGCCAAGTTTCGTTACGATCCCACAGTTATTTCTTAGTGCACAAATATTTTTGGTAATGAGTGTATTTTAAAAGTACAACTTTTCACTTGCAAGATTTGTTTGGGGAAAATCCTCATTCAAACCTTGCAGCTTTTTATATCGTATTTAGTGTTTTCAAGTTGAATCTATATAAACAACATGGGCCGGAGTGGTAGCAAACAGGACAGTGGACGATTTCTCGCCAAAGTGGCAACCTTCAATTTATACTGTTGTTAAGGCAACCCTATTTAGAAGTTTAGAACTGAAGACTATTAACGCCACCATCTTGGTTTGGCGACAAATAAAACACCTTGCCGCTGCTGTCGTGTTTGCTACCACTCCACCTCAACATGCTTTAAACTATCACTTTCAACATATTTTTATCAACTTTTTATTCTAATTTAAATTCTTACAATTGATTTTTTTCCACTATCCTTTTAAATCTACATAATTTTTATTGTTTTGTCTTGTGCTTGGCACAGCTTGTCTATACGTGGACCTTGCGCCATAAAGCCCAAATATCCAATCCAATCCATGAGTAATGCCACTACACAACAAAGCAGTTAAAAAATATTAGTTGCCAAAAAATTTTAGCCGTTATCTTTGCATGAATTGAAAACTTATTTGCAAAGGAACATATTCCTTAATTTAACATGTGAGGGATACAGATTACATCTGAGCATCCCAGTAGAATGTAAAGTGGAAACTCATATTATATGAATGCCAACTGTTGTACACTTTCTTATCATTCTAATAAAGTTTCAGGTGAGAATCAAATTTAAATCCAATTTTTAAAAAAATTGATACAATTACGACACACACTTTTGTACTCAAACTTCACTACCAGCTTAACTTTCATATGCCATTTATATTTCATGTTACATAGGTCAGGCCCAATATTTCCAAGAAAGCAGTCCTAGCAGATTTCCAAACCAAATCTTCTGAAACCTCAGCTTATGGTAACTGCATAATCAATTTGGAACAAAATTTATAAAGATGGAATATCCTGGCAGAAGTATAAAACTTTATTTCTTTATAAATGTCAAAGTTTGCAGATAACTATGTGTGAATTGTATAAAAAGCATAGCTTTTGAATTGCAGGAGATGCAATTAACTTGTCTCACATTATCGTGATTACCTCAACTCACAATTTATATGCCTATTTTGCAAAGTATCTCATACAAACTGACATATTTTTCAGACTTCCATACCTATGTATTTCTCTGATTAAAAAGTGTTACTCAGTGAAATTAAATTGGAACTTTATGTGAAAGCAGCAACTATCATTCATTATCTGGTGAAAATGAAAATCCCGTAGTATAAATCCAGTGCGACGTTAGTTAAATACCTACCTATGGTGAAAACAAATTGAATGTTGGGTCTGGAAATGAAGAAGCAGCGCCAAAGCAAAAAGAAAATTCTTTCACAAATGAGGTAAAAAAAAAAAACGATTTCAAACATTTAAAGAACAAAACAAATAAATATTCATAGAAAAATCATAAATACCGCACACAAACCTTTGTTCTCAACAGTGACCGTGTTTAGAAATTTAGAACATACCTGCCAACTCGATTGTCTTTTCAGAAGCAAAAAAAATAGAGCACCATCAAGCCCAAGTGCTCAGGAACTCATTTAAAGTGTACCGATTGTGTGAAAATTTGTGTTTTGTTTGAATAATTTTTAGCGATGTTTTGAGTAGAGAAAATCTAACGTTAGTTTATTAAACACAGAACATGACAACAACACGAGCAACTTGACGAGTTGAGTTGTGCACTAACAACATCTATTTATTATCCTCACGTTGGGTTGGCGTGGAAGTTTGGAGAGTGGGGTGCCACCTCAGGTGTTCCTTCGTCACCTGACCGTGGTTCAAAATTACGAGGTGTTGTCCTCGGTTCTTTCCCTTAAGGGACTGATCCCAGACCGTCATCAATAGCCCGTTGTGTTGCTCTAGTACGATGTTAACTAAAAATTACCATCTATATATATAATTCTCTTACGTGGCGCGCAAAAAAGACGTTATTTGTTATCGCGTTTTGGCAATATTGTACGATTGTTTGTTTATCACGTAGCCTCGCGCTTCAATTGAATTTATAGCGTTTTCAAATGAAATTTTATTGAAAACAAAATGAATTTTAGTTCAGCTGTTGCAGTTAATAATAGAAATCAAAGAAAGCGGAGGATCTTTTCAGGGCCATTAAAAAAAGGTCATTTTCAAAGCCAACAATTATAGTTCAACGAGACGCTTGCACAAGAACTTTCGACAGCAAACTCAATGAAAATGCGTGGGTGGCTCGAGTGCAGGGGTAAATATACACTCAAACAACATGCTGGGTATTCGATTTCCAAATCAGCCCTCACATTTCGAGTCAAAATTTTCTCAAAGTTTTCATTTGAATTCAGATTCCATCGGTACTGTATACATCTTTTCTGAAAAATAGCTCTATATATATAATTCTCTTACGTGGCACGCAAAAAAGACGTTATTTGTTATCGCGTTTTGGCAATATTGTACGATTGTTTGTTTATCACGTAGCCTCGCGCTTCAATTGAATTTATAGCGTTTTCAAATGAAATTTTATTGAAAACAAAATGAATTTTAGTTCAGCTGTTGCAGTTAATAATAGAAATCAAAGAAAGCGGAGGATCTTTTCAGGGCCATTAAAAAAAAAGGTCATTTTCAAAGCCAACAATTATAGTTCAACGAGACGCTTGCACAAGAACTTTCGACAGCAAACTCAATGAAAATGCGTGGGTGGCTCGAGTGCAGGGGTAAATATACACTCAAACAACATGCTGGGTATTCGATTTCCAAATCAGCCCTCACATTTCGAGTCAAAATTTTCTCAAAGTTTTCATTTGAATTCAGATTTCATCGGTACTGTATACATCTTTTCTGAAAAATAGCAAAATAATTTAGATTTGAAAAATATTTTTTGGAATATATCATATTTTGTAAACAATTCCTTCTGCTAGGACACATGTCTTCATTGATGCGAGCGAAGCGAGCATAGGTTCGCGGAGCGAACCAATGAGGATTGCGAAGCAATCCTCTGGGGGTTGGCGAGCGTTAGCGAGCAGGGGGCGGGCCCCCTAGTTACCTTTAAAGTTCGAAAATGGATTACTTTTTATTTATGCGTGTAGAATCTGTACTGGAATTAAAACTAAACACAAAACATTAACGATCAAATTACGAGTACATGGGACAAGTCGTTGAACTGTCGCTTGGTAATCATCTGAAAGCTATCGCTTTCTTTTTTATTACTATTCTATTTTAGGTCGAAGCAGTTTCAATTTTTTTTTCGCAAACGTTGCAAGTAAATAGTGATACTTATCACACATGCGGAGTGCGCACTATGGATGAGTGATGTCATAGATCTCGGAGAAAGATAGCAACGAATCAGCGGGCTTAAAATTTCCCCATGTCTTCTATTCCAGGTAAAGGTTGGTAATATGCATCCCGGACCGTCGTTAATAGCCAGTTGTGTCGTTCAAATATGACGTTAACTAAAATTACCATTACCGCCTTGGTGCAACGATGCATGTTGCTCGAAAATCATGCGGGGAATGACGACTCAAGCCAACGAAGCACTTTCATCCATCGAACTCAACAGCGCCCTCTAATGCCTCAACGCGGAATTTCCGCACACACATTGCAGTACGAAATCTGTTTATTTAGGCCCCCTACCTGCCTTTTTATTTCTGTTAAAAATTTCGAAACATCTATAGATCTTCACCGATTCAATAATAGGCTGCCATATAGAGAGTACTTCAAGTAATAGTTGAAATGAAAATAAAAATTAACAACTGATCAAAAATAATAACAGCTACCTAACAACACGTCATTCTCATTTGCTGTTCAAATCTTCTGCCATCTATTGGTGAAAACATACACTAAATTGTTTATTCCCTCCCACCAAAAAGTACTCAACTGTCTATAATTTCTTTTGGAGATAAACTACACTAAAGTATTATATAAAAAAAATTATTTGTCTGTTTTAATTTCTAGAGCAGTAGGCCCGTAAGAATGATAAAGTGGATGAGTTCAAATATGCACTACTTCTGTAGCTACCACTACCTGTAAAACGTTATAGTATTTATAATAATTTCGAGTTTCTTAACTAACCAGTTATATTTCAAAACAGTTCTTCAATATAATAACAGTTACGTAACTGTTATTATTAATATGTTGTTATGTAAGAGACTAGCGTCTAACCCCTGCACCGCGGATTAGAGATGTTGCTAACAGTGATTTGACAGTAACAGTTCTAACTGTGACTGCTACTGACGAATATCTGTGATTCAAAACTGTGATTGTGAATGAATCCGATTGGTTGACTGTAAAGTATCTCTAATTACTCGTAGCAACGGAATGCTCTTATTTATGTGTTGAATATTTTCAATAATACGATTTCGTCGAAGGAATACATAGCTAAGTCGGTAACGTCGTGGCCTTACAGTGCTCTAGTTTACAGTTCGAACCCCAGTATTTTTTTCATCCAGATCAACTGGAATATATTTAATAAAACGCACAACTGCCACTCAATAAACCTTCAATTATAAAATGAATTTTTCATTTTTATTCTGCCACTATGAGCCGTTATTTATTTTTAGCCCGTAATTTATTTTTTATAGGTACTTTTTCTCCTCAATAAATTAATATTGGTGACTAAGATGGTTTCAACTATATCGAAATTTTAATATAAATTAAACTTTATAATTAATTAAACATTAAAATCAAGAGATATACATTAGAATGCGTGATCATTTTACTTCTAATTGAATTCAAATTATGGATTTTTAATCTTTAAATAAATATATATAATTGACAAACCTATTTTTTATCTTTAAATCCGTTTCACTAAATAACCTTTATCCAAAATATTTGTTTGTTGAAGAAAAATGTTTTCATCGTAGTATGTGTAGCAAGACAATTTCCTTACATTTGATAATCTGACAATTTCAAAACATTAAGTAATTTTTCTAAATCTCTAGTAACATTCGAATTAATTTGTATTGTTGTATTCGTGGTGGTGCAAAGACACAACAATTTTATTTGAGACGAAGAAAACACAAAACAAACAGCAGAAAAGTCAAACCTTACTGTGAAAAATCTGTAGATTTTGACTTGATTCAATAATTTCTGTCCAATACTTTAGTTTATAAATCATACAATTTTTACAAAATATTAACTAAAATGTGGAGTAGTTCAGTTTCCACACAACACTGGAGTAACCACGTATTATTGTCAACGGTCCGGGATCCACCCCGAAGACAAAAGACGAAGATATTCTCTTTAGTAGCACTTTAAAATTGATAAGCTGAGTGAAAGTATATAATTCATCTCTAAGGCAAACAGGGAATATTCTAACGAGTAACATTCTTATTTGTTTTGAAAACAGTCTGACAAAGAATTCCAGAGAATCAGTGTTTACAAACAACAAATTACACGCTTTAAAAATTAAACATTCAGTCATCAAAATCTTTTGTACTTGCATTACGATATTTCAGAATGCATTCTTTACAGCTGTAAACATTGTTGTGTTGATCCTCCCTCTGAAACGGTTTCATCTTAAGAGACAAACTTTAAAGAAGGCAGAAACTCGTAAAACGTATTCTAATCACTAGCGAAATTAAATAAATATCTCCCCCCTTCCCTCCCCCTCCTGTGATTTCTACTCATTCAAGTTATACTTTCAGAAGCACATAATTCATTTTTTAGAATTAATAACAATTTACAAGAGGTTAAACAGAACAATTTTAATTATAAACAAACAAAAAAATAAATAAAAACAAGTTCTAGTCATGTTACTCAAAAAAAAAAATAATAATAATAAATAAATAATCAGTGATAGTTTAAGAGCGAACAAAAAATTATTTAAAACAGAGAATTTAAAATGTTTTTATATAAACTCTCCTTAAAACTGTCGAGAGATTCTTTTTTTCTTTAGAAAAAGACGCGGGAATCTGGTGGGTCATAAAGCAACATATTACCCTCTTAAACATCCGGTTAAAAATCCTCCAGAGAAATCCCAATCCGTCACAGACCAACTGGCACCACTACCAAATAACCAAAACTCAGTCACAGCTTTCACTGCTACCGAATCACCGATCCAGGTCGCAATCACCGATCGCAGTAACAGTATCAATATCAGTCAAGGTATCAGCTAAGGTATCAGCCAAGGTATCAGCTTAGCGATATCAGTTTAGTAACTGTTACCGAATCACTGATACCAAATCACTGATACTGAATCACTGATACCGAATCACTGATACCGAATCACTGTTTCCCAATCACTGTTACCCAATCACTGTTACCCAATCACTGATATTTTGATATTTGAGTAACAGGTATGAACTGTGATTCACAAGTATCTGTGATTGAGTAGCAGTTCTGTGATTTGCTTAACATCCCTACCTCGGATACAATTTCGAAAAACGGAGCGTTCTGCGCGCATGCGCTGTTGTATTCTAACGCGTTTATTATTGCTTTTTCGAATTGAGAGTACGAGTATTATTTTTTGCCATTTAGTGATATCGCCTTTTCTTGCTAAAATGGCATGTTTTAGTTCTGATTGCTCTTTTCCTGACGTCGACCCCGACCGGACCACGGCTAATGTCTATTCAAATTTCGGAATTAATTACGCTATTTCTGATTGCTCTTTACCTGACGACGACCCCGACCGGACAACGGCTAATGTTTCTTTAGATCTAGGAATGAACATGGACCAAACTTGTGAGAAACAAGTTGTTAATGTTCATCAACAGTATAAGTGCTCTGATTGTGGAAAAAACTATAAACACTATAAAAGCTTAAAGCAACATGTGGCTGATAAACATCCTACAAAATTAGCAAATTTACCCGGGAGTAAAGACAAGCTTTTCAAATGTGATAAGTGTACAAGTCAATTTAGTACGATCTACTCGTTGAATTATCATAAACACAAAGTTCATGATGAAGTCAATAAAAAAAATGAAAAAAAATGAAAAAATTTGCAAATATCCAGTGCCAAACATTTTTTCAAAAGCTTATAGTACTGAGTGTAGCCATTAGTGCTGAAATCACCATGAGTGCAGAAAGCTTAAAGCATTTGATGAGTTCTGTGATTTCCCTAGGGTGTATTTACTTTGTTGTAAAAATGGTTGTGATTAAAAAAAGTCATGATTTTAATTGTTGATTACATACCTACTGAGTGAAGAGAAACGGGTATAAATAGAGGATTTTTAGTTTGAAATTATAAATGCATCTATCTATTCATTGTTACAAAGTAATTGTAAAATCATGTTGAATATAAAATATTGATATTAAATCATTTCTTTTAATTGACCATTATATCTTAACTGTATCTCAGTCATCACCTGTGATCGTTTCAATCATTATCTGATCAGATAAATAGCACCCGGATACTAAGGCATAGTAAACATAATTTATTTCATTTCAGAAAAAAAAAACGATGCAACGGATTTCTTTAGAAACAAAATAAGTTGAATTTTAAATGTTACAATGCAAACCAGTTACAAGACACTTCTTAATTATTCTAAAATTATTTATTTAAAACTAAATTTCTAAATCCGTGTTTCCTAGGAACGATGAGGCGTGCCAAAAAAATTTTCATTTCAAAGTTTAGAAGCTACTCGGTCAACGCTCATTTCTCTTCGTGTACGCATGCGCCCAGAGCGCTCCGTTTTTCGAAATCGTATCCGAGGTGCAGGGGTTAGACGCTAGTTTAAAGAGCACTTGATTTCTTGACTATTAGGTTTTTACTCTCATATCAAATGTAGTATCTGTTAAAAAGAAAAAGAAAATTCTATAACAGACGATACTCAAAACTAGCATTTGTATGACTTACTTAGTAGCCAATTTAAGCAATGCTACTGTCAATTCCTTACAAGAGCTAGAGAAACCAAATCGAAAACCAAAATAACAGATTTCTTGAAACAATGAACTTTGCAAAGAAATAAATAAAAAGGTATGGAACTTAAATTAGTCTTTCTTTCGCGCTCTATTTGTTTTTCCCCCGAGCCCCATTTAATATTTTCCCGCATATAACGTTATTTCTTTCCGTTTTCTTAAATGTTAAATCGGTTTCACTGTATTTAAATAATTTTCAATTACCTTATTTCAGCAGTAAAAAGCAATGAAAATTAACCATTAAATTGAGATGTTAACTCAAACACTTAAGTATTCTTCACGAAAATCAAATCAAATGGTTGGGATTTTTTGGGGGAAACAAGCGATAAACAAACTAATGTACATTTGCACTGATAGAGAGCAGCAGGTATGAAACACCATATCAAAGAATGACGCTGAATGCTTTTCTCGTCGAAAATTGTTGATTTCTACGTTTTGTCTCACTTTAATGCGGTCACATCTTGTGAATGAAGGATATGTGGTGGTTCTTGTCAGGAATAGCAATATTTCTAGTGATGGGCAAAATTTTAATTTAAGATGGTATAAATTGACTACACGCAAATTAATTTATGCTACTTCATTTCAGAATATTTTAGTTTTTTTTATTCGAATTTACATTTGAGGAAAAAAAACTTCCCTTCTTTTTATATACCTTAGAAGTAGTTATTAATATTTTTGATAACAGTTACTAATTGGAAATTTACTCTTCACTGTTATTTCAACTGCTATCTAAATGACAATTTATCACTAGATTAACACAAAATGATTTCTTAGTAACAGTTTTGAGAATGCATTTAGTGATGTTGTTGAATCAATCATTGCTGTTGCTTAAAATTTAAAATTTTTATGCGTGTCTTGAAATCTCGACAAAAATAATTTCTTATTGGTGGGAGGAAATTTTCTTGTGAGACAGTGTGTTTTTGAAAAATAAATTAGTATTTAAGAAAATTTGTATACAGAATATGAAAAAGACAGATAATGAAAAATATATCCCCGCCTCCACCATATCCCCGCCTCCACCGCAACAAAAAGTGCATAAAACGAACTAGCGCCTCAGCGTAAGTGTACGACAAGTTGATTCTGATTGGCTCCTCATTTATATGTTGTATGGTTGTTGTAAGTAGTATTTCTCGCCAACTTATACTAAGGGGAAATGAAAATGATGTCTTCTTTTAAAGAGCTTCTTATCGGGAAGCAACGATGCCCTAATGGCTAAAGTCACCTACTTTCAGATTGGTATCGGCAGCGGAGGATGATTTCCCGAGTTCGAACCCAGCTGGCGGAAAAAATTTTAGATCCTCCAAATAATAAAAAAAAATTCCAATTTAATTCCTTTTGATTTTAAATTACTTTTCCCAATTTTTAATACCCGTTTTATATTTTTCCAATCTCCCGTTGATTTTACATAAATAATCTAAGAACCACTCCTGAACTCACTACCAGCTGATATTTTTCCGCCCCTCTGCCGTCCCCTTTGCTTTAGGATGATGGTGTCATATCCACCCCTGGTTTAGGACCATTCTGATGTAACAAAAAGCATACATAAAACACTAACTTATATAATTATTAACTTATATAATAAAATAATACAATTTTCGGTTCAAAATGTTAAAACCTTTCGAAAACCGTTACTATTAGTCAAAGAGATCTGCTCCAAAAAGTAGATAAATAGCCAAATGAAACACCTTTACGTCTCAGAGGTCACATGATCATACCAGCCAATCAGAGTCACTTCTCGGACACTTACGCTGTACGCTGAGGCGCCTGTATAAAACGACCCGTAATGGGATCTGGCACCCCTCCCTGAACTTCGTAAGTCATTAGAAGAAAACTGTCCAGATCTTGTTCTTGTGATCATAAACGAAATAAGTATTATCCTGATAACGAGAAAAAATTGACGAGAGTATCGATTACCTTCATCTCTCGATACCCGATACTTTGGACGTTAACTAAAATTACCATTACCATCTATTTAATCTCTACTATTATAAAAGGTAATGGTAATTTCAGTTAACGTCGTACTAGAACAAGAAAACGAGCTATTGACGACGGTCCGGGATCAGTTCCTTAAGGGAAAGATCGAGGACAACACCTCGTAATTTTGAACCACGGTCAGATGACGAAGCAAAAAAGTTTCTTTTGGGTGCGAAATGCAACGCCTAGGGGCACACTAGGCTGCTATAGATTTCGCGGTCTTGGCTTAAAAGCTTTTTTGGCATGGGAGCCAATTCGATTTAAGCCAATTTCGATTTTGGAATGCATTGTAGTGGAAAATCACGCTAGTCGCTGACGATGCTCGTCGCTCAGTGCCTGTCTGTGGATTTGATTACGCTCCTTGATATCGCGAAGCTTGCCTGGAATCGTTTATCCTTTTTTTATAAAATATTTTGTTATTTTAAAAGTTATTTTGTTCATGATATTAATTTTTGTGTAGTCTGTATTTCTTGTGTTTGTCAGTTCTCAAATATTTTTTACTGTTTGCTTTTCGCTTTGTTGTGTTTCCATTGTTCGTTTTCGTGATTTTTACTCTTTGTTGAATTATTTTATGAGTTCATTTTGCATTTTAAAAATTGAGTGATTGCATTTGTGCTGCAATTTTTTTTTTTATTGTTTTCTTTGACTAGTTTCTGCCCTTCTCTTAATTGCTCTTCCAGTCTGTAAATTGTCCAAAAATTGTAGCGTAACTATGAAGGTTTTAATTACTGGTGTGGATTCGATGGTCAAATACGGAGTAATCGGAAATCAGTACCGAAAAATCAGTATTTACCATCACAATGACATGGTAATGTAATATATATTCTATCTTTTCCAGGAATCACCATTGAGCGTGTAACGGAAAAGGTTTCATTTTTAAAAGATTCGTGACTTGATTCTGGTTCATGTAGGTACCAATAACACCTATGATTGCCTTGAGAAATGCTTCTCAAAATTTGAAGACCTGTTGCAAAACATAATAAACTGTAATCAAGAGACGTGCATTGTGATTTCAGCTATATTATCTCCCAATAACTACCTCTCCCTTGAAAAACAAGCTATGAGACCTTTTCTTCAGAAAGTAAACACAAAAAAATTATCTTCTAAACCACAGGCTGTTTTTCTACTGCCAAAAGAAGCAAAATATTTCTTTTTGTAGATCCCAGTCATTTGGAAAGTAGTACGGCAATGCCCGGTCACTTGGAAAGGTAGTATGGCAAAGCCCGGTCACTTGGAAAGGTAGCATGACAAGGCTGCTCAGTTTACATCTCAATTCTTCATCTGAGAGTTTAATTCAACCTGTGATCCACCTGAGTCCAAGGCTGTTGAACTGAATTCTACAATTGTTACAGAAGGTTCTGTTCAATACAGGTATTAATCTCTATAATATTGTACATCAAATATTATTAAATGTGTAACGTTGTTTCCATATTCATTCTTTAGATGAGGCTTGGATAACAAGTTCACTTTTTTTCACTAAACTTCCTAGTTCTCAATATAACAATGTAGCCTTCCAACTTCCAGTAGTAAGAACCCTGGAGGTAGGATCACTGTTTTGTCAAAGCATTCCAGGATTGAGGAGCCTCAAATTTTCCCGACAGTGTTATTGATGGATTTTTATGATTCTTTGTGGCACGAATTCCTCAGCTGCCAGGTGCTTAAAAACATATTATATCTACAAGACTAATGAAATAATATCTCAATTGGCTGTAGAACAATTTGCCCATAATGAATATTTATTTATACCTTTAAATGAAAATAATCTGGGTTCTGTTGGTTGGAAAAGTTTCATTTTTATGAACCCTGCCGTGCAACTTCTGCTCAAAATTACAAAGATTCCATTCAATTACGGAAAAATAAAATCTGCAAAGCTTTAAATCTTCTAGAAGATTGTTTAATTTCATGCCCTCCTCACTTTAACCAGACAGATAGAACTAAACTCTGTAGCTACTGATTACCCATCTAGCAATAAATTAGTTTCATTAAATGTTGAGAAGAGAAGACAGCTTCTGGTTGTAAAAATTTACTTCAATAATTTGCTTTGTTAAGATCATAAAATGTAATAAAACTTCAAGATTATTGAATTTAAAAAAAAATTGTCGAGAAATATTTCAACTAAGCAGCAAATAAGTATGGATACAGTAAACTTGCATATTCTTAAGTCTAGCTACTGCTAAGAATTAAAGTGGAAAATTCGATATGTAGCGATTTCAAGATATGCCAATCATCTGCATTGTAATCATTATAAGATGTAATGAGGTCAAGATTGTTGAATTAAATTGTCAAGAAATATTTCACATAAGTAGGAAGTTAATACAAATTATCTTAAAGTAATCTCAAGCATTCATAAGACTCCGGGTCATCGTAGTTGTTAACCTTTATTCACCATATGCAGATCCCTTGTGAAATATAAGAGGACAACTATTGGAATCATTAACTACAGTATTGTTAGAAACAGTGCACGAGTACTAAGGAACATAACTAGGTTTTCTATGAAAAACTTTAAATTAAAGCAACCAAACCACAGGAAGAGTTCTTAGACCTGAATGAAATATTCTGCAATTAACTTTAAGTTTGAAAGGGTTTATCACAATTTCCACAGAATACCTAAAGTAGCTTATTGGAAAGTATTTTAATTAAAACAAATTTGATAACAATTTGAAGAGAGGAATAGAAATGAAGCACAGGTTGTTTCTATTATTTCGAAAGTATCGCCAAGACATATTGCGAGGAGTACTAGACTTTCGAGAGGTTTCTATTGAAGTTGTATTCTTCAGTTTTTGGAGTTCCATTTTAGAGATTCATAGAAAATATACGCGTCAATAATCCATAAATTAATTTTTAAAACAATCAATATAAAAACTATATTTCTTTCCTTTGTGGAGAAGTAAGCTCCATGCATAAAAAATTGTGGCTAAGCAATGGATTGCATGGAAAGTAAAAATTTTCTGATTTATCTCATTTGAATTGGTATCACTAAGAACATGATGCACATATATAATGTTCAAAATATATTCTTTAATCATTCGATTAATGTTAAACCATCTATAGAAAGTATGTGCATTGGAAAAAGGCAAATTAAAGTTTGAAAAAGAGCTTTATATAAAACAGCATACAACAATAACTCAAAAATATCCCTAAAAGAATGTACAAATAGAAATAAGTAAAAAAACATTTGCAAACTATTTTTAGATGAATTCGAATACTACATATATGTCTTAATTTTCAAATCAAAAGGAAATTTTATCATAGAGCAAGAGTTAGTATTTTTTACTATTAGTATTTTTTATTATTTCAGAAGTAGGAAAGTGATCAGTTTGACCGCAAATTAATTTTAACATGTATAAATATATTATTTTCCCATCAAGGGCCGTGGTAGCCTGTTTGCTAGAGGAGCGGATTAGCAACCAAAAGGTTTGGAGTTCGAAACTCAAACCAACCAAGGCTTCTTCAGAGGCTTTCCCTTTGGTTTGCTTCTGTTTAGGGACATTCAAATGAGAGAATAGTAAGTTGTGTCATAGTTATCATGCATTCTCTTGAAAAGAACTTGACACAAAGTGTGAAAACAAAACACTACACGAAATATGGCATTGATACTATGATTTTTTCCAATGAAGAATTTATAAGAAAGCTGGCTCCATTTTGTTTTTGAAATAATAAAATTCTTGTGTTCACACACTGTGTTTCAACACTGTTCCGAAATATTACGAACATGTCTTCCCAGACCGGGATGCGATTTTCCAAACCCTCACAGATACTGCACCGCCAGGTGAACAGGCCGGTCGCGCTGGATGACAATTTGTTGCTGAACCAATTAAATTGACCGGTTATCGGGTTGCACTAGGACGACTTGGCGCTGAAGAAATCTCGCCGCACATTCTTCATGTTGTTAGTGTTATCTTGATTGTGTTACACGTGTGGAGCGCATAATGGAAATAGAATTAATATTAAAAGAAATCCCAAAAGATTTCAACGTAGTTTTACGTATGGAAAATATCATTATTCTTCGAAGTTCCTTGGCAAATGAAAATGACGCTGAAGTTAAAACTTTTTATAGGTTGCAAGATAGTTTCTTTCCTTTAAAATGAAACAGTATTCAAACTATAACGAAATATACACAAAAGTTTGCAATTTTTTACTGATAAAAGATGACTTAGATTTTTAATTAACTGATTAAAAAACAGTTTTTTTATTACAGTTATTAAAACAAGGATTCGTATTTAAACTAAATGAGAATAAAAAAAAAATTTTAAAACCAGATGTTTTTTTATAAACTGATGAAAACCTGTTTTTTTTATAGATAAGACATTTTATAGATTTTTTATAATTTCAAAAGATAAATCCCAATTTAAATATATTAGCATTTAAAGTTACTGCTTATTTAAAGATCCCATTGACTTATTAAAGAAAATCTAAAAACGATCACCCCGTAATATTAATTATTTAATAAGAACTAATCATATAATTAATTAATCACAAATAATGATTAATTAAGATAATCCATTGGACTAATCAATTTGAGCAGATATTACAGATAATTACTACTTTGCATTTAATGTTCATTGCTTTGTTAAACTAAGTTTCTAAAAAAAAACCCGGTTTAAACCGATAAAACCCGTTTAAAAAAATCAAATCGCCCTAACTGTTATCCATTGAAACTTCTTGCTAAAAGCGCGACGACGGAGCGATAAATCGCCAAGAAGTTGGATCAACCTTCACACAATTCCTTAACGCTTCTCACAGCGACCGGTCTGTCACCTGGCGGTGCAGTATCTGTGAGGGTTTGGAAAATCGCGACCGGGATTCAAACCAAGGACCAAGAAGACGTGCGTGGATAAGGGATTATTCCAATTTCCGATACAGTTACTCCTTTATCACTCGCCTACACTAGATCAGTTCTCGGTTACGCACATCCACAAAGAATTGTGTAATTTTATCCAGACGTTGAGTAATAAGTTTAGTTTTGAGATTTTATTCCACATTGAGTAAGGCTTAAATTTTCTGTACATTTGTTTAAAATCTCAAAATCAAATTAAACTTGCGTCAAATTATTTTTTAAACAATCATCGAATCGAACAAACTCTTGCACATTTTCTCAGACGGTTGTGGGGCACAAAAAAAATCCATTCCCTTGTTAGCATGTGCTTTGCATTAGTTTCTCAGAGACATTCGTTTTCACCTTGTAAATGCGATTTCGCAGTTCCATGTTGCGACTAATAGTCACTTACGCTAGTCCTGTCTGGGGATTTGCTGCGCTGAAACTCACATGAAAAAATCTGAATCTCTCCAAAAAATCACCCTTCGAACAGCTCAGACAGCCCATGGTTGGTTCTACCGCAATATAAAAATTAAAGAATAACTAAACATGTACAAGATCAAACAATTTATAAAGTGAATATAAATTTCTACGCAAAACTCTCCAATCATAATAACGAAGCTATACTTCAAATCCCAGATATGACATTCGTAGAAAAAAGGTCGTTCAAAAAACGACCTAGATCCAGTAGCATTGACCGGATGTACAATTGCAATCTTTTCCAATAGGGGTTCGGTAGATTTTTCAGAAAAGCTTCTACTTATGGGAGACAGCGGTCCGGCCAGTGGCGGATTAAGCGGCCGCTTAGGGCCCCGGAATACCAAAGGGCCCCTAGGTCTTAAAATGTCTTTTTATAGGGTTCGAGGAAAGTTGTGATAGCATCTTTATAATGTGCGTCTTTAAGTGCAGTGAATCGAGTTTCAAAAACAAGATGGTCAGCAAGAGCAGATGCTGTGCTATACAACTTGTTTTCACACATATAAAAGAGGCTTTAACTGAAATTTGTAATTCAGAAGATGAAAAGAAAGTTACCATATTGGAGACAACTTCACTTCTGAAGACAGTGGGAAATATGAAACCACCTTAATGACAGTTATTTGGAATACTATTTTACAAAGAATAAATGGTAATAGTAAATCACTGCAATCAGTGGAATGCGAACTATTGAAAGGATCTGTCCAACTGAAATCATTAGAAAATGTTATCAATAATTCCAGAGAAAAAGTTGAAAAACAGGCAACTTATTTATCAGGGCTATCATTTAATGTAGAAGATGGACAAACTCGCAGACAACAAAAGAGAAAAATGTTTTTTGATGAAAACAAAGAAGTCGGACACATGAATTTACAATAGAGAACACTTCATAGTCCATTCATTTGATGTCATATGTGATAATACCAAGGCAGAACTATCTCAAAGAACTCAGACGCATGAAGTTGTTGTGCAACCTTTTCGAATATTTTTTAATTGGGATTTATCAATCTCAAAAGTTACCGCCGTCGCCGCAGGATTGAAAACTGTGTTGTTTAGCTCGATTCTTAGACGGTTTCCCTAAAAAGTTCGGATCAGAAAAATATAAAAATTAACATGGTTTGTTCTTCATCATGTTCCTTGGACAATTGTAAAGATCTTTTTCCGATGCGGTCATTAGTTTAGGGTTTATTGAGTGTTGAAATTGGGGGGTTTATTAAGGCGAGGGTGCGGAGCCTCCTAGTAGAAAAAAAAAGAACACTATAAAAAAGTTGAAGAATAAAAAAAATAATAATAAATAAATAAAAAAAATTACAAATATGACAATTATGCTTATATTTTAGAAAATGAATTTGATTGTGTTTTTTTTTTTTTTTTTTTTTAAATATTTCTTAAAGAAAACGAAGACACCATAAAAACCACACCAGACATCTATTGAGCAGCCAAAAATATTTCTTGCACAGTTCCAAAAGTTGAAATATTATTGAAAATTGTTTTAACAATTCCCTTATCCAATGCATCAGGAGAAAGATCGTTTCCTGTTTTAAAGCGTGTAAAAAACTATTTAAGGAGCACTATGCGAGAAGAAAGATGAATTAATATGGCTGTTCTGTATATAGAGCAAGAAATTTTAAACCGAATTGACGCTGCTAAAATAATTGATGAATTCGCTAAAAATAAAGCAAGACGGAAATTCATGTAAAAAAAAATGTTTTTAAACAAATTTATTTAATGTGTTATTGTATGAAAATTTTGATTACTTTTATGTTTTGAAAAAAATCAATGAGAGTTTTTCTTGAGTTAGTGGGCTCCGAAAATTTTATCGCTTGGGGCCCCCACTTGACTTGATCCGCCACTGGGTCCGGCCTTTTGTCAAGACAACTGCGGACATTCATCCCGTAAGCAATAGCTCATTCTTCTCTCTCGTACAGAAGTTCCAATATTCCGTGTCCTCTAATGAGAACCCCTCCCCCTATGTGAGGGTTCCTGATCTTAGGAATAGGAGAGATAAAGATCCCAACCTATCTGTATGGCTCTGGCGTTTTCGTTGTCTCTCCTGGTTCTTGATGTCATCTATGGGAACGAAAGCGTTCTGCTATAATAATCGATGTAGGTTTGAAATGATTACTGAGCGTACTTACTAGCTGATCATATTTACAGTCCTTCGGCAGTTTTGGTTTGTAGAAGATTACGCAACAACTTATAACTATTCGCAACCAGAACAGAAATAAACACTGACACTTCCTTTCTCTAATCAATGTCATTTGCTACAAAATACTGTTGCAGCCTTTCAACGTACTGGGAAAATTTCATCACGGTCCTCATCGAATGAGTTCAACATTCAGATTAGGCCTAACACTTGTTGTTCATACATTGCGCAATTAGAAGTAAACAAATACTACTTCTTACTTGTCAAAAATAAAGCTGCTACTTTTGAGAATACTACTTTAGCGTAGGTTAAACACTACGCGTCGTCATTTGTAACATATTACAATGTTAATTACAAAGAAATACTTTATTGATTGCGCGGTTGATGCACGTGGTGACCTTCGAACCAAATGCTGAACTCAACACTGGATTCCCCAAAGCCCCGAGCAGTGGCAATGCAATCTGGGCAGTATTTGGACAGGATATCATAATCCATCACGAGATTTGTCGAGGTATCAATTTCGATTCCAATACCATAGACAGAAGTATGGCCCCTCTTTTACCATGTCCCATCACAAGATACTGAAATGTTAACGACGTCTTTATTTTTTATACTGGGATCACATTCCACGTATGCTTCTCGAACCGCTTTGTGTGACATTTCTAACACATTATATTTCAAACAATTGTTCTTTACACTCAATGTGTTCATGCATTTTGAAAAATTTTACGATCCATTGAAGCTGAGCCCAAGTTCATTGAAAAGGTTTTCATTGCAGCATGTCCTCAACCTATTTCCTAAAGGAGCACTCACTATTTGTGTATTGACGTCAAACTTTTGAGTGTATGGTTCCCGATGACTAAAGAAGGTCGAACCAACACTCTTTCTGCACGACGTGCACACAAGCTCCAAGTTCATTGAATACCTAAATGGTACCCACACTTTAACATCCAGAGCACAAATACCACAATCATCACATGGTACATTGCGAAGCAAAGGCAGAAAAGCTGATTCACTCATTATAATGTAACCAGGCGATTTGGTCTCTTTTTCCATTTCAATTTCCTCAACCGCTTCAGAGATCACAGTAGATTAATCAACTTTCGTTTTAGATGATGATGTCAAATTGGCAGTTACATCCGAGTTCAGAGATTAATTCTTCAATGCAGTAGCTGCGATAGCCATCATGCGCTTCGTTGGGCGACATTTCGGCTTTCTACAAAGTGAAGATATGCAAAGTGAAGTCATTGTAATGAACAATGACGAAACAAACATCCAATAAAAACAATACACTACAGTAAAAAAACAGAAAAGAACTTCGAAAATAAAGGTTATTTGAAAAGAATCGTTTTGTGGCAAGTATAAAAAGTTTTACGAGAGATGCAAAAGCTTCGTATCGATAAAATTGTTTGTTTACAAGTTTAAAATTGGAAAAGTTATAGAAGCAGCTTTAAAAATTAAAAGGTAAGTAAAATTTTAATTTGTGTTTATATACATGGTGGTCCCGAATTCATGGTACAAACTTTAATGGTAGGTACAGGACATTGTAACAATGATTTATTGTATAGGAATGTATAGTCGCAAGTGACGCGGTGAGGCGTAAACAGGGGAAATAAAAGGAAAGAGAAATGGAGTGATCGGTTGGTATCATTGCCGGTAGAGGGCAGTAGATGTCTAGCCGCTGTTGAACATGATGCATCGCAGTAGGGAAAAGCGCCATTCACAATTGTGCTGCCGTAGACGATGGGTGACTTTACGTATGCAGAAAAAGCAGACATGCATTACATGTACGGCCGTGCAAATGGTAACGGCAGAGCTGCGTTACGAATGTATCGCGCGGAGTATCCTGATCGACGAATGCCGGATCATAGAATTTTTCAACGGTTACATCGTCAACTTTGTGAAACAGGTGCGTTCGACGTCAACAGACATGGCGCTGGTCGAGTAAGAGCTGTACGCACTCCAAGGCTGGAAGAAAGCATCTTGAACATTGTGGCTGATAGACCCGAGTCAAGCACAAGAACTGTTGCGCGTGACGTAGGTGTGAGTCATCAGACTGTATGCAGAGTGTTAAACGAAAATCGCTTACACCCCTTCCATTTTCAGAAAGTACAAGCATTGAATCCGGCAGATTATCCTCGCCGCGTGAACTTCTGCCTGTGGGTGATGCAGCAATGTGCGTTGCAGCCGGATTTCGTAGATTATGTGCTATTTACAGATGAAGCGACATTTTCACGCGAGGGTGTCTTTAATGCGCACAATTCCCATGTGTGGGCAACCGATAATCCACATGCAACGCGTCGACATGCGTTTCAACAACGTTTCAGTATTAATGTGTGGGCTGGTATTGTGAACGACTTTTTGATTGGCCCATACTTACTACCCACGCGGCTCACTGGCGGAAGCTATCTTATTTTTCTGAAAGAAGTGTTACCACAACTGCTGCATGATGTTCCGATCGCCATTCGTAACCGCATGTGGTTTCAGCACGATGGGGCGCCAGCACACTTCAGCATTGATGTACGGAATTACCTGAATGCCACGTTTGGTACTCGATGGATTGGGCGTGGTGGACCAGTCCCTTGGCCACCCCGATCTCCCGATTTATCGAGCCTCGATTACTTTTTATGGGGACATCTAAAGCATCTTGTTTATGAGACTCCAGTTGACTCAGATGAGGATCTCGTCGCTCGCTTATCTGTAGCTGCTGCAGGTGTGCGTGAAATACCAGGCATCTTTGAACGTGTACGCCAATCGCTCCACCGACGCTGTCAAGCATGTATCGATACTGGTGGACGCAATTTTGAACAATTACTGTAAACATGACACTTGTCAACAACGCTTTCAATAAAATCTTTGTTTTTCCTTTCGGCCGTAATTTCCCCTGTTTTCGCCTCACCGCGTCACTTGCGACTATACATTCCTATACAATAAATCATTGTTACAATGTCCTGTACCTACCATTAAAGTTTGTACCATGAATTCGGGACCACCCTGTATATGAGGCTTTAACTGGAATTTGTAATTCCGAAGAAACAAAGTTACCATATTGGAGGCGACTTCACTTCTGAGGAAAATGAACAAATATGAAGCATCCCTAATGACAGTTAGTTGGAATACTATGTTATAAATGATAAATGCTATTAGTAAATAACTGCAACCAGTGGAATGCGAACTATTGAAAGGTTATCTATCCTGAAGTCATTCGTAAATTTTATCAATAATTTAAAGAGAAGTTGAAAAAGAGGCAACTGATTTATCAGGGCTGTCATTTAATGTGAAAGATGGTTAAACTCGCAGACAACAAATAAAAAAATAAAAAAAGTTTTTTTTTTTTTTTTTTTTTTAATGAAAACAAAGGAGTTGGACATGCATTTACAATGAGATAAAATTTCATAGACAATTAATTCGATTTTTTTTATATGTGATAACACCAAGGCAGAATTATTTCAAAGAACGTATGGAGTTGTTGTGGAGCCTTTTCGAATATTTTGTATTGGGATTTATCAGTAGAAAAAAAGAACACGATAAAAAAAAAGTTGAAGAATATTTACAAAAATGACTTTGGTGTTTGTACTTTTGAAGACGAATTTGATCATCTCTACTATAATAAAAGAAAGTGTTTGTTTGTTTGGGGCCGCAAAATCCTGACGATTCTATGGCACTTACAGCAATGAGATTTGGCATGCAGGTAGTCCGAATTATTTGCAATTTTTGTGTAGCGGCGAATTTTAAAATTCAATCTAGAAGATTTTTAAATGTGAATTTGATAGTTTTATTCTCAATCGATTTTTCAAACGCGGATAACATTTTCTACTCATGCGACCTTGCAGTCAAGGTTTGGAATTATGGCAAGTTTTTTCATATGCAGAACGTGGAGAAAATTATTTTTTTCGTTTCCGCTTTGATTTTGCGCGAAGAAATGTTTATCCAGCCAGACGATAAATCTTTCAATTGTAGTCACACTTCTTTTTTCTATCTCCAAGACTAATTTCGACGGATTGGAAAACTGCGAAAAATTTCAGTTCAGATTGGTACCTAAAAATACGATTTTCTTTAAATAAATAATTTTTTAATTGAATATATCTTCAACGGATTTGAAATCTGAGGAAAATTTTACACCAGCTTAATACCTTACATCACGGTGTTGCCCGTGTTATTGGTTTGCACGGGCACGGGCAACGTCGTTCTAGCCACGCAGTGGCTAGTTTTTTAATATTTCTTAAAGAAAACGAGGACACATATAAACCACACCAGTCATCTATCGAGCCGATAAAGAAATGTCTTGCACATTTCCGAATGCTGAAACATTATTGAAATTTTTTTTTAACAATTTACTTTTCTATTGCAACAGGAGAAAGGGTGTTTCCTGTTTTAAAGCGTGTAAAAAAATAATTTTAGGAGTTCTATGGTAAAAGAAATATTAATTAATATGACCATTCTGTATATAGAGCAAGGAATCGTAAAACGAATAGACACTTTCAAAATAATTGACGAATTTGCATGAAATAAAGTAAAACGAAATTCATGTAAAAATGTTTTTTTTTAATAAGTTTATTTAATGGGCTGTGGTATGAAAATATTTTGATTACTTTTCTTTTTTGTTTATAACTTAAGGACACTTTTCTTGAAACTTTTTTTTCTAACTTGAGATTGAGGGCCCGAAATTTTTACCGCTTGGGGTCCCCACTTGACTTGATCCGCCACTGATTGTTGCTGTTAGGAGTAGCAGGAAACTGAACACTTCTATTAGCGTGTTGAAAGCAGCCAGAACTATTACTGAGTTGACAGCCAACTGAACCATTTAAGCATTGACAAACTACAACATCAAACTTTCAAACCCTTCTTGGCACGTTGCCAAAGGCGCCATCGAACTATAACCCTTTTCTGCCTGGAAAAAAAGAAAAGTTATGTTGATGCATTCCCGGCTGTGGCTCTTGTATTATTACCTACTGTTTTCTCGTAATTTGAACAATCGTAAATATATATGTTAATTTTAACCCTGAGATGATTACTGAACAAAACTCCATTCACCCTACTTGTTACTTATCTAGTCAGGGTAAGGGAGAACACAAAACTATTAAGTTCATTTAAACCTATTATCAGGAATTCTGCAAAACGTTTTCTTCCCTCACCACACCAGAACATGAGAAATACTTTTGTTCAAACGTATAATCAATGCAATTTTTTAAAAATAGCTTCCCATGCTACTTAACAGGGCAGCTCTTGCCACATGATGTAGGGTCAATGCATACTCTGAGCGCGTGTAAGTGATCCGAGAATTTAAATTTTACAGGCGCGCGTGGCAATAGAATGGAAAAATATTTTTATTTTGTACGCGAATCATGTGACATTCTGAATGTATTTTTAACTGTGAATTTGCAAATTGTAACCATAGTATGGAATGTGATAAAAATTCATTTTCAAATCAGAATATTTGGAGACTCAGTGAAAAAGAGATGTTCCTTGTAAATTTGTATCGTCTTTAGTTTTTTCTTAGAACAAATGTTTAATTTTTTTAATAATCGTTCATCTCCCTGCATGCACCTGAAAATCTTACCTTCAACTACTTTAGGCAGTCGAACGGATATTCTGATAATTCAGAAAGAGAAAAGTGAGTTTTCATCTCCAAGATAAATTAGACTAAAATCACATTGCCAAATTCAGCCGGAGTTAAACTCGACTTGTCGGATGCCGGAAAGTTTTCACTATATTTTTGGTTGGTGGCTGCTTGTTTTAGTTTTCCTGGATCCTATGATTTCCCATTCTGATTATTCAGTGGCGCCAATGTTGGGAATAGCTCCCTATAATAAATTAATTTACGATACCATTTCTTCATTACTCACTATTATTACCAAAATAAGTGTTTGTATGTGTGTATGTATTTATGCAGTGTCCTGACGAATCTATGGCACTTAATTACGGGCTTATTAGATGAGTACTTTGGTTTTGGGAATATTAAGAGGTTCTTTCTATTTCAGTTTAGTTTATTTCAAAGGGTTTACTATTTAAACTAGGAAGCGAGGGCATCCATACTAGTTTTTAACATACTGAAAACTAATTTTAAACAGTGCTGATCCCCCTCTTGAAAGGCATCAGTTCAAACCTCCATAACCTTCCAACTGTGAAGAATCAAAATTAGCCAAAAAATACTTTGAAATTCAACTTCTGCCGGTTTTTAGTGAGTAGAAAGAAATATTTGTTATAATCAATTGTCATTCTACTATAGATGCCAACTCCTAGGGTCCTGAACTCCTTGTATCCACACAAACGTGAGGCAAATAATTCCAATGAGAAATTAGACAAATTGTTATAAGAGCATCTACACCAAGCATGCCACAGGAGTCTGATCCCCTTGAAAGTTTTTATGGATGAATGATGATAATCTGCTTTTCTCGAAGGAAAGTCCTTGAACAGATAATAATTGGCACGCAAGAAATCATTCATATCCTATTTTTATTTCATCAGTGCTGTCTTATAGCATCCATGAAGCACACGAAGAGAACAAATTTCAACATCTAAGAGTGCATTACCTTGTTCTTTTTAACGTGCTCATTAAAATCCCTCATGTGATCCTACATCAATTCAGTGACAGCTGGTTGGGAGTAGAGGCTGAAATGGGACATACAGGTTTTTCAAGCAAAATAAATTCTTGAATTATTTTCTATCTTACAATAACAATTAAAATTGAGATAATTTGTAAAATGTGTCAAGGCATTTGGGCTCATATTTACAGTCAAAACATTCGTTTCCACCTAAAAGAACTCACAATAAAGGAATTAATTAAAAGATATTTTCAACATATTTAACAAACCAACAGAACAATTTAACACAGCAAGAAAATTTTCACTTTGGTGGTTGCAAAAATTTTGATGAAAGAAACGCATACATCACATCTATAAGAAAAAGGAATATTATTTAAAAGAAAAATATTCTCAATTAATTTTGCTAGGTAACATTAAAAACAAGCTAACTCAATGGAACTTACAAATAATGAATAAAGTGAACAATACATTTGCTGCAAACATCAAGTAATAGACATGCACATAAAGAACATTTTTCTGACACAGAAGATAAATACAATGGAGGAATCACACCTTCACTTCCTACAGCTCACAGGTTTCTAGTACAGTGGGCATAATCATTGTGCCATCACCCTGGAAAGAGTGAGGGACTACCTAACCAGTTACCATATTATAACAATACACTATGGAAAAGGACAACTCATTTTTAAAATATATAACTTGGTTAGGGTTTTAAGGTGCAAAGGGCCATTTAAAATGTAGGGAAGAAAGCAATTGAACAAGAATTTTCTTCTGCCAACCAACAAAAAAAACTTCATTGGGTTGCATTTAAAAACAAGCTAAATTCAACGTAATTCACCATTTAACATAGCAAAGGAACAATACTGTGCACAACAGGAAAATAAAGAATAAAATAGGTAAAATAAGCAACAAACCGAGAATTTTCATCTGCTCGCCAAAAAGGAAATTCCGTTGGGTAGCACTTAAAAACAAGCTAACTCAACGTTATTCACCATTTAACGTAGCAAATGAACAATACAACACACAAAGGGATATGCAGGAATAAAATAGGTAAAATATGCACCTGACCGAGAATTTTCATCTGCCTGCCATAAAGTCAATTCCGTTGGGTAGCACTTAAAAACAAGCTAACTCAACGTTATTAACCATTTAGCACAGCAAGTGAACAATACATTTCAAAACGGGTTATAAAATGAAGGAAAAATAAGCAAATTAAGAGCCTTCATCTGCCCATCAAAAAGTGTAATTCGTAGAATAGCATTTAAATACAAGCTAACTTAACGGAACAAAACAATTTGCAAAGCAAATATAAAGCAATGAAAATATTAAATTTCAAACAAAAATATTATTGCTTACATAAATTTAGCTTCTAAATGGAAAAACACTAGGTCGGCACACAAAACACCTCCACTCATTACACAGAATCCCACGTCCTTCCAAATGGCAAAGGCAAATGCTTTTACTTATGGCTCATCAGGACTGCTAGAATTCTACTTTAGATTGGCGAAATCACCAAACAAAGTTTGCCCATGCGCATTCTACGACCTGCGCAGTAAGGAACTGCGCTGTACGGCTACATAGAATGAAAAGTTATATAGCCGTATTTTGTACGGCGCAATAGACACTCCGTAGTTTATTAAACACAGAACATGACAACACGAGCAACTTGACGAGTTGAGTTGTGCACTAACAACATCTATTTATTATCCTCACGTTGGGTTGGCGTGGAAGTTTGGAGAGTGGGGTGCCACCTCAGGTGTTGCTTTGTCAGCTGACCGTGGTTCAAAATTACGAGGTGTTGTCATCGGGTCTTTCCCTTAAGGGACTGATCCCGGACCGTCATCAATAGCCCGTTGTGTTGCTCTAGTACGATGTTAACTAAAAATTACCATTACCATTACCTTTAAAGTTCGAAAATGGATTATTTTTTAATTATGCGTGTAGAATCTGCACTGGAATTAAAACTAAACACAAAACATTTACGATCAAATTACGAGTGCATGGGACAAGTCGTTGAACTGTCGCTTGGTAATCATCTGAAAGCTATCGCTTTCTTTTTTATTACTCTTCTATTTTCGGTCGAAGCAGTTTCAATTTTTTTTTCACAAACGTTGCAAGTAAATAGTGATACTTATCACACACGCACTATGGATGAGTGATGTCATAGATCTCGGAGCAAGGCCAACTAAAAAGACAGGCCCCGAAACTAACGGCGAGAAAGAAAGTCACGTGACCATCTTAGTCGAACTTCTGCCGATCTCCGCTCATTGAATCAGTTGAATATCGTCGTTGCACGGATAATACCGATATGTAGTATTTTTGTTTTTGAGAACTCAGGTTATTTGCACCTTTTTTAAAAGAATATTCATAATATTCGCACTAAATGTCTATTTCAGTTGATCATCCAGAAAAAATACACGAAATTATACCAGCAATTCCCTAACTCTTCAGACAGCGCACTGGCGTTTTTTGTAATATTTTTTTTGCAATCCTTATAAAAATAATATGCCTGTTAAAAAAAATTGTGGTTGTTATAAAAGAAAACGTAAGAAAAATATCTAAAAATAAGCAAAACAAATTTTATACATAATATTTTTTACTAGTTTTTATTCATTTTTTTTTCTAATATTTTCTGACGATCGGGTACCAAGCACGAACCTAATTTAACAAACACTCCACTGAAATGTACTGTTTTAAATATATTCAGTTAGTAGGGAAGGAAAACTACAATTTTAATTATAATTTACTCTAAAGTATATTAAAGAAAATTACAACTAGACCAAATAATGTTCAGATTTTCTTTATTAAAGTAAAATTTTATTCATACAATGTAACACATGTAGTGAAAAAGTTGATGTATTTAAAGAGATAGCACAATGATAACATAACAAAATGTATATTTATAATACAAAAGAAACAATATTTATCTGTCACTATCAAATATTTTTGTTCAACTAAAATAGCAATATAAAGGCATAGGGTAAGTAGTCAGTCATTATATCATTTCTCATAGCTAGTCTAAGTATAAACACAAATTAAATAGAATTCTAACAATAAAACAACTAGAACAAATGGAAACTAATGGTCAGTAATCTACCTTTTCATAGATCAAAAAAACAAAAATCATATGTTATCATAATCATATACAAGATGATAAATTGTACAACAGCTAATTTTAACCACCTTCCCTAAAAAAACAATTTCTTTATAGCAGAATTGTAAATTAATTTGGAGTATTTTATCTTGACTAATGTGCACTAATTGCTGTATGTTAATAGATGACTTTTAATACTATTATCTTTAATGACCATTAACGAAATTTGAAAAGAAAACCGTATCAATGAATTAAAGTATTACATTCCTAGCTATAACTAGAACTGTAAGTGCAACTGGTGGAGATCTAGTATCCGCTGTGATAGTCGCCAAATTAAGTTTTTGCGCCAAATCAAGATGGCAGCGAATCTAAGCAAATCCAAGTTGGACATCCAAAATCCGGACGTTTTTCTAAACGGTGTTTTTTTTCCTCACTTTTTTACATCTTTCCGACAATTTTTAAAAATCAAGGAATTAAACTTGGACCTAATTGATGAAACAACGCACAACAACGGACATGTTTACAGTAAATATCACACAAAAAAATTACAAGATTTGCAAGTGAAATTTGTTCCATTGTATTAAAAAGGATTTTTCCTTTTTTTTAAATTATTCCTACTTATATAATCTGATAATATTTTACTTTACTTTTTAAAATGCTACTAGCAAACGCAATCCAATGAACGAAGCATTGTATAATTTGTTATGAATAAGGTTAAGGCTTAAAACTGGAGGAAAAGCGCAAAAACTGAATCCACTGCCATAACAAATCAATTAAAGGGAAGTGAGCTACAAAAGGGGAAAAAATCGTAACTTACAATCTGCAATTTCAAAAATCAAATTTAATCCATGGAGAAAAGTAGAGTTCCACAACAACTGCACATTCAAAGAAAAACCAAATTTAAATCAAAAAGCAAAACAAATGTATTGTAACTTACAATCTCCAATTTCAAAATAAATATCAATCCAGTGAGAAAAATTCCACAGTCAAAAATTACCAACACAAGGAGCAAATATCAAGAAATCAGTGAGAAAAATAGCGGTACAATTCCAAATAAAATTATTCCGATCGTTCTACGATGCAGGTGTTGTAATATCGTCAGGAAAAACTTTAGGGTTGCTATAAAATGAATTAAACTGAATAAAACAACAAAAACCACATTTGGCAATAAATCGTCCAAAAGTTGTAATTTGGCATATACTACATAAAATCCGTTCACCATGCAAATGGTCGTTGTTTACTCCTTTCGTAGTCGAAGACTTCGACTAAGTTGATCACGTGATATTTTGGTTTCGGGGCCTGTCTTTCTAGTTGGCCTTGTCTCGGAGAGAGATAGCAACGAATCAGTGGGCTTAAAATTTCCTCATGTCGTCTATTCCGGGTAAAGGTTGGTAATATGCATCCCGGACCGTCGTTAATAGCCAGTTGTGTCGTTCAAATATGACGTTAACTAAAATTACCATTACCGCCTTGGTGTAACGATGCATGTTGCTCGAAATTCATGCGGGGAATGACGACTAGGGATGTTATGCAAATCACAGAACTGCTACTCAATCACAGATACTTGGGAATCACAGTTCATACCTGTTACTCAAATATCAAAATATCAGTGATTGGGTAACAGTGATTTAGTATCAGTGATTCGGTACCAGTGATTTGGTATCAGTGATTCGGTAACAGTTACTAAACTGATATCGCTAAGCTGATACCTTGGCTGATATTGATACTGTTACTGCGATCGGTGATTGCGACCGGGATCGGTGATTCGGTAGCAGTGGAAGCTGTGACTGAGTTTTGGTTATTTGGTAGCGTTGCCATTTGGTCTGTGACGGATTGGGAATTCTCTGGAGGATTTTTAACCGGATGTTTAAGAAGGTAATATGTTGCTTTATGACTCACCAGATTCCCGCGCCTTTTTCTAAAGAAAAAAAGAAGCTGGACAGTTTTAAGGAGAGTTCATATAAAAACATATTAAATTATCTGTTTTAAATAACAATTTTTTGTTCGTTCTTAAACTATCACTCATTATTTATTTTGTTGTTTTTTTGTATAGAGTAACATGACTAGAACTTGTTATTATTTTTTTTTGGTTTGTTTATAATTAAAATTGTTCTGTTTAACCTCTTGTAAATTGTTTTTGATTCTAAAAAAGGAATTATGTGCTTCTGAAAGTATAACTTGAATGAGTCGAAATCACACTAGGGGGAGGGGTGGGGGGGGAGAGAGATTTATTTCATTTCGCTAGTGATTAGAATACGTTTTACGAGTTTCTGCCTTCTTTAAAGTTTGTCTCTTAAGATGAAACCGTTTCAGAGAGAGGATGAACACAACAATGTTTACAGCGGTAAAGAATGCATTCTGAAATATCGTAATGCAAGCACACAAAATTTTGATGACTGAATGTTTAATTTTTTAAAACGTATAATTTGTTGTTTGTAAATACTGATTCTCTGGAATTCCTTTTCAGACTGTTTTCAAAACAAATAATAATGTTACTCGTTAGAATATTCCCTGTTTATCGTAGAGATAAATTATATACTTTCACTCCGCTTATCAATTTTAAAGTGCTACTAAAGAGAATATCTTCATCTTTTGTCTTCGGGGTGGATTCCGGACCGTTGACAATAGTACGTGGTTACTCCAGTGTTGTGTGGAAACTGAACTACTCCACATTTTAGTTAATATTTTGTAAAAATTGTATGATTTATAAACTAAAGTATTGGACAGAAATTGTTGAAACAAGTCAAAAGCTACAGATTTTTCACAGTAAGGTTTGACTTTTCTGATGTTGTTCGTTTTGTGTTTTCTTCGTCTCAAATAAAATTGTTGTGTCTTTGCACCACCACGAATACAACAATACAAATTAATTCGAATGTTACTAGAGATTTAGAAAAATTACTTAATGTTTTGAAATTGTCAGATTATCAAATGTAAGGAAATTGTCTTGCTACACATACTACGATGAAAACATTTTTCTTCAGCAAACAAATATTTTGGATTAAGGTTATTTAGTGAAACGGATTTAAAGATAAAAAATAGGTTTGCCAATTATATATTAGGGTGGGCCGAAAAAAACGTTTTTACGAAATCGCTATTCTAATAGTGCGGAAAGGGTTCTCTCTGGGTTCAATAAACACGGTGTAAAATATTTTTTTGATTGGATAATATCTTCTGCCCCCGCATCGCACTTGAATTTTGGAAATTTGGGTAAAAATTGGCAATTTTTACTCGGCGTAGGAAATATAATTATTTTCAATATTGCTGTTCTAATAGTGCGGAAGAGGTGACCACTGGGTTCAATAAGAAAGGCGTAAAATATTTTTTCGATCGAATAATATCTTCTGTTTCCGCATCGCAATTGAAAGTTTGCAGTTTTTAAAGAAAATTGCACTTTTCTATGTGTTATAGAAGTAAATCAAACACGAAAAATAGATGGGTACAAGTACTGTTTATTGCTATATTGTATTTTACATTTGATTATATTGCCTGAAAATTATTAAATAATATCTGATTCGCAACATATTAATATAATATTTGTTAAGAATATTGTAACCATACAAATGTTATGACATGCCAATACCAAAAGTTTACTTACACTTCATCAGCAAGAAGAGGCTTGAAATCAGCCATATGGTCGAATTCAGGCATAATAAATCGGGAAAAGAATGTGGATCTAATGAACCCGTCTCTACATTGAAATCCATAAACATTAGCGGATGCTTTTGCTACTAACTTGGCACACCGTTCAACTGTATGTGTGTGTGACATGGGAAGTGAACAAAGTCCCATTCTGGATTTTTCTTATCACGAACAATGGAACTAAATACGGCAGTGGATATATCACGGATGATTGGTGGAGAAGTAATAGTAATTGATGACCAGTCAATCAATTCCGTATAGTCAGCAGCTACAAAATTCAGTTTTGGTGGGAGAAATACATGTACTGACTTTACATTAGAAGATGACTCTCTAGACTTAATTAAAATATTATTATTCGTGCAGCAAGTTCTCTGATGTACGGTCTTTCATCGTTCAACATACTCAGACAAGAGCAAAGAACGAATTTCTACACATTACTCCATCAACGACGTCCTTGGGGCATTGAGATTTTTTTATCCAATGGCGGGAACATATGAACTTAATCATTGGCCATTACAAGGCCGGAAGTGACGTTCACTTGTGAAGGAGCACCCAGTGGAGGACCATCAATATCCCTAACAAAGGACAGCACAATTAGATCCATGCCCTGACCCGGATTCGAACCAGGAAATTTCCGATCCAGAGGCCAACACCTTAACCATTAGACCGGTTGGTCGAAATGGTCTTGAGATAAATACCTGGATCTAGAAATAGTATTCCACACATGCTTAGCTCCATCTTTCAGCTAATGTTTAGACTATATATTAAACCAGTTTGGAGTGTAAACTTTCATAACAAATTCAACGATTTGTTTCAACTTCAAAGAAGGATCTGGAGAACTAACATACTTAGAACTCTGTTCGCTGTTGTTAGCCAGCGTGAATAAGATAAAATACCAGGACTGCGTCTAGCCAGTTCATCAGAACACTTACCCAATCGCACCGCTTGATATATTTCTAGTAAGTACATTTGATCCTTGCTTAAGTCACATTTATCAGTTGTTGGTAACTCGCCGTCAATAATTTCGAAAGTTGTCACTGCTAAAGTTTTACATGTAAGGAGCGCCTTCCCAATATTACCAAAATATGATGTTGGACCATTTGTTGGCGCATCCAACGTTTCAAACAGATGCCTCAGAGAGAGTTCATTAAAATGCAGGAAACATATTACCCACTGCAGAAGTTTACCAAGTTTCAATTCCAGAAACCGAATTACACCAAATTTCCATCCGGTATTAATAGATGTGCAGTCACAGCCAATTGCCAGAAGCTGTGAAAGATCTCTTGTGATCCCTTCAAAATATCCGATAATAGTCGTGGAAATCTGTTTTGCGGTGCCAAATGATGGACTCAAATGAGTAATATAACGTGAACCCGATTCTTCAATAAGAGATAAATGTTCCCCTTTTGCTTTTCTCGTGTATCTTTTAGTATCTACTCTCTCCTCTATCAATGTAGAATCTTTACGACCATCGAAATACAGCCCCTTCAACGGTAATGCCTGAGCTTCACTTAAAAGCTTAAAATTTCAAATCCTTTCTTACTTTAGCCGTTTCCCTTCGCAGCTTGTTTTTTGTCAACTACCAAATTTGAGTTGTCGCTAGTTATGAGACCGACATCGTGAAGAACACTTGAAGCAATTCAGCCACAGCCCGGTTCGAGACTCCAAACCTATTGGCAACCACAGCAGTTGAAGGGAGGCCAAGTTGCATTTGTGATGATTTAGATACAAACGGAGTTAGTTAATTGTTTGTACTTACGATCAGTAAGAGAGATAAATGGTTCGCTGTAGATAGTTTGCAAATGTCCAGATTTAAATCTACTTCAGATATATCTGCAGAAAAATGTGAACTGCGAACCCTCCTTTCACTTCCTGTCAGGGAAGTCACTCAACATACAGGGAGCATAAAAAGACGAAAAAAGTGCAATTTTCTTCAAAAATAGCAAAATTTCAATTGCGATGCGAAAACAGGAGATATTATTCGATCGAAAAAATATTTTACACCTTTCTTGTTGAACCCAGTGGGCACCTCTTCCGCACTATTAGAATAGCAATATTGAAAATAATTATATTTCCTATGCCGAATAAAAATTGCCAATTTTTACCCAAATTTCCAAAATTTAAGTGCGATGCGGGGGCAGAAGATATTATCCAATCAAAAAAATATTTTACACCGTGTTTATTAAACCCAGAGAGAACCCTTTCCGCACTATTAGAATAGCGATTTCGAAAACAAGTGTTTTTCGGCCCACCCTATTATATATATTTATTTAAAGATGAAAAATCCATAATTTGAATTCAATTAGAAGTAAAATGATCAAGCATTCTAATGTATATCTCTTGATTTTAATGTTTAATTAATTATAAAGTTTAATTTATATGAAAATTTCGATATAGTTGAAACCATCTTAGTCACCAATATTAATTTATTGAGGAGAAAAAGTACCTTTAAAAAATGGATTGCGGGCTAAAAATTAAAAACGGCTCATAGTGGCGGAATAAAAATGAAAAATTCATTTTATAATTGGAGGTTTATAGAGTGGCAGTTGTGCGTTTTATTAAATAAATTGCAGTTGATCTGGATGAAAAAAATACTGGGCTTCGAACTGTAAACTAGAGCACTGTAAGGCCACGGCGTTACCGACTTAGCTATGTATTTCTTCGACGAAATCGTATTATTGAAAATATTCAACACAAAAATAAAAGCATTCGTTGCTACGAGTGACTAGAGATACTTGCAGTCAATCAATCAGATTCAGTCACAGTTTGAATCACAATCACAGTTTTGAATCACAGATATTCGTCAGTAGAAGTCACAGTTAGAACTATTACTGTCAAATCACTGTTAGTAACATCCCTAATGACGACTCAAGCCAACGAAGCACTTTCATCCATCAAACTCAACAGCGCCCTCTAATGCCTCAACGCGGAATTTCCGCACACACATTGCAGTACGAAATCTGTTTATTTAGGCCCCCTACCTGCCTTTTTATTTCTGTTAAAAATTTCGAAACATCTATAGATCTTCACCAATTCAATGATAGGCTGCCATATAGAGAGTACTTCAAGTAATAGTTGAAATAAAAATAAAAATTAATAACTGAACACAAATAATAACATCTACCTAACAACACGTCATTCTCATTTGCTGTTCAAATCTTCTGCCATCTATTGGTGAAAACATACACTAAATTGTTTATTCCCTCCCACCAAAAAGTACTCAACCGTCTATAATTTCTTTTGGAGATAAACTACACTAAAGTATTATATATAAAAAAAATTATTTGTCTGTTTCAATTTCTAGAGCAGTAGGCTCGTAAGAATGATAAAGTGATGAGTTCAAATATGCACTACTTCTGTAGCTACCACTACCTGTAACACGTTATAGTATTTATAATAATTTCGAGTTTACCACTAATCGGGTTAAATGTATACAGTTCTTCAATTTAATAATAGTTACATAACTGTTATTATTAATATGTTATTATTAAAGAGCATTTGATTTCTTGACTATTAGGTTTTTACTCTCATATCAAATGTAGTATCTGTTAAAAAGAAAAAGAAAATTCTATAACTGACGATACTCAAAACTAGCATTTGTATGACTTACTTACGGTCGTATTCACCGTCAACTGGACCGGGAGTTAACCGGCAGTCGAAGGAGAAAAACTGGGTTTTCCCAGGTCAGAGTTAAAAATTCATTTCACCGTCAACCGAACCTCAGGTTCAGTCCACTAACCGCCGGTCGAGTTACGGAACTTGAACCTGGCTCAGAGCTCGGTTAGATTTAACCGCGCATGCGCAGTAAGCGATTTTTCGTGTGTTTACAAACAGTTATGGATATTTGCGATTAATTTTAAACTCTAATGATGGATAGACTGAATAAAATTTCAATGATTCGGCAATTCGATTTCATAGAGAAAATGGAATCCAAAAGAGAAAGGCGTATGATGTATTATCAATAATTTGTTCTAATTATATAGTTTGTCGTTGACATCGAAAAGGGACTTTACACAACTCTGGCCAAACTTTTTTCTGCAAGTTTCAAATGTTTATTTGTAATTGCAATATTTGTGGGTCAAAAAAGGGTTTTTTATAGGTGATTAATTCAAAAAAGCAGTTTAAATTAGCTTGTTTTGTGGCATTTAGTTTTGTCATTACAGCAAAATTAAAAATGATACTCCATATTACCTAAAGTTCCTGTATATATTTATTACTTTTCTACCCGGGGGTGGTAATGTGAAATGTATACTTACTCTGATACTACTTATATACGTATTCTAAAAGACTTACCAATTTTTAAATTATGAAAATTTTAAGCTGAGGAATAATTTTTAGAAATAAACAAGTTTCTGTCAAAATTAAGTCGAATTGTCTTACAAACTACAAATTAGTGACATATATTTCCAGGTAATTCTCTACTTAAATTTTATTCTGTGTCGGGTATAATAAATCACATGTACTGACTAGGAACACAGTTGAGCGAAAATATGGCATCCTCAAAAAAATTCCCCTGTCTATCAATTGGTTTAAACTGCCACATGGATCGTGTGCCCGATATAGTTATTGTGTTCTTCACAACTTAGCTATCCGTCTAGGTCAAAATGTTTTGCATTTTAATTATCTTTTAAGTTTTTCTCTATTTTTAAGTCTAATCAATTTATACATAATCATAACATGTATCCAACATTATAGACAAAATCGTAACTTTTATCTCTCTAATGATCTATTTTTAAAAATTATCTCGCCATCAAACACCCAGTATAAAATTTGCACAGCATAAAATTCAAACCCATGGAAATCATAATTTTACAAATATGTGGGGGAAAATGCTTCATTAAATGGGATGATGTTAAGCATATACCAAATTTCAAAATCAAACTTTTGATATCCCTGAATTTCTCTCGTCGAAGAGAATCGATTTCATTGCTTTCAAAGCCTCCAGTAGGTAATGATAATTTTAGTTAACGTCGTACTAGAGCAACACAACGGGCTATTGACGACGGTCCGGAATCAGTCCCTTAAGGGAAAGACTCGAGGACAACATCTCGTAATTTTGAACCACGGTCAGATGACGAAGCAACACCTGAGCTGGCACCCCACTCTCCAAACTTCCACGCCAACCCAACGTGAAGACTTTCGGCCACGACAGATTTAAGGTGCACCAGCCGCCTCTACACCATACGTTTACAAACATTCATGCCCGGACCCGGATTCGAACCAGGAACCTTCCGATCTAGAGGCTAACACCTTAACCAAAGCCTCCAGTAGATTATTAAATTAATTATTACCAAAAACCCTAAGCGGCAAAGCAAAAACCTTAAGGGAGTCAAACTCATTTTTCAGCGCTTCATAAGATAGTAAAAATATTGCTCTTGTGGTATTCAAACGTCCAGTTATTAGCTCATTTTTATCAGGTCCTTAAAAATTGATTATTTTTGATGACATCAAAATGCGGCTTGGCCAGAACTAAAATAAGTTATTTTTCGAACTGTGTACAAAATAATTTACCTGGTGGTAGAGCCATTTTAAGTTGAGATAAAATTAAAGAAATACACACTGAAAAAGCAACGTTATCTGGATTCGCGCGGACCAGGTGAAAGCAAATCATCCGAGGTCACGAGGTCTGTTTTGACCAATGAGAATCAATCGGTAACTGACGGTTAAGTAACCTGCAGTTCAGTAACCGGAGTCGAAAAAAGAGTATTGAAATCAAGTTTGAATCGGCGGTTAGCTTTTACCTAACCCTCGGGAAAGTTTCTTTTGGGTGCGAAATGCAGCGCCTAAGGGGCACACTAGGTTGCTACAGATTTTCGGAGGTTGCTATAGATTTCGCCATCTTGGCTCAAAAACTTTTTTGGCATGGGAGCCAACTCAGTTTAAGCCAAGTTTGGAATGCATTGTAGTGGAAAATCACGCCACTCGCTTAGGAAGGCTCGGTGCCTGTCTGTGGATTTGATTACGCTCCTTGATATCGCGAAGCTTGCCTGGAATAGTTTATCCTTTTTCTTACAAAATATTTTGTTATTTTAAAAGTTATTTTGTTTGTGATATTCATTTTTGTATTTCTTGTGTATGTCAGTTCTCAAATATGTTTTACTGTTTGCTTTTCGCTCGTTGTGTTTCCATTGTTCGCTTTCGTGATTTTTACTCTTTGTTGAATTATTTTATGAGTTCATTTTGCATTTTAAAAATTGAGTGATAGCATTTGTGCTGCAGTCTTTTTTGATTGTTTCTTCTTTGACTAGTTTCTCTGCCCTTCTCTTAATTGCTCTTCCTGTCTGTAAATTGTCCAAAACTTGTAGTGCAACTATGAAGGATTTAATTATTGGTGTGGATTCGATGGTCAAATACGTAGATCAGTATTTACCATCACAATTACATGGTAATATAATACATGTTCTAGCTTTTCCAGGAATCACCATTGAACGTGTAAAGAATAAGGTAATATTTTTTGCATATGCAAGTGGTAAAAATAAATTTAGCACTACACTGGGACCGTTAGAGGGGAAGGGAGGTGAATTAATTCAAGACGAGGTGGGAATGGCAAACGTGTTAAATGACTTTTTTCTGGGGGTTTTCAATGGTAACTATAGTTTAAAAAAGGATCCCAAGGATGGAGCCTTTGCAGGGGGTATAATTAAAGAATGCAAATTCAACAGGGAAGAAATAGTACATCAGTTGAAAAGAATTAAGCCATCTAAAGCACCAGGGCCAGACGATATTTATCCGAGAGTACTAGTGGAATGCGCGGAAGAACTGGGGGAAGTAATTCACACGATATTTAATTCAACATATAGCACAGGTTGGGTGCCAATGGATTGGAAGTTGGCCAACATAACTCCAATTTTCAAAAAGGGAATACAAAGTGATCCGGGCAACTATAGACCAGTAAGTCTAACATCAGTAATTTGCAAAATATTTGAATATCTGTTAAAAAAGCATATAATGTTATACTTGGAGGAGGGGGGACTGTTATCAGAGAATCAGTATGGGTTTAGGAAGGGCAGATCCTGCTCTACAAACCTTTTGAAGTTCTACGAAAAAATTACTGAGGAGCTGGATAATAAGAGCAGTGTGGATATCATGTACATAGATTTTCAAAAGGCTTTTGATAAAGTACCTCATGAGGCATTACTGTTTAAATTGGAAAGGCTGGGGATTCAGGGAAAAACATTAATATGGATAAAGAATTGGTTATTGGGTAGAAAGCAGAGAGTGCAGGTAAAAGGAAATTATTCACAGTGGACAGAAGTTATAAGTGGGGTGCCTCAGGGATCAGTTTTGGGACCAATTTTATTTATAATTTTCATAGATGATATAGGTCAGGGGATCAAGAATAGAATCAGTATATTTGCAGATGACTTAAAAATATGGGGGACAGTGGATACCAAGTTACAGATAGGAAATTTACAAGGAGATTTTGATAAGATATCCGAATGGGCTGTAAAATGGGGTATGTCATTTAATGTAGGGAAATGTCAAGTTCTGCATATGGGTTACAGGAACAGTGGAGCCTAGTACTGTCTGCAGGGAGTAAAGGTAAAGGAGGGAGAAACAGTCAAGGATCTTGGGGTGATAATTCACAGGGATTTTAAAATGGGTCACCAATGTTCAGCTGCGGGTAAAAAGGCTAATAGGTTATTGGGGTATATTAAAAAGACTGTAACTTCAAGGGATAAGAATATAATCTTGCCATTATATAAGGGTTTAGTAAGACCACATCTAGAATATGCTGTACAATTCTGGGCTCCATATATGAGAAAGGACATAGAATCAATTGAAAGGGTTCAGCACAGAGCTACAAAAATAATAAAGGGGCTAGCAAATTTCGACTATAATGAACGTTTAAGTAAGCTAAACATGTATACACTGGAAAGAAGAAGAAGGAGGGGGGATTTGATTCAGCTTTTCAAGTTTGTAAAACAAGGGGACACAGAGGGCTTAAATTTCAATAGGGATAACAGAACAAGGGGCCATGGGTATAAATTGAATAAGACACATTTTAATCGGGATTTAAGGAAAAACTACTACTTTAATAGGGTAATAGACAGTTGGAACGCGTTGCCAGAAAATATAGTTAATTCAAAGGGAGTGTACGAATTTAAGACACAATTGGATAGTCAGTGGGAATTGGTGAATTCATAAACAAAGGACCAGCCTTGTTGGGCTTGAGCCTGTAGCTGGTCGTCAATATTTGTATTTGTATTTGTTTCATCTTTAAAGAATCGTGACTTGATTCTGGTTCATGTAAGTACCAATAACATCTATGATTGCCTTTAGAAATGCTTCTCAAAATTTGAGGACCTGTTGCAAAACATAATAAACTGCAACCAAGAGACGTGCATTGTGATTTCAGCCATATTGTCTCGCGATAACTATCTCTCCCTTGAAAAACAAGCAGAGACTTTTTCTGCAGAAAGTGAACACAAAAAATTATCTTCTAAACCACAGGCTGTTTTTCTACTGCCAAAAGAAGCAAAATAATTTTTTTTGTAGATCCCAGTCACTTGGAAAGGTAGTATTTCAAGGAAGGGCCTTCATTTTTAACAGGAAAGGAAACTTTCATCTAGCATTTAACTCTTTGTTGCAGTGCTAAAAGAAGCTGGCATGCTTGATGACGAAAAGCTACAGGTTTTCCATGACTTACCTGCTGCTCAGTTTCCATCTCTCAATTCTTCATCTGAGAGTTTAATTCAACTTGTTGATCTACCTGAGCCCAAGGCTGTTGAACTGAATTCTACAATTGTTACAGAAGGTTCTGTTCAATGCAGGTATTAATCTCCATATGTTGTACATAAAATATTATTAAATGTGTTACGTTGTTTCTATATTCATTCTCTAGATGAGGCTTGGATCACAAGTTCACTTTTTTTCACTAAACTTCCAAGTGCTCAATATAACAATATAGCCTTCCAACTTTCAGCAGTAAGAACCTTGGAGGTAGGATCACTGTTTTGTCAAAGCATTCCAGGATTGAGGAATTTCTAATTTTCTCGACAGTCTTATTGATGGATTTTTAATGATTCTTTGTGGTACGAATTCTTCAGCTGCCACGAGCTTAGAAACGGATTATATCTATAAGACTGATGAAATATTATCTCAATTGGCTGGTGAACAATTTGCCCATAGTGAATATTTATTTACACCTTATACCTTTAAATAAAAATAATCTGGGTTCTATTGGTTGAAAAAATTTGATTTCTATGAACCCTGCAGTACAACTTCTGCTCAAAATTACAAAAATTCCATTCAATTACAGAAAAATCAGATCTGTAAAGCTTTAAATCTTCTGGAAGATTGATTAATTTCATGCCATACTCACCTTAACCAGACAGATAGAATTAAACTCTGTAGCTACTGATTACCCATCTAGCAATAAATTATTTCCTTAAATATTGACAAGACAGCTTCTGGTTGTAAAAATTTACTTCAATAATTTGCATTTGCAAGATCATTAGATGTAATTAAACTTCAAGACTTTATTGAATAAAAAAAATTGTTTTGTCAAGAAATATTTCAAATAAGTATGGATACAGTAGCCTTGCCTATTCTTAAGTCTAGCTACTGCTAAGAATTTAAGTGGTAAATTCGATATGTAGCTATTTTAAGCTATGAAAATCATTTGCATTGTGATGATTATAAGATGTAATGAGGTCAAGATTGTTGGATTAAATTGTCAAGAAATATTTCATAGAAGTAGCAAATGAATACGAATGATTTTAAAGTAACCTCAAACATTCATAAGACTAGTTACTGCTATGATTTTAAGTAAGAAATTCGAGATGTAGCCATTCAAGATTCATGTAGGTGAAAAGCATGGAAACTACTTGAGGATAATTATTAAAAAAATCAGTGTATAGAAAGAAACAATTCTTGTTTTTAGGATTCTGTTGGAAAAGTTTGTATCGTTGTATTTTTATGTAAGAGGAAACATAATTAATTTTTCTCTTTCAGGATAAGGGTAAACAGAATGGAGTTGCATCCTGAAAAAGAAAAATTCAGAGCTTTGTATCATTGTATTTATGAATAATAAATTTCCTTTAGTTACGAGATGGCTTGTAAAAGATTATACAAATTCAGAAACAATTCACCTGAGCCTGTAAAGAATTTCCTTGCACCATGATTATAAATTCACATTGTTAACTTTTCATCAAAACAACTGTTATGTTTCTTGATGACTAAATGATGTTTGTTTTTGGTGATCATTTCATATGTCATCAATAATGAATTTCTTTTGGTTCAAGTAATCATAATGGAAGTGCAACATTAATGAACATCTGATCATTTAACCCATTACATACTGCTCGGCAGAATATTATTTACTCATTTGGTTTAGGGTCCCGGCAGCTTACTGATTATTATTAGTAGGTGGTATATTCAGTAGGTTTTATATTTTACATGTAGCACCTTTTCAGAAATACAAAGGCAATAATGGTTTATCACACAGTAGTGCGAAGCTTCAAATTGAATAAGTTATTTTAGAAAGTAAACTTGGTGCAGCTTTTAGCTATAGCCCCCTGAATCTGCATATAGCATGTGTTAAGCACAGATGTCAAATAAAGAGTACCAAATTTGTTGTGAATTGCTCGAATTGTGATGTTAAAGATATATATATATATATTATTCCAATTTGGATCACAGAATTGTTTTTTACCCCTCTCCAAACCTAGAAAAATAGAATAGGGGTTAATATATAATAGCCAATGTTTTTTACAGGATGAATGTACCTACCATATGGTTGGTCTGAATTCTTCAGTGATAGTAAAAATAATCTAAAATTGTTATTCCCATGAGGATTTCTAATTGTTTTTAAATCCCACTGAACACCTAGGTCAAATAGAACTGGGGTAATATGTTGCCTACGTTTCCCCCAGAGTTGTGAAGAAAGTGTTGGAGTGAACTGGTCAAACGGTGTAGATCTGTATAGAGGACAGACAGACGTCAACTCTGCTATATATACATATATCCCTTTGATGCATTATGTGACATATTTATCTTGAAACATATTTTGTTTCTTATCTGAAATGTTTATAATTAAATGGTAGTATATCGCAGAAATAAAAAAAACAAAGCTATACACTTTGATTTGGGGAATTCAGATTAAAAAAATTTAGTCACCTGCTAGCAGCATAGTGTTAAAGAACCAGTTTTTGGTTTAGTCACTTCTTATAAGTAATTTGTATAAGTTTTTAGTACAAGACTGGTAAATTTTATTACTTTTTAAAATAAAAATAAATTTTATACAAGTACTCATCACCCTTTAAAAAATTAATTTAGTTATATATAAATTACATTTATATACGTCTTTATCCAGTTTCATTGTTTGCAAAAGCTATTTTAATGATTTTCAGGGTTAATTATCCATTTATAATAAATTTTTGTGAGAAAGAACAAAATTCTTTATCGCATTTCTGGCCCATTGGTCATCCGCTTCACCAAGTCATTCGCACTCCACCAATTACCGCACTTCATTAAGTTTTCAGTACGTATTGAAATATTAAACTAATCAGTTTGTGCGTATGCGTAGTTTAAAGCGTATGTCATGTGGTTTTGATAGAAACGAAAACGATACCTTTAAATTTTTTTTTTCCGATCTTTTTCTTAGAATTTACGTCACATAATTTTATTAATTGCCTTTTTTTTTTTTTTTTTGTGTTTCGTAAGATTTTAATCGTATTTCAGATTAAACAGTTTGAAAAGTTTTCATTTCAAAAAGTAAAGCAGAATAAGAATAATAATAGTTTCGAAAATGGTTCTAAATTTTCAATTTAACTCCTTTTTTCGAGGAGAAAGATTTTCCTGTAGACGATTCCAGTGGGCAGAGTGCAGCTTACAAAGGAATCGCAGGAATGCCGTTTGGCGTTTACTTTATCTTTATTCTCAACTAACACGCCACAGGTATACGCATACAGTAACTTGAATAGATGGGATCTTTATCTCTTCTAAGATCCGGACCCCTCACATAGAGGGGGTTTCTAGTCATTCCACCTGATTACAGGACACCGAATATTGGAACTTTTGTGCGAGAGAGAAGAGTGAGCTATTGCCTACGGGGTTGGATGTCCGCTGCTGTCTTGACAAAAGGCCGGACCGCAGTCTCCCATAAGTAGACACTTTTCTGAGAAACCTTCTGTACCCCCATTGTGAAGATTCCAATGGTATATCCGGTCTACTGAGGGGCAGAACATGAAAAGACAGAACATACTCTGCATCTGCATCAATTTTGGAGTGGAAAAGGAATGAACAAACATCAATTTATTTAGAGTGGATCTAGGTCGTTTTTTGAACAACCTTTTTTTCTACGGTAGTCGTATCAGGGATTTGGAATAAATAGCTTCTTTATTATGGTTGGAGAGTTTTGCGTAGAAATTTAATAATTCACCTCCCCTCAGTCCCCTTTCCATAGAAATTTATGGATGGTATAAACATGGCCATCCTAACCTCAGGATTAGTTAATAAAGTTTCAATCGCATTTATTCTTTGAAGCTGCTTTAGTTAACGGGTAGAGGCATCACAAACAACAACTAATGACGTTTTAAAGTATTTTTAAAATAAACTAAACTTAATGGATGTGAGATTTCAAACAAATGTACAGAATCTTTAAGCACTACTCAATGTGGAATAAAATCTCAAAACTAAACTTATTACTCTACGTCTGGAAAAATTACACAATTCTTTGTGAGTTTGCGTTACCAAGAACTGATGTAGTGTCGGCGAGTAATGAAGGAGCGTAACTGTATCGAAAATTGGAATAATCCCTTATTACGCACATCGTCTTGGTCCTTGGTTCGAACCCCGGTCTGGGAAGAGATGTTCGTAATATTTCGGAACAGTGTTGAAACACAGGGTGTGAACACAGGAATTTTATTATTTCAAAACAAAATGGAGCCAGTTTTCTTATAAATTCTTCGTTGGAAAAAATGATTGTCCCAATGCTATATTTCGTGTAGTGTTTTGTTTTCACACTTTCTCACGTTCTTTTCAAGAGAATGCACGATAACTATGACACACCTTACTGTTCTCTTATTTTAATGTCCCCCGACAGAAACAAACCAAAGGGAAAGCCTCTGAAGTAGCCTTTGGTTGGTTCGAGTTTCAAACTCCAAACCTTTTGATTGCTAATCCGCTCCTCTAGCAAACAGGCTACCATGGCCCTTGGTGGGAGAATAAGATATTTATACATCTTTCAAATTAATTTGCGGCCATACTGATCACTTCCTTTCTTCTGGTGTTAATAGTAAAAAGTACTAACTCTTGCTCCATGATAAAATTTCCTTTTGATTTGAAAGATAAGACATATATGTAATGTTCAAATTCATCTAAAAATAGTTTGCAAATGTTTTTTGTTTATTTCTATTAGTACCTTCGTTAGGGATATTTTGGAGTTATTGTTGTATGCTGTTTAAAATAAATCTCTTTTTCAAAATTTAATTTGACTATTACAAATGCACATACTTTCTACAAATGGTTTAACATGAATCTAATGATTAAAGAATATATTTTGAAAAATATATATGTTAAATAAGTTCTTAGTAATACTAATTCAAATGAGAGAAATCAGAAAAATTTTACTTTCCATGCAATCCATTGCTTTAGTCACAATTTGTCATGCATGGAGCTTACATCTCTACTTCTCCACAAAGGAAATAAATATAGTTTTGATTTTGATTGTTTTAAAATTTTATTTATGGATTATTGAAGCGTATATTTTCTATGAATCGCTAAACAAGACTCCAATAACTGAAGAATTCAACACACACACACTTCAATGGAAACCTCTCGAAACTCTAGTACTCCTCGCAATATCTCTTGGCGAAATAATAGATACAACCTGTGCTTCATTTCTATTCCTCTCTTCAAATTGTTATCAAATTTGTTTTAATTAAAATACTTTCCACTACGCCACATTAGGTATTCTGTGGAAATTGTGATAAGCCCCTTTAAACTTAAAGTTAATTGTAGAATATTTCCAGTCACGTCTAAGAACTCTTCCGGCGGTTTGGTTGCTCTAATTTGCAGTTTTTCATAAAAACTCTAGTTATGTTCCTTAGTACTCGTACTCATGCACTTTTCAAACAATACTGTAGTTAATTTTTTTCCAATTTTGCATAGTTGTCCTGTTATATTTCACACGGGATCTGCACATGGTGAGTAAAGGTTAACAACTACGATGACACTGATTTTTTTTTAAGAATAAATCCTCTAAGAAATCTGTAGTTGCGAAACCGGTTATTTTAAAATAAAATACGATGTCCTTAATAGTGTTAATTGCGTTCAATGGGGTTGTGGCAAAACAGAAGTTATGTAGAAAACTAATGTATAGCCACCAGCCAAAATCATAAAAGGGTATCAAAACTTTTTCTGGACCTTTCCGAGACCTTTTATAGCCCGTCGGGCAAAAAGGTTAGAAAAATTCTTTGACAAATTTTTGTCTTTTCTGATCGGATATCAAAGGTCAAAAAAGGTTTTATTTTTTCCCGACGGGATATAAAAGGCCAAGCTTGACATGAATCTGGACACGGACCATCTGAGTCACCCATCGCTTGACATGGGGGAAAACAAAAGTAGAGAGTGCATCGGGGTTGGTGCACGTTAAATCTGTAGGTGTCAATTGAATGGGAAAAATACCGACCCATTTTGATGAAGCCAGTGACCTCGAATTCAATTCCGATCCAACCAATTAATCCTACAGACGGTGTTCAGATTCTGCGATTGAAGTGGTTAACATAAAGTTCTTCACACCAAGATTGACTACTTTTTCATCAGCATTCCTTTTAGAAAACTAGAGTTTCACTGTATCAGTAACCCTTTGCAGCTCAGAGTACATGTCCCATGTGTTCTTTCAAACTATGGAGACTATGGAGTTCTTTCAAACATGTCACGAGGTGTTGTCCTCGGATCTTTCCCTTAAGGGACTGATCCCGGACCGTCGTCAATAGCCCGTTGTGTTGCTCTAGTACGACGTTAACTAAAATTACCATTACCATCACATAGTTTGAAAGATGGTAATTTGCTAATTTTAGTTAACGTCGTACTAGAGCAACACAACGGGCTATTGACGACGGTCCAGGATCAATCCCTTAAAGGAAAGATCCGAGGACAACACCTCGTAATTTTGAACCACGGTCAGATGACGAAGCAACACCTGAGCTGGCATCCCACTCTCCAAACTTCCACACCAACCCAACGTGAGGACGTTCGGCCACGGCAGAGATTTAAGGTGCACCAACCGCCTCTACACCATACACTTACTAACATCCATGCCCGGACCCGGATTCGAACCAGGAACCTTCCGATCTAGATCCGGTTGGTCAGCTCAAACTATGTGAAGATGTCTCATTGAGACAATTCAGATTTTATATTCAGGCTTAGAATGTTTATTGCTCACTTTACAAAACATTTCATAGCAAGGATGATGATTGGAGTGCATGGGGTCATTCACAACCCCTAGTGGGGGACTGGTGTACGTTAAATCTGTAGAGACGCATGAATCCTATCAATCCGGTGAGGGTTTCACAATGGTGATCAGCCAAACACCTTGATAGGTTTACGTTCTGTTCATGATGGTATTCACATGATTCATTCTTCCTGGTGGAGTCCCACTGAAATCATTTCAAGGCAGAATGACCTTTGAAGAAATGTTTAGTTTCACGCCAATCGTTTGACAAGAATCGCTTGACAGGAATATGGGACGTGTTGGATAGAGTCAACAATCGCTTGACATAGGGGGGAGACATATCTTGGGCGCACCTTAATTCTGTCGTGGCTTCTATCTCGAGAAAAACTCAGCTCTATCAGAATGTGTTCAAAGCGTTGACAGACAGGAATAGAAAAGATACCGGCCTCGAATTCGACACACTAAATAATCCGATGAAGGGGTCTGCGATTGAAAATGAAATTTCAATTGGCTCATTCGATCGACATCCTGAAATTTTTAACAAAACGTTTTTCTCACGACTCAAGCATACTGAGGCACCGCATGATACCAAAGGCTCTGAAAAGGTAGGCATGCCCTTTCCAAAGTAGACAATTTACGATTGGTCGGCCGAAAACATTCAACACAAAAAATTATGCAACCGGTATAGTGGTTAAGGTGTTAGCCTCTAAATCGGGAGGTGCCTGGTTTGAATCCGGGTCCTGATCAGTCCCTCGAGAAAAAGATCCGAGGACAACACCTCGTAATTTTGAACCACGGTCAGATGACGAAGCAACACCTGAGCTGGCACCCCACTCTCCAAACTTCCACGCCAACCTTCCGATCTAGAGGCTAACACCTTAACCACTATACCGGTTGGTCGGCAATATAGATTATAGAGACAATTAAGAAGTGGTTTTAGATTATTAAAAAGTTATCGATATTTTATTATTTGTAACTTGATTCAAGTTAAATTTATGTGGGTTCAGGTTTAATACATTTTAATTTCCTGATTATGCATAACTTTTATTTTCGACTTCGAGGTTATGCATTGCATTTTTATTTAATTTTTCATTAATTATTTTGTTATGTCTCATTTTAGAGAGTTGGTATCTGATCAGGTAATTGGTAATTTTTAGTTAATGTCGTACTAGAGCAACACAACGGGCTATTGACGACGGTCCGGGATCAGTCCCTTAAGGGAAAGATCCGAGGACAACACCTCGTAATTTTGAACCACGGTCAGATGACGAAGCAACACCTGAGCTGGCACCCCACTCTCCAAACTTCCACGCCAACCCAACGTGAGGACTTTCGGCTACGACAGATTTAAGGTGCACCAGCCGCCTCTACACCATACGTTTACAAACATCCATGCCCGGACCCGGATTCGAACCAGGAACCTTCCGATCTATAGGCTAACACCTTAACCACTATACCGGTTGGTCGGCTGTATCTGATCAGGACTCCATTGCCTCTCCTAGGTCAAGAATACGTGCTTTTTATGTTGACAAGATAACTTATTTTTATGATTAAGGCAAATATTTAAATTATTAAAAAATATTGTTATATCAAGGTCACCTGATAATAAAGACATTAATTAATTTATACTATGTAAATATACACTGGAAATCGAATTGAATTGAATTTATACACTGGACATTTAATCTCGGAATTTGTGAAAATAATTCGAACAAATTTAAAACGTCATAAAAAGTTAATTATCCGACCGCTTAGTCCATTTTTCAATCAATGGAGGTTTGACCATTTCAGTCTGAAAAATGACTATCTCCGTAATTAGTTATATTTATGGAAAATGTGTATGAAATATTAAAACCCCAACTTTTGATACATTAAATTTACCTATTTTATGCTAAATTTACCTGTCTAAACTCAAAACTTATGAATAATTATTATTTATAACGTTTGAAATATTTGTTATATGACCAGCTAACGCTAATGTTATGCAAAATTTGAGAAACACGACATTTGAAATTGTCAGTACTAATTCATCAATTCTAAATGTAATTACAAAACGCGAATACACCAGTAAATGATTTTTCGACATAATTATTAATTTTATCTCAGTAAATAATGCATTTCCAAATATATAAAGACAATTTAAAATAGTTCAAATTCAATGCAATACAAAATAGTTTCGAAAACGATACACCCACTATGTTAGAATTTTAGATGTTCAAACAGTTTTATTTGTCCGAAAAACACTTGATAAAATTTTTCTTTCTTATCAGTCAAAAATCTTGCGAGGGCTGGAAATATTCCTGTTTTCAAACCCGTGAAAAAATCTGCTGTCACTGCTTCTTGCAAAAAATTGGTTTTAGTGTTTTTCCCTTCATGTAAATTTATCTTTGAAATAAAAAAAAAGGAATTGCAAGTTTAAAACAAGAAAGTTTTTGGACACCTAACAATCAAAATTAAGCCAGTTTTGTCAGCATTTTGTATTTTTGCTTCAGTTTTGTATTTTGCTCAATCAGGTGGGTTGTAGCATTTTGTCCATTCCACAATTTAAAAAAAAAATGGAGATCTACACAGTTTCTCCTTTTAAACACATGAACCCACACCATTCTACAAAAAAAAATGATGCAAGGTTTATAGAAGACCCCGATGGCGTCCCCACTCCCCAGCAATTCTTCGTATTTCGAAGGGGGGGAAAGACGGGGAAAAATATGACTCACTAATGACTTCCATGAGAAAACGTCTCAAAGAAGCCAAAGCCAAAAATTGAGCCAAAGTATTTGCCAAAAAAGCGATAACTAATGAAATGTAATAGTTGCAAATAGCGATAACTCGCCAAAAAAATTACCATGAACACACACTAATTACCCGCCTCGGGCGCTGCATTTCGCACCCGTTCGAAATGCAGCGCCTAGGGACACACTAGGTTGCTATAGATTTCGCGGTCTTGGCTCAAAAGCTTTTTTGGCATGGGAGCCAATTCGATTTTGGAATGCATTGTAGTGGAAAATCACGCCAGTCGCTCAGTGCCTGTCTGTGGATTTGATTACGCTCCTTGATATCGCGAAGCTTGCCTGGAATCGTTTATCCTTTTTTTATAAAATATTTTGTTATTTTAAAAGTTATTTTGTTCATGATATTAATTTTTGTGTAGTCTGTATTTCTTGTGTTTGTCAGTTCTCAAATATTTTTTACTGTTTGCTTTTCGCTTTGTTGTGTTTCCATTGTTCGTTTTCGTGATTTTTACTCTTTGTTGAATTATTTTATGAGTTCATTTTGCATTTTAAAAATTGAGTGATTGCATTTGTGCTGCAGTCTTTTTTTATTGTTTTCTTTGACTAGTTTCTGCCCTTCTCTTAATTGCTCTTCCAGTCTGTAAATTGTCCAAAAATTGTAGCGTAACTATGAAGGTTTTAATTACTGGTGTGGATTCGATGGTCAAATACGGAGTAATCGGAAATCAGTACGGAAAAATTAGTATTTACCATCACAATGACATGGTAATGTAATATATATTCTATCTTTTCCAGGAATCACCATTGAGCGTGTAACGGAAAAGGTTTCATTTTTAAAAGATTCGTGACTTGATTCTGGTTTATGTAGGTACCAATAACACCTATGATTGCCTTGAGAAATGCTTCTCAAAATTTGAGGACCTGTTGCAAAACATAATAAACTGTAATCAAGAGACGTGCATTGTGATTTCAGCTATATTATCTCCCAATAACTACCTCTCCCTTCAAAAACAAGCTATGAGACCCTTTCTTCAGAAAGTAAACACAAAAAATTATCTTCTAAACCACAGGCTGTTTTTCTACTGCCAAAAGAAGCAAAATATTTCTTTTTGTAGATCCCAGTCATTTGGAAAGTAGTACGGCAAGGCCCGGTCACTTGGAAAGGTAGTATGGCAAAGCCCGGTCACTTGGAAAGGTAGCATGACAAGGCTGCTCAGTTTACATCTCAATTCTTCATCTGAGAGATTAATTCAACCTGTGATCCACCTGAGCCCAAGGCTGTTGAACTGAATTCTACAATTGTTACAGAAGGTTCTGTTCAATACAGGTATTAATCTCTATAATATTGTACATCAAATATTATTAAATGTGTAACGTTGTTTCCATATTCATTCTTTAGATGAGGCTTGGATAACAAGTTCACTTTTTTTCACTAAACTTCCTAGTTCTCAATATAACAATGTAGCCTTCCAACTTCCAGTAGTAAGAACCCTGGAGGTAGGATCACTGTTTTGTCAAAGCATTCCAGGATTGAGGAGCCTCAAATTTTCCCGACAGTGTTATTGATGGATTTTTATGATTCTTTGTGGCACGAATTCCTCAGCTGCCAGGTGCTTAAAAACATATTATATCTACAAGACTAATGAAATAATATCTCAATTGGCTGGAGAACAATTTGCCCATAATGAATATTTATTTATACCTTTAAATGAAAATAATCTGGGTTCTGTTGGTTGGAAAAGTTTCATTTTTATGAACCCTGCCGTGCAACTTCTGCTCAAAATTACCAAAGATTCCATTCAATTACGGAAAAATAAAATCTGTAAAGCTTTAAATCTTCTAGAAGATTGTTTAATTTCATGCCCTCCTCACTTTAACCAGACAGATAGAACTAAACTCTGTAGCTACTGATTACCCATCTAGCAATAAATTAGTTTCATTAAATGTTGAGAAGACAAGACAGCTTCTGGTTGTAAAAATTTACTTCAATAATTTGCTTTGTTAAGATCATAAAATGTAATAAAACTTCAAGATTATTGAATTAAAAAAAAAATTGTCGAGAAATATTTCAACTAAGCAGCAAATAAGTATGGATACAGTAATCTTGCATATTCTTAAGTCTAGCTACTGCTAAGAATTAAAGTGGAAAATTCGATATGTAGCGATTTCAAGATATGCCAATCATTTGCATTGTAATAATTATAAGATGTAATGAGGTCAAGATTGTTGAATTAAATTGTCAAGAAATATTTCACATAAGTAGGAAGTTAATACAAATTATCTTAAAGTAATCTCAAGCATTCATAAGACTCAGGGTCATCGTAGTTGTTAACCTTTATTTACCATATGCAGATCCCTTGTGAAATATAAGAGGACAACTATGCAAAATTGGAAATCATTAACTACAGTATTGTTAGAAAAAGTGCACGAGTACTAAGGAACATAACTAGGTTTTCTATGAAAAACTTTAAATTAAAGCAACCAAACCACAGGAAGAGTTCTTAGACCTGAATGAAATATTCTGCAATTAACTTTAAGTTTGAAAGGGTTTATCACAATTTACACAGAATACCTAAAGTAGCTTATTGGAAAGTATTTTAATTAAAACAAATTTGATAACAATTTGAAGAGAGGAATAGAAATGAAGCACAGGTTGTTTCTATTATTTCGAAAGTATCGCCAAGACATATTGCGAGGAGTACTAGACTTTCGAGAGGTTTCTATTGAAGTTGTATTCTTCATTTTTTGGAGTTCCCTTTTAGAGATTCATAGAAAATATACGCGTCAATAATCCATAAATTAATTTTTAAAACAATCAATTAATATAAAAACTATATTTCTTTCCTTTGTGGAGAAGTAAGCTCCATGCATAAAAAATTGTGGCTAAGCAATGGATAGCATGGAAAGTAAAATTTTAAAGATTTATCTCATTTGAATTGGTATCACTAAGAACATGATGCACATATATAATGTTCAAAATATATTCTTTAATCATTCGATTAATGTTAAACCATCTATAGAAAGTATGTGCATTGGAAAAAGGCAAATTAAATTTTGAAAAAGAGCTTTATATAAAACAGCATACAACAATAACTCAAAATTATCCCTAAAAGAATGTACAAATAGAAATAAGTAAAAAAACATTTGCAAACTATTTTTAGATGAATTCGAATACTACATATATGTCTTGATTTTCAAATCAAAAGGAAATTTTATCATAGAGCAAGAGTTAGTATTTTTTATTATTTCAGAAGTAGGAAAGTGATCAGTTTGACCGCAAATTAATTTTAACGATGTATAAATATATTATTTTCCCACCAAGGGCCGTGGTAGCCTGTTTGCTAGAGGAGCGGATTAGCAACCAAAAGGTTTGGAGTTCGAAACTCAAACCAACCAAGGCTTCTTCAGAGGCTTTCCCTTTGGTTTGCTTCTGTTTAGGGACATTCAAATGAGAGAACAGTAAGTTGTGTCATAGTTATCATGCATTCTCTTGAAAAGAACTTGACAAAGTGTGAAAACAAAACACTACACGAAATATGGCATTGATACTATCATTTTTTCCAATGAAGAATTTATAAGAAAGCTGGCTCCATTTTGTTTTTGAAATAATAAAATTCTTGTGTTGACACACTGTGTTTCAACACTGTTCCGAAATATTACGAACATCTCTTCCCAGACCGGGATTCAAACCAAGGACCAAGAAGACGTGCGTGGATAAGGGATTATTCCAATTTCCGATACAGTTACTCCTTCATCACTCGCCTACACTAGATCAGTTCTCGGTTACGCACATCCACAAAGAATTGTGTAATTTTTCCAGACGTTGAGTAATAAGTTTAGTTTTGAGATTTTATTCCACATTGAGTAGGGCTTAAATTTTCTGTACATTTGTTTAAAATCTCAAAATTAAATTAAACTTGCGTCAAATTATTTTTTAAACAATCATCGAATCGAACAAACTTTTGCACATTTTCTCAGACGGTTGTGGGGCACAAAAAAATCCATTCCCTTGTTAGCATGTGCTTTGCATTAGTTTCTCAGAGACATTCGTTTTCACCTTGTAAATGCGATTTCGCAGAGCAGATGCTGTGTTATACAACTTGTTTTCACACATATAAAAGAGGCTTTAACTGAAATTTGTAATTCAGAAGAAGAAAAGAAAGTTACCATATTGGAGACAACTTCACTTCTGAAGACAGTGGGAAATATGAAACCACCTTAATGACAGTTATTTGGAATACTATTTTACAAAGAATAAATGGTAATAGTAAATCACTGCAATCAGTGGAATGCGAACTATTGAAAGGATCTGTTCAACTGAAGTCATTAGAAAATGTTATCAATAATTCCAGAGAAAAAGTTGAAAAACAGGCAACTTATTTATCAGGGCTTTAATGTAGAAGATGGACAAACTCGCAGACAACAAAAGAGAAAAATGTTTTTTGATGAAAACAAAGAAGTCGGACACATGAATTTACAATAGAGAACACTTCATAGTCCATTCATTTTATGTCATATGTGATAATACCAAGGCAGAACTATCTCAAAGAACTCAGACGCATGAAGTTGTTGTGCAACCTTTTCGAATATTTTTTTAATTGGGATTTATCAATCTCTCTATATTAAAAAAAGTTACCGCCGTCGCCGCAGGATTGAAAACTGTGTTGTTTAGCTCGATTCTTAGACGGTTTCCCTAAAAAGTTCGGATCAGAAAAATATAAAAATTAACATGGTTTGTTCTTCATCATGTTCCTTGGACAATTGTAAAGATCTTTTTCCGATGCGGTCATTAGTTTAGGGTTTATTGAGTGTCGAAATTGGGGGGTTTATTAAGGCAAGGGTGCGGAGCCTCCTAGTAGAATAAAAAAAAAAGAACACTATAAAAAAGTTGAAGAATAAAATAAATAATAATAATAAATAAATAAAAAAAATTACAAATATGACAATTATGCTTATATTTTAGAAAATGAATTTGATTGTGTTTTTTTTTTAATATTTCTTAAAGAAAACGAGGACGCCATAAAAACCACACCAGACATCTATTGAGCAGCCAAAAATATTTCTTGCACAGTTCCAAAAGTTGAAATATTATTGAAAATTGTTTTAACAATTCCCTTATCCAATGCATCAGGAGAAAGATCGTTTCCTGTTTTAAAGCGTATAAAAAACTATTTAAGGAGCACTATGCGAGAAGAAAGATGAATTAATATGGCTGTTCTGTATATAGAGCAAGAAATTTTAAACCGAATTGACGCTGCTAAAATAATTGATGAATTCGCTAAAAATAAAGAAAGACGGAAATTCATGTAAAAAAATGTCTTTAAATAAATTTATTTAATGTGTTATTGTATGAAAATTTTGATTACTTTTATGTTTTGAAAAAAAATAATGAGAGTTTTTTTTGAGTTAGTGGGCTCCGAAAATTTTATCGCTTGGGGCCCCCACTTGACTTGATCCGCCACTGGGTCCGGCCTTTTGTCAAGACAACTGCGGACATTCATCCCGTAAGCAATAGCTCATTCTTCTCTCTCGTACAGAAGTTCCAATATTCCGTGTCCTCTAATGAGAACCCCTCCCCCTATGTGAGGGTTCCTGATCTTAGGAATAGGAGAGATAAAGATCCCAACCTATCTGTATACAAGCGCCTCAGCGTACAGCGTAAGTGTCCGACAAGTTGACTCTGATTGGCTGGTATGATCATGTGCCTGAGACGTAAAGGTGTTTCATTTGGCTATTTATCTACGTTTTGGCGCAGATCTCTTTGACGGATAGGAACGGTTTTCAAAAGGTTTTAACATTTTGAACCGAAAATTGTATCCTTTTATTATATAAGTTAGTGCTTTATGTATGCTTTTTGTTACATCAGAATGGTCCTAAACCAGGGATGGATACGACACCATCATCCTAAAGCAAAGGGGACGGCAGAGGGGCGGAAAAATATCAGCTGGTAGTGATTTCAGGAATTGTTTTTAGATTATTTATGTAAAATCAACGAAAGTTTGGAAAAATAAAAAAAGGGTATTAAAAATTAGGAAAAGTAATTTAGAATCAAAAGGAATTAAATTGGAATTGTTTTAAAATAATTTGGATGATCTAAAAATATTTCCGCCAGTTGGGTTCGAACTCGGGAAGTGACTTTAGCCATTTGGCCATCGTTGCTTCACCTAGAGGAGTTCTTTAAAAGAAGAGTTCATTTTTGCCTCCCCTTATTATAAGTTGGCGAGAAATACTACTAACAACAACCATACAACATATATATGAGGAGCCAATCAGAGTCAACTTGTCGGACACTTACGCTGTACGCTGAGGCGCTAGTATCTGTATGGCTCTGGCGTTTTCGTTGTCTCTCCTGGTTCTTGATGTCATCTATGGGAACGAAAGCGTTCTGCTATAATAATCGATGTAGGTTTGAAATGATTACTGAGCGTACTTACTAGCTGATCATATTTACAGTCCTTCGGCAGTTTTGGTTTGTAGAAGATTACGCAACAACTTATAACTATTCGCAACCAGAACAGAAATAAACACTGAGACTTCCTTTCTCTAATCAATGTCATTTGCTACAAAATACTGTTGCAGCCTTTGAACGTACTGGGAAAATTTCATCACGGTCCTCATCGAATGAGTTCAACATTCAGATTAGGCCTAACACTTGTTGTTCATACATTGCGCAATTAGAAGTAAACAAATACTACTTCTTACTTGTCAAAAATAAAGCTGCTACTTTTGAGAATACTGCTTTAGCGTAGGTTAAACACTACATGTCGTCATTTGTAACATATTACAATGTTAATTACAAAGAAATACTTTATTGATTGCGTGGTTGATGCACGTGGTGACCTTCGAACCAAATGCTGAACCCAACACTGGATTCCCCAAAGCCCCGAGCAGTGGCAATGCAATCTGGGCAGTATTTGGACAGGATATCATAATCCATCACGAGATTTGTCGAGGTATCAATTACGATTCCAATACCATAGACAGAAGTATGGCCCCTCTTTTACCATGTCCCATCACAAGATACTGAAATGTTAACGACGTCTTTATTTTTTATACTGGGATCACATTCCACGTATGCTTCTCGAACCGTTTTGTGTGACATTTCTAACACATTATATTTCAAACAATTGTTCTTTACACTCAATGTGTTCATGCATTTCGAAAACTTTTACGATCCATTGAAGCTGAGCCCAAGTTCATTGAAAAGGTTTTCATCGCAGCATGTCCTCAACCTATTTCCTAAAAGAGCACTCACTATTTGTGTATTGACGTCAAACTTTTGAGTGTATGGTTCCCGATGACTAAAGAAGGTCGAAACAACACTCTTTCTGCACGACGTGCACACAAGCTCCAAGTTCATTGAATACCTAAATGGTACCCACACTAACATCCAGAGCACAAATACCACAATCATCACATGGTACATTGCGAAGCAAAGGCAGAAAAGCTGATTCACTCATTATAATGTAACCAGGCGATTTGGTCTCTTTTTCCATTTCAATTTCCTCAACCGCTTCAGAGATCACAGTAGATTAATCAACTTTCGTTTTAGATGATGATGTCAAATTGGCAGTTACATCCGAGTTCAGATTAATTCTTCAATGCAGTAACTGCGATAGCCATCATGCGCTTCGTTGGGCGACCTTTCGGCTTTCTACAAAGTGAAGATATGCTATGCATTGTAATGAACAATGACGAAACAAACATCCAATAAAAACAATATACTACAGTAAAAAAACAGAAAAGAACTTCGAAAATAAAGGTTATTTGAAAAGAATCGTTTTGTGGTGAGTATAAAAAGTTTTACGAGAGATGCAAAAGCTTCGTATCGATAAAATTGTTTGTTTACAAGCACATGAACAAAACATGGTTACAGTTAAATTTAAAGAGGCCAATTTCTAAAAACGTATATAAATATTAAAAAATAATTATGAGGCTCATCTACGAAGTAAAACAAGCGTACTTGAAACCCCCACCAAAAGTTCGTCTATTGTTAACGTTTCGACAGCTGATAGAAGGGGGCGTGGCTCTCTTCGTTTATAAATATTAAATCGCTGTAACTCAGTTAAAGATTACCATACTTGAAAAATTCATTTTGCTACTTGTAGCTCTTGGTACCAATTATTTTTTAAAGTTAAAATTGAAAAATCGAATTCTGGGCCGATTTTGGAAGTCTACGGTCCCCTTAAGCTTACCTGTAATTTTTCTAACGAGTCGTCCATCTCGCCGAACTGCGATTCATGTTCCATTAGTTGATTGTCTTCTAAGATGGCATAGTATTTCAATTTTAACTGTTCTATTGTTGATGTTATTTCCGACAATCAATCAATTTTAATTTTCAGTTCAAAGGTATCCGATTGTGCTCCTTTACCACCAGTAACAAAAGTTTTTAGTTTTATAAGTCTGGCTTTAATGTTGCCTCTACGACGGTTCAGTCTTATTAAATGCGAAGCAAGACGTTTGCGGTCCGATGATCACAGTCCGACATCTTCGAAACAAAGAAAGGTATAAAACGACGATGCAAAAGAGACTATGCGAGTAAACGAGCCAACTTTCCTTCGGCTGTTCACCGGACCACCAAATATGTTGAAGGCGAATGTGGACGGTTGATAAAATATGAAAATTTCCATAGGTAATTTAACAAAACGAAATTTATTAGCGTCCCAAGAGAGAGACTTTGATGCGATGCTGGCTGGTTGCCGTACAAAACAAGAATGACTAAAATTGCCAAGCGACAAACAGAAAAAGTCGCCGACATTTCAATTCGACACAAGGCAACAGCGTTAAATTACAGACAAGAATGGTTTTCTTATTCAATACTCTGCATAGCATTTATGTATTACATATATTAGTTATGTTTGTAAACAATAAAAAAGGTGGCGTTAAATTATTGATTATTGTCTTTAGGTTTGTAAACTGCATTTTAAAGACAGACCATCTCATTACAAATCGAATGGATTTATTTTAAATTTCGTTTCAGTATGGCAAATTAGCTATCTTATAAAACAGAAAATATAATAGTATCCAAAAATATAAAAGTCATGAACTACGTTTTGTTATTCTATATTCTGCACAAAGAATTTATGTATTACATTAGTTAGGTTTGTAAACAATGGAAAGGATAGAGTTTAATGATTTTGATTGTTTTCCGGTCCGCGAGAAATGCATTTAAAAAAAAAAGGACTTTATAACATGGGCCAAAGCCGTAGATGAAAAAATTGGAAAAGTTATAGAAGCAGCTTTAAAAATTAAAAGGTAAGTAAAATTTTAATTTGTGTTTATATATGTAGACAACTTCTTTGTTTTGACGAGTTTCTTACAGGTCACATCCGAATGCGGTGCCTACGCAGTTTCCAAATCTCCCATCTTATTTATCTTCGAATTCATCTTGTAGAGACAGTTCAGAATCCAAGAAAAATCAAATAGATTTAGACTTCTTGAACACAGATATAGAAGCAAGCCTGGATTCTAAAAAGGAATATGATGAGCTACGAACATTTTCCTCTTTAAAATAACTTCAAGCGCGTTAGAACTTTATAGATAAAGAATATTGAACTGTAGTAAACTGTACAGCTCACACGTTTCTAAATATTGTTTCTCAGACAGTGCCAAATATTGAAAAATCTGTTGTAATAACAACAATTTCGAAATAACGTGTTACAATGGTGGATTAAAGTTGGGCAAAATAAGTAAGTTCTCTTTTCCATGTTATATAAAGAACATAAATGAATTAAATGAGTTTAAAAAATAGAGAAGAAAATTGAAAATCAGATACCTATTACTTATTCTTGTGCTCGTATTTCTTGTATTATTGATGTTACATTCATTAGAAAATTGTGACAATATTAATGAAAATATGCTGAAATTTATAATTCAACAAATATCTTTCCTTTGTTCTTATAAGAATGGATTTAGGTATTCTAGTGATACTTTAATATTTGCCACATTATTATATACAATTGCTCCTCAAGCATCTCGATTTGTTAGAAAAAGTGATGTTATAAATTTTCCTTATCCTAATACTGTCTGTCCAACGTTTGTGTGTTCTTTATATAATTAGATCCTCATTGTGAACAAATTTATTCTTATTTTCTATATTACATTAAAAGAAAGTATTTATTGCTAGATGATCAAGATAAATTAGTAATATTAATGGTGGATAGACATTTCAAAGAGTTTATGGAATATAAAGGTGGTAATATTGTAGGGTTAGGTATAATTCTGATTCTTGTGCTTCAACACCAAAACTTCAGTTTGTCTACCCTCACCCTTCGAATAAAAACAAGCCACTTTTATTTTTACTGTCGACAGTGTTCACTTACTAAAATGCATGACGAATAATTGGCTGAATCAAAAGAATTATGGGAAATGTTTCAACTATCCGAATTTTAAAAAGGGATTTAATACAGATGTGATCCACACAATTTCATAACTGCCTCTTTAGATGCTGTCCGTCTTCTTTATGATGCTGAATGTAACTCGCTAATTAAGTTTGGTTTTAAGTTGACTTATAAGACACTTTATCCTACGAATTTAGACAGACAAATGTCGATTTAGTATTGCGTGTTTTTAATGAATTTGTTGCTCAGGGTTTAATTGAATTGGGTGATAAACACAAGTTGCCACATTTTCAGGACACAGCAGATTTTTTAACAGCAATTCTTACATAGAGGCAAATACTTAAAATCAAATATGTAATAAAAGGAACAAGAATTAATAATTATCAGACTCCAAATGAGTCTTTCTTCATAAATTTGCTGATTGGTTAGAAGAATGAAAATAAAAAAGAAACATTCAACAGGAATGTTTTTTAAGGAAACACACTGATTTAAAATTTACTGTTCTGGGAATAATTCAAATAACGAAATATTGTAAATATGAATTATATATATATATATATATATATATATATATATATATATATATATATATATATGTGTGTGTGTGTGTGTGTTATATAGATAAAAACAGATATATATATATATCTCTATATTAAAAAAATGTTACCGCCGCCGCAGAATTGAAAACTGTGCTATTTAGCTCGATTCTTAGACGGTTTCCCGAGAAAGTACTGATCGGAAAAAAACAAAATTGACATGGTTTGTTCTTCATCGTATTCCCTGGACAATTATTAAGATTTTTTTCCGATGCGGCTATTAGTTTAGGGTTTATAAGGGGTTAAAATTGAAGAAGCGAAATTTCTTCCGCGAGTGAGCAAAACACATACAAATTTTCAGTCTTTAGTCGTGAGTTTTTTTTAAAGAGTACCTCTCAACGTAAATTTTTGCAGCTCGTCGAGTTTTTTTTTAAATTTCAATTTGGTTCTTGATAATATTTTTTTGAAATTCGGGAAAAATCAGGACAGTTTTGTTACTTTTTTTTAAAACTGCCGTATCTATATTTTATTACTATTATTTTTTAAAATATAGCAGTATACCTCAGACTGTACTCTTTCTTACAGTACTATTATTTTTGATATCGGTTAATAATTAAATTGGATGCGATCAAAAGTTGGTCATACAAAATTCGGAATCTTTGGATATTTTCGCTACTTTTTGTTACTACCGTTAACTAAAACTGTCATATCTATATCGTATTACTATTAGTTTTTTATTTTAAAAATAGCGCAGTATACCTCAGACTGTACTCTTTCTTACGGTACCATTATTTTTAAAATTGGTTCATAAATAAATTCGATGCAATCAAACGTTGGTGACACAAATTTCGTATTTTTTATTTCGCTTAGCAAATTCGCGGAGCATTGTATTCGCGGAGGGTTGTATTTTTGACTATCGGGTTTGCCAGATATCAAATTTATCGTAGCAACAATTGCTATAAAAACGAATTCTTTTTATTTGGCGAGGAAAAAGGCTCGCTTTTTTCCCTCTGTTCTCAGACGTTTTACCGAGAAAGTACAAAGTACACATCGTAAAGTTTGGAGATTAACAGGGTTTACTTAAAATTGTACAGGGAACAAGATGCAGAAGATTTTTTACTGATGCGGCTATTAGTTTAGGGTGCATTAAGTGTTAAAGCAAAAATAAGTGAAATCACTTGCGAAAGAGGTATTGGTTTGCGAAGCAAACCAAACGGGATTGCGTAGCAACCCACGGGGGTCGGCGAGCGTAAGCGAGCAGGGGGAGAAGCCCTCGCTGTGACGTGATGGACCGTAAAGGGAAATCAGGATAATTCAAATTATTCAGATAGTTTCACTCTGCGAAAGGAATGTTGGTTTGCGAAGCAAACCAAATGCCATATGTAAAAGGAGTGTTGGTTTGCGAAGCAAACCAAATGGGATTGCGTAACAATCCCCGGGGGTTGGCGAGCGTAAGCGAGCAGGAGGCGGAGCCCCCTAGTATATATATATATATATCTAACATTATTTAGAACAAACTAAATGTATAGTGTAATTTAAACTTTTTATAGCAAGCCTAGAAGCTTTAAAAGGATTAACTAAAGTAAGCAGTTAGATTTATTCAAACACAACCAAAGAAAAAAAAAGTTATTTTCCATTGAAAGAAAAAATTTGAAAATGCTGCAAAACAAAGCAGGTAAGTTATTTTTCTATTTTAAAACTGACATGTTTTATATTTTTGATTGAATCTGATGCTATACAGTACGCATAAACTCCAGCGAAACAAAACGTGGAAGGTTACGACTGGGATCCCAGTAGCTGTACATTTTAAATAATTAACCATTAAATATTTTAAATAATAACCATTAAATATTGCTGTAAAACTAAATTTTTAACTGCTCATTTAAATTGATCCTTATACATCCAAATCAAAAAAGGAATGAGTAGTAATAAAGTTCCTTGCATTCTTACCATATTTTTGTTACAAAAAGAAGTGTTTTTAAAGAAATGAAAAATACTTAATTGATGCACATAATTAGAAAATGGTGATTGAATTACACACAACAAAAAGGAATTTAGTATTAAATAAAAACATTCAGGAGAAACAAAAACCTGCTTTCAACAATTTTTAATTTTACAATAAGTACGAAGATAAGAAATGATGAATTATTTTCTAAAGTTATTTTAAAATACAGTTGTAACAAAATGAATATTAAATATTTTATGCAACGACCCAGCATCCTTGCAAGCACGCATAAGACAGCTCATTCAGATTTACTTTTAAAATGTAGTTATGCTTCTGGTATACATTTTTTGCACAGGAATTTTCTAATTTTTCTTCAAGTAATGCCAGGGGTTGTAATGCCACTAGTGCTTACGAGTCATGATTTGCTTTCCTCTTTCACATCCAAACAGTTTCCCTTCATTGCATATACACCTGTCTTTGCAGTTTTGAGCTTTCTGAAAATCCTTTTTCTACATATTTCAGTCATACCGCTTCTGTACGATGGGTTCATCCATGTTTTTGTAAATTTGAACACTTCGTAAACTCTGTTATAAATTTCACAAAAGGCTTCTCACCTGTGTATATAGTTAAACTTTTCTTGAAAATATTTTCTCAGTCTTATGAAGTAACCACAACCGAACAAGTCTTGCATATTTCACTCGTACGGTTTCTCTTCAGCGTGTGTTTGTGCATGACTTCGTAAATGTGACCTCCTACTGAACCCTCTATTACATATTTCACAAACAAAAGGTTTATCACCTGTATGGGTGCTAGTGTGTCGCTTTAAATCATTTTTTCGTGAAAATGTTTTCTTGCACACATCACACGGATGTCGCTTCTCTCCCGTGTCGATGCATTTATGCAATGCTAAAAGATTCAATGCTGGAAATACTTTCTTGCACACTTCACATTCATACGGCTTCTCTCCAGTGTGGATGCATTTATGGCATATCCCGTAGTATAAATCCAGTGCGACGTTAGTTAAATACCTACCTATGGTGAAAACAAATTGAATGTTGGGTCTGGAAATGAAGAAGCAGCGCCAAAGCAAAAAGAAAATTCTTTCACAAATGAGGTTAAAAAAAACAAAAAAAAAACACGATTTCAAACATTTAAAGAACAAAACAAATAAATATTCATAGAAAAATCATAAATACCGCACAGAAACCTTTGTTCTCAACAGTGACCGTGTTTAGAAATTTAGAACATACCTGCCAACTCGATTGTCTTTTCAGAAGCAAAAAAAATAGAGCACCATCAAGCCCAAGTGCTCAGGAACTCATTTAAAGTGTACCGATTGTGTGAAAATTTGTGTTTTGTTTGAATAATTTTTAGCGATGTTTTGAGTAGAGAAAATCTAACGTTAGTTTATTAAACACAGAACATGACAACAACACGAGCAACTTGACGAGTTGAGTTGTGCACTAACAACATCTATTTATTATCCTCACGTTGGGTTGGCGTGGAAGTTTGGAGAGTGGGGTGCCACCTCAGGTGTTCCTTCGTCACCTGACCGTGGTTCAAAATTACGAGGTGTTGTCCTCGGATCTTTCCCTTAAGGGACGGATCCCAGACCGTCATCAATAGCCCGTTTTGTTGCTCTAGTACGATGTTAAATAAAAATTACCATTACATTACCTTTAAAGTTCGAAAATGGATTACTTTTTAATTATGCGAGTAGAATCTGTAATGGAATTAAAACTAAACACAAAACATTAACGATCAAATTACGAGTACATGGGACAAGTCGTTGAACTGTCGCTTGGTAATCATCTGAAAGCTATCGCTTTCTTTTTTATTACTATTCTATTTTAGGTCGAAGCAGTTTCAATTTTTTTTTGCAAACGTTGCAAGTAAATAGTGATACTTATCACACATGCGGAGTGCGCACTATGGATGAGTGATGTCATAGATCTCGGAGAAAGATAGCAACGAATCAGCGGGCTTAAAATTTCCCCATGTCTTCTATTCCAGGTAAAGGTTGGTAATATGCATCCCGGACCGTCGTTAATAGCCAGTTGTGTCGTTCAAATATGACGTTAACTAAAATTACCATTACCGCCTTGGTGCAACGATGCATGTGGCTCGAAATTCATGCGGGGAATTACGACTCAAGCCAACGAAGCACTTTCATCCATCGAACTCAACAGCGCCCTCTAATGCCTCAACGCGGAATTTCCGCACACACATTGCAGTACGAAATCTGTTTATTTAGGCCCCCTACCTGCATTTTTATTTCTGTTAAAAATTTCGAAACATCTATAGATCTTCACCAATTTAATAATAGGCTGCCATATAGAGAGTACTTCAAGTAATAGTTGAAATAAAAATTAATAACTGATCAAAAATAATAACAGCTACCTAACAACACGTCATTCTCATTTGCTGTTCAAATCTTCTGCCATCTATTGGTGAAAATATACACTAAATTGTTTATTCCCTCCCACCAAAAAGTACTCAACCGTCTATAATTTCTTTTGGAGATAAACTACACTAAAGTATTATATAAAAAAATTGTTTGTCTGTTTCAATTTCTAGAGCAGTAGGCTCGTAAGAATGATAAAGTGGATTAGTTCAAATATGCACTACTTCTGTAGCTACCACTACCTGTAAAACGTTATAGTATTTATAAAAATTTCGAGTTTCACCATTAATCGGTTTAAATGTATACAGTTCTTTAATTTAATAACAGTTACCTCAAGGAAAAGCTCCCAAAATCCCCCCACCGCTCCTACCCCAAGCCAAACCACAAATCAGAATCCAAACACTTCAATTCCAGACTATGGAGAGAGCATTCAGCTCTTTCGCGAAATTAGAAGCATCTTCGCTCACATCAACATCAAAGAAATCATGCAAAAAATCCAAACAGCCCCGACTCTTGCTGAGAAAATCATTATCGTACTTGAAATTATTTTCCAATAATTTCATCGCTCTTAAAATTTTTTCTGCTCAGGGCAATTCAGCCAAAGTTAAGTCAACCACTACTTTATTCCACAGGAGGTTAAGGCCGCTACGCGGCCATGCACTCCGTGCTTCGCACGTCCGATAAGATTGAATAACAGTTACCTAACTGTTATTATTAATATGTTATTATTAAAGAGCACTTGATTTCTTGACTATTAAGTTTTTACTCTCATATCAAATGTAGTATCTGTTAAAAAGAAAATTCTATAACTGACGATACTCAAAACTAGCATTTTGTATGACTTACTTAGTAGCCAATTTAAGCAATGCTACTGTCAATTCCTTACAAGAGCTAGAAAAACCAAAATAACAGATTTCTTGAAACAATGAACTTTGAAAAGAAATAAATAAAAAGGTATGGAACTTAAATTAGTCTTTCTTTCGCGCTCTATTTGTTTTTCCCCGGGCCCCATTTAATATTTTCCCGCATATAACGTTATTTCTTTCCGTTTTCTTAAATGTTAAATCGGTTTCACTGTATTTAAATAATTTTCAATTACCTTATTTCAGCAGTAAAAAGCAATGAAAATTAACCATTAAATTGAGATGTTAACTCAAACACTTAAGTATTCTTCACGAAAATCAAATCAAATGGTTGGGATTTTTTGGGGAAAACAAGCGATAAACAAACTAATGTACATTTGCACTGATAGAGGGCAGCAGGTATGAAACGCCATATCAAAGAATGACGCTGAATGCTTTTCTCGTCGAAAATTGTTGATTTCTACGTTTTGTCTCACTTTAATGCGGTCACATCTTGTGAATGAAGGATATGTGGTGGTTCTTGTCAGGAATAGTGATATTTCTAGTGATGGGCAAAATTTTAATTTTTGTTTAAGATGGTATAAATTGACTACACGCAAATTAATTTATGCTACTTCATTTCAGAATATTTTAGTTTTTTTTTATTCGAATTTACATTTGAGAAAAAAAACTTCCCTTCTTTTTATATACCTTAGAAGTAGTTATTAATATTTTTGATAACAGTTACTAATTGGAAATTTACTTTTCACTGTTATTTCAACTGCTATCTAAATGACAATTTATCACTAGCTAAACACAAAATGATTTCTTAGTAACAGTTTTGAGAATGCATTTAGTGATGTTGTTGAATCAATCATTGCTGTTGCTTAAAATTTAAAATTTTTATGCGGGTATTGAAATCTCGACAAAAATAATTTTTTATTGGTGGGAGGAAATTTTCTTGTGAGACAGTGTGTTTTTGAAAAATAAATTAGTATTTAAGAAAATTTGTATACAGAATATGAAAAAGACAGATAATGAAAAATATATCCCCGCCTCCACCATAACTCGCAACAAAAAGTGCATAAAACGAACTAGCGCCTCAGCGTAAGTGTACGACAAGTTGATTCTGATTGGCTCCTCATTTATATGTTGTATGGTTGTTGTAAGTAGTATTTCTCGCCAACTTATACTAAGGGGAAATGAAAATGATGTCTTCTTTTAAAGAGCTTCTTATCGGGAAGCAACGATGCCCTAATGGCTAAAGTCACCTACTTTCAGATTAGTATCGGCAGCGGAGGATGATTTCCCGAGTTCGAACCCAGCTGGCGGAAAAAATTTTAGATCCTCCAAATAATAAAAAAAAATTCCAATTTAATTCCTTTTGATTTTAAATTACTTTTCCCAATTTTTAATACCCGTTTTATATTTTTCCAATCTCCCGTTGATTTTACATAAATAATCTAAGAACCACTCCTGAACTCACTACCAGCTGATATTTTTCCGCCCCTCTGCCGTCCCCTTTGCTTTAGGATGATGGTGTCATATCCACCCCTGGTTTAGGACCATTCTGATGTAACAAAAAGCATACATAAAACACTAACTTATATAATTATTAACTTATATAATAAAAGAATACAATTTTCGGTTCAAAATGTTAAAACCTTTCGAAAACCGTTACTATTAGTCAAAGAGATCTGCTCCAAAAAGTAGATAAATAGCCAAATGAAACACCTTTACGTCTCAGAGGTCACATGATCATACCAGCCAATCAGAGTCACTTCTCGGACACTTACGCTGTACGCTGAGGCGCCTGTATAAAACGACCCGTAATGGGATCTGGCACCCCTCCCTGAACTTCGTAAGTCATTAGAAGAAAACTGTCCAGATCTTGTTCTTGTGATCATAAACGAAATAAGTATTATCCTGATAACGAGAAAAAATTGACGAGAGTATCGATTACCTTCATCTCTTGATACCCGATACTTTGGACGTTAACTAAAATTACCATTACCATCTATTTAATCTCTACTATTATAAAAGGTAATGGTAATTTCAGTTAACGTCGTACTAGAACAAGAAAACGAGCTATTGACGACGGTCCGGGATCAGTTCCTTAAGGGAAAGATCGAGGACAACACCTCGTAATTTTGAACCACGGTCAGATGACGAAGCAAAAAAGTTTCTTTTGGGTGCGAAATGCAACGCCTAGGGGCACACTAGGCTGCTATAGATTTCGCGGTCTTGGCTTAAAAGCTTTTTTGGCATGGGAGCCAATTCGATTTAAGCCAATTTCGATTTTGGAATGCATTGTAGTGGAAAATCACGCCAGTCGCTGACGATGCTCGTCGCTCAGTGCCTGTCTGTGGATTTGATTACGCTCCTTGATATCGCGAAGCTTGCCTGGAATCGTTTATCCTTTTTTTATAAAATATTTTGTTATTTTAAAAGTTATTTTGTTCATGATATTAATTTTTGTGTAGTCTGTATTTCTTGTGTTTGTCAGTTCTCAAATATTTTTTACTGTTTGCTTTTCGCTTTGTTGTGTTTCCATTGTTCGTTTTCGTGATTTTTACTCTTTGTTGAATTATTTTATGAGTTCATTTTGCATTTTAAAAATTGAGTGATTGCATTTGTGCTGCATTTTTTTTTTATTGTTTTCTTTGACTAGTTTCTGCCCTACTCTTAATTGCTCTTCCAGTCTGTAAATTGTCCAAAAATTGTAGCGTAACTATGAAGGTTTTAATTACTGGTGTGGATTCGATGGTCAAATACGGAGTAATCGGAAATCAGTACCGAAAAATCAGTATTTACCATCACAATGACATGGTAATGTAATATATATTCTATCTTTTCCAGGAATCACCATTGAGCGTGTAACGGAAAAGGTTTCATTTTTAAAAGATTCGTGACTTGATTCTGGTTCATGTAGGTACCAATAACACCTATGATTGCCTTGAGAAATGCTTCTCAAAATTTGAAGACCTGTTGCAAAACATAATAAACTGTAATCAAGAGACGTGCATTGTGATTTCAGCTATATTATCTCCCAATAACTACCTCTCCCTTGAAAAACAAGCTATAAGACCTTTTCTTCAGAAAGTAAACACAAAAAAATTATCTTCTAAACCACAGGCTGTTTTTCTACTGCCAAAAGAAGCAAAATATTTCTTTTTGTAGATCCCAGTCATTTGGAAAGTAGTACGGCAATGCCCGGTCACTTGGAAAGGTAGTATGGCAAAGCCCGGTCACTTGGAAAGGTAGCATGACAAGGCTGCTCAGTTTACATCTCAATTCTTCATCTGAGAGTTTAATTCAACCTGTGATCCACCTGAGCCCAAGGCTGTTGAACTGAATTCTACAATTGTTACAGAAGGTTCTGTTCAATACAGGTATTAATCTCTATAATATTGTGCATCAAATATTATTAAATGTGTAACGTTGTTTCCATATTCATTCTTTAGATGAGGCTTGGATATAACAAGTTCACTTTTTTTCACTAAACTTCCTAGTTCTCAATATAACAATGTAGCCTTCCAACTTCCAGTAGTAAGAACCCTGGAGATAGGATCACTGTTTTGTCAAAGCATTCCAGGATTGAGGAGCCTCAAATTTTCCCGACAGTGTTATTGATGGATTTTTATGATTCTTTGTGGCACGAATTCCTCAGCTGCCAGGTGCTTAAAAACATATTATATCTACTATACTAATGAAATAATATCTCAATTGGCTGTAGAACAATTTGCCCATAATGAATATTTATTTATACCTTTAAATGAAAATAATCTGGGTTCTGTTGGTTGGAAAAGTTTCATTTTTATGAACCTTGCCGTGCAACTTCTGCTCAAAATTACAAAGATTCCATTCAATTACGGAAAAATAAAATCTGCAAAGCTTTAAATCTTCTAGAAGATTGTTTAATTACATGCCCTCCTCACTTTAACCAGACAGATAGAACTAAACTCTGTAGCTACTGATTACCCATCTAGCAACAAATTAGTTTCATTAAATGTTGAGAAGACAAGACAGCTTCTGGTTGTAAAAATTTACTTCAATAATTTGCTTTGTTAAGATCATAAAATGTAATAAAACTTCAAGATTATTGAATTAAAAAAAAAATTGTCGAGAAATATTTCAACTAAGCAGCAAATAAGTATGGATACAGTAAACTTGCATATTCTTAAGTCTAGCTACTGCTAAGAATTAAAGTGGAAAATTCGATATGTAGCGATTTCAAGATATGCCAATCATTTGCATTGTAATCATTATAAGATGTAATGAGGTCAAGATTGTTGAATTAAATTGTCAAGAAATATTTCACATAAGTAGGAAGTTAATACAAATTATCTTAAAGTAATCTCAAGCATTCATAAGACTCAGGGTCATCGTAGTTGTTAACCTTTATTCACCATATGCAGATCCCTTGTGAAATATAAGAGGACAACTATGCAAAATTGGAATCATTAACTACAGTATTGTTAGAAACAGTGCACGAGTACTAAGGAACATAACTAGGTTTTCTATGAAAAACTTTAAATTAAAGCAACCAAACCACAGGAAGAGTTCTTAGACCTGAATGAAATATTCTGCAATTAACTTTAAGTTTGAAAGGGTTTATCACAATTTCCACAGAATACCTAAAGTAGCTTATTGGAAAGTATTTTAATTAAAACAAATTTGATAACAATTTGAAGAGAGGAATAGAAATGAAGCACAGGTTGTTTCTATTATTTCGAAAGTATCGCCAAGACATATTGCGAGGAGTACTAGACTTTCGAGAGGTTTCTATTGAAGTTGTATTCTTCAGTTTTTGGAGTTCCATTTTAGAGATTCATAGAAAATATACGCGTCAATAATCCATAAATTAATTTTTAAAACAATCAATTAATATAAAAACTATATTTCTTTCCTTTGTGGAGAAGTAAGCTCCATGCATAAAAAATTGTGGCTAAGCAATGGATTGCATGGAAAGTAAAATTTTTCTGATTTATCTCATTTGAATTGGTATCACTAAGAACATGATGCACATATATAATGTTCAAAATATATTCTTTAATCATTCTATTAATGTTAAACCATCTATAGAAAGTATGTGCATTGGAAAAAGGCAAATTAAATTTTGAAAAAGAGCTTTATATAAAACAGCACAACAATAACTCAAAAATATCCCTAAAAGAATGTACAAATAGAAATAAGTAAAAAACATTTGCAAACTATTTTTAGATGAATTCGAATACTACATATATGTCTTAATTTTCAAATCAAAAGGAAATTTTATCATAGAGCAAGAGTTAGTATTTTTTACTATTAGTATTTTTTATTATTTCAGAAGTAGGAAAGTGATCAGTTTGACCGCAAATTAATTTTAACGATGTATAAATATATTATTTTCCCACCAAGGGCCGTGGTAGCCTGTTTGCTAGAGGAGCGGATTAGCAACCAAAAGGTTTGGAGTTCGAAACTCAAACCAACCAAGGCTTCTTCAGAGGCTTTCCCTTTGGTTTGCTTCTGTTTAGGGACATTCAAATGAGAGAATAGTAAGTTGTGTCATAGTTATCATGCATTCTCTTGAAAAGAACTTGACACACACAAAGTGTGAAAACAAAACACTACACGAAATATGGCATTGATACTATGATTTTTTCCAATGAAGAATTTATAAGAAAGCTGGCTCCATTTTGTTTTTGAAATAATAAAATTCTTGTGTTCACACACTGTGTTTCAACACTGTTCCGAAATATTACGAACATGTCTTCCCAGACCGGGATGCGATTTTCCAAACCTTCACAGATACTGCACCGCCAGGTGACAGGCCGGTCGCGCTGGATGACAATTTGTTGCTGAACCAATTAAATTGACCGGTTATCGGGTTGCACTAGGACGACTTGGCGCTGAAGAAATCTCGCCGCACATTCTTCATGTTGTTAGTGTTATCTTGATTGTGTTACACGTGTGGAGCGCATAATGGAAATAGAATTAATATTAAAAGAAATCCCAAAAGATTTCAACGTAGTTTTACGTATGGAAAATATCATTATTCTTCGAAGTTCCTTGGCAAATGAAAATGACGCTGAAGTTAAAACTTTTTATAGGTTGCAAGATAGTTTCTTTCCTTTAAAATGAAACAGTATTCGAACTATAACGAAATATACACAAAAGTTTGCAATTTTTTACTGATAAAAGATGACTTAGATTTTTAATTAACTGATTAAAAAACAGTTTTTTTATTACAGTTATTAAAACAAGGATTCGTATTTAAACTAAATGAGAATAAAATTATTTTACTAAAACCAGATGTTTTTTTATAAACTGATGAAAACCTGTTTTTTTTATAGATAAGACATTTTATAGATTTTTTATAATTTCAAAAGATAAATCCCAATTTAAATATATTAGCATTTAAAGTTACTGCTTATTTAAAGATCCCATTGACTTATTAAAGAAAATCTAAAAACGATCACCCCGTAATATTAATTATTTAATAAGAACTAATCATATAATTAATTAATCACAAATAATGATTAATTAAGATAATCCATTGGACTAATCAATTTGAGCAGATATTACAGATAATTACTACTTTGCATTTAATGTTCATTGCTTTGTTAAACTAAGTTTCTAAAAAAAAACCCGGTTTAAACCGATAAAACCCGTTTAAAAAAATCAAATCGCCCTAACTGTTATCCATTGAAACTTCTTGCTAAAAGCGCGACGACGGAGCGATAAATCGCCAAGAAGTTGGATCAACCTTCACACAATTCCTTAACGCTTCTCACAGCGACCGGTCTGTCACCTGGCGGTGCAGTATCTGTGAGGGTTTGGAAAATCGCGACCGGGATTCAAACCAAGGACCAAGAAGACGTGCGTGGATAAGGGATTATTCCAATTTCCGATACAGTTACTCCTTTATCACTCGCCTACACTAGATCAGTTCTCGGTTACGCACATCCACAAAGAATTGTGTAATTTTATCCAGACGTTGAGTAATAAGTTTAGTTTTGAGATTTTATTCCACATTGAGTAAGGCTTAAATTTTCTGTACATTTGTTTAAAATCTCAAAATCAAATTAAACTTACGTCAAATTATTTTTTAAACAATCATCGAATCGAACAAACTCTTGCACATTTTCTCAGACGGTTGTGGGGCACAAAAAAAATCCATTCCCTTGTTAGCATGTGCTTTGCATTAGTTTCTCAGAGACATTCGTTTTCACCTTGTAAATGCGATTTCGCAGTTCCATGTTGCGACTAATAGTCACTTACGCTAGTCCTGTCTGGGGATTTGCTGCGCTGAAACTCACATGAAAAAATCTGAATCTCTCCAAAAAATCACCCTTCGAACAGCTCAGACAGCCCATGGTTGGTTCTACCGCAATATAAAAATTAAAGAATAACTAAACATGTACAAGATCAAACAGTTTATAAAGTGAATATAAATTTCTACGCAAAACTCTCCAATCATAATAACGAAGCTATACTTCAAATCCCAGATATGACATTCGTAGAAAAAAGGTCGTTCAAAAAACGACCTAGATCCAGTAGCATTGACCGGATGTACAATTGCAATCTTTTCCAATAGGGGTTCGGTAGATTTTTCAGAAAAGCTTCTACTTATGGGAGACAGCGGTCCGGCCAGTGGCGGATTAAGCGGCCGCTTAGGGCCCCGGAATACCAAAGGGCCCCGAGGTCTTAAAATGTCTTTTTATAGGGTTCGAGGAAAGTTGTGATAGCATCTTTATAATGTGCGTCTTTAAGTGCGGTGAATCGAGTTTCAAAAACAAGATGGTCAGCAAGAGCAGATGCTGTGCTATACAACTTGTTTTCACACATATAAAAGAGGCTTTAACTGAAATTTGTAATTCAGAAGATGAAAAGAAAGTTACCATATTGGAGACAACTTCACTTCTGAAGACAGTGGGAAACATGAAACCACCTTAATGACAGTTATTTGGAATACTATTTTACAAAGAATAAATGGTAATAGTAAATCACTGCAATCAGTGGAATGCGAACTATTGAAAGGATCTGTCCAACTGAAGTCATTAGAAAATGTTATCAATAATTCCAGAGAAAAAGTTGAAAAACAGGCAACTTATTTATCAGGGCTATCATTTAATGTAGAAGATGGACAAACTCGCAGACAACAAAAGAGAAAAATGTTTTTTGATGAAAACAAAGAAGTCGGACACATGAATTTACAATAGAGAACACTTCATAGTCCATTCATTTTATGTCATATGTGATAATACCAAGGCAGAACTATCTCAAAGAACTCAGACGCATGAAGTTGTTGTACAACCTTTTCGAATATTTTTTAATTGGGATTTATCAATCTCTCTATATTAAAAAAAGTTACCGCCGTCGCCGCAGGATTGAAAACTGTGTTGTTTAGCTCGATTCTTAGACGGTTTCCCTAAAAAGTTCGGATCAGAAAAATATAAAAATTAACATGGTTTGTTCTTCATCATGTTCCTTGGACAATTGTAAAGATCTTTTTCCGATGCGGTCATTAGTTTAGGGTTTATTGAGTGTCGAAATTGGGGGGTTTATTAAGGCGAGGGTGCGGAGCCTCCTAGTAGAAAAAAAAAAGAACACTATAAAAGAGTTGAAGAATAAAAAAAAAATAATAAATAAATAAAAAAAATTACAAATATGACAATTATGCTTATATTTTAGAAAATGAATTTGATTGTGTGTTTTTTTTTTTTAATATTTCTTAAAGAAAACGAGGACACCATAAAAACCACACCAGACATCTATTGAGCAGCCAAAAATATTTCTTGCACAGTTCCAAAAGTTGAAATATTATTGAAAATTGTTTTAAAATTCCCTTATCCAATGCATCAGGAGAAAGATCGTTTCCTGTTTTAAAGCGTGTAAAAAACTATTTAAGGAGCACTATGCGAGAAGAAAGATGAATTAATATGGCTGTTCTGTATATAGAGCAAGAAATTTTAAACCGAATTGACGCTGCTAAAATAATTGATGAATTCGCTAAAAATAAAGCAAGACGGAAATTCATGTAAAAAAAATGTTTTTAAACAAATTTATTTAATGTGTTATTGTATGAAAATTTTGATTACTTTTATGTTTTGAAAAAAAATCAATGAGAGTTTTTCTTGAGTTAGTGGGCTCCGAAAATTTTATCGCTTGGGGCCCCCACTTGACTTGATCCGCCACTGGGTCCGGCCTTTTGTCAAGACAACTGCGGACATTCATCCCGTAGGCAATAGCTCATTCTTCTCTCTCGCACAGAAGTTCCAATATTCCGTGTCCTCTAATGAGAACCCCTCCCCCTATGTGAGGGTTCCTGATCTTAGGAATAGGAGAGATAAAGATCCCAACCCATCTGTATGGCTCTGGCGTTATCGTTGTCTCTCCTGGTTCTTGATGTCATCTATGGGAACGAAAGCGTTCTGCTATAATAATCGATGTAGGTTTGAAATGATTACTGAGCGTACTTACTAGCTGATCATATTTACAGTCCTTCGGCAGTTTTGGTTTGTAGAAGATTACGCAACAACTTATAACTATTCGCAACCAGAACAGAAATAAACACTGACACTTCCTTTCTCTAATCAATGTCATTTGCTACAAAATACTGTTGCAGCCTTTCAACGTACTGGGAAAATTTCATCACGGTCCTCATCGAATGAGTTCAACATTCAGATTAGGCCTAACACTTGTTGTTCATACATTGCGCAATTAGAAGTAAACAAATACTACTTCTTACTTGTCAAAAATAAAGCTGCTACTTTTGAGAATACTGCTTTAGCGTAGGTTAAACACTACGCGTCGTCATTTGTAACATATTACAATGTTAATTACAAAGAAATACTTTATTGATTGCGCGGTTGATGCACGTGGTGACCTTCGAACCAAATGCTGAACCCAACACTGGATTCCCCAAAGCCCCGAGCAGTGGCAATGCAATCTGGGCAGTATTTGGACAGGATATCATAATCCATCACGAGATTTGTCGAGGTATCAATTACGATTCCAATACCATAGACAGAAGTATGGCCCCTCTTTTACCATGTCCCATCACAAGATACTGAAATGTTAACGACGTCTTTATTTTTTATACTGGGATCACATTCCACGTATGCTTCTCGAACCGCTTTGTGTGACATTTCTAACACATTATATTTCAAACAATTGTTCTTTACACTCAATGTGTTCATGCATTTTGAAAAATTTTACGATCCATTGAAGCTGAGCCCAAGTTCATTGAAAAGGTTTTCATTGCAGCATGTCCTCAACCTATTTCCTAAAAGAGCACTCACTATTTGTGTATTGACGTCAAACTTTTGAGTGTATGGTTCCCGATGACTAAAGAAGGTCGAACCAACACTCTTTCTGCACGACGTGCACACAAGCTCCAAGTTCATTGAATACCTAAATGGTACCCACACTTTAACATCCAGAGCACAAATACCACAATCATCACATGGTACATTGCGAAGCAAAGGCAGAAAAGCTGATTCACTCATTATAATGTAACCAGGCGATTTGGTCTATTTTTCCATTTCAATTTCCTCAACCGCTTCAGAAATCACAGTAGATTAATCAACTTTCGTTTTAGATGATGATGTCAAATTGGCAGTTACATCCGAGTTCAGAGATTAATTCTTCAATGCAGTAGCTGCGATAGCCATCATGCGCTTCGTTGGGCGACCTTTCGGCTTTCTACAAAGTGAAGATATGCTATGCATTGTAATGAACAATGACGAAACAAACATCCAATAAAAACAATATACTACAGTAAAAAAACAGAAAAGAACTTCGAAAATAAAGGTTATTTGAAAAGAATCGTTTTGTGGCAAGTATAAAAAGTTTTACGAGAGATGCAAAAGCTTCGTATCGATAAAATTGTTTGTTTACAAATTTAAAATTGGAAAAGTTATAGAAGCAGCTTTAAAAATTAAAAGGTAAGTAAAATTTTAATTTGTGTTTATATATATGTAAGATTCGTGTTGTTCTGTTTGGTAAGGTCTATATTAACCCTCTAACGCCCAAGACGGCCGAAACGGCTTCACATGCAAAAGCCCAGCACCCGCCCGAACCGGCTTAAGTCATTAAAGCTACTGGCTATCCCCCTAACCCAGAGAAGGGCAATCCGTCATTCCCTCACTACAATGCTCCCTCCTTTCGCCTGAAGCAGTAGGGTAGTTTCCCTTAATGACAAACAACAAGTTAGGGATCGGCTTTTAACTGCGCCCTTTCACATACTTCTTCCAAGCTTGGTTTCGGACCGGACAGTTTTGTGTGGCTATTGAATAGAGAATTTGGTTTCTTCACAATCGAACAGGCTCGTTATAGGAAAACATTGTCGAAAGAAGAAATAGAAAGAATTCTTTTAAATGATACGGATGAGTGGGATTTAAATTCAAGCGACGAAGACGATCTAACAAAATATGATTTGGAGAATTCAATCCAAGAGCATAGTGTCTCCGATAGTGACAGTGACGTAGATAAAGTCCCGGAAATTGAAAGAAACGATGATATTTTTTGAATGGGAATCGAACAATATACGGAACGATGATATATCCATTCCAAACTTTAATTCGCATGCTAGTCCTGTTCATGACTTGCCGCCTGGGTCTTCACCATTAAACTATTTGAAACTCTTTCTGACGGACGCGAGAAATCACATATTTTCACGGTAATTAATATCACAGAGTTATTTTCAAACCTACAATTTGGAAATGTAATTTTCTTGTATAGCATGTTAATAATTTTACTTAAAAAATGAAGCATTTTAGGAACATAATTATGTCAATGCTATTCTTTTAGCATAGGTTTCTCGGTCAAATTAATAATTCCTCTTTATGAACTGAGAATATCTTATAAAATGAGTATATTTATGTGAAACATAAAATAATCATTTTTCGCCCCTTATGAAAAGTTCTTACTACGAATTCCAATTTGGTTTGCTTCGCAAACCAACACTACGGCCACTGCATGGCAAGCACATGACAGTTCTTTTAGTGGGGTTTGTTCATCACGAGGTTGCCCGTGAGTTCTTTTCGTGGTGACGCATATCTCTTGCAAAAATGTAAAGATTTAATTGAAAAAATATTTATTAAAAAAAATCAACAACAATAATTCAAAACAATAATTCAATTCTAAACAACAATAATTCAATTCTAAACAACAATAATTCAATTCTATTAAATTAATTTGAAAATGTTCTAGATTAAATTTTAAAATTCGGGCTTCGTACAAAAATCGCAAAACATTCGGGCTTCCCTGTGTGCCAAATTTCATTCTAATAACTGCCATAGATTCATCAGGACAGTCCACGCACGCAGACAAACGCTTACTTTTATAATCGTAGAGATGAGTACTTTCAAATAAAATTTTACACACAAATATATAATAATTAATATGACTACACAGGATAGGAGAATTTTTAATAAAATTAATTTGATTTTTATACGAATAGCAAAATTATAACTATAACGCTAAATGTTCTACCGCAAAACATTTTTAATATACATAGGACTTAACAGACTTGAAAACGCTTTTTAATCGCATGATTGCTTATGTATTAGACAGTCGGAGATACAAGAGAATTTTAAGATATACGTTATGATGAAGTAGCAGTCAAGTATTAGAAAATATATTAATTAATTTTTGTTCTTTAAAAATGTGTTAGTCTAATCAAAGATTGAGGAATGTATTATTTAGGAAAACCATATTTAAGTATAAAGAATTAACAAGTGATAAGATATAAATTGTAGTCAATTATTTTTTGCTATATTTTCTTCACAACTAATAAAATGCGTGATAGATACATATAAGTAACTAATGTCCAATACCCAATGCGACTTACAAGTTGAAACAAGCACTTCATATACACCCCCTTACAAAGCACGGGACGTCCCGTGCATTAAGAAAGTACCTAGATGACCATAGATGATGTGTAAAGGGGGAAGAAATAATTCGATTTTCCTAATGGTTTCTCGGCCGTTCTGGGTTTTTGAAGACATCGTCTTGAGACCCGTGTGGCCGCTAGAGGGTTAAAGCCTTCGAATCTTACAGCACATTGACATTTAATGAATAAATATATACAATTATTATGTACAGTTGAGTTATATTTCAAAAAAGTTCCGTCATTATCGGCAGCAGTCGTCTCTGCTCGGAAAAAATACGTCAGCTCTCAATGGCGTCCAGGGGAAAAAGTGTCTGTTCTATTAATTTTCTCGTAACTGAATACCAGAATGTGAATGGCTCGTGACAGTCTTGCCTTGCATTCCTACTACAATGCAACTGACTCCTACCAGTCTCGTTGCTCTTATAATGAGTTCTTTCCAGACTAGTAGACAACTACCGTTGTTTAGTATTCCTACAATCGGCCATCCTGATGATCTTTCGTCCTCGAAAGGAACACGACAAACCTAAAAAAAAAACACAAAACAGTATCTGGGAATACATTGATTCAGTATTAGTTATTGAACCACGACTTCATATGGTCAGCTGCTGTCGACGTCAAGTTCGGTCCTTCATGGTTTCCAACTTTCTCAACGTCATAGCGATCATGGGGTTTCACTTTCTTCACTCGATATGGTCCTAAGAATTTCGGTCGTAATTTCATTCCGACACCAAATTGAGTCCGCTGAATAGCAATAAGATCGCCCTCTTTGTATTGATGAGGTTTCTTCCTCTTCTTATCATACGTTCTTTTATTCTCTTCCTGAATTTTTAGGATATTCTCTTTGGCATCGTCTCTTAATTTCTTCCTCTTCTCTAGAAAAACTTCAGTATATTCTTCTTCTAAAAGCTGGACTATCTTGAGATCTTCTTTGTTTCGCATTTTCACACCTGTCAAAAGTTCGAAGGGTGTCCATCTTGTGCTTCTGGAGGTTGTACTATTGAGTATTCTTTGTACGGCGTCAACGTGTTTGAACCATTTGATCGGTTCTTCAATTGAAAGTTTGGATAACACTGGAATCAGGGTTTTGTGCATTCTTTCTACTTGTCCATTGCCTCTTGGGATTCCTGTTGTGATTTTTAGGTGTTCAATCCCGTTTTCGCAACAAAAATCTGTAAATTCTTTAGATGTAAAAGCGGATCCTCTATCCGAGATTATCCTCGCAGGATTTCCAAAACTATTTTGTTGTTGTTTGAGTTTATTTATTGCGTCACCTGATGTCGTAGATTTGGTAGGATATAACCAAGTGAGTTTTGTGAATGCGTCTACTACCGTGAAGATATGCTGATAGTTCTTAGATGTTGAAGGTAACGGACCTATGAAATCAATGTGATAAGTGTATAATGGAACGTCCTCTTTAGGAATTGGATTTAGAAATTTGTTATCCTCTGCTATGGTTCGTTTTGTCTCCAACTTAGTGTTTGGTTCCAGACGATTAGTTACTTCGAGATGAGTTTCGGTTTGAATTTTAGTTGAATCTGAAGTGTTCGCTAAATTAACAATTCTTGCGTAATTCACTCGAAAATTATCGCGTCTGCTCAAAACATGAATTCCGCTCTCTGATAAAGTAAGATTTAACTTATTTATGCAATCGAACCCAAGAACAATATCGTCAGGTAAATTTTTTAAAACATAAACATCAGTAACAATAATGCATTCATCAATAATAATTTCTGTAGAAAAGAAACCTAGAGGAGAAATGTGTTCTCCTCCTATACCCATTAAAGTCACATTATCAAAACTCAATTTTGGGGATCCAATTTCAACATAAAATTCATATTTTATCATTGACACATCACTCCCTGTGTCGATTAGCGCATTAGATCTTTTCCCGCACATTTCAACATATTTTCTTAGCTTAGTACGAGAATTAAAAGGGCTATTAATTAAAGTTCTATTTACATCTCTTTTGGGACACACGTCGGCCTTGTGCCCATAATTTTTACATTTAAAGCATCTCACACCCTCAGTTTTCTTTTCACAATTTATCGACCTATGTCCATATTCATTGCAGTTGTAACATTTTATGTGATTGGTGTTAGTTTGTTCAGGGCGCACGAAAGATCGAGGCTTTAATTTGTCAAAATCCCTATTGAAACGCTTCTTATATTTATCGTCTGATGTTTTCGAATCTCTATTGGGTTTTAAATGACATCGAGCCGCTTCATATTCGTCTAATTTATTGACGAGTTGGTCTATTTTCGTTATTTTCGGTAGCTCGTCTATAAAATGGTCTCGAACGTCATTGGGTATTTTTCGTTTTAGTTGATCGGTAATCATGAGTTCTTTAAGGTCTTGGTAATTTGATACTTCCAACCCACTCGTCCATTCTTCAAAGAAATTTTTCAGATCATGAGCAAAGTCATTCCAAGTAGAAGACGCTTCTTTTCTATGCGAAAGGAAATTTTGCCTAAATTGTTCCGGATTTAATTTAAAACGTTTCAACAATAATCTCTTGACATTTTCATAGTCATTAGCCTTTTCGTCAGGCTCACGCGTGATAAGATTAGCCAAATCCAATGGGAGTAACCCCAACAAATGTGTAACCCATTCCGTTTTTGGTATTTCGATACGACTAATCTGTCTTTCAAATAAAGTTAAATAACAGCTAATATCCTTATTCGTCTCGTAACGGTTAATCAATTTCAATAAATCGTTATTGTATAGGCTGGTAGTTTTACCATAACTGTTGCCTTGTCTGTTAGCAGTTTCGATTTCGAGTTTCCTTAATTCGAATTCGCGTTTTTCGGCTTCAATTTTCTCTGCGCGTTTTTCGGCTTCAATTTTCTCTGCGCGTTTTTCGGCTTCAATTTTCTCTGCGCGTTTTTCGGCTTCAATTTTCTCTTCGCGTTCAGTTCTAATAACACTCAACAGATTTTTTGTTATCTCCTCGTCATAATTTTCAGAATCTATTATAAGTTTCGAGCACTGCGCTACTTTGGGATTCGCTGGCACTATTAGGCCTAATTCGTCAATCAATGTTAGCAAATCTGCTTTTCGGGCCTTAGTTAAATATGCCATGTCATCAATTAAAACAAAATTCTGTACTCACAGTTTCGAAAGTTCCTTCTATCCGTCTTTTCCGTCAACTTGTCTTTTTCGTCTACGCGTTTTTTCGTCTACGCGTTTTCTTTTTTGTCGTTTCAGTCTATCATCAGCACCACGTCAGGAGAAGTCATGAAACTGTTCTTGCAGATGATTAAAACACAAGTCCAGGTTTGCATAGGGAGTCAAAACATTCCGCCGGCCAGTTCAATCGTCACTGCTTTCGGGGTCTGCTAATCCGTCGTTCAAGCCCTCGTACGAAGGAGGAGAATCGTCGCGGTCGTCAACGGTTTTTCACATCGCGGTCGAACCCTCATTTTTTGTAAGATTCGTGTTGTTCTGTTTGGTAAGGTCTATATTAAAGCCTTCGAATCTTACAGCACATTGACATTTAATGAATAAATATATACAATTATTATGTACAGTTGAGTTATATTTCAAAAAAGTTCCGTCATTATCGGCAGCAGTCGTCTCTGCTCGGAAAAAATACGTCAGCTCTCAATGGCGTCCAGGGGAAAAAGTGTCTGTTCTATTAATTTTCTCGTAACTGAATACCAGAATGTGAATGGCTCGTGACAGTCTTGCCTTGCATTCCTACTACAATGCAACTGACTCCTACCAGTCTCGTTGCTCTTATAATGAGTTCTTTCCAGACTAGTAGACAACTACCGTTGTTTAGTATTCCTACATATATGTAGACAACTTCATTGTTTTGACGAGTTTCTTACAGGTCACATCCGAATGCGGTGCCTACGCAGTTTCCAAATCTCCCATCTTATTTATCTTCGAATTCATCTTGTAGAGACAGTTCAGAATCCAAGAAAAATTAAATGGATTTAGACTTCTTGAACACAGATATAGAAGCAAGCCTGGATTCTAAAAAGGAATATGATGAGCTACGAACATTTTCCTCTTTAAAATAACTTCAAGCGCGTTAGAACTTTATAGATAAAGAATATTGAACTGTAGTAAACTGTACAGCTCACACGTTTCTAAATATTGTTTCTCAGACAGTGCCAAATATTGAAAAATCTGTTGTAATAACAACAATTTCGAAATAACGTGTTACAATGGTGGATTAAAGTTGGGCAAAATAAGTAAGTTCTCTTTTCCATGTTATATAAAGAACATAAATGAATTAAATGAGGTATTAAATGAGTTTAAAAAAATAGAGAAAATTGAAAATCAGATACCTATTACTTATTCTTGTGCTCGTATTTCTTGTATTATTGATGTTACATTCATTAGAAAATTGTGACAATATTAATGAAAATATGCTGAAATTTATAATTGAACAAATATCTTTCCTTTGTTGTTATAAGAATGGATTTAGGTATTCTAGTGATACTTTAATATTTGCCACATTATTATATACAATTGCTCCTCAAGCATCTCGATTTGTTAGAAAAAGTGATGTTATAAATTTTCCTTATCCTAATACTGTCTGTCCAACGTTTGTGTGTTCTTTATATAATTAGATCCTCATTGTGAACAAATTTATTCTTAATTTCTATATTACATTAAAGGAAAGTATTTATTGCTAGATGATCAAGATCAATTAGTAATATTAATGGTGGATAGACATTTCAAAGAGTTTATGGAATATAAAGGTGGTAATATTGTAGGGTTAGGTATAATTCTGATTCTTGTGCTTCAACACCAAAACTTCAGTTTGTCTACCCTCACCCTTCGAATAAAAACAAGCCACTTTTATTTTTACTGTCGGCAGTGTTCACTTACTAAAATGCATGACGAATAATTGGCTGAATCAAAAGAATTATGGGAAATGTTTCAACTATCCGAATTTTAAAAAGGGATTTAATACAGATGTTATCCACACAATTTCATATCTGCCTCTTTAGATGCTGTCCGTCTTCTTTATGATGCTGAATGTAACTCGCTAATTAAGTTTGGTTTTAAGTTGACTTATAAGACACTTTATCCTACGAATTTAGACAGACAAATGTCGATTTAGTATTGCGTGTTTTTAATGAATTTGTTGCTCAGGGTTTAATTGAATTGGGTGATAAACACAAGTTGCCACATTTCCAGGACACAGCAGATTTTTTAACAGCAATTCTTACATGGAGGCAAATACTTAAAATCAAATATGTAATAAAAGGAACAAGAATTAATAATTATCAGACTCCAAATGAGTCTTTCTTCATAAATTTGCTGATTGGTTAGAAGAATGAAAAAAAAAAGAAACATTCAACAGGAATGTTTTTTAAGGAAACACACTGCCTTAAAATTTACTGTTCTGGGAATAATTCAAATAACGAAATATAGCAAATATGAACTATATATATATATATATAGTATCACATTTCATAACAGTTATTTGAGTGTGGAAAGAAATTTGAGGATAAATCAGTATTGCAACCAACAAACGTTTTTGTGGAAATAATAATTAACAATTTTGAAGTTGGTGATATTAGAGATAATTATGATATTGAATACAAAAAATTTTCAGTTTCTGTTAAATATTCATATTTAGATGATGTGAATTCATATGCGCCAGTATTTATTTATATAGCTGGATATTGTATACATGTAGGAATACTAAACAACGGTAGTTGTCTACTAGTCTGGAAAGAACTCATTATAAGAGCAACGAGACTGGTAGGAGTCAGTTGCATTGTAGTAGGAATGCAAGGCAAGACTGTCACGAGCCATTCACATTCTGGTATTCAGTTACGAGAAAATTAATAGAACAGACACTTTTTCCCCTGGACGCCATTGAGAGCTTACGTATTTTTTCCGAGCAGAGACGACTGCTGCAGATAATGACGGAACTGTTTTAAATTTTACTCAACTGTACATAATAATTGTATATATTTATTCATTAAATGTCAATGTGCTGTAATATTCGAAGTCTTTAATATAGACCTTACCAAACAGAACAACACGAATCTTACAAAAAATGGGGGCTCGGCCGGGATGTGAAAAACCGTTGACGACCGCGACGATTCTCCTCCTTCGTACGAAGGCGTGAACTCCCTTCCGCTCCAACTAAGGGTAGCGACGACGGATTAGCAGACCCCGAAAGCAGTGACGATTGAACCGGCCGGCGGAATGTTTTGACTCCCTATGCAAACCTGGACTTGTGTTTTAATCATCTGCAAGAACAGTTTCATGACTTCTCCTGACGTGGTGCTGATGATAGACTGAAACGACAAAAAAGAAAACGCGTAGACGAAAAAACGCGTAGACGCAAAAAACGCGTAGACGCAAAAGACGAGTTGACGGAAAAGACGGATAGAAGGACCTTTCGAAACTGTGAGTACAGAATTTTGTTTTACTTGATGACATGGCATATTTAACTAAGGCCCGAAAAGCAGATTTGCTAACATTGATTGACGAATTAGGCCTAATAGTGCCAGCGAATCCCAAAGTATCGCAGTGCTCGAAACTTATAATAGATTCTGAAAACTATGACGCGGAGATAACAAAAAATCTGTTGAGCGTTATTATAACTGAACGCGAAGAGAAAATTGAAGCTGAAAAACAAGCCCGCGAAGAGAAAATTGAAGCCGAAAAACAAGCCCGCGAAGAGAAAATTGAAGCCGAAAAACAAGCCCGCGAAGAGAAAATTGAAGCCGAAAAACGCGAATTCGAATTAAGGAAACTCGAAATCGAAACTGCTAACAGACAAGGCAACAGTTATGGTAAAACTACCAGCCTATACAATAACGATTTATTGAAATTGATTAACCGTTACGAGACGAATAAGGATATTAGCTGTTATTTAACTTTATTTGAAAGACAGATTAGTCGTATCGAAATACCAAAAACGGAATGGGTTACACATTTGTTGGGTTTACTCCCATTGGATTCGGCTAATCTTATCACGCGTGAGCCTGACGAAAAGGCTAATGACTATGAAAATGTCAAGAGATTATTATTGAAACGTTTTAAATTAAATCCGGAACAATTTAGGCAAAACTTCCTTTCGCATAGAAAAGAAGCGTCTTCTACTTGGAATGACTTTGCTCATGATCTGAAAAATTTCTTTGAAGAATGGACGAGTGGGTTGGAAGTATCAAATTACCAAGACCTTAAAGAACTCATGATTACCGATCAACTAAAACGAAAAATACCCAACGACGTTCGAGACCATTTTATAGATAAGCTACCGAAAATAACGAAAATAGACCAACTCGTCAATAAATTAGACGAATATGAAGCGGCTCGATGTCATTTAAAAACCAATAGAGATTCGAAAACATCAGACGATAAATATAAGAAGCGTTTCAATAGGGATTTTGACAAATTAAAGCCTCGATCTTTCGTGCGCCCTGAACAAACTAACACCAATCATATAAAATGTTACAACTGCAATGAATATGGACATAGGTCGATAAATTGTGAAAAGAAAACTGAGGGTGTGAGATGCTTTAAATGTAAAAATTATGGGCACAAGGCCGACGTGTGTCCCAAAAGAGATGTAAATAGAACTTGAATTAATAGCCCTTTTAATTCTCGTACTAAGCTTAGAAAATATGTTGAAATGTGCGGGAAAAGATCTAATGCGCTAATCGACACAGGAAGTGATGTGTCAATGATAAAATATGAATTTTATGTTGAAATTGGATCCCCAAAATTGAGTTTTGATAATGTGACTTTAATGGGTATAGGAGGAGAACACATTTATCCTCTAGGTTTCTTTTCTACAGAAATTATTATTGATGGATGCATTATTGTTACTGATGTTTCTGTTTTAAAAAATTTACCTGATCATATTGTTCTTGTGTTCGATTGCATAAATAAGTTAAATCTTACTTTATCAGAGAGCGGACTTCATGTTTTGAGCAGACGCGATAATTTTCGAGTGAATTACGCAAGAATTGTTAATTTAGCGAACACTTCAGGTTCAACTAAAATTCAAACCGAAACTCATCTCGAAGTAACTAATCGTCTGGAACCAAACACTAAGTTGGAGACAAAACGAACCATAGCAGAAGATAACATGTTTCAATTTTCTTGTCACCACAAATCAGAAAATGTTAATTTAGCGGAAAGTTTCCTAACTACAATGTTTAACGCTGTGACATTTGACGAATTAGATCTAAATCATGTTTCTTGCGTTAAGCAGAAGGAGGAACTGACAAAACTTATCAGCCAATATAAACCGTGTAAGACGAGAAGCACGAACTTGGAAATGAACATTATTTTGACTGACGAGGTCCCCATAAGCCAGCGTTCACGCAGAATGCCGTTCGCTGAGCAAAAAATAGTTGAAACTCAAACACAACAGTGGTTGAAAGATGGCATCATTAAGCCTAGCTGCTCTGATTTCTCAGCCCCTATCGTGTTGTGTAAGAAGAAAGACGGTTCTTCTAGACTCTGTATTGACTATAGGAAATTGAATAAGAAAATTATTAAAGATAGATTTCCCTTACCCCTAATAGAAGACGTTTTAGATCATTTGGAAGAAGCTAAAGTTTTCACTTCCCTTGATTTAAAAAACGGATTTTTTCATGTAGATGTAAATGAGAAAAGTACCAAGTATACATCTTTCGTTACACATGAAGGGCAATATGAATTTCTGAAGGTCCCTTTTGGTTTATCGGTTAGTCCCAGTGTTTTCCAGCGGTACATATACACGGTATTTAGAGATCTTTTAAGGGATAACACTCTCGTTATCTACATGGACGACATGATAATTCCCTCACGAGATGAGAAAGAAGGAATCGAGAAACTTAAACGTGTTTTAAAAATATCATCGGAATATGGATTAGAAATGAATTTTCAGAAATGTCAATTTCTTAAACGAAAAATAGAGTTTCTTGGTTATGTAATAGAAGACGGGACAATTCGACCCTCCCCAGCTAAGACGTTGGCTGTACAGAAATTTCCACAACCACAAACAACTAAACAATTGCAAAGTTTCCTTGGTCTTTCAGGATACTTTAGGAAGTTTATTCCTCAATATGCCAAAGTGGCCAAACCTTTGAGTGATTTACTCAGAAACAATACAGAATTTAGGTTTGGGCCAGAACAAAAAGAAGCGTTTCATATTTTAAAGGAAATGTTGTCACAAAGCCCAGTACTACACATTTTTCGCCAGGGAGCGACTCTAGAACTGCATACTGATGCAAGTAGCCATGGATTTGGGGCGGTGCTCCTCCAACAGTCAGACGACGGGAAGTTTTACCCAATATACTATAAGAGCAAAAAAACAACACCTCAACAAGAGAAGTATAGTAGTTACGAACTAGAGGTACTTGCCGTAATTGAGGCTCTTAAACACTTCAGGAACTACCTTTTAGGCTCGAAATTTAAAATATTCACCGACTGCTTAGCATTTCAGAAAACTATGGAAAAAAAGGATTTAACCCCTAAAATTGCAAGATGGTCTCTTTTCTTAGAAGAATTTGACTATGAAATAGTCCACAAACCTGGTAAACAAATGGCCCACGTGGATGCACTCAGTAGATACCCTGTAATGCAAGTGATGCAAGGCATTGCAGATGACGGAATAACTCATAAAATAATTGCTTCCCAATCCAATGACGACCACATTACCGCAATTAAAAAACTGATAGAAGATGGAAGTAATTCAGATTATTTTACAAAAAACGGTGTCGTGTATAAATAAATACGATAATGATCGTGAACTTTTAGTTGTCCCCAGAGCTATGCAAGACGAAATAATACGACATGCACACGAGAAAGGACATTTCGCTGTAAATAAAACTGAAGAGGTAGTTAAGCGTGAATTTTTTATTCCTAAATTGAGGAAACATGTTGAAGATTTTATAAGTAATTGTGTACCATGCATACTCAGTAATAAGAAGCTAGGAAAGGCTGAAGGATTTCTAAATCCAATTCCTAAAGAGGACGTTCCATTATACACTTATCACATTGATTTCATAGGTCCGTTACCTTCAACATCTAAGAACTATCAGCATATCTTCACGGTAGTAGACGCATTCACAAAATTCACTTGGTTATATCCTACCAAATCTACGACATCAGGTGACGCAATAAATAAACTCAAACAACAACAAAATAGTTTTGGAAATCCTGCGAGGATAATCTCGGATAGAGGATCCGCTTTTACATCTAAAGAATTTACAGATTTTTGTTGCGAAAACGGGATTGAACACCTAAAAATCACAACAGGAATCCCAAGAGGCAATGGACAAGTAGAAAGAATGCACAAAACCCTGATTCCAGTGTTATCCAAACTTTCAATTGAAGAACCGATCAAATGGTTCAAACACGTTGACGCCGTACAAAGAATACTCAATAGTACAACCTCCAGAAGCACAAGATGGACACCCTTCGAACTTTTGACAGGTGTGAAAATGCGAAACAAAGAAGATCTCAAGATAGTCCAGCTTTTAGAAGAAGAATATACTGAAGTTTTTCTAGAGAAGAGGAAGAAATTAAGAGACGATGCCAAAGAGAATATCCTAAAAATTCAGGAAGAGAATAAAAGAACGTATGATAAGAAGAGGAAGAAACCTCATCAATACAAAGAGGGCGATCTTATTGCTATTCAGCGGACTCAATTTGGTGTCGGAATGAAACTACGACCGAAATTCTTAGGACCATATCGAGTGAAGAAAGTGAAACCCCATGATCGCTATGACGTTGAGAAAGTTGGAAACCATGAAGGACCGAACTTGACGTCGACAGCAGCTGACCATATGAAGTCGTGGTTCAATAACTAATACTGAATCAATGTATTCCCAGATACTGTTTTGTGTTTTTTTTTAGGTTTGTCGTGTTCCTTTCGAGGACGAAAGATCATCAGGATGGCCGATTGTAGGAATACTAAACAACGGTAGTTGTCTACTAGTCTGGAAAGAACTCATTATAAGAGCAACGAGACTGGTAGGAGTCAGTTGCATTGTAGTAGGAATGCAAGGCAAGACTGTCACGAGCCATTCACATTCTGGTATTCAGTTACGAGAAAATTAATAGAACAGACACTTTTTCCCCTGGACGCCATTGAGAGCTGACGTATTTTTTCCGAGCAGAGACGACTGCTGCAGATAATGACGGAACTGTTTTAAATTTTACTCAACTGTACATAATAATTGTATATATTTATTCATTAAATGTCAATGTGCTGTAAGATTCGAAGTCTTTAATATAGACCTTACCAAACAGAACAACACGAATCTTACATACATAAAGTATTAAAAAAAGAATATTGTAATTCATGTGCAAAAACTCATTTGTGTAAAACAAAATTAAACTTAAATGTCAATTATGATTTAGTTAAAAACTTAGAGAGGTCAATTATAAAGTTTTCCGAAGAACACATAGTAAATGCGATGTTACATAATTATTTTGCTGTAAATAAGTTAAGGTAATAATTTGAAGTCTGAATTTTTAAAGTTAAAATATCATCGTAAAATTATTTTGACAATTACTATGTCTATACAGAGGCTGTTCACACATTTTTTAGACAATGTATATTGTATTCACAAAACTAAATTACATAAAATTCTTGTGTTTTAAATGTTCTATTTGATAGCCATTATTCTGAACTACCTTTCGACACCGTAATTTCCAGGATAATAATGCCTTTTGAAGTGTCAAAAGAGGTATTCTATCCCATTCCTCCTGAACAGCTTTCCAGAGTCCTGTAAGGGTTGTGGGACGACGTTTGGATAATACAGATTTTAAAAGTCCGAAAGCACAAAAATCCATAGGTGATACATCGGGAGATTTAGTAGGGATATCAGTGAAGGGCATGGCCTTGATACCGGTTTTTTGTTCCATTTCTTTTAGGAAATTTACAGTGGATTTTGATGTGTGACTGCTAGCTTTGTCTTGATGGAGTTCCACAGATTGATGGCACTGTGGGTAAAGCAATGGTATTTCATTCAGAAAAATTGGCGGTAAAATATGTTCCTGCTAGTATTTGGAGTTAATCTTGACATTTTTTCCACTCTCTTTATTTTTAACTAGCCATTATATGAAAAACCAGCAACAATCATGAATCCCTTTAAAAAAATTTCTTTCGATTCTGTGAACCATGTACTTAAATTTTTTTCTCCCCTTTTATGATAACAAATGTCTCTTTTTTTTTTGCTGCAATCATTTAAATACACCCATGATTCATCTATTTGACAATTTTTTTCCATTTTTCTTAGGATAAGTGTTTTTTATATAGAATTCGGCAGCGTGTCTTGCGTTCAGCAAAATGCTTTGGAGACAGACGATGCACATTGCGTTTTTTCGCTTTCTTAAAATTTAAATCAACGTTTATCATTTTGTTTACAGTGGACACCGAGCATTTTAATGATTTTGCAACTGTCCTTTGACTAGGGGGACTTCCTTTTAACATTAAACAGCGTACCTTTGCAATAGTCGAAGACGTCCGTTTCTTCCTTGGATACTTGTTTGGAATTTTTGTCTCACTTGAGGCTCCAATTTGACGTTTTTTTCCTTTCTTGTTGACGATATTACCTATCGACGCTTTAGTTATCACAAAACCATGACTCTCACATCGTTTTTGGATAACGGAATATGAATATTTCTCTTCGGAAAGAGCATAATTATAGCTTTCGAACCACTGCTTCGTTAAAAACGACATTTTGAATAAAAACAAACCTCTCAAGGAGCAGACGATAATTTTGACTTTTAAAAACATAGTACAACTGCAATTATTTCTTTTGCTGCAAACGATTATTTATTACCGCTAACCAAAATCGTCTAAAAATGTGTGAACAGCCTCTGTACTAGATGATAATGATATCTGAATAACATGTGAGAATTTTAATGACAGAAGCACTATTCTTAAAAATGTTTTATGGGTATCTTCAAACATACTCCTTTTTTTTTTTTTTTTTTTTGCAAGACATGCAATGACTATGTAACATCTCATTTTTTAAAAAAGAATAGCGTTAAGAAAGGTAAGAAGAAAACTGAAATTGATGAAGTAAATTGTTTCAATCAAAGAAAGTTTGACAAATTTATATGATATTGAATTTTTTTTTTCCATACATGTAAATGTGTTTTACCTTTAAATAAGTCCTTAATTTGTTTAAAATTTTACATTTCGTAATTTTGCAAAAGAACAAAAAGTATCAAAATATCTTAATTAAACAACCATGGTCATTATTTAGAACAAACTAAATGTATAGTGTAATTTAAACTTTTTATAGCAAGCCTAGAAGCTTTAAAAGGATTAACTAAAGTAAGCAGTTAGATTTATTCAAACACAACCAAAGAAAAAAAAAGTTATTTTCCATTGAAAGAAAAAATTTGAAAATGCTGCAAAACAAAGCAGGTAAGTTATTTTTCTATTTTAAAACTGATATGTTTTATATTTTTGATTGAATCTGATGCTATACAGTACGCATAAACTCGAGCGAAACAAAACGTGGAAGGTTACGACTGGGATCCCAGTAGTAAACCATTAAATATTGCTGTAAAACTAAATTTTTAACTGCTCATTTAAATTGATCCTTATACATCGAAATCAAAAAAGGAATGAGTAGTAATAAAGTTCCTTGCATTCTTACCATATTTTTGTTACAAAAAGAAGTGTTTTTAAAGAAATGAAAAATACTTAATTGATGCACATAATTAGAAAATGGTGATTGAATTACATACAACAAAAAGGAATTTAGTATTAAATAAAAACATTCAGGAGAAACAAAAACCTGCTTTCAACAATTTTTAATTTTACAATAAGTACGAAGATAAGAAATGATGAATTATTTTCTAAAGTTATTTTAAAATACAGTTGTAACAAAATGAATATTAAATATTTTATGCAACGACCCAGCATCCTTGCAAGCACGCATAAGACAGCTCATTCAGATTTACTTTTAAAATGTAGTTATGCTTCTGGTATTAATTTTTTGCACAGGAATTTTCTAATTTTTCTTCAAGTAATGCCAGGGGTTGTAATGCCACTAGTGCTTACGAGACATGATTTGCTTTCTTCTTTCACATCCAAACAGTTTCCCTTCATTGCATATACACCTGTCTTTGCAGTTTTGAGCTTTCTGAAAATCCTTTTTCTACATATTTCAGTCATACCGCTTCTGTACGATGGGTTCATCCATGTTTTTGTAAATTTGAACACTTCGTAAACTCTGTTATAAATTTCACAAAAGGCTTCTCACCTGTGTATATAGTTAAACTTTTCTTGAAAATATTTTATCAGTCTTATGAAGTAACCAAACCGAACATGTCTTGCATATTTCACTCGTATGGTTTCTCTTCAGCGTGTGTTTGTGCATGACTTCGTAAATGTGACCTCCTACTGAACCCTCTATTACATATTTCACAAACAAAAGGTTTATCACCTGTATGGGTGCTAGTGTGTCGCTTTAAATCATTTTTTCGTGAAAATGTTTTCTTGCACACATCACACGGATGTCGCTTCTCTCCCGTGTCGATGCATTTATGCAATGCTAAAAGATTCAATGCTGGAAATACTTTCTTGCACACTTCACATTCATACGGCTTCTCTCCAGTGTGGATGCATTTATGGCATATCCCGTTGTATAAATCCAGTGCGACGTTAGTTAAATACCTACCTATGGTGAAAACAAATTGAATGTTGGGTCTGGAAATGAAGAAGCAGCGCCAAAGCAAAAAGAAAATTCTTTCACAAATGAGGTTAAAAAAAAAAAAACACGATTTCAAACATTTAAAGAACAAAACAAATAAATATTCATAGAAAAATCATAAATACCGCACAGAAACCTTTGTTCTCAACAGTGACCGTGTTTAGAAATTTAGAACATACCTGCCAACTCGATTGTCTTTTCAGAAGCAAAAAAAATAGAGCACCATCAAGCCCAAGTGCTCAGGAACTCATTTAAAGTGTACCGATTGTGTGAAAATTTGTGTTTTGTTTGAATAATTTTTAGCGATGTTTTGAGTAGAGAAAATCTAACGTTAGTTTATTAAACACAGAACATGACAACAACACGAGCAACTTGACGAGTTGAGTTGTGCACTAACAACATCTATTTATTATCCTCACGTTGGGTTGGCGTGGAAGTTTGGAGAGTGGGGTGCCACCTCAGGTGTTCCTTCGTCACCTGACCGTGGTTCAAAATTACGAGGTGTTGTCCTCGGATCTTTCCCTTAAGGGACTGATCCCAGACCGTCATCAATAGCCCGTTTTGTTGCTCTAGTACGATGTTAACTAAAAATTACCATTACCATTACCTTTAAAGTTCGAAAATGGATTACTTTTTAATTATGCGAGTAGAATCTGTAATGGAATTAAAACTAAACACAAAACATTAACGATCAAATTACGAGTACATGGGACAAGTCGTTGAACTGTCGCTTGGTAATCATCTGAAAGCTATCGCTTTCTTTTTTATTACTATTCTATTTTAGGTCGAAGCAGTTTCAATTTTTTTTTGCAAACGTTGCAAGTAAATAGTGATACTTATCACACATGCGGAGTGCGCACTATGGATGAGTGATGTCATAGATCTCGGAGAAAGATAGCAACGAATCAGCGGGCTTAAAATTTCCCCATGTCTTCTATTCCAGGTAAAGGTTGGTAATATGCATCCCGGACCGTCGTTAATAGCCAGTTGTGTCGTTCAAATATGACGTTAACTAAAATTACCATTACCGCCTTGGTGCAACGATGCATGTGGCTCGAAATTCATGCGGGGAATTACGACTCAAGCCAACGAAGCACTTTCATCCATCGAACTCAACAGCGCCCTCTAATGCCTCAACGCGGAATTTCCGCACACACATTGCAGTACGATATCTGTTTATTTAGGCCCCCTACCTGCATTTTTATTTCTGTTAAAAATTTCGAAACATCTATAGATCTTCACCAATTCAATAATAGGCTGCCATATAGAGAGTACTTCAAGTAATAGTTGAAATAAAAATAAAAATTAATAACTGATCAAAAATAATAACAGCTACCTAACAACACCTCATTCTCATTTGCTATTCAAATCTTCTGCCATCTATTGGTGAAAATATACACTAAATTGTTTATTCCCTCCCACCAAAAAGTACTCAACCGTCTATAATTTCTTTTGGAGATAAACTACACTAAAGTATTATATAAAAAAAATTATTTGTCTGTTTCAATTTCTAGAGCAGTAGGCTCGTAAGAATGATAAAGTGGATTAGTTCAAATATGCACTACTTCTGTAGCTACCACTACCTGTAAAACGTTATAGTATTAAAAATAATTTCGAGTTTCACCATTAATCGGTTTAAATGTATACAGTTCTTCAATTTAATAACAGTTACCTAACTGTTATTATTAATGTTATTATTAAAGAGCACTTGATTTCTTGACTATTAAGTTTTTACTCTCATATCAAATGTAGTATCTGTTAAAAAGAAAATTCTATAACTGACGATACTCAAAACTAGCATTTTGTATGACTTACTTAGTAGCCAATTTAAGCAATGCTACTCTGTCAATTCCTTACAAGAGCTAGAAAAACCAAAATAACAGATTTCTTGAAACAATGAACTTTGTAAAGAAATAAATAAAAAGGTATGGAACTTAAATTAGTCTTTCTTTCGCGCTCTATTTGTTTTTCCCGGGCCCCATTTAATATTTTCCCGCATATAACGTTATTTCTTTCCGTTTTCTTAAATGTTAAATCGGTTTCACTGTATTTAAATAATTTTCAATTACCTTATTTCAGCAGTAAAAAGCAATGAAAATTAACCATTAAATTGAGATGTTGACTCAAACACTTAAGTATTCTTCACGAAAATCAAATCAAATGGTTGGGATTTTTTGGGGAAAACAAGCGATAAACAAACTAATGTACATTTGCACTGATAGAGGGCAGCAGGTATGAAACGCCATATCAAAGAATGACGCTGAATGCTTTTCTCGTCGAAAATTGTTGATTTCTACGTTTTGTCTCACTTTAATGCGGTCACATCTTGTGAATGAAGGATATGTGGTGGTTCTTGTCAGGAATAGTGATATTTCTAGTGATGGGCAAAATTTTAATTTTTGTTTAAGATGGTATAAATTGACTACACGCAAATTAATTTATGCTACTTCATTTCAGAAGATTTTAGTTTTTTTTATTTGAATTTACATTTGAGAAAAAAAACTTCCCTTCTTTTTATATACCTTAGAAGTAGTTATTAATATTTTTGATAACAGTTACTAATTGGAAATTTACTTTTCACTGTTATTTCAACTGCTATCTAAATGACAATTTATCACTAGATAAACACAAAATGATTTCTTAGTAACAGTTTTGAGAATGCATTTAGTGATGTTGTTGAATCAATCATTGCTGTTGCTTAAAATTTAAAATTTTTATGCGTGTATTGAAATCTCGACAAAAATAATTTTTTATTGGTGGGAGGAAATTTTCTTGTGAGACAGTGTGTTTTTGAAAAATAAATTAGTATTTAAGAAAATTTGTATACAGAATATGAAAAAGACAGATAATGAAAAATATATCTCCGCCTCCACCATAACTCGCAACAAAAAGTGCATAAAACGAACTAGCGCCTCAGCGTAAGTGTACGACAAGTTGATTCTGATTGGCTCCTCATTCATATGTTGTATGGTTGTTGTAAGTAGTATTTCTCGCCAACTTATACTAAGGGGAAATGAAAATGATGTCTTCTTTTAAAGAGCTTCTTATCGGGAAGCAACGATGCCCTAATGGCTAAAGTCACCTACTTTCAGATTGGTATGGGCAGCGGAGGATGATTTCCCGAGTTCGAACCCAGCTGGCGGAAAAAATTTTAGATCCTCCAAATATTAATAAAAAATTTCCAATTTAATTCCTTTTGATTTTAAATTACTTTTCCCAATTTTTAATACCCGTTTTATATTTTTCCAATCTCCCGTTGATTTTACATAAATAATCTAAGAACCACTCCTGAACTCACTACCAGCTGATATTTTTCCGCCCCTCTGCCGTCCCCTTTGCTTTAGGATGATGGTGTCATATCCACCCCTGGTTTAGGACCATTCTGATGTAACAAAAAGCATACATAAAACACTAACTTATATAATTATTAACTTATATAATAAAATAATACAATTTTCGGTTCAAAATGTTAAAACCTTTCGAAAACCGTTACTATTAGTCAAAGAGATCTGCTCCAAAAAGTAGATAAATAGCCTAATGAAACACCTTTACGTCTCAGAGGTCACATGATCATACCAGCCAATCAGAGTCACTTCTCGGACACTTACGCTGTACGCTGAGGCGCCTGTATAAAACGACCCGTAATGGGATCTGGCACCCCTCCCTGAACTTCGTAAGTCATTAGAAGAAAACTGTCCAGATCTTGTTCTTGTGATCATAAACGAAATAAGTATTATCCTGATAACGAGAAAAAATTGACGAGAGTATCGATTACCTTCATCTCTTGATACCCGATACTTTGGACGTTAACTAAAATTACCATTACCATCTATTTAATCTCTACTATTATAAAAGGTAATGGTAATTTCAGTTAACGTCGTACTAGAACAAGAAAACGAGCTATTGACGACGGTCCGGGATCAGTTCTTTAAGGGAAAGATCGAGGACAACACCTCGTAATTTTGAACCACGGTCAGATGACGAAGCAAAAAAGTTTCTTTTGGGTGCGAAATGCAACGCCTAGGGGCACACTAGGCTGCTATAGATTTCGCGGTCTTGGCTTAAAAGCTTTTTTGGCATGGGAGCCAATTCGATTTAAGCCAATTTCGATTTTGGAATGCATTGTAGTGGAAAATCACGCTAGTCGCTGACGATGCTCGTCGCTCAGTGCCTGTCTGTGGATTTGATTACGCTCCTTGATATCGCGAAGCTTGCCTGGAATCGTTTATCCTTTTTTTATAAAATATTTTGTTATTTTAAAAGTTATTTTGTTCATGATATTAATTTTTGTGTAGTCTGTATTTCTTGTGTTTGTCAGTTCTCAAATATTTTTTACTGTTTGCTTTTCGCTTTGTTGTGTTTCCATTGATCGTTTTCGTGATTTTTACTCTTTGTTGAATTATTTTATGAGTTCATTTTGCATTTTAAAAATTGAGTGATTGCATTTGTGCTGCAATTTTTTTTTTTATTGTTTTCTTTGACTAGTTTCTGCCCTTCTCTTAATTGCTCTTCCAGTCTGTAAATTGTCCAAAAATTGTAGCGTAACTATGAAGGTTTTAATTACTGGTGTGGATTCGATGGTCAAATACGGAGTAATCGGAAATCAGTACCGAAAAATCAGTATTTACCATCACAATGACATGGTAATGTAATATATATTCTATCTTTTCCAGGAATCACCATTGAGCGTGTAACGGAAAAGGTTTCATTTTTAAAAGATTCGTGACTTGATTCTGGTTCATGTAGGTACCAATAACACCTATGATTGCCTTGAGAAATGCTTCTCAAAATTTGAAGACCTGTTGCAAAACATAATAAACTGTAATCAAGAGACGTGCATTGTGATTTCAGCTATATTATCTCCCAATAACTACCTCTCCCTTGAAAAACAAGCTATGAGACCTTTTCTTCAGAAAGTAAACACAAAAAAATTATCTTCTAAACCACAGGCTGTTTTTCTACTGCCAAAACAAGCAAAATATTTCTTTTTGTAGATCCCAGTCATTTGGAAAGTAGTACGGCAATGCCCGGTCACTTGGAAAGGTAGTATGGCAAAGCCCGGTCACTTGGAAAGGTAGCATGACAAGGCTGCTCAGTTTACATCTCAATTCTTCATCTGAGAGTTTAATTCAACCTGTGATCCACCTGAGCCCAAGGCTGTTGAACTGAATTCTACAATTGTTACAGAAGGTTCTGTTCAATACAGGTATTAATCTCTATAATATTGTACATCAAATATTATTAAATGTGTAACGTTGTTTCCATATTCATTCTTTAGATGAGGCTTGGATAACAAGTTCACTTTTTTTCACTAAACTTCCTAGTTCTCAATATAACAATGTAGCCTTCCAACTTCCAGTAGTAAGAACCCTGGAGGTAGGATCACTGTTTTGTCAAAGCATTCCAGGATTGAGGAGCCTCAAATTTTCCCGACAGTGTTATTGATGGATTTTTATGATTCTTTGTGGCACGAATTCCTCAGCTGCCAGGTGCTTAAAAACATATTATATCTACAAGACTAATGAAATAATATCTCAATTGGCTGTAGAACAATTTGCCCATAATGAATATTTATTTATACCTTTAAATGAAAATAATCTGGGTTCTGTTGGTTGGAAAAGTTTCATTTTTATGAACCCTGCCGTGCAACTTCTGCTCAAAATTACAAAGATTCCATTCAATTACGGAAAAATAAAATCTGCAAAGCTTTAAATCTTCTAGAAGATTGTTTAATTTCATGCCCTCCTCACTTTAACCAGACAGATAGAACTAAACTCTGTAGCTACTGATTACCCATCTAGCAATAAATTAGTTTCATTAAATGTTGAGAAGACAAGACAGCTTCTGGTTGTAAAAATTTACTTCAATAATTTGCTTTGTTAAGATCATAAAATGTAATAAAACTTCAAGATTATTGAATTAAAAAAAAATTGTCGAGAAATATTTCAACTAAGCAGCAAATAAGTATGGATACAGTAAACTTGCATATTCTTAAGTCTAGCTACTGCTAAGAATTAAAGTGGAAAATTCGATATGTAGCGATTTCAAGATATGCCAATCATTTGCATTGTAATCATTATAAGATGTAATGAGGTCAAGATTGTTGAATTAAATTGTCAAGAAATATTTCACATAAGTAGGAAGTTAATACAAATTATCTTAAAGTAATCTCAAGCATTCATAAGACTCAGGGTCATCGTAGTTGTTAACCTTTATTCACCATATGCAGATCCCTTGTGAAATATAAGGACAACTATGCAAAATTGGAATCATTAACTACAGTATTGTTAGAAACAGTGCACGAGTACTAAGGAACATAACTAGGTTTTCTATGAAAAACTTTAAATTAAAGCAACCAAACCACAGGAAGAGTTCTTAGACCTGAATGAAATATTCTGCAATTAACTTTAAGTTTGAAAGGGTTTATCACAATTTCCACAGAATACCTAAAGTAGCTTATTGGAAAGTATTTTAATTAAAACAAATTTGATAACAATTTGAAGAGAGGAATAGAAATGAAGCACAGGTTGTTTCTATTATTTCGAAAGTATCGCCAAGACATATTGCGAGGAGTACTAGACTTTCGAGAGGTTTGTATTGAAGTTGTATTCTTCAGTTTTTGGAGTTCCATTTTAGAGATTCATAGAAAATATACGCGTCAATAATCCATAAATTAATTTTTAAAACAATCAATTAATATAAAAACTATATTTCTTTCCTTTGTGGAGAAGTAAGCTCCATGCATAAAAAATTGTGGCTAAGCAATGGATTGCATGGAAAGTAAAAATTTTCTGATTTATCTCATTTGAATTGGTATCACTAAGAACATGATGCACATATATAATGTTCAAAATATATTCTTTAATCATTCGATTAATGTTAAACCATCTATAGAAAGTATGTGCATTGGAAAAAGGCAAATTAAATTTTGAAAAAGAGCTTTATATAAAACAGCATACAACAATAACTCAAAAATATCCCTAAAAGAATGTACAAATAGAAATAAGTAAAAAACATTTGCAAACTATTTTTAGATGAATTCGAATACTACGTATATGTCTTAATTTTCAAATCAAAAGGAAATTTTATCATAGAGCAAGAGTTAGTATTTTTTACTATTAGTATTTTTTATTATTTCAGAAGTAGGAAAGTGATCAGTTTGACCGCAAATTAATTTTAACGATGTATAAATATATTATTTTCCCACCAAGGGCCGTGGTAGCCTGTTTGCTAGAGGAGCGGATTAGCAACCAAAAGGTTTGGAGTTCGAAACTCAAACCAACCAAGGCTTCTTCAGAGGCTTTCCCTTTGGTTTGCTTCTGTTTAGGGACATTCAAATGAGAGAATAGTAAGTTGTGTCATAGTTATCATGCATTCTCTTGAAAAGAACTTGACACAAAGTGTGAAAACAAAACACTACACGAAATATGGCATTGATACTATGATTTTTTCCAATGAAGAATTTATAAGAAAGCTGGCTCCATTTTGTTTTTGAAATAATAAAATTCTTGTGTTCACACACTGTGTTTCAACACTGTTCCGAAATATTACGAACATCTCTTCCCAGACCGGGATGCGATTTTCCAAACCCTCACAGATACTGCACCGCCAGGTGACAGGCCGGTCGCGCTGGATGACAATTTGTTGCTGAACCAATTAAATTGACCGGTTATCGGGTTGCACTTGGACGACTTGGCGCAGAAGAAATCTCGCCGCACATTCTTCATGTTGTTAGTGTTATCTTGATTGTGTTACACGTGTGGAGCGCATAATGGAAATATAATTAATATTAAAAGAAATCCCAAAAGATTTCAACGTAGTTTTACGTATGGAAAATATCATTATTCTTCGAAGTTCCTTGGCAAATGAAAATGACGCTGAAGTTAAAACTTTTTATAGGTTGCAAGATAGTTTCTTTCCTTTAAAATGAAACAGTATTCGAACTATAACGAAATATACACAAAAGTTTGCAATTTTTTACTGATAAAAGATGACTTAGATTTTTAATTAACTGATTAAAAAACAGTTTTTTTTTATTACAGTTATTAAAACAAGGATTCGTATTTAAACTAAATGAGAATAAAATTATTTTACTAAAACCAGATGTTTTTTTATAAACTGATGAAAACCTGTTTTTTTTATAGATAAGACATTTAATAGATTTTTTATAATTTCAAAAGATAAATCCCAATTTAAATATATTAGCATTTAAAGTTACTGCTTATTTAAAGATCCCATTGACTTATTAAAGAAAATCTAAAAACGATCACCCCGTAATATTAATTATTTAATAAGAACTAATCATATAATTAATTAATCACAAATAATGATTAATTAATTAAGATAATCCATTGGACTAATCAATTTGAGCAGATATTACAGATAATTACTACTTTGCATTTAATGTTCATTGCTTTGTTAAACTAAGTTTCTAAAAAAAAACCCGGTTTAAACCGATAAAACCCGTTTAAAAAAATCAAATCGCCCTAACTGTTATCCATTGAAACTTCTTGCTAAAAGCGCGACGACGGAGCGATAAATCGCCAAGAAGTTGGATCAACCTTCACACAATTCCTTAACGCTTCTCACAGCGACCGGTCTGTCACCTGGCGGTGCAGTATCTGTGAGGGTTTGGAAAATCGCGACCGGGATTCAAACCAAGGACCAAGAAGACGTGCGTGGATAAGGGATTATTCCAATTTCCGATACAGTTACTCCTTTATCACTCGCCTACACTAGATCAGTTCTCGGTTACGCACATCCACAAAGAATTGTGTAATTTTATCCAGACGTTGAGTAATAAGTTTAGTTTTGAGATTTTATTCCACATTGAGTAAGGCTTAAATTTTCTGTACATTTGTTTAAAATCTCAAAATCAAATTAAACTTGCGTCAAATTATTTTTTAAACAATCATCGAATCGAACAAACTCTTGCACATTTTCTCAGACGGTTGTGGGGCACAAAAAAAATCCATTCCCTTGTTAGCATGTGCTTTGCATTAGTTTCTCAGAGACATTCGTTTTCACCTTGTAAATGCGATTTCGCAGTTCCATGTTGCGACTAATAGTCACTTACGCTAGTCCTGTCTGGGGATTTGCTGCGCTGAAACTCACATGAAAAAATCTGAATCTCTCCAAAAAATCACCCTTCGAACAGCTCAGACAGCCCATGGTTGGTTCTACCGCAATATAAAAATTAAAGAATAACTAAACATGTACAAGATCAAACAGTTTATAAAGTGAATATAAATTTCTACGCAAAACTCTCCAATCATAATAACGAAGCTATACTTCAAATCCCAGATATGACATTCGTAGAAAAAAGGTCGTTCAAAAAACGACCTAGATCCAGTAGCATTGACCGGATGTACAATTGCAATCTTTTCCAATAGGGGTTCGGTAGATTTTTCAGAAAAGCTTCTACTTATGGGAGACAGCGGTCCGGCCAGTGGCGGATTAAGCGGCCGCTTAGGGCCCCGGAATACCAAAGGGCCCCGAGGTCTTAAAATGTCTTTTTATAGGGTTCGAGGAAAGTTGTGATAGCATCTTTATAATGTGCGTCTTTAAGTGCGGTGAATCGAGTTTCAAAAACAAGATGGTCAGCAAGAGCAGATGCTGTGCTATACAACTTGTTTTCACACATATAAAAGAGGCTTTAACTGAAATTTGTAATTCAGAAGATGAAAAGAAAGTTACCATATTGGAGACAACTTCACTTCTGAAGACAGTGGGAAACATGAAACCACCTTAATGACAGTTATTTGGAATACTATTTTACAAAGAATAAATGGTAATAGTAAATCACTGCAATCAGTGGAATGCGAACTATTGAAAGGATCTGTCCAACTGAAGTCATTAGAAAATGTTATCAATAATTCCAGAGAAAAAGTTGAAAAACAGGCAACTTATTTATCAGGGCTATCATTTAATGTAGAAGATGGACAAACTCGCAGACAACAAAAGAGAAAAATGTTTTTTGATGAAAACAAAGAAGTCGGACACATGAATTTACAATAGAGAACACTTCATAGTCCATTCATTTTATGTCATATGTGATAATACCAAGGCAGAACTATCTCAAAGAACTCAGACGCATGAAGTTGTTGTACAACCTTTTCGAATATTTTTTAATTGGGATTTATCAATCTCTCTATATTAAAAAAAGTTACCGCCGTCGCCGCAGGATTGAAAACTGTGTTGTTTAGCTCGATTCTTAGACGGTTTCCCTAAAAAGTTCGGATCAGAAAAATATAAAAATTAACATGGTTTGTTCTTCATCATGTTCCTTGGACAATTGTAAAGATCTTTTTCCGATGCGGTCATTAGTTTAGGGTTTATTGAGTGTCGAAATTGGGGGGTTTATTAAGGCGAGGGTGCGGAGCCTCCTAGTAGAAAAAAAAAAGAACACTATAAAAGAGTTGAAGAATAAAAAAAAAATAATAAATAAATAAAAAAAATTACAAATATGACAATTATGCTTATATTTTAGAAAATGAATTTGATTGTGTGTTTTTTTTTTTTAATATTTCTTAAAGAAAACGAGGACACCATAAAAACCACACCAGACATCTATTGAGCAGCCAAAAATATTTCTTGCACAGTTCCAAAAGTTGAAATATTATTGAAAATTGTTTTAAAATTCCCTTATCCAATGCATCAGGAGAAAGATCGTTTCCTGTTTTAAAGCGTGTAAAAAACTATTTAAGGAGCACTATGCGAGAAGAAAGATGAATTAATATGGCTGTTCTGTATATAGAGCAAGAAATTTTAAACCGAATTGACGCTGCTAAAATAATTGATGAATTCGCTAAAAATAAAGCAAGACGGAAATTCATGTAAAAAAAATGTTTTTAAACAAATTTATTTAATGTGTTATTGTATGAAAATTTTGATTACTTTTATGTTTTGAAAAAAAATCAATGAGAGTTTTTCTTGAGTTAGTGGGCTCCGAAAATTTTATCGCTTGGGGCCCCCACTTGACTTGATCCGCCACTGGGTCCGGCCTTTTGTCAAGACAACTGCGGACATTCATCCCGTAGGCAATAGCTCATTCTTCTCTCTCGCACAGAAGTTCCAATATTCCGTGTCCTCTAATGAGAACCCCTCCCCCTATGTGAGGGTTCCTGATCTTAGGAATAGGAGAGATAAAGATCCCAACCCATCTGTATGGCTCTGGCGTTATCGTTGTCTCTCCTGGTTCTTGATGTCATCTATGGGAACGAAAGCGTTCTGCTATAATAATCGATGTAGGTTTGAAATGATTACTGAGCGTACTTACTAGCTGATCATATTTACAGTCCTTCGGCAGTTTTGGTTTGTAGAAGATTACGCAACAACTTATAACTATTCGCAACCAGAACAGAAATAAACACTGACACTTCCTTTCTCTAATCAATGTCATTTGCTACAAAATACTGTTGCAGCCTTTCAACGTACTGGGAAAATTTCATCACGGTCCTCATCGAATGAGTTCAACATTCAGATTAGGCCTAACACTTGTTGTTCATACATTGCGCAATTAGAAGTAAACAAATACTACTTCTTACTTGTCAAAAATAAAGCTGCTACTTTTGAGAATACTGCTTTAGCGTAGGTTAAACACTACGCGTCGTCATTTGTAACATATTACAATGTTAATTACAAAGAAATACTTTATTGATTGCGCGGTTGATGCACGTGGTGACCTTCGAACCAAATGCTGAACCCAACACTGGATTCCCCAAAGCCCCGAGCAGTGGCAATGCAATCTGGGCAGTATTTGGACAGGATATCATAATCCATCACGAGATTTGTCGAGGTATCAATTACGATTCCAATACCATAGACAGAAGTATGGCCCCTCTTTTACCATGTCCCATCACAAGATACTGAAATGTTAACGACGTCTTTATTTTTTATACTGGGATCACATTCCACGTATGCTTCTCGAACCGCTTTGTGTGACATTTCTAACACATTATATTTCAAACAATTGTTCTTTACACTCAATGTGTTCATGCATTTTGAAAAATTTTACGATCCATTGAAGCTGAGCCCAAGTTCATTGAAAAGGTTTTCATTGCAGCATGTCCTCAACCTATTTCCTAAAAGAGCACTCACTATTTGTGTATTGACGTCAAACTTTTGAGTGTATGGTTCCCGATGACTAAAGAAGGTCGAACCAACACTCTTTCTGCACGACGTGCACACAAGCTCCAAGTTCATTGAATACCTAAATGGTACCCACACTTTAACATCCAGAGCACAAATACCACAATCATCACATGGTACATTGCGAAGCAAAGGCAGAAAAGCTGATTCACTCATTATAATGTAACCAGGCGATTTGGTCTATTTTTCCATTTCAATTTCCTCAACCGCTTCAGAAATCACAGTAGATTAATCAACTTTCGTTTTAGATGATGATGTCAAATTGGCAGTTACATCCGAGTTCAGAGATTAATTCTTCAATGCAGTAGCTGCGATAGCCATCATGCGCTTCGTTGGGCGACCTTTCGGCTTTCTACAAAGTGAAGATATGCTATGCATTGTAATGAACAATGACGAAACAAACATCCAATAAAAACAATATACTACAGTAAAAAAACAGAAAAGAACTTCGAAAATAAAGGTTATTTGAAAAGAATCGTTTTGTGGCAAGTATAAAAAGTTTTACGAGAGATGCAAAAGCTTCGTATCGATAAAATTGTTTGTTTACAAATTTAAAATTGGAAAAGTTATAGAAGCAGCTTTAAAAATTAAAAGGTAAGTAAAATTTTAATTTGTGTTTATATATATGTAAGATTCGTGTTGTTCTGTTTGGTAAGGTCTATATTAAAGCCTTCGAATCTTACAGCACATTGACATTTAATGAATAAATATATACAATTATTATGTACAGTTGAGTTATATTTCAAAAAAGTTCCGTCATTATCGGCAGCAGTCGTCTCTGCTCGGAAAAAATACGTCAGCTCTCAATGGCGTCCAGGGGAAAAAGTGTCTGTTCTATTAATTTTCTCGTAACTGAATACCAGAATGTGAATGGCTCGTGACAGTCTTGCCTTGCATTCCTACTACAATGCAACTGACTCCTACCAGTCTCGTTGCTCTTATAATGAGTTCTTTCCAGACTAGTAGACAACTACCGTTGTTTAGTATTCCTACAATCGGCCATCCTGATGATCTTTCGTCCTCGAAAGGAACACGACAAACCTAAAAAAAAAACACAAAACAGTATCTGGGAATACATTGATTCAGTATTAGTTATTGAACCACGACTTCATATGGTCAGCTGCTGTCGACGTCAAGTTCGGTCCTTCATGGTTTCCAACTTTCTCAACGTCATAGCGATCATGGGGTTTCACTTTCTTCACTCGATATGGTCCTAAGAATTTCGGTCGTAATTTCATTCCGACACCAAATTGAGTCCGCTGAATAGCAATAAGATCGCCCTCTTTGTATTGATGAGGTTTCTTCCTCTTCTTATCATACGTTCTTTTATTCTCTTCCTGAATTTTTAGGATATTCTCTTTGGCATCGTCTCTTAATTTCTTCCTCTTCTCTAGAAAAACTTCAGTATATTCTTCTTCTAAAAGCTGGACTATCTTGAGATCTTCTTTGTTTCGCATTTTCACACCTGTCAAAAGTTCGAAGGGTGTCCATCTTGTGCTTCTGGAGGTTGTACTATTGAGTATTCTTTGTACGGCGTCAACGTGTTTGAACCATTTGATCGGTTCTTCAATTGAAAGTTTGGATAACACTGGAATCAGGGTTTTGTGCATTCTTTCTACTTGTCCATTGCCTCTTGGGATTCCTGTTGTGATTTTTAGGTGTTCAATCCCGTTTTCGCAACAAAAATCTGTAAATTCTTTAGATGTAAAAGCGGATCCTCTATCCGAGATTATCCTCGCAGGATTTCCAAAACTATTTTGTTGTTGTTTGAGTTTATTTATTGCGTCACCTGATGTCGTAGATTTGGTAGGATATAACCAAGTGAGTTTTGTGAATGCGTCTACTACCGTGAAGATATGCTGATAGTTCTTAGATGTTGAAGGTAACGGACCTATGAAATCAATGTGATAAGTGTATAATGGAACGTCCTCTTTAGGAATTGGATTTAGAAATTTGTTATCCTCTGCTATGGTTCGTTTTGTCTCCAACTTAGTGTTTGGTTCCAGACGATTAGTTACTTCGAGATGAGTTTCGGTTTGAATTTTAGTTGAATCTGAAGTGTTCGCTAAATTAACAATTCTTGCGTAATTCACTCGAAAATTATCGCGTCTGCTCAAAACATGAATTCCGCTCTCTGATAAAGTAAGATTTAACTTATTTATGCAATCGAACCCAAGAACAATATCGTCAGGTAAATTTTTTAAAACATAAACATCAGTAACAATAATGCATTCATCAATAATAATTTCTGTAGAAAAGAAACCTAGAGGAGAAATGTGTTCTCCTCCTATACCCATTAAAGTCACATTATCAAAACTCAATTTTGGGGATCCAATTTCAACATAAAATTCATATTTTATCATTGACACATCACTCCCTGTGTCGATTAGCGCATTAGATCTTTTCCCGCACATTTCAACATATTTTCTTAGCTTAGTACGAGAATTAAAAGGGCTATTAATTAAAGTTCTATTTACATCTCTTTTGGGACACACGTCGGCCTTGTGCCCATAATTTTTACATTTAAAGCATCTCACACCCTCAGTTTTCTTTTCACAATTTATCGACCTATGTCCATATTCATTGCAGTTGTAACATTTTATGTGATTGGTGTTAGTTTGTTCAGGGCGCACGAAAGATCGAGGCTTTAATTTGTCAAAATCCCTATTGAAACGCTTCTTATATTTATCGTCTGATGTTTTCGAATCTCTATTGGGTTTTAAATGACATCGAGCCGCTTCATATTCGTCTAATTTATTGACGAGTTGGTCTATTTTCGTTATTTTCGGTAGCTCGTCTATAAAATGGTCTCGAACGTCATTGGGTATTTTTCGTTTTAGTTGATCGGTAATCATGAGTTCTTTAAGGTCTTGGTAATTTGATACTTCCAACCCACTCGTCCATTCTTCAAAGAAATTTTTCAGATCATGAGCAAAGTCATTCCAAGTAGAAGACGCTTCTTTTCTATGCGAAAGGAAATTTTGCCTAAATTGTTCCGGATTTAATTTAAAACGTTTCAACAATAATCTCTTGACATTTTCATAGTCATTAGCCTTTTCGTCAGGCTCACGCGTGATAAGATTAGCCAAATCCAATGGGAGTAACCCCAACAAATGTGTAACCCATTCCGTTTTTGGTATTTCGATACGACTAATCTGTCTTTCAAATAAAGTTAAATAACAGCTAATATCCTTATTCGTCTCGTAACGGTTAATCAATTTCAATAAATCGTTATTGTATAGGCTGGTAGTTTTACCATAACTGTTGCCTTGTCTGTTAGCAGTTTCGATTTCGAGTTTCCTTAATTCGAATTCGCGTTTTTCGGCTTCAATTTTCTCTGCGCGTTTTTCGGCTTCAATTTTCTCTGCGCGTTTTTCGGCTTCAATTTTCTCTGCGCGTTTTTCGGCTTCAATTTTCTCTTCGCGTTCAGTTCTAATAACACTCAACAGATTTTTTGTTATCTCCTCGTCATAATTTTCAGAATCTATTATAAGTTTCGAGCACTGCGCTACTTTGGGATTCGCTGGCACTATTAGGCCTAATTCGTCAATCAATGTTAGCAAATCTGCTTTTCGGGCCTTAGTTAAATATGCCATGTCATCAATTAAAACAAAATTCTGTACTCACAGTTTCGAAAGTTCCTTCTATCCGTCTTTTCCGTCAACTTGTCTTTTTCGTCTACGCGTTTTTTCGTCTACGCGTTTTCTTTTTTGTCGTTTCAGTCTATCATCAGCACCACGTCAGGAGAAGTCATGAAACTGTTCTTGCAGATGATTAAAACACAAGTCCAGGTTTGCATAGGGAGTCAAAACATTCCGCCGGCCAGTTCAATCGTCACTGCTTTCGGGGTCTGCTAATCCGTCGTTCAAGCCCTCGTACGAAGGAGGAGAATCGTCGCGGTCGTCAACGGTTTTTCACATCGCGGTCGAACCCTCATTTTTTGTAAGATTCGTGTTGTTCTGTTTGGTAAGGTCTATATTAAAGCCTTCGAATCTTACAGCACATTGACATTTAATGAATAAATATATACAATTATTATGTACAGTTGAGTTATATTTCAAAAAAGTTCCGTCATTATCGGCAGCAGTCGTCTCTGCTCGGAAAAAATACGTCAGCTCTCAATGGCGTCCAGGGGAAAAAGTGTCTGTTCTATTAATTTTCTCGTAACTGAATACCAGAATGTGAATGGCTCGTGACAGTCTTGCCTTGCATTCCTACTACAATGCAACTGACTCCTACCAGTCTCGTTGCTCTTATAATGAGTTCTTTCCAGACTAGTAGACAACTACCGTTGTTTAGTATTCCTACATATATGTAGACAACTTCATTGTTTTGACGAGTTTCTTACAGGTCACATCCGAATGCGGTGCCTACGCAGTTTCCAAATCTCCCATCTTATTTATCTTCGAATTCATCTTGTAGAGACAGTTCAGAATCCAAGAAAAATTAAATGGATTTAGACTTCTTGAACACAGATATAGAAGCAAGCCTGGATTCTAAAAAGGAATATGATGAGCTACGAACATTTTCCTCTTTAAAATAACTTCAAGCGCGTTAGAACTTTATAGATAAAGAATATTGAACTGTAGTAAACTGTACAGCTCACACGTTTCTAAATATTGTTTCTCAGACAGTGCCAAATATTGAAAAATCTGTTGTAATAACAACAATTTCGAAATAACGTGTTACAATGGTGGATTAAAGTTGGGCAAAATAAGTAAGTTCTCTTTTCCATGTTATATAAAGAACATAAATGAATTAAATGAGGTATTAAATGAGTTTAAAAAAATAGAGAAAATTGAAAATCAGATACCTATTACTTATTCTTGTGCTCGTATTTCTTGTATTATTGATGTTACATTCATTAGAAAATTGTGACAATATTAATGAAAATATGCTGAAATTTATAATTGAACAAATATCTTTCCTTTGTTGTTATAAGAATGGATTTAGGTATTCTAGTGATACTTTAATATTTGCCACATTATTATATACAATTGCTCCTCAAGCATCTCGATTTGTTAGAAAAAGTGATGTTATAAATTTTCCTTATCCTAATACTGTCTGTCCAACGTTTGTGTGTTCTTTATATAATTAGATCCTCATTGTGAACAAATTTATTCTTAATTTCTATATTACATTAAAGGAAAGTATTTATTGCTAGATGATCAAGATCAATTAGTAATATTAATGGTGGATAGACATTTCAAAGAGTTTATGGAATATAAAGGTGGTAATATTGTAGGGTTAGGTATAATTCTGATTCTTGTGCTTCAACACCAAAACTTCAGTTTGTCTACCCTCACCCTTCGAATAAAAACAAGCCACTTTTATTTTTACTGTCGGCAGTGTTCACTTACTAAAATGCATGACGAATAATTGGCTGAATCAAAAGAATTATGGGAAATGTTTCAACTATCCGAATTTTAAAAAGGGATTTAATACAGATGTTATCCACACAATTTCATATCTGCCTCTTTAGATGCTGTCCGTCTTCTTTATGATGCTGAATGTAACTCGCTAATTAAGTTTGGTTTTAAGTTGACTTATAAGACACTTTATCCTACGAATTTAGACAGACAAATGTCGATTTAGTATTGCGTGTTTTTAATGAATTTGTTGCTCAGGGTTTAATTGAATTGGGTGATAAACACAAGTTGCCACATTTCCAGGACACAGCAGATTTTTTAACAGCAATTCTTACATGGAGGCAAATACTTAAAATCAAATATGTAATAAAAGGAACAAGAATTAATAATTATCAGACTCCAAATGAGTCTTTCTTCATAAATTTGCTGATTGGTTAGAAGAATGAAAAAAAAAAGAAACATTCAACAGGAATGTTTTTTAAGGAAACACACTGCCTTAAAATTTACTGTTCTGGGAATAATTCAAATAACGAAATATAGCAAATATGAACTATATATATATATATATAGTATCACATTTCATAACAGTTATTTGAGTGTGGAAAGAAATTTGAGGATAAAATCAGTATTGCAACCAACAAACGTTTTTGTGGAAATAATAATTAACAATTTTGAAGTTGGTGATATTAGAGATAATTATGATATTGAATACAAAAAATTTTCAGTTTCTGTTAAATATTCATATTTAGATGATGTGAATTCATATGTGCCAGTATTTATTTATATAGCTGGATATTGTATACATGTAGGAATACTAAACAACGGTAGTTGTCTACTAGTCTGGAAAGAACTCATTATAAGAGCAACGAGACTGGTAGGAGTCAGTTGCATTGTAGTAGGAATGCAAGGCAAGACTGTCACGAGCCATTCACATTCTGGTATTCAGTTACGAGAAAATTAATAGAACAGACACTTTTTCCCCTGGACGCCATTGAGAGCTTACGTATTTTTTCCGAGCAGAGACGACTGCTGCAGATAATGACGGAACTGTTTTAAATTTTACTCAACTGTACATAATAATTGTATATATTTATTCATTAAATGTCAATGTGCTGTAATATTCGAAGTCTTTAATATAGACCTTACCAAACAGAACAACACGAATCTTACAAAAAATGGGGGCTCGGCCGGGATGTGAAAAACCGTTGACGACCGCGACGATTCTCCTCCTTCGTACGAAGGCGTGAACTCCCTTCCGCTCCAACTAAGGGTAGCGACGACGGATTAGCAGACCCCGAAAGCAGTGACGATTGAACCGGCCGGCGGAATGTTTTGACTCCCTATGCAAACCTGGACTTGTGTTTTAATCATCTGCAAGAACAGTTTCATGACTTCTCCTGACGTGGTGCTGATGATAGACTGAAACGACAAAAAAGAAAACGCGTAGACGAAAAAACGCGTAGACGCAAAAAACGCGTAGACGCAAAAGACGAGTTGACGGAAAAGACGGATAGAAGGACCTTTCGAAACTGTGAGTACAGAATTTTGTTTTACTTGATGACATGGCATATTTAACTAAGGCCCGAAAAGCAGATTTGCTAACATTGATTGACGAATTAGGCCTAATAGTGCCAGCGAATCCCAAAGTATCGCAGTGCTCGAAACTTATAATAGATTCTGAAAACTATGACGCGGAGATAACAAAAAATCTGTTGAGCGTTATTATAACTGAACGCGAAGAGAAAATTGAAGCTGAAAAACAAGCCCGCGAAGAGAAAATTGAAGCCGAAAAACAAGCCCGCGAAGAGAAAATTGAAGCCGAAAAACAAGCCCGCGAAGAGAAAATTGAAGCCGAAAAACGCGAATTCGAATTAAGGAAACTCGAAATCGAAACTGCTAACAGACAAGGCAACAGTTATGGTAAAACTACCAGCCTATACAATAACGATTTATTGAAATTGATTAACCGTTACGAGACGAATAAGGATATTAGCTGTTATTTAACTTTATTTGAAAGACAGATTAGTCGTATCGAAATACCAAAAACGGAATGGGTTACACATTTGTTGGGTTTACTCCCATTGGATTCGGCTAATCTTATCACGCGTGAGCCTGACGAAAAGGCTAATGACTATGAAAATGTCAAGAGATTATTATTGAAACGTTTTAAATTAAATCCGGAACAATTTAGGCAAAACTTCCTTTCGCATAGAAAAGAAGCGTCTTCTACTTGGAATGACTTTGCTCATGATCTGAAAAATTTCTTTGAAGAATGGACGAGTGGGTTGGAAGTATCAAATTACCAAGACCTTAAAGAACTCATGATTACCGATCAACTAAAACGAAAAATACCCAACGACGTTCGAGACCATTTTATAGATAAGCTACCGAAAATAACGAAAATAGACCAACTCGTCAATAAATTAGACGAATATGAAGCGGCTCGATGTCATTTAAAAACCAATAGAGATTCGAAAACATCAGACGATAAATATAAGAAGCGTTTCAATAGGGATTTTGACAAATTAAAGCCTCGATCTTTCGTGCGCCCTGAACAAACTAACACCAATCATATAAAATGTTACAACTGCAATGAATATGGACATAGGTCGATAAATTGTGAAAAGAAAACTGAGGGTGTGAGATGCTTTAAATGTAAAAATTATGGGCACAAGGCCGACGTGTGTCCCAAAAGAGATGTAAATAGAACTTGAATTAATAGCCCTTTTAATTCTCGTACTAAGCTTAGAAAATATGTTGAAATGTGCGGGAAAAGATCTAATGCGCTAATCGACACAGGAAGTGATGTGTCAATGATAAAATATGAATTTTATGTTGAAATTGGATCCCCAAAATTGAGTTTTGATAATGTGACTTTAATGGGTATAGGAGGAGAACACATTTATCCTCTAGGTTTCTTTTCTACAGAAATTATTATTGATGGATGCATTATTGTTACTGATGTTTCTGTTTTAAAAAATTTACCTGATCATATTGTTCTTGTGTTCGATTGCATAAATAAGTTAAATCTTACTTTATCAGAGAGCGGACTTCATGTTTTGAGCAGACGCGATAATTTTCGAGTGAATTACGCAAGAATTGTTAATTTAGCGAACACTTCAGGTTCAACTAAAATTCAAACCGAAACTCATCTCGAAGTAACTAATCGTCTGGAACCAAACACTAAGTTGGAGACAAAACGAACCATAGCAGAAGATAACATGTTTCAATTTTCTTGTCACCACAAATCAGAAAATGTTAATTTAGCGGAAAGTTTCCTAACTACAATGTTTAACGCTGTGACATTTGACGAATTAGATCTAAATCATGTTTCTTGCGTTAAGCAGAAGGAGGAACTGACAAAACTTATCAGCCAATATAAACCGTGTAAGACGAGAAGCACGAACTTGGAAATGAACATTATTTTGACTGACGAGGTCCCCATAAGCCAGCGTTCACGCAGAATGCCGTTCGCTGAGCAAAAAATAGTTGAAACTCAAACACAACAGTGGTTGAAAGATGGCATCATTAAGCCTAGCTGCTCTGATTTCTCAGCCCCTATCGTGTTGTGTAAGAAGAAAGACGGTTCTTCTAGACTCTGTATTGACTATAGGAAATTGAATAAGAAAATTATTAAAGATAGATTTCCCTTACCCCTAATAGAAGACGTTTTAGATCATTTGGAAGAAGCTAAAGTTTTCACTTCCCTTGATTTAAAAAACGGATTTTTTCATGTAGATGTAAATGAGAAAAGTACCAAGTATACATCTTTCGTTACACATGAAGGGCAATATGAATTTCTGAAGGTCCCTTTTGGTTTATCGGTTAGTCCCAGTGTTTTCCAGCGGTACATATACACGGTATTTAGAGATCTTTTAAGGGATAACACTCTCGTTATCTACATGGACGACATGATAATTCCCTCACGAGATGAGAAAGAAGGAATCGAGAAACTTAAACGTGTTTTAAAAATATCATCGGAATATGGATTAGAAATGAATTTTCAGAAATGTCAATTTCTTAAACGAAAAATAGAGTTTCTTGGTTATGTAATAGAAGACGGGACAATTCGACCCTCCCCAGCTAAGACGTTGGCTGTACAGAAATTTCCACAACCACAAACAACTAAACAATTGCAAAGTTTCCTTGGTCTTTCAGGATACTTTAGGAAGTTTATTCCTCAATATGCCAAAGTGGCCAAACCTTTGAGTGATTTACTCAGAAACAATACAGAATTTAGGTTTGGGCCAGAACAAAAAGAAGCGTTTCATATTTTAAAGGAAATGTTGTCACAAAGCCCAGTACTACACATTTTTCGCCAGGGAGCGACTCTAGAACTGCATACTGATGCAAGTAGCCATGGATTTGGGGCGGTGCTCCTCCAACAGTCAGACGACGGGAAGTTTTACCCAATATACTATAAGAGCAAAAAAACAACACCTCAACAAGAGAAGTATAGTAGTTACGAACTAGAGGTACTTGCCGTAATTGAGGCTCTTAAACACTTCAGGAACTACCTTTTAGGCTCGAAATTTAAAATATTCACCGACTGCTTAGCATTTCAGAAAACTATGGAAAAAAAGGATTTAACCCCTAAAATTGCAAGATGGTCTCTTTTCTTAGAAGAATTTGACTATGAAATAGTCCACAAACCTGGTAAACAAATGGCCCACGTGGATGCACTCAGTAGATACCCTGTAATGCAAGTGATGCAAGGCATTGCAGATGACGGAATAACTCATAAAATAATTGCTTCCCAATCCAATGACGACCACATTACCGCAATTAAAAAACTGATAGAAGATGGAAGTAATTCAGATTATTTTACAAAAAACGGTGTCGTGTATAAATAAATACGATAATGATCGTGAACTTTTAGTTGTCCCCAGAGCTATGCAAGACGAAATAATACGACATGCACACGAGAAAGGACATTTCGCTGTAAATAAAACTGAAGAGGTAGTTAAGCGTGAATTTTTTATTCCTAAATTGAGGAAACATGTTGAAGATTTTATAAGTAATTGTGTACCATGCATACTCAGTAATAAGAAGCTAGGAAAGGCTGAAGGATTTCTAAATCCAATTCCTAAAGAGGACGTTCCATTATACACTTATCACATTGATTTCATAGGTCCGTTACCTTCAACATCTAAGAACTATCAGCATATCTTCACGGTAGTAGACGCATTCACAAAATTCACTTGGTTATATCCTACCAAATCTACGACATCAGGTGACGCAATAAATAAACTCAAACAACAACAAAATAGTTTTGGAAATCCTGCGAGGATAATCTCGGATAGAGGATCCGCTTTTACATCTAAAGAATTTACAGATTTTTGTTGCGAAAACGGGATTGAACACCTAAAAATCACAACAGGAATCCCAAGAGGCAATGGACAAGTAGAAAGAATGCACAAAACCCTGATTCCAGTGTTATCCAAACTTTCAATTGAAGAACCGATCAAATGGTTCAAACACGTTGACGCCGTACAAAGAATACTCAATAGTACAACCTCCAGAAGCACAAGATGGACACCCTTCGAACTTTTGACAGGTGTGAAAATGCGAAACAAAGAAGATCTCAAGATAGTCCAGCTTTTAGAAGAAGAATATACTGAAGTTTTTCTAGAGAAGAGGAAGAAATTAAGAGACGATGCCAAAGAGAATATCCTAAAAATTCAGGAAGAGAATAAAAGAACGTATGATAAGAAGAGGAAGAAACCTCATCAATACAAAGAGGGCGATCTTATTGCTATTCAGCGGACTCAATTTGGTGTCGGAATGAAACTACGACCGAAATTCTTAGGACCATATCGAGTGAAGAAAGTGAAACCCCATGATCGCTATGACGTTGAGAAAGTTGGAAACCATGAAGGACCGAACTTGACGTCGACAGCAGCTGACCATATGAAGTCGTGGTTCAATAACTAATACTGAATCAATGTATTCCCAGATACTGTTTTGTGTTTTTTTTTAGGTTTGTCGTGTTCCTTTCGAGGACGAAAGATCATCAGGATGGCCGATTGTAGGAATACTAAACAACGGTAGTTGTCTACTAGTCTGGAAAGAACTCATTATAAGAGCAACGAGACTGGTAGGAGTCAGTTGCATTGTAGTAGGAATGCAAGGCAAGACTGTCACGAGCCATTCACATTCTGGTATTCAGTTACGAGAAAATTAATAGAACAGACACTTTTTCCCCTGGACGCCATTGAGAGCTGACGTATTTTTTCCGAGCAGAGACGACTGCTGCAGATAATGACGGAACTGTTTTAAATTTTACTCAACTGTACATAATAATTGTATATATTTATTCATTAAATGTCAATGTGCTGTAAGATTCGAAGTCTTTAATATAGACCTTACCAAACAGAACAACACGAATCTTACATACATAAAGTATTAAAAAAAGAATATTGTAATTCATGTGCAAAAACTCATTTGTGTAAAACAAAATTAAACTTAAATGTCAATTATGATTTAGTTAAAAACTTAGAGAGGTCAATTATAAAGTTTTCCGAAGAACACATAGTAAATGCGATGTTACATAATTATTTTGCTGTAAATAAGTTAAGGTAATAATTTGAAGTCTGAATTTTTAAAGTTAAAATATCATCGTAAAATTATTTTGACAATTACTATGTCTATACAGAGGCTGTTCACACATTTTTTAGACAATGTATATTGTATTCACAAAACTAAATTACATAAAATTCTTGTGTTTTAAATGTTCTATTTGATAGCCATTATTCTGAACTACCTTTCGACACCGTAATTTCCAGGATAATAATGCCTTTTGAAGTGTCAAAAGAGGTATTCTATCCCATTCCTCCTGAACAGCTTTCCAGAGTCCTGTAAGGGTTGTGGGACGACGTTTGGATAATACAGATTTTAAAAGTCCGAAAGCACAAAAATCCATAGGTGATACATCGGGAGATTTAGTAGGGATATCAGTGAAGGGCATGGCCTTGATACCGGTTTTTTGTTCCATTTCTTTTAAGAAATTTACAGTGGATTTTGATGTGTGAATGCTAGCTTTGTCTTGATGGAGTTCCACAGATTGATGGCACTGTGGGTAAAGCAATGGTATTTCATTCAGAAAAATTGGCGGTAAAATATGTTCCTGCTAGTATTTGGAGTTAATCTTGACATTTTTTTACACTCTCTTTATTTTTTAACTTGCCATTATATGAAAAACCAGCAACAATCATGAATCCCTTAAAAAAAATTCTTTCGATTCTGTGAACCATGTACTTAAATTTTTTTCTCCCCTTTTATGATAACAAATGGCTTTTTTTTTTTTGCTGCAATCATTTAAATACACCCATGATTCATCTATTTGACAATTTTTTTCCATTTTTCTTAGGATAAGTGTTTTTCATATAGAATTCGGCAGCGTGTCTTGCGTTCAGCAAAATGCTTTGGAGACAGACGATGCACATTGCGTTTTTTCGCTTTCTTAAAATTTAAATCAACGTTTATCATTTTGTTTACAGTGGACACCGAGCATTTTAATGATTTTGCAACTGTCCTTTGACTAGGGGGACTTCCTTTTAACATTAAACAGCGTACCTTTGCAATAGTCGAAGACGTCCGTTTCTTCCTTGGATACTTGTTTGGAATTTTTGTCTCACTTGAGGCTCCAATTTGACGTTTTTTTCCTTTCTTGTTGACGATATTACCTATCGACGCTTTAGTTATCACAAAACCATGACTCTCACATCGTTTTTGGATAACGGAATATGAATATTTCTCTTCGGAAAGAGCATAATTATAGCTTTCGAACCACTGCTTCGTTAAAAACGACATTTTGAATAAAAACAAACCTCTCAAGGAGCAGACGATAATTTTGACTTTTAAAAACATAGTACAACTGCAATTATTTCTTTTGCAGCAAACGATTATTTATTACCGCTAACCAAAATCGTCGAAAAATGTGTGAACAGCCTCTGTACTAGATGATAATGATATCTGAAGAAACATGTGAGAATTTTAATGACAGAAGCACTATTCTTAAAAATGTTTTATGGGTATCTTCAAACATACTCCTTTTTTTTTTTTTTTGCAAGACATGCAATGACTATGTAACATCTCATTTTTTAAAAAAGAATAGCGTTAAGAAAGGTAAGAAGAAAACTGAAATTGAAGAAGTAAATTGTTTCAATCAAAGAAAGTTTGACAAATTTATATGATATTGAATTTTTTTTCCATACATGTAAATGTGTTTTACCTTTAAGTAAGTCCTTAATTTGTTTAAAATTTTACATTTCGTAATTTTGCAAAAGAACAAAAAGTATCAAAATATCTTAATTACACAACCATGGTCATTATTTAGAACAAACTAAATGTATAGTGTAATTTAAACTTTTTATAGCAAGCCTAGAAGCTTTAAAAGGATTAACTAAAGTAAGCAGTTAGATTTATTCAAACACAACCAAAGAAAAAAAAAGTTATTTTCCATTGAAAGAAAAAATTTGAAAATGCTGCAAAACAAAGCAGGTAAGTTATTTTTCTATTTTAAAACTGATATGTTTTATATTTTTGATTGAATCTGATGCTATACAGTACGCATAAACTCGAGCGAAACAAAACGTGGAAGGTTACGACTGGGATCCCAGTAGTAAACCATTAAATATTGCTGTAAAACTAAATTTTTAACTGCTCATTTAAATTGATCCTTATACATCCAAATCAAAAAAGGAATGAGTAGTAATAAAGTTCCTTGCATTCTTACCATATTTTTGTTACAAAAAGAAGTGTTTTTAAAGAAATGAAAAATACTTAATTGATGCACATAATTAGAAAATGGTGATTGAATTACACACAACAAAAAGGAATTTAGTATTAAATAAAAACATTCAGGAGAAACAAAAACCTGCTTTCAACAATTTTTAATTTTACAATAAGTACGAAGATAAGAAATGATGAATTATTTTCTAAAGTTATTTTATAATACAGTTGTAACAAAATGAATATTAAATATTTTATGCAACGACCCAGCATCCTTGCAAGCACGCATAAGACAGCTCATTCAGATTTACTTTTAAAATGTAGTTATGCTTCTGGTATTAATTTTTTGCACAGGAATTTTCTAATTTTTCTTCAAGTAATGCCAGGGGTTGTAATGCCACTAGTGCTTACGAGACATGATTTGCTTTCTTCTTTCACATCCAAACAGTTTCCCTTCATTGCATATACACCTGTCTTTGCAGTTTTGAGCTTTCTGAAAATCCTTTTTCTACATATTTCAGTCATACCGCTTCTGTACGATGGGTTCATCCATGTTTTTGTAAATTTGAACACTTCGTAAACTCTGTTATAAATTTCACAAAAGGCTTCTCACCTGTGTATATAGTTAAACTTTTCTTGAAAATATTTTCTCAGTCTTATGAAGTAACCAAAACCGAACAAGTCTTGCATATTTCACTCGTATGGTTTCTCTTCAGCGTGTGTTTGTGCATGACTTCGTAAATGTGACCTCCTACTGAACCCTCTATTACATATTTCACAAACAAAAGGTTTATCACCTGTATGGGTGCTAGTGTGTCGCTTTAAATCATTTTTTCGTGAAAATGTTTTCTTGCACACATCACACGGATGTCGCTTCTCTCCCGTGTCGATGCATTTATGCAATGCTAAAAGATTCAATTCCGGAAATACTTTCTTGCACACTTCACATTCATGCGGCTTCTCTCCAGTGTGGATGCATTTATGTTTCACTAAAGAATGTTTTGCCGAAAAAGTTTTATTGCATACATCACACTGATGTGGCTTGTCTTCGGTGTGGATAAGTCTATGCGATTGTAAGTGCGAAAGTTGTGAAAAGGCTTTCGTGCATAGTTCACAAGTAAAAGGTTTTTCGCCCGTGTGGATGCGTCTATGCACTCCTAAATAAGTCTTAGTTGAAAATGATTTCTTGCACACTTCACATTCATATGGCTTCTCTCCAGTGTGGATACGTTTATGAATTACTATATGCCTCTTTTCCGAAAATGTTTTTTGGCAAACTTCACATTCAAACGGTTTCTCCCCAGTGTGGATGCGTCTATGTCTCACTAAATGATCCTGTACCAAAAAGGTTTTACTGCACACTTCACACTCATATGGCTTCTCCCCAGTGTGGATACGTCTATGTGATCGCAAGTGTGAACTTTGTGAAAAGGCTTTCGTGCAGATTTCACAAGTAAAAGGTTTTTCGCCCGTGTGGATGCGTCTATGCACTCCTAAATCAGACTTCTGTGCAAATGATTTCTTGCACACTTCACATTTATACGGCTTCTCTCCAGTGTGGATACGTTTTTTATGTAACTGTAAGGATGTACTATATGAAAAGCATTTGTTACATATTTCACAGTTAAAAGGCTTCTCACCAGTGTGGACACGCATATGGGTTAACAAATGACTGTTTCGTGAAAATATTTTCTTGCACAATTGACACTCGTGGGATTCCTCACTGCTTTGTACTTGCATATTTGTTTAATTCCTTGCACTTTGTTGCATGTAGTACATTGCTCTGGTTTCACACAAATGTGGTGCCGCCCAATTTCTGATAGATGCGGACAGTTTTCAAGGTGTGGTGATAATATAAATCAACTACTCTACATACTAATGAACTACTTTTTAGTGTCGATTCAAGTTCGATTTCATTGAAAACTTTTTAACGTAAATTTCACACCTAAACAGCTTTCTTACATTCAAATCATACTTTTAAAAAATCTTTGACGGCTGTAAGATGTTTTCAAGACCTGACAGGGCCTGCTTAGAGAATGTAGTTTATACAAGTTGCACATTGTGTTCTGTATTATCAGGGCGATATGGTTGCAAATGAACCCTCTGCATCAAGAACTCTTATTTGATCTCTTAAACATTCCTGGGTTATTAGATTATTCCATTGCATATTCCGCTGATTCTTCCAACGTGTTTAAAAATTAGTCAAACGTTTCCATAACCCTGAAAAATGAAACATTTTTCTATTGTAAACAAGGATATAATATCTTTAATTCATAAGCTTTTAAGTACATTAAAAGAGCATTGCATAGATTATTTTCAGGGTGATTTACACGCAGATGCCTCCTTTGTATTTTATATTGCACTTTGAAGGTGGCATCAGTAGGTGAAAACACCAGCACCACCTACACATTTCAATAGAATAAACATTTATTTTCAAGCGTGCATTTTATGAGGTGTTTCCATATTTTTGTCCAACCCCTGTACATCCTATTCATACTTTTCTCCAGTGTGAGTTTGCCTATGCCTCCATAAATGTGAAATGTACAAAAACCCTTTGTCGCATGTTTCAGAAATAAAACTATTTTCACCTGTATGGATGAGCCTATGTGTTGTTTTCTTGTATACACCTTATTCTGTTTTAGCCTATTAGAACCTATTTTACATTAATTTGATTTAACACGAATTCCAAATATATATAAATATTTCATTCTCTGTTTATGTGAGTCATTTTTATTTAACATGAGTAGGTCAAGCCAATTTTTTGCCAAAGTTCCAAGGAAAATTATTTTTTGTTTGGACATACCAGTATTATTTCTATATTACAAGCACAAATAGATTGTATGACAGCTAGTGAGTGTTTTGAAATGCAGTGCTTTCGTTTTTCAATGTGTATGCATCAACAGTTTTCATTGAATTTGGTGCACATCTATGTCATACAGTGTCATCCTTTCAGCCCATTAATTATTTTTATTTTGGACCCAAAGTAAAAAGTCTATATGTTTTATAAATAACAAGCCTTAGAGATCACAGCAAGAAATTCATTAATAAAGGAAGACGATGTCCACAACATTTCTAGTCAGAGCAATGATATTCCAGTCGTATACAACAATTTGTGTCGTTCATTGTTAGAAAGCGAAAATGAATAAAATCTTGTTATGTGTAAAAGAGGTTTTTTGTTCATAAAGAATTTTATCATTTCAAAGGCGAATTTATTTTAAAACATTTCCTTTACATATTACATTTTGTTGAAATACAATAATAAGCTTAAAACAAATATTTTCATGTCTTTTAAAATTATTTTTCTGATTACTTAGATCCATAACCAATCTTCTTTTCTTCCATTAATACAATGTTTTTTTCTTTCTATTATATAAAAAAAAATTTTTTTAGTCTTTTTTTTATTTGCATTGCGATTGGTAGATAGTGAGTCTTGTGGTTCAACGGGCTTATGAATTTGGAGCATGCGCAGACGCGATAAACAGTTATATTTTTTAATTCATTCATTCATAAAATTTGAGAGTACGCATTAGAAAGTTTGCAATGTTTTCAGAAGAACCGGCAAATTTGGTCGCCATCTCCATAGCAACAGTCGAATATCAAAATCTTAAAAAGTACTATTACAACACGGCTCAGCTAAAACATATAAAATTATGATGAGATTTCTACTGAATTTTAACACTACGTTATTTATTTAACAATTTCCTTTTTTATGTGGAAATGAGATGTTTTGTTCTTGACATTTAAAAAAAACGTTTAGTTTTTATTTACCGCATATTTCCGTGTTTAAGCCAAGAATTTTTGAAACGTTTTCTAAAGCTAAAGTATGGGAGTCGGCTTTATATACGGATCTGCTAACCTTGCAAAAAAAGTAGGCAATTTTCCGTTACTCGGGCGCATGCAACAAATATCTCAATGGTAAATGAAGGGAACCTTCAATTAAAGTTGTACTAGAGGTCTAGGATCAATCCAGCAGCTATCCAAATGGGGATGGATTGTGAAGCAACCCCCCCCCCCTCATTGTTGAAAAGTATAGTTTGCTAAGCGAACTAAATACGATAACGTAGCAATCATGGGGGGGTTGACAAGCAATAGCAAGCAGAGGGGCAGAGCCCCCTAGTTTACAAAAAAAATTTACACGTATTCTTCACGTTTGTATTTATTGTGTGAAATCAGAATTAAGTCTACCGATAAATTTTTCTGACTATGCACTCGCGTGCACTGTTTTCAATGTGAGTTAACGTCAAGGCATTCAGTTACAAGTTTTACATTCCAGAGTTTGGTGTGTAAAGCGATGATGTTGTTTTAGTTCTTGTTTCCAAGCCAAACACATTCCGTGCTCGTCGCATCCCCATAACCAATTACCATTCCATTGTCTCTTAGCTTCCCAACATGATACAGAACTGAAAAAATCTCTTATTTTACAGGTTTGTGGCCATTTCAACGAATGGTATGTAGTACTTAAGAAATTGCTCTCATTGAGGAACTTGCACGTTTTTTTGTTTATATTTTTATAATATAGAAAATGGGTGAAAATAGTCAAATTGTAAAAAAGAGGAAAATATATGCAGAGTTAATTTTGAACTACAAAAATAGCTGAATAAGAATAGTACATTTGTGTACAAATGTGTGTACAGAAGAGTGGTGGCAGACAGAATTTTTTTCGGAGGGGGGTAGGCAAATTTTTAGTCTGATAAAACCCAAAAAGTTCACTAAAAACAATAAAATTTGTATTTGGAAGAAGGGAGGATAACCCATAACCTCCCATGGCTGAACCACTAGTACAGAATATGTGTTTATGATAAGCATGTATATTTGCCTATTATTTAGCTTTACAAGCTCTACAAAATCCACTAATGAATTTTGCCTTTGGAAGAAAAAAAAAAAGGGGGGGGGGGGGCACCTTACGCATAAACTCGAATTTTGCAAAAAAGAAAAAATATCTTGCCAACTCTGTAAACAGTATGAAATAAGTTGCATGAAGTTGAAAATATTATTTTTATGAATATTTTTGAACATTTCAACAATGGTGCAATTTTTTTCAACAGTTGCAATTTTTCCGAGACCTTGATACAAAATGAAATTAACAGGAAATAAAAATGCTGTTACAAAACAATAAATAAAAAATTCTATTTTTATTAAATAGCACAAATGTTATATGAAAAAAATAAGTAGACACTAAAAATAAAAATGGTACAGCTTCAGTCTACGTATATAGCAGTGGCAACGGTCTAGGCACTGTTTTGACGCACTTCTAGTAGGGAGTAATGACAGGTTAAGGTAATCCTTCTGCATTACGGAAATTGCGGATTTTAATACAACCTCGGTAAGTGGAAAGTTTAAAAATTTAATTTTGAATATTCCAGAAAGTTCTTTTAAATTCCTTTAAACTGTCCTTTGATTTCATTGGTTCACTTGAAATAATTCTTTCCTTGGCGACTTAAGTGCTCCAAAGCAGATGCCACCACTATAAATGTATAGACTGCAGCTGTACCCCTGTAGTAAATAAAATACAGCTTAATTCAGTTTAAATTTACAACCTATTTTCAAATATGAAATACCCTTTTTTCAAAATCTCTAATCACTTTCCGCAAGATTATATTTTTCCGTAAATATTCTTATTTTCCAATTAAGGCCCGGTGCACAAATACGGTTTTTCAACGTGCGGCGCCGCTGCGGCACCTAAGCTCAACTATGCACACATAACCGTAAAATGACGTAAGCCTACTCATTTCGCGCCATTTACGATAAATATTCTATCGAAGAAAACACGTTTATTTCGCATACTTGGTGTAAAAAAAAGTATATTTTGAAAAAAAATAGACGTTACTGCATGCAACCATTTATTAATCATCATTTATATTCCATTTATTTATGAAAACAAGGAACTTTAGATCGGAGACACATGTGCGGCTTGCTGAGGCGCCGTGGGGACCTGCGGTACAAATCGCACGCAAGTTGGACGTGCGGCGCCTGAGGCACGTGTGCACTACTCCATTGGATCTAATGTATCTCAGACCGCACTTGTGTTGCCACACGTTGAAAAATGGGATGTATGCACCAGGCCTAAATCAAGTAAAACTTAAAATTAAAAACTCGTTTTTATCCAAGAAATAATTTAACTTAGCAAAACAATCATAATTATTGCACTTAAAAGAAGCATCGTTTTGAAAATTTCCGTTGCAAAAAATAGCTGCAGTCTATGTTTAAAACGGTGGCCACCGCCGTGGCGCACTTCTTAAGTTGCCAAAGAAAGAAATTTTAACGGATTTTGAAAGTACTTTCTGGGGTATTCAAAATGAAAATTTAAACTTTCCGCTAGTCGAGGTTGGTATAGTAGACGAAAAAAACGAGCATCTTATTTTCTAGTTGAAAGAAAACCCACATTAAAAGCTGATCAACTTAAAATATTTCATTTATACCTTTTCTGCCGCATCATGACGTTTCATGGCTGCTAGATAACATCTACGCTTTTTAAGAAACTATATCTTTTAAATACGAAACATTCAGCAACAACGTACACTAACTAGTTCAAAATCCAAGTTCTCCAGGTTTGCCATTGAACTAATAAGTTTCTCACAAATAATTCTTTTAAAAAAGGAATTTCTAAGACTTACCAGTTTGCAAAATTTAGGAGTGCAACGTTGGCGATATATGTCTAATTTGAGCATCTTATGTTTATAAAAGACAAAAGAGGACAAAAGTCGGAATTTGTTCTTAAAAAATGATCAAAATCGGACATTTTCTCAAAAATATAAGAAAAGTCGGAAATACCCACAAAAGTTAGAAGAATCACATCCCTGTAGTTAGGATATCTTCACACTTTCCTTGTTATTTTTTTTACATTTATTCTTTGGCTGTAATTTTATGATATTATTTAATTTGGAAGAAAAAATTGTAGAAAAAGCAAAACTTCTCAAAAGAAAAAAAAAAGCGGAAATCCGCATAAACGCGAAAGATTTTCACCCCTGAGAAAATCAAAAAATATGATGGAAAGTATCTTTCTTTTTTACTTTTATGCCCAAAAAGGTAAAATAAAAAGTTTTAAAGTTTGCACTATTTACTTCATCTAAAAAACTCTAGTTATCCGCTTCTTGTGACGTCACTATGCACTATGACGGTTTGTTTACTATTATAGCAACGTTGAAATAGCAAGAAAAATTATTTAAATTGATTGTTTAAAAATTAAAAGAGCAAGCAATATGAAATTTCAACGAGCTAGACAAACGTAAACATTACATCGTGGAGCACAATGACGTAACGTAGCGTTTTGAGGTCATGTGCTTTTGTCGTACTTTTTGGTAATTTAAAACTTGAAATTTTAATTAATTAAGTCCATTTTAGGGGTTATAATTGTCGTTTTTGAATATTTTGACGATGAATGTATTAATAAAACACAGAAATGAGCATTTTCATTACTGGTGCAAGTTTCTCATTGTTCACTGAATTTTCAAAGTGTGTCGAATCAAGCTTGATTGATTCACTTAGAAATTTTCACAGTAAAATTTCACTCCTCATCACTTACCTTCCAAAGAGGGTTTCCTGGTTATTGTTTGCTTTCCTTAAAACGAGGCCTCAAATCATGCTACCAGGAGACTGAAATTAAGAGAGAAACTGATAAGTCATTTATTAAAATAGAAAAATTAAGCACACAGAAAAGAAAAGAACACTCATTTCTTATTTTTTGAAAAATCAAATTTAATTTTAAAATATACAAACAAGGTTGCATCTCGAATTTCCAAAAAATGTGTAAAACAAATTGAAGTACAAAGTCCAAAATCTTCCGAGACCTCGGACATTCCAGATTTTGGATTATTTGGAGTTTTTTGTGTCAAAAAAAAAACCCTAATCCCTTTTTTAAAAAACAATGCTATATCGTAGTTCTGATTCTTACAAATCAATTATCGAATATCAAGTATTTGATACTCATAAGTACTTGATTCTGTCTATCACTACTATTTAAGCTGAGTTTATTTTCTTCCAGAGAATTTACTCAATAAGATAGGAATTGAAAGACACTGCTTATTCAAAAAATACTGAAAAGAAATGCAAAACAATACTGACTCCTTTATCAGAAATAGCAAATTCCGTCAAAAAAGGGTAACTTTCAATCAAGAAGACACAAAATTAACCAAAAACACTGTGCAATGTACAAACTGACCCAAAACATCCGGTTTGCAGTAAGCAAAAAGAGATATTTGTTGTGTTCAGTTGTTTTCCCAACAGATGCAATTCTTTAAGGACACAAAAGCACTTTTGTCCTCACCAATGGGAGAGGTAAATATTTCAAATGAGAAACGAAATAGGTTGTGAAAAAAAAAAACTTACACCGAACATGCCCTATGAGGCTAACACTTTGTAAACGTTTTATGGTAGACCAATGACTCCAAGCATTATAGGTAAATATTACGAGCATCTAAATATGTAGCATCTCAATCTGTCCTTAAGAAACACCTATCAGCAAGTTTGTAGACCCCAAAGATATTGTACACCCAAACTAATTGGGTCCTACAATTTGTTTGATTGGGGCCCCTCGGACATAAGGGATAAATCAAAAATTATTTTGTATTACAAAATATAGAATTCTGAAAAAGTCGTCGAATAGATAGATCCTAGCGGTTGCACTACTGTATTTGTTCCATATTTGTGCCTAATACTTTGCCCAATTTCACTAAATACTAAGTGTTATTCCGTCATTTTAATTTAATTTTACGCTTTGGTCTGTTTAATGCAGTTCAGAGATACTGAATGAAGGCAAAGTAAGTTTAGGTTTAGAGCTATACTAACTTATTTTTATTTGAGTTGAATATTTACCCCAGTAGGCAATTGAGTCAATATGCATCAGACGAAAACAGATTACGGTATATTTGGTCTTGCCAAATCTTTCCCCGAGGAATTCTATTAAATCTCAAGGGTCAAGCAAACTACGAATCTTTCTTGCAAACAATTACAAAAAAGTCTGAGGAATAAGCTAATGTTTTAATCGCAGACTAAAACTCAATGTTTGAAAAAGTTCCACAACAAACTAAATATTTTCACACAGCTTATAAAAAGTATAAAAACTACTTATTTTAAAAGTTGCTTTTGGAAGCGAAATGCAGCGCCTAGGGAACCATTGGGTTACTACAGATTTTGACGTTTTGGAAACGGGTGTTAGAGACAATTCAATTTTAGCCAATTTTGATTTGGGTAATAGTTGGTAATTTTTAATTAACGTCCCACTAGACAAACACAACGGGCAATTGACGACGGTCAGGGTTCAATCCCCATAGAGAAAAATTCGAGGACAGCAAATTTTGGATTTGATTACGGCTTACGCTCCTTGATATCGCGAAGCTTGCCTGGAATCGTTTATTCTTTTTCTTACATAATATATTTTGTTATTTTAAAAGTTATTTTGTATTTCTTGTGTATGTCAGTTCTCAAATATTTTTTACTGTTTGCTTTTCGCTCGTTGTGTTTCCATTGTTCGCTTTCGTGATTTTTACTCTTTGTTGAATTATTTTATGAGTTCATTTTGCATTTTAAAAATTGAGTGATTGCATTTGTGCTACAGTCTTTTTTGATTGTTTTCTTTGACTAGTTTCTCTGCCCTTCTCTTAATTGCTCTTCCTGTCTGTAAATTGTAGTGCAACTATGAAGGATTTAATTATTGGTGTGGATTCGATGGTCAAATACGTAGATCAGTATTTACCATCACAATTACAGGGTAATGTAATACATGTTCTAGCTTTTCCAGGAAACGCCATTGAACGTGTAACGAATAAGGTTTCATCTTTAAAGAATCGTGACTTGATTCTGGTTCATGTAGGTACCAATAACATCTATGATTGCCTTTAGAAATGCTTCTCAAAATTTGAGGACCTGTTGCAAAACATAATAAACTGTAACCAAGAGACGTGCATTGTGATCTCAGTCATATTGTCTTGCGATAACTATCTCTCCCTTGAAAAGCAAGCAGAGACTTTTTCTGCAGAAAGTGAACACAAAAACTTATCTTCTAAACCACAGGCTGTTTTTCTACTGCCAAAAGAAGCAAAATAATTCTTTTTGTAGATCCCAGTCACTTGGAAAGGTAGTATGGCAAGGAAGGGACTTCATTTTTAACAGGAAAGGAAACTTTCATCTAGCATTTAACTCTTTGTTGCAGTGCTAAAAGAAACAGGCAAGCTTGATGACGAAAAGCAACAGGTTTTCCATGACTTACCTGCTGCTCAGTTTCCACCTCTCAATTCTTCATCTGAGAGTTTAATTCAACCTGTTGATCTACCAGAGCCCAAGGCTGTTGAACTGAATTCTACAATTGTTACAGAAGGTTCTGTTCAATGCAGGTATTAATCTCCATAATATTGTACATAAAATATTATTAAATATGTAATGTTGTTTCCATATTCATTCTCTAGATGAGGCTTGGATCAAAAGTTCACTTTTTTTCACTAAACTTCAGAGTGCTCAATATAACAATATAGCCTTCCAACTTTCAGCAGTAAGAACCCTGGAGGTAGGATCACTGTTTTGTCAAAGCATTCCAGGATTGAGGAATTTCTAATTTTCCCGACAGTGTTATTGATGGATTTTTAATGATTCTTTGTGGTACTAATTCTTCAGCTGCCACGAGCTTAGAAACGAATTATATCTATAAGACTGATGAAATATTATCTCAATTGGCTGGAGAACAATTTGCCCATAGTGAATATTTATTTATACCCTTAAATGAAAATAAACTGGGTTCTATTGGTTGAAAAAATTTGATTTCTATGAACCCCGTGGTACAACTTCTGCTCAAAATTACAAAAATTCCATTCAATTACAGAAAAATCAGATCTGTAAAGCTTTAAATCTTCTGGAAGATTAATTTCATGCCATACTCACTTTAACCAGACAGATAGAATTAAACTCTGTAGCTACTGATTACCCATCTAGCAATAAATTAGTTTCATTAAATGTTGAGAAGACAAGACAGCTTCTGGTTGTAAAAATTTACTTCAATAATTTGCATTTGCAAGATCATGAGATGTAATGAAACTTCAAGACTTTATTGAATAAAAAAAAATTGTTTTGTCAAGAAATATTTCAAATAAGTATGGATACAGTAGCCTTGCCTATTCTTAAGTCTAGCTACTGCTAAGAATTTAAGTGGAAAATTCGATATGTAGCGATTTTAAGCTATGAAAATCATTTGCATTGTGATGATTATAAGATGTAATGAGGTCAAGATTGTTGGATTAAATTGTCAAGAAATATTTCACAGAAGTAGCAAATGAATATGAATGAGTTTAAAGTAACCTCAAACATTCATAAGACTAGTTACTGCTATGATTTTAAGTGAGAAATTCGAGATTCCTGTAGGTGAAAAGCATGGTAACTACTTGAGGGTAATTATTAAAATGATCAGTATATAGAAAGAAACAATTCTTGTTTTAGGATTCTATTGGAAAAGTTTGTATCGTTGTATTTTTATGTAAGAGGAAACATAGTTAATTTTTCTCTTTCAGGATAAGGGTAAACAGAATGGAGTTGCATCCTGAAAAAGAAAAATTCAGAGCTTTGTATCATTGTATTTATGAATAATAAATTTCCTTTAGTTAAGAGATGGCTTGTAAAAGATTATACAAATTCAGAAACAATTCACCTGAGCCCGTAACGAATTTCCTTGCACCATGATTATAAATTCACATTGTTAACTTTTCATCAAAACAACTGTTATGTTTCTTGATAACTAAATGATGTTTGTTTTTGGTGATCATTTCATATGTCATCAATAATGAATTTCTTTTGGTTCAGGTAATCATAATGGAAGTGGTACATTAATGAACATCTGATCATTTAACCCATTACATACTACTCGGCAGAATATTATTTACTTATTTGGTTTAGGAACCAGACAGCTTACTGATTATTATTAGTAGGTGGTATATTCAGTAGGCTTTATATTTTACACGTAGCACCTTTTCAGAAATACAAAGGCAATAATGGTTTATCACACAGTAGTGCGAAGCTTCAAATTGAATAAGTTATTTTAGAAAGTAAACTTAGTGTAGCTTTTAGCTATAGCCCCCTAAATCTGCAACTGTATATAGCATGTGTTAAGCACAGTTGTCAAATAAAGAGTGTACCAAATTTGTTGTGAATTGGTCGAATTGTGATGTTAAAGATATATATATATATATATATATATATATATATATATATATATATATTATTCCAATTTGGATCACATAATTGTTTTTTACCCCTCTCCAAACCTAAGAAAAATAGAATAGGGGTTAATATATAATAGCCAATGTTTTTTACAGGATGAGTGTACCTACCATATGGTTGGTCTGAATTCTTCAGTGATCGTAAATATAATCTAAAATTGTTATTCCCATGAGGATTTCTAATTGTTTTTAAATCCCACTGAACACCTAGGTCAAATAGAACTGGGGTAATATGTTGCCTACGTTTCCCCCAGAGTTGTGAAGAAAGTGTTGGAGTGGACTGGTCAAACGGTGTAGATCTGTATAGAGGACAGACAGACGTCAACTCTGATATATATACATATATCCCTTTGATGCATTATGTGACATATTCATCTTGAAACATATTTTGTTTCTTATCTGAAATCTTTATAATTAAATGGTAGTATATCGCAGAAATAAAAAAAAAAAGCTATACACTTTGATTTGGGGGATTCAGATTAAAAAAATTTAGTCACCTGCTAGCAGCATAGTGTTAAAGAATCAGTTTTTGGTTTAGTCACTTCTTATAAGTAATTTGTATAAGTTTTTAGTACAAGACTGGTAAATTTTATTAATTTTTAAAATAAAAATAAATTTTATACAAGTGCTTATCACCCTTTAAAAAAATTTATTTAGTTATATACAAATTACATTTATATACGTCTTTATCCAGTTTCATTATTTGCAAAAGCTATTTTATTTAGTATGATTTTCAAAGGGTTAATTATCCATTTATAATAAATTTTTGTGAGAAAGAACCAAATTGTTTATCGCATTTCTAGCCCATTGGTCATCCGCTTCACCAAGTCATTCGAACTCCAACAATTACCGCACTTCATTAAGTTTTCAGTACGTATTGAAATATTAAACTAATCATTTGTGCGTATGCGTAGTTTAAAGCGTATGTCATGTGGTTTTGATAGAAACGAAAACCATACCTTTAAATTTTTTATTTCCGATCTTTTTCTTAGAATTTACATCACATAATTTTATTAATTGCCTTTTTTTTGTGTGTGTGTGTGTGTTCGTAAGATTTTAATTGTACTTCAGATTAAACAGTTTGAAAAGTTTTCATTTCAAAAAGTAAAGCAGAATAAGAATAATAATAGTTTCGAAAATGGTTCTAAATTTTCAATTCAACTCCTTTTTTCGAAGAGAAAGATTTTCCTGTAGACGATTCCAGTGGGCAGAGTGCAGCTTACAAAGGAATCACAGGAATGCCGTTTGGCGTTTACTTTATCTTTATTCTCAACTAACACGCCACAGGTATACGCATACAGTAACTTGAATAGATGGGATCTTTATCTCTTCTAAGATCAGGACCCCTCACATAGTGGGGGTTTCTAGTCATTCCACCTGATTACAGGACACCGAATATTGGAACTTCTGTGCGAGAGAGAAGAGTGAGCTATTGCCTACGGGGTTGGATGTCCGCTGCTGTCTTGACAAAAGGCTGGACCGCAGTCTCCCATAAGTAGACACTTTTCTGAGAAATCTTCTGTACCCCCATTGTGAAGATTCCAATGGTATATCCGGTCTACTGAGGGGCAGAACATGAAAAGACAGAACATACTCTGAATCAATTTTGGATTAGAAAAGGAATGAACAAACATAAATTTATTTAGAGTGGATCTAGGTCGTTTTTTGAACGACCTTTTTTCTACGGTAGTCGTATCTGGGATTTGGATTAATAGCTTCTTTATTATGGTTGGAGAGTTTTGCGTAGAAATTTAATAATTCACCTCCCCTCAGTCCCCTTTCCTTAGAAATTTATGGATGGTATAAACATGGCCATCCTAACCTCAGGATTAGTTAGTAAAGTTTCAATCGCATTTATATTATTTGAAGCTGCTTTAGTTAACGGGTAGAGGCATCACAAACAACAATTAATGACGTTTTATAGTATTTTTTAAATAAACTAAACTTAATGGATGTGAGATTTCAAACAAATGTACAGAATCTTTAAGCACTACTCAATGTGGAATAAAATCTTAAAACTAAACTTAAAAACTCAAAACTCTACGTAAAACTCAAAATAAAAACTCAAAACTCTACGTCTGGAAAAATTACACAATTCTTTGTGAGTTTGCGTTACCAAGAACTGATGTAGTGTCGGCGAGTAATGAAGGAGCGTAACTGTATCGAAAATTGGAATAATTCCTTATTACGCACATCGTCTTGGTCCTTGGTTCGAATCCCGGTCTGGGAAGAGATGTTCGTAATATTTCGGAATAGTGTTGAAACACAGGGTGTGAACACAGGAATTTTATTATTTCAAAACAAAATGGAGCCAGTTTTCTTATAAATTCTTCGTTGGAAAAAATGATTGTCCCAATGCTATATTTCGTGTAGTGTTTTGTTTTCACACTTTCTCACGTTCTTTTCAAGAGAATGCACGATAACTATGACACACCTTACTGTTCTCTTATTTGAATGTCCCCCAACAGAAACAAACCAAAGGGAAAGCCTCTGAAGAAGCCTTTGGTTGGTTCGAGTTTCGGACTCCAAAACTTTTGATTGCTAATCCGCTCCTCTAGCAAACAGGCTACCATGGCCCTTGGTGGGAGAAAAAGATATTTATACATCTTTCAAATTAATTTGCGGTCATACTGATCACTTCCCTTCTTCTGGTGTTAATAGTAAAAAGTACTAACTCTTGCTCCATGATAAAATTTCTTTTTGATTTGAAAAATAAGACATATATGTAATGTTTGAATTCATCTAAAAATAGTTTGCAAATGTTTTTTGTTTATTTCTATTAGTACCTTCTTTAGGGATATTTTGGAGTTATTGTTGTATGCTGCTTAAAATAAAGCTCTTTTTCAAAATTTAATTTGCCTATTACAAATGCACATACTTTCTACAAATCGTTTAACATGAATCTAATGATTAAAGAATATATTTTGAACAATATATATGTTAAATAAGTTCTTAGTGATACTAATTCAAATGAGAGAAATCAGAAAAATTTTACTTTCCATGCAATCCATTGCTTAGTCACAATTTTTCATGCATGAAGCTTACATCTCTACTTCTCCACAAAGGAAATAAATATAGTTTTGATATTGATTGTTTAAAAATTTTATTTATGGATTATTGACGCGTATATTTTCTATGAATCGCTAAACAAGACTCCAATAACTGAAGAATTCAACACACACACACTTCAATGGAAACCTCTCGAAACTCTAGTTCTCCTCGCAATATGTCTTGCCGATACTTTCGAAATAATAGATACAACCTGTGCTTCATTTCTATTCCTCTCTTCAAATTGTTATCAAATTTGTTTTAATTAAAATACTTTCCACTACGCCACATTAGGTATTCTGTGGAAATTGTGATAAGCTCCTTTAAACTTAAAGTTAATTGTAGAATATTTCCATTCGCGTCTAAGAACTCTTCCGGCGGTTTGGTTGCTCTAATTTGCAGTTTTTCATAAAAACTCTAGTTATGTTCCTTAGTACTCGTACTCATGCACTTTTCAAACAATACTGTAGTTAATTATTTCCAATTTTGTATAGTTGTCCTGTTATATTTCACACGGGATCTGCACATGGTGAGTAAAGGTTAACAACTACGATGACACTGATTTTTTTTAAAGAATAAATCCTCTAAGTAATCTGTAGTTGCAAACCGGTTATTTTAAAATAAAATAGGATGTCCTTAATAGAGTGTTAATCGCGTTCAATGAATTGAATACACACCAAATATATGTGTAAACATAACTAAATAACATCTTTGTACTACGCTAATTAAACACAAGAACTTAGCGCATAGGAATTGCAATCTATTTATATGATGCACAAATATTTTTTTTTTATTAAATACAGCAATAAAATCAAATAAAAAAGGCATGCAATGTTTTCTAACGATTCTTATTTTCAAATTATATTAAATTTTATCATGAAAAAACGAATACTACACTGCTGAATAGCGAACAATCGCCTTTCACGAAGCAAATTCCTTGAGGATAGACGCATGCCTGGTAAAACCGCGAAACAGGGTTGTGGCAAAACATAAGTTATAGAAAACTAATGTATAGCCACCAGCCAAAATCATAAAAGGGTATGAAAACTTTTTCTGGACCTTTTATAGCCCGTCGGGCAAAAAGGTTAGAAAAATTCTTTGACAAATTTTTGTCTTTTCTGATCGGATATCAAAGGTCAAAAAAGGTTTTATTTTTTTCCCGACGGGATATAAAAGTCCAAGCTTGACATGAATCTGGCACGGACCATCTGAGTCACCAATCGCTTGACATGGGGGAAAACAAAAGTAGAGAGTGCATCGGGGTTGGTGCACGTTAAATCTGTAGGTGTCAATTGAATGGGAAAAATACCGACCCATTTTGATGAAGCCAGTGGCCTCGAATTCAATTTCCGATCCAACCAATTAATCCTACAGACGGTGTTCAGATTCTGCGATTGAAGTGGTTAACATAATGTTCTTCACACCAAGATTGACTACTTTTTCATCAACATTCCTTTTAGAAAACTAGAGTTTCACTGCATCAGTAACCCTTTGCAGCTCAGAGTACATGTCCCATATGTTCTTTCAAACTATGGAGACTATGGAGTTCTTTCAAACATGTCACGAGGTGTTGTCCTCGGATCTTTCCCTTAAGGGACTGATACCGGACCGTCGTCAATAGCCCGTTGTGTTGCTCTAGTACGACGTTAACTAAAATTACCAAATTGCCATCTTTCAAACTATGTGATGGTAATTTTAGTTGACGTCGTACTAGAGCTACACAACGGGCTATTGACGACGGTCCGGGATCAATCCCTTAAAGGAAAGATCCGAGGACAACACCTCGTAATTTTGAACCACGGTCAGATGACGAAGCAACACCTGAGCTGGCATCCCACTCTCCAAACTTCCACACCAACCCAACGTGAGGACTTTCGGCCACGACAGATTTAAGGTGCACCAACCGCCTCTACACCATACACTTACTAACATCCATGCCCGGACCCGGATTCGAACCAGGAACCTTCCTATCTAGATCCGGTTGGTCAGCTCAAACTATGTGAAGATGTCTCATTGAGACAATTCAGATTTTATATTCAGGCTTAGAATGTTCATTGCTAGCTTTACACAACATTTCAAAGCAAGGATGATGATTGGAGTGCATGGGGTCATTCACAACCCCTAGTAGGGGACTGGTGTACGTTAAATCTGTAGAGACGCATGAATCCTATCAATCCGGTGAGGGTTTCACAATGGTGAACAGCCAAACACCTTCATACGTTTACGTTCTGTTCATGATGGTATTCACATGATTCATTCTACCTGGTGGTGTCCCACTGAAATCATTTCAAGGCAGAATGACCTTTGAAGAAATGTTTAGTTTCACGCCAATCGTTTGACAAGAATCGCTTGACAGGAATATGGGACGTGTTGGATAGAATCAACAATCGCTTGACATGGGGGGAAAACATATCTTGTGCGCACCTTAATTCTGTCGTGGCTTCTATCTCGAGAAAAACTCAGCTCTATCAGAATGTGTTCAAAGCGTTGACAGACAGGAATGGAAAAGATACCGGCCTCGAATTCGACACACTAAATAATCAGATGAAGGCTCTGCGATTGAAAATGAAATTTCAATTGGCTCATTCGATAGATATCCTAAAATTTTTAACAAAACGTTTTTCTCACGCCTCAAGCTTACTGAGGCACCGCATGATACCAAAGACTCTGAAAAGGTAGGCATGCCCTTTCCAAAGTAGACAATTTACGATTGGTCGGCCGAAAACATTCAACACAAAAAATTATGCAACCGGTATAGTGGTTAAGGTGTTAGCCTCTAAATCGGAAGTTCCTAGTTCAAATCCGGGTCGCATTCGCGGGATTGAGACGCTTCTCTTTCAGCACCCCTTGGCGAGTTGGCGATAGATGCCTGTATCGCCAACTGCGATAATCCTAATGTTAAAACTTAGAGGAATTGCCGCTAGAAGGCGTATTAGTTCTGTCGGCGGTTTGAAAAATCGCGCGCTGTTCTGTCTGATGTTGAATGCATTCTGTTTTGTTTATGCTTATGAGAATGTGTGAGGTGAGGAGCTCATGTTTTTCAACGGTCTTTGTATTGAAAACGGAATAATTTAATTAGGAAAAGTTTATTTGTCTTTAGGCGTATTCTTTTGAAAGATTGTATTTACTTTTCAGTTATACATCCAATCTCCTTCAATTTTCAAATGTGTTTTTTTGATGCGTTAGAGATGCAAGAAAAATTTGTTTCAGCTTTGATTTTGAATTGTTTTATGCTATTGCGTTTAATTATATTTGTTAAGTGTAATTTTAGTAGAGGCAGTGAGATTGTTCTTTCTGCGATCAGTAGTTTTAATTTTTGATTTATAATTAGATGTAATCTAGTTTTTGAGATTACATTATATGAAAGTCCACAAATTGAATACATCTGATTCTATTAAAACGGACCATTTCTTTCGATTTTTAGATTGTTACAGGGAATGCAAATTTAAAATTAAGTGATTATTTTTAAAAATCAGTGATTTAAATAAGAATTTTAATTTTATTTTCCTTTCTGTTTTATGTGTAATAATATTGAAAATGAAATAACTATGAAGAAGAGACATGCTATTTTATTCAAGTTAGTTGAATATTAAATCAGCCTTCCTTTGAAGCACTACATAACCTTTTTTGACAGGGAACATAATTACAAGACAACTCTTTCCCTTTTGGGCCATTGAACGTATGTCACTCACAAGCCTGTTCATCAGCATAGGTTTTGTTTTAAACATTCCATGTGACTATAAATCCAATGTGCAATTTTGAATCATTCTTCTTCATATGATGGGTGAAGATTCGCTTAATATATTTACTCAAGCATTATACCTAAAAAAGTTCCAGGGCCAGTGCGACCCCATTAATTCAAATTAGAAATACATGCTTTTTCCTAATCTCTGCAGCTATTTTTTTATGTGCTTTCATTTGCAAAATCTTATATTAAGTATTATTTTTTGACCCCTCATATGCCTGTACCAAAACTTTTGCATTATTAATTTTATATAACTTCCATACACCGAACACTGATGTGCTAAAAGTCATGGGATAGCAGTATGCAAATTTACTAGTGCTCACATTGCATTAAAAGAGTATAAAGAGTCAGATAGTTATCAGTGCTCTCTGTTAAACTCTTGAATGTCGACCTGCCAAGAATTAACAGAGTTTGAACGTGGAAGGATAGTTAAAGCTAAACGCATAAGCTTAACATTTTGGACATAGTTGAGACCTTGCTCCACATTGTCAAGGGTGTATCGAGAGTACCTCATAGAAGGAAGGCATTACCCATCACAAGTGCATTTGTGCTAACAGACTTAAGTTCTCATATAGGTATGTTGAAATAAACAATGTAATATGTCGATTTGGTTTTCCAAAACCTCTGTTGAACAAAATTTGGGTAGTACTAATGATTTTGTGCTATTCTATTGATACACAAGCGGAAAGGGGAGGTGAGGTGTAGAGGGAATAGTATCATTCCTGAGTACAAGGAGTGGGAAAGCAACTTGCTGGTGGTTCAGTGGGTTTCTCATTGTTAATAGCTTGCAAGCTGTAGATGACATAGGTTCATCAATTCATGTGACTCTACCCCGAGCGTATTTATTTTTTTGCGTCAAACATTTCCTGTTTGTATACGCACACCTAATTCTGTTTTTGCACAAATTTTTTTTTTTACTCAGATTCAAAATAAATATTTCATTCTCTATTTACTCCAGTCAGTTTGAATTTATTTGCCCAAATTTTACGAAATATTTTTTTTCTATTTGTGGCATAGTAGTATCATCTGTTAAACTACATGGGTATTCGTAGCAATTACTGGGGGTTAGCAAGCAGTGGTCACACCTGACCCCATGAAAAGAACTGTCACGGGCAATGCAGTGGTTAGTCAGTTATATTGCACCCACAAATAGATTGCATAACATGTAGTGTATGCGTTTTGGAATGCATGTTTTCATTTACCAATGTATGTATCTACAATGTTCTAATTGTATTTGGTAACTAACACGACTGTATTCCCAACATCATTACAATGACACGCAACTGGAGGATTTAGTGATCTATCATTTGAAGATATTCATGAATCATTCGAGAAAGCCGTAAGCAAAGATGAATTATTAGAAGAGGTTGGCTTTGAGACTCCTAATCCCACAGAATGTAGTGATAATGAACAATATGATCTTGTTCTAAATGCAGGTTTAGTAAAAGAGTGTCTGGAACTGACCTGAAAATTGGGTAATCATTTTGTCAAACATGACCCTAATGAAAAACGCGCTGGGAAATTTCAACGTGTACTGAAGTTCTTGGTAGCCTCTTACAGATAATTATATTATGGCCTAACCAAAACACAACAATTAATAACTGAATTTTTTCGTAAAACTGTTGAAACATTCGCACAAGATGATACTCATGCTCGTCCAAACAGAATTAGGTGTACATTAGTTTTGACTCGAAAAGGTGAGTTTGTGATCTCATTTGTATTGTACTGATGTGCACACTTTATATTTTCAGGTTCCTCATCCTTCAGATTTTTAACTATCCCTTACTTGTATTTATGTTTTTCTAATTTCTATTATCAAAATGTGTTTCTATGTGGTTTTGTTTTTATTTCTTGAAGCAGGTGTTTTTGTGATAGCAGTTATTGCCAAAATGTTAAGTAATTTTTTAAATTACCCAATTTTTTACAAAAATAAACATTTTCTCTATTTAAAAAAAAAAAAAGTTTCAAGATAAAAAAAAAAATTTAAGATTGGAAATACTTAAATTTGAATAATTCTACACTTAATGGTCATAAGTTAAATTTTCATGCAAAAAGTTTCTTTTTGAGTCTTGTATGGTTAATTATATTTACAGAAAATTGGGATACACAGCGAAAACTACCCTCCAAAAACTTGAATCTCTTCGAAATTCTACTCTACGTATTATCTGTGGTTACCCCTGGTACTACCGAAACGCTAAAATTCGCGAAGATCTTGAAATTACCGAACTTAAAACTTACTTCAGTAAACTTGCTACTAATTTTTATGCTAATCTTGAATTAATTGATAACTTTGCCATCCAGTGTATCCCCAGGTATGACCCTCGTCAACCCGAATATAATAAAAGACCCAGAGTCATTCTTAATCCTTAATGTTCTTACTATTTAAATCTCCTGCTTTTATTTTTTCTTTAATTTAATAATTCTTAAGCCTTCCTTGTCATCTTGCATCTTATGTACTGTTCCAATTGGACTCGTCCTTGATCTGCCCAATTTCTAAGCCACCTGTTTTCATTGGACAACCAACTGCACTCACTCTACCTTACATATTTCAGTGAACTTCAAAACCTGCTCAGTTCCTAACTACTTTCTGAGGGAGATAGAAGGCCTTCGGCCTAAGTTCTCCGGCTCACCCATTATTTCATTTTCATTTACAGAAAAATGCATTTTTGTAATGTATGACTAAATTACTTGATATTTAAAGTTTATTGTGTATTGAAATGAAAATAAAAGTTTTTATGTACCATTTTTGTTTCTTTGTTTTTCTTGTAAGACATTAATTAAAAAATACCTTCTATAATGAATTGAAATACATGTATTCACTGTAACTGAAACACTTCTTTTTGTTTACCTTCATGTGTTTGTTTACAAAAATATCTTGCAATGTCAGAATCAGTCTCAATAAATCATTCTGAATACATTAAATGTTGCTTACAATTTGTACTAAAAGATTTATATTTAGTTCTGATTTTCATAATTATTCAAGATTGCCAATGTTGTCTGGTACACGCAAGTATTGTTAAAATTGAGAATTGGTAACCTAGTAATTTTTTTCTGGATTGAACTGTTTTGGAATGTAATTTAAATTGAACTTTAGAACTGATATAATTATACTTATATGTGGAATATAATATACACCAAGAGAATTGCATGCATAATAACATTTAGAGCTTCGATGAAAATCCAAATTTTTCCCATATTGTGTTTGGAGAAAGCCTACTTGTCTGTAATGTCAACAGAGGTCCCTTGTTTTTCAATAACACTATATATCATACAGTATCAATGTTTTCTTGGGAACTTTCTGTAAGAAGTCGGTCAGACTTTTTCGTATCTTGCAGAGAACAGTGTTTTGAAATTTTTTTTACACATATTTGTTTTGAAGGCACACGATGTAACCCAAAGTAATTTTACAATTTTCTAGAAGTCTCCATCATAGAGAATTCATTTTGATCAAATATTTTGCTAAAATGTGCTGAGATTCACACTCACTAACCTAGATCAGCTTCCTAAATAAATGACAATCAAACCCTGTAAAAGCTGTAGAGCAAAATGGTCTTAAGAAATCATGTGGATGGAAGACTAAATATGCAGTGCTGGCAGTCATTTGACTGATATTAAATTCAATGAATAATGTCAATCATTGAGTGCACAATGAAATTAGAAATGTTTTATTTAAAAGTTATTCCAAAACAAAATGATGTCCTATGTAAACATCCTGCATAACAACTGAAGAAATTGTAAACCAATATTTAGATTGGTAAATATTTTCAAGTCGTAAAATTTTCTGTAGCTATACATTCTGATTCTTGCAACTTTAGCAATATTGGCTTTAGTCAGATTTACATTCAAAGCTTATCTAGAACCATGAGTCAGCTAAACTTGTTCAAAGTAGACTTCTGTGAAACTTATAAAAATGTGCTCATGCTATCTCCATATATTTAACTCACTCAACATCTGTCCTGATCAGGACATGAAAATTTTAGATAAAATAATTTTTGAATAGACCTTTTGAAAAATTAATTAAATCAGCATCATGCTAATATAACAGGTGCCGCGGTGGGAAGAGCAACCAGAGGGTTGGAAGTTCGAATCCAGCCAAAGACCGTCATGTAGAAGGGGGCTGGTGCATGTTAAATCTGTTGTGTTGCCTCGCTATATGACCATGATTCAAAATTATGTTGTCTTAATCTTTCCCTTTGGGGTTGATCCAGGATCGTCACAAATAGCCCATTGTGTTGCTCCAGTGGGAGAGAGACGTTAATTAAAAATACCATTAGATATACCACATTTCATCAAAATGTTGGTTTTAGACTAATCAGTAGCATGTTATAACTCCTAAAAAGTCTTGTGAATAAATTATTGCACACTTAGTAATTAAACGAATAATTTACCCAGATTAATATTGTAATTTTATTATAAAACAAAAAAACTTTTCTTCTGTTCATAATAAGAAAAATTACATGAGATATCTTACCTCATAGCAGTGAAAAATTATAAATTTAATCATTGATTATGTATTTTTTGGCATACAAAACTAATATATGATGTAACTCCTAAAAAACTACAACTATAACAGGTGCCATGGTTGGAAGAGTAATGGACTAGCAACCGGAGGGTTGGGAGTTCGAATCCTGCCAAAGACCGTCGTGTAGAAAGGGAGCTGGTGCATGTCAAATATATTGTGTTCTTACATTAGCGTGGTGTGTAAGTTTGGAGTGCCAGCCTGGGTGTTGCCTCGTCAGTTAAAAATGATTCAAAATTATGTTGTGTCTTAATTTTTCCCTTTGGGGTTATAAAAATAACCAAGTAGCATAATTTTCATAATCGCCAAATTGAACTTACTTTTAGACCAAAGTGGCCAAGGGTCTGAAAAGTAGGGATGCGACATCAATGTCGATATTTTCAAAACATTAATGTATTGGAGCCGATGTAGCATCACTAGTTGCTAAACCAGTGTTATGAAATGGGGTAAAAAAGTTTAAATACACTGAATTTTAAGAACATCGATGTTTTGGGGGCGGTGTATTATCAACATTGATGTTTAGCTGTCGATGTTGCATCCGAAACCGCACAGTATACATCGCGTTACTTTGCGGGCCTCTAGCAAAGACTTTCTCAAGCCAACAGCAGGGTTCCCACGGTCCTTGAATTTTGTTTTCCTAACTAGGGGCCCTTGAAAATTACGAAACTTGGAAACTAAACTAAAAAGTCCTTGATTTTTTTTGGACTAGTACATAATTGCGTTGGAATTTGTGTCCAAACTAGTTTCCTTCACGGCAGGTGCGCAATTTGAGCGTCATTCTGAAGTGTTTCGTGTTTTGACACCACGTTTTATATATATGAACAACCATAATGGGTGATGTATACATGAACACACAAGGTCATACACCATGTTTCATTGACGCGTCATCCCATCGCTTTTTTGCATACAAACATGAAAGAGTTCCGCCTCTTTGAACATTTCTTAAAATTGTCTCAGGGATTGATGAAGAAATACAAAGAAAATATTAAGGTTTTTGAAGGGGGTAACTGGTTTTTTTTTTTTTTTCATTTTTAAATTATTATAGAAATTATACAATTGACGTCGTACGTTCAAGAATGAAAACTTAACAGTTTAGGATACTGCATTATCCGTTTTCGTAAAACGAAGAAGTTTCTTCAAACACGCTCACAGTTCGGGCTTTGCATGAAATTCAAACTACCTGAGAAATCAATCTGGTGTAAAATTTTCCGCAGATTTCAAATCTGTTAAAATGTTTGCTCTATTTTTAACGATCGCGAAGACAGAAAACCCCTCTATTAGACATTTTTTGTGTTCGTAATGAATATCTTCATCAAATGTGGCCGAATTCGTATTGAGAAAATATAAAAGTTGCAATTGAAAAATTATTTATTTACAGAAAAGCACATTTAAGGTATTCTTGTAAAATTTTCTACAGATTTCAAATCCGTTGAAATTTTTACTATCTTTAACGATTGTGACCAGAGAACAAAAAAGCCGTAACACTGCAGTCAAAACTTTGGATTTGTTTTGTTTCTCAAACAAAATAAACCACGACAGCCATCTGATGTAGTGGCCGTGGGCGAGAGCAAAATGAAAGCGGAGATTGTGTCGATCGAACCATGTGCAAGCTCCCATACTCTTCTTTGTGCCACCAAAGAATTTATCGTACGATATTTTACCTCACGACCGAAATTGATATGTGCGCAAATAGCCTGATAGTTAGCATTGAGACGAGAAGCCCACTTTGCAAAAAAGTTCACAGGTTCTGTGATAAAAGAAAATCCAAACTATAACCAAAATTGATGACAACCTTTCCTCTTTTCTTTGACTGTCAGTAGTTTAAAAAGGAGTAAAAAAAATGTTTTTTTTTTTTTTAATAAATATTTTTCACATTTTTTTCAATTGACAATTTTTGCACGTGCTTTGTTTTAGGTCGCTATAAAAAACTTTAAGTCCTTGAAAAAAATATTTTTGGTTTTGAAAAGTCCTTGAATTTTTTTTGGACAAAGGCGTGAAAACCATGAACAGTCAACGGTTCATTACACTACTACTCAAAATACCTACCAACTTACCTAATGTTGTGAAGAATGGGAGGTTTGAAGAGTTAGGGTAAACGAGGCATAAGTTTGGCAGTCACAAATCTGTCCAAGGCCAGGAGGGCCTGGTGACACTGAAGGTGTTGCGAGTAAGTTTTGGTAGCCTCTTTTAGGAAAAGGAGATCATACCCTAAGGTGTTCCATGAGTTTACAGTGGAAGATGTAATGGTGAGTCGCCAATCCCTCCACACTGACACAGATCAGAAACTTGCTTTCTGAAGAAAAAAAAGTTTTTAAAAAAGTATTCCGGAAAGCAATTATGGCCTGCGAGTAGCTGGGATTTTATGGGGTGGTACACGTATTGACTAACATCTGGAGTGGGAAAAAACTTGTGCATTCTTCTACATATTGTATCTCTACTCCATCGTAGTTACCACAACTTCATAAGGATCTTGAGAATTTGAATTGACAAGGCAATTGTGACATATTGACTGCAGCGACAAAGTAATGTTGTTAGGTGAGACACGACTTCAGAGACAAAGCACTGTTGTCGTCACGTGAGAGGTGACTTACGACCACAGAGACATAGTACTGTTGTTATGTGAGAGGTGACTAATGACCGTTAAGGCTTAAAATGGTAATAAACAACAACATAATACATAAAGCGATTTAAAATACAGAATAATGTAGGTCCTTGAAATAAAAATATTTATTAGACGGGAAAAAACTAAATGTTTTGCTTCAGCTGCAAATATATATTAAATACATTATAAAATATATGTTTGTAAAATATATGTAAAAAAAAACGTACACATTTTTTTTTGCCTTCATGAATGCATGTGTAAAAAAATTCTGCCTCCATAGCAGCCCAAATGCAAGTGCTATAATTATAGGATATGAGATATAGAAAAAACTTTATTTAAAGAAAGCTATTGAAAACAGTCAAAATGGAATATTTTTTCAATCGAAACAAATCGAGAAGTGTATTTGTTTACAAAAAATTACTTTGCTTAAATCTTAATACTTATTATTGATAACTGCTTTTACTAAGTTTATATTTACTACTAGTTGTCTCAACAAACAGTGGCGAGATTATATTAGGTAGACGATCAAACAAGAGATTTGATTCATAAGAAACTATATTATGAAAATACAAACACTGTGTAGGTTATAAGGACGAATAAGTTCCACAATAAACAAATACATACTCATCAATTCTTTCTATTTGACGAGTTTTAGAGTCAGTGATCATTTTATATTGTAAAAATCATAACAAAAGGCAATTGTTGACTAAATTTCAAATAATTGTAAGCATATAATTTGTTTATATGGGGGTACGTTTTTGCCGCCTGCTTCTTGCATCAAGCAATTCTTCAAAGTAGTTACAATACAGACAGTTAACTAAATGCAAAAAAGAAATCTGTACATTACTATATTAAATGTCAACATATATTTAGAATATCCACACACAAAAAAATCATACGGAAAATCATAGCACTCAGCGAGAAAAAAATGGCGATCTTTTTTACAACGTAGTAGGGTTGCTTGAGAAATTGAGAAGGATTGCCAATATCCCCAGCCTTCGGTTCTCAAAGCGCTTTCTATCGCCAACTCGCCAAGAGGTGCTGAAAGCGTGAGGGTTTCCGCGAATGCATCCGGGTCCGGTCATGGATGTTTTTTTTTTTAGTCCCGCCCCGGAACCACTCACCGTTAGGTGTAGAGTGTCACATGTTCCGGGGGGGAGGGGGGACTTCCACCACAGCACAAAGGAGGCCCCGAGGGACCCCACGCCAGCCGATCGATCATTTATTTAAAAATTAATTTAGTGAGGGATTGGTTACAATTTCCCCCTTCTTTTATATGTAAACAGTACGGGTATAACCGGCATTATGAATAAATCATGTGTGAAACAATCCGGTAGCCCGGTAAAAACATAGTTTTTTTTTTTTTTTTTTAAACCGGTGGCACACCGGGAACGCAAGACATTTGAAAGCAAATTGAGGAACACAACAGAAACGAACACAACAAACACATAAACACGACACATAAACACAAAAACACTAAACACGGAAAGCGAAGAAAAAAAAGGTTGAAAATGAGTTGAATATGATTTGGTGATAAATGGATGTGTGGATGATTGAATGAGTAGATGATTATTTATAGATGATTAATGAAATAAATAGTTATGCAGTAATGTTATGTATGTGATGATATTTAAAACGATGAGTATAAATACAGTGATTTAGGATAAAATCTATTAAAAAAGGTGAAATGTGATTTAAAAAGTTTTTTATTTAAAAAGTGAAAAATGGGACTTAAAAAGTTAAAATCTTAAAAATTGATCGTAGAAGGCAGGGGTGCCACCAGGTCCGTAACCTAGGGGGGGGGGGAGGTAGCCGCCACCATCACACAGGACTTGATTCTTGCCCTAGATATTCTGTTATTCATGATATTTTAAAACCAGATGGGCTTATTTTCCTTTGTTGGTTTTTTTATGTGATTTGACTGTGTGAATGGACAGAGTCGAAGAGGTAGTGGTCAGCGTCCCCCCCCCTCCCCACAATCACATTTGTCAGTGTTTTTAATTTTGAATCTGTGCAGGTAGGCCCAAAACGGGCCGTGCCCAGTAAGGAACCAAACAAGCCAACGGTCGATGATGAGGGTATCGGTTTTAATTTCAGTTATGAAATCTTTTAGTCGTAATCCCTTTGTTGAATTTTTATAGTGTTCCTGCCAGCCCCTAATCATAAAATTTTTAATTCTCCTTTTAAGAAGGCTGACAGGAAAAGGGATGTCCAATGCCTCACCATCAACCGAGGCCAGCTTGGCCTGTTCGTCAGCCAATTCGTTTCCGGCAAGCCCCGCATGTGCCCGAACCCAACTCAGGCCAAAGTTGTTAGTTAAGTTATATATTTTAATTTTTATTGAGCAAAGGTAGTTGGATTTGTTTTCGGCTGTTTTTAAGGCCTGAATTGAGCTGAGACTGTCGGTATAAATATTTATTATTATTTGTTGTTGTTGTTGTTGTTTGACCACTCTATTGCTTTGTAAATTGCCGACAACTCGGCTTGAAACACCGAGTTGCCGGCGTCAAGTTTAAACTTTAAAATTTCAAAAGGTTGAAATTTTGGGTTTCGCTTAACGAAATTCTTATATGTGATGTGGTTAATGTGATTTGGTTTTAGTTTTAACGAATTTGGTATAAGTCTTAAAGTTTAGTGTTTATTTTGTTTTTATTTTAATTTGGTATTTGAGCCTTGAGTGACCATACTGTAAGGGAGTAGAAAGTTACTCCGGTATATGAATTTTAAATTGATTGGATTTAACTTGCCTTACACATATTCTTGTGTCACGGTTTCAGGATATGGTGGTGGTAAGTGATCTGTTATTCTGAATTGCCAGTGGGTGATTATCCGTGCGTCTGTGGATGCGTACGTTGAAAACTTTTCACCTTTGGGAAAAGTTTTTTCAGTAGTGGGGGTGGTTGTACCATATGGTACTAGCCGACCCTTTTTCCTAACACGTGGACGCTGGAATGTTTCGAAATGCAAAAACAACTTCAGACTTTGCACGTGCGGCTCATCGGCGTTCCATTTGATCCATACACAGCTGGAGTTTCCGTCGGTTCCCTAATCCCATGTCTGGGATCAAGTTTTGCTGTGGGGGACTCAAGTCGGCATGACAGACGGTTTTCGCATCTGTGTGGGGGTGTTTATGTTCTGGAGAGGACATAAACATCTCTAGAGGGCTCCGAATTCACCCCCCTCTCGTTGCGTAGCGAAGATGGATTTTAGGAGTTTCGGACTCGAGAATCGACGAGAGACAGACGTCTCTGTTTGCCTTTTTGTTACTTTGGCTTCAGGCAGGTTTCGGTTGTCGATGGCTGTGCCCATAATTATCTTTTTAAATTTTCTTGTAAATATTTAATTTATGTAAATAAATAGTTTAATTTTAAACCAGCTGTCCGTCAAATTCTTACATGACGGTACAGTACCCAACCCGTGCTATATGTTGAATTAAATATCATGTGAATTACGTCCCCCAATTCTTCAGCACATTCCGCTAGTATTCTCGGATATATATCGTCTGGCCCTGGTGCTTTAGATGGCTTAATTATTTTCAACTGATGTACTATTTCTTCCCTGTTAAATTTGCATTCTTTAATTGTACCCCTGCAAAGGCTCCATTCTTGGGTCCTTTTTTAATTTATAGTTACCATTGAAAACCCCCAGAAAAAAGTCATTTAACACGTTTGCCAATCCCACCTCGTCTTGAATTAATTCACCTTCCCTCCCCTCCAACGGGCCCAGTGTAGTACTAAATTTATTTTTACCACTTGCATATGCAAAAAATTCTTTTGGGTTTATATTTATTTCCCTTGCTAGTTTTTCCTCCAAGGACACCTTTTGCTCCCGACTAATAGTTTTAAACTCCTCTCTGGCTTTCAGATATGCTTCCTTGTCCCTGTCGTTGCCAGTGCTTTTATATACCCTGTATGTTATTTGTTTTAATTTTAAAGCTTTGTGTGTTTCCCCTAAAAACCACATAGGGCGCAAGTTTATAGATTTTCCTTTTTTCCTGAACGTTACATGTTTTTTTTATCACCCCGTCTAACTTATTCCTGAATTCCTCCCATTATTCAGAATAATGTGGTACTAATAATCCCCCTTTGAATGTCTCCTTTGACTCTTCTTTTATCCTATAAAAATTTACCTTTCTGAAATTTGGAATTATCCTACTATTGATTGTGTATGATGACTGAAAGATGATATAATTGTGTACAGCATCGACTGAAATTGTTATAATATTATCATGCATCGATCCTTATAACAGCTTTATGGAATTTCAAAGTGGTTCATAGCAATTACTGGTAATTTTTAAAGTAATGCGAGGGTTAAAGGCGATTTAACTGCAAATTTTGACTTAAAATTGTTATATTTGTGTAAAATATCGATTAAAATTTTTTCGATTTAATTATATGAATTCTTTTAGGAGCTTTCTGGAACTGCGAAGTGGTTTGTTGTGCCAATGAAGTCTTTCAGCAACAACCCATAGATGAAATCGTCTCTCCTGACCATCCGCTTTAATAGGAAGCAGAAAATGAAAATGCAATTGAGCGACAAGATTGGTTTTGTGTTGGTACCCTGGTGGGTATAGAGCGGCTCCAACGAGAAGGCAGTTGACCTTGGATCAGTCGATTTTTTGAAAAAGATAAAGCTTGTTAGGAAAAGAGTGCCATACGCAAAAGCATGAATGGTGAAGGCAGTGCAAGTTTTCCCTCCACCAACGCGTTACGACATTATCGCTTTCGGCCCCGAACGAAGCAAAATCCCGTGCTAATGACGACAATTGTGAAAGCTGGTTGTGGAGGTTACGTAGTACAAATCAGTATTTTCCATTTGCAATGTAAAGTCTCGTTTTTTGTCTACTTCACACACATTCCAGTATTCATAAGTTTAAAAAATGCTTTTTGTTGAAAGGTGACGTGTGTGTGTGTGTTTGAATACGTTTGTCATCTCTTGCATTAAAATGCATTGTAACGAATACCAAAGAAGGAATAATATTGTTATTTTTCCCAAGAGTTATATACAGTATATGACAATTTCTTATAATTTCCAATCATGTTTTGTGATACCATTCTTAACTCTAAGTTCGAAATTTGGTTCAAAGGTAAAACTGAACGGGGAAAATGGTGACTCCTCGATGTATGAAGTGTTTTCTATATTGTGTACATAAATGAGTGCTGAAACTAACAGTTTATGTAAATAAATACCCAAGTGCCAAAAAAAATGATAAAAACTTGAGACAACTTTGAAATCATAATGGATTGATCTATTTGAATAAATATCTACTAAAAAATATTTACTCTATCAATTTTTTCTACATAAAATAAACCACAATCATTAGACAGAAATAACTTTCGGTAGTAATAAAAGATCAATTTTTAAAACAGATAAGATAGGAGCTGCTCTGATATTCCAATATTTTTAAATAACGCAAGGCAAATATGTAATGGTCATCTCATCACAGATTTGTTTAGGAGTTTTAAACACTGAAAGGATGTATTATGTAACTTTTTACAAAAACTTATTTTTTTATATACTGAAATATGCACCTGATTTAAATATTTTCTATTTATCAATAGAATTCATTTTATCCCAATATCGTTATTTTTTAATTTTAAGGACTAAATTTTATAAAATTTACTTCGGTTATTAACAAAAGCACTGGTGTGAAATACAATTGTACTTTTTTCTACGTTTTTTAATTTATTTCACGATTTTGTGGCTTATATTTAGAATACTTTTTGTAAAAATTCAAAACAAAAACTTTCAAATTTCGAAGTACATAATTCATTCTTGTAAGTTTATATTGTTATTCTTATAATTTAATTAAAAGAATAACAATGTAAAAAAGAAATCCTTTGTTTAGTTAAAATAATGTTGCACCTAAATGTACTGTTGAAAACGTATTGTTTAACGATAACAGAACATTTTTTATGATGAAACAGTCACAACTTTATGAACTTTGAACGAGATGAGACGTATAATTTTTTGCGGAATATATCTACTGCGAATTGTATAGAATTCATCAACATCAAAGTATTTACAAGACTCTACTAAGCTATCTTTTGGATCTCATTATGTAAGTACAATCTTAAAACATTAGCTTTAAAAAAAAAAATTAAGTCTTAAATTTTTAATCTTCGTAACTAGCATACAGTGAGGTAAGTAAATGATGCATTTTCTTCCTCCGCTATACAGGTGATTAAGATTCTTTAAAATGTTTTAAACATACAACTTCCACTAAAAGCAAGGATTGAACCTTGGTATAAATTCCAGAACCATTACTTAAGTTTTACACAAAAAGTTTCTTTCAATGAAACTCTTGATTGTATTGTATCTTAATTGTGAAATTTTTAGTTGAACTGTTTCGCCACGTTCAATTTGTCAAATGAAATAATCTTGTTTCGGAGAATTGTTTGAATTTAAATTTTGGCTCAAAGGTGTGTTACCTTCAATAAATTATGTGTGTTGTATAGTAAAATTATCATGTGTATTTATACATAAATTTCCCTTCTTTTAGATCTTCAAAATGTGTTCAAAGGAGATTATCCCAGCATTTATTTTAATAACCGTTTTGATCAATGGCTGGTATATCCTTTTCAATTCAAATATTTCAAGCCTCCTGTCTCAAATTGTAATAGTATATTTTCTTACAAATTTGGCAAAACAAACTGGAGATCAAAAACGAAAGACAAACCAAAGGCCCACTGTACAAATTACAGCAGACAAGATCATCCAAACCAGTACAACAACCTATGATGCAGAGACGCAAACGGATTGCAAACAGCAAACACCTTATTCAACAACAGCTACTCCAGGACAAGATACAACAACCGATGATGCAGAGACGCAAACGGATTGCAAACAGCAAACACCTTATTCAACAACAGCTACTCCAGGACAAGATACAACAACCGATGATGCAGTGACGCAAACGGATTGCAAACAGCAAACACCTTACTCAACAACATCTACTCCAGGACAAGATAAATCAACAGTTCTAGCCCCATCCTTGTCTACAACTTCTATGGACAGTCTTGAAATACTGATCAATAAAAAAATTTCCATAATGGAAATTGAATTGGAAAATTACTTTCATTGCAATAGCGCAACACGAAACAACATCGAACCTGCACCTACCTATCCTCCACCCCGCTGGATATCGTCTGAATCCGAAATGCTTCAGTACATACGAGACTGGAATGACGCATCAGATAAAATATCTGGAAACAAATACAGACATTCTGGACTCTCATCACCGCCATATCTGTCAGAAGAAGAATTTCAAGAACCATTTGAACCGGTTTTAAAGAAAAAAGGAATTGGAAGAAAAATCAAAAAACAATTAACCAAGACGAAAATCGGCAAACTATTCAAACGGTAAGGAGAAACAAGTCTCTTCCGATTATCAGACTCTTTCTGTAACAATATATTTAATCTACGAAACGTTCTTTTAACCCTCCTGGTGGTTGTCTGGAGATATGTCGTCCTTAGAAGAAAGTAGACCAACTATTAATCTCCCCGTCCTACGAAAATTAGGTAATACCTCGATTTTGCAGGATGGGTCGTCATTAGCAAAATTGGTCTCGTTTAAATGGACGAGGTATCGTATCGAGCTCCCCTATAGGGTAAATGTGAAATATCTGAAAATAAGCCGGAAAGCAAAAGCCCTGAAGTGTAACGCCAACTTTGTTAGAAACTAGCCACTACGTGGCCAGCACGGCTTTGCCCGTGACAGTTCTTTTCGTGGGGTCAGGTGTGACCACTGCTCGCTAACTCCCGGTGATTGCTGCGCATTCCCATTTGGTTTGGTTCCTGTGCCAACACCACAAGCAACGCCGTGAGGGCCTCAAAGTGATTAGTAATAAATAAATGCTATTAAATTAATTACAAAATATTTTAGATTAAAATTTATAAGTCGGGCTGGACACATTAAATCTTTTTGATATTGAAAACATTAAAAAGGAAAAACAATAAATTTAAGAATGAAACTCACCTTCACCCGACATTACGCGGGTTACAATTGAAAAATTCCTTACATAAAGAAAATCACATAAAAAATATCTATCTGGTGTAAAATTTTCCGCAGATTTCAAATCCGTTGAAATTTTTCCTCTGTCCTTCACGATCGCGAAGATAGAAAACCTGAAACAGTCTTTGCCTGGACAAAGTTGAAATCGCTAGCAAGAAAGTAATACTAATCAACAACGTAAATCAAAACACGCTAGAGTCGGAAATCCGTAAAGAAGTAAAAAACACAAAAGCTGTTTTTCGCCTTAACTTGGCATGATTCCAAAGGCATTGGGACGAAAAACGCAGAATATGTCCATTTCTTCAATGTGACGTCAGCTCCGCGAGAGACGTCATAACTTGCCACAGTTCTAAAGGTCAAAACACGCACGATCCTTTGCTTTCTTCAATCGAGGAGCTATGACGTCAGATTCTCGAAAAGAAGTACAGAGGGGGGAAGGAACTAATAAATCAATTTAAATTGTTCTATATTAAAGGGCTAGACACAAAATTCGCATAAAAGTAGGGCTATTTGACATTATTACTTAAGATTTGAACTCTTAGTTAATTTTTGTTATAGTTGGGACAACTCTGTTATAGTCTTCTTGGAAATCATACCTACCAAGACCGCTCTATCCTTACAGAACAATCTCCTTAAAAAGCTGTACAATATATTACAAAAATACTTCACTTTAGTTAGCGTCATTGATCGAATATTTTTGCAAAGCTTCCGTAGGGGCATCTAAATATTTAAATTTCTCCTGGCGATTGTCACGAAGTTTCGAGTCGTTCCTAACACTGACCTGACATTGATAGCTGAGATATCTAGTCGCTAGCAAACTTTAAAAAAGAAGGCTGAATAAGGACAGAGTTCCCACTGTTACAATTAGTAAAATATTACATTTTATTCATTACATTTAATAATTTTATAAATTATGTAAATACTGTTCATTACGGAATGTTTAAGTACTTCCTTTCGGGTTCAATTCCTCCATTGGTGTATTATCGGATGTCAGTAATGCTTTCCATGTATGTTTATGTCCATAATTTGGTGACTTTCGTTTGTTTGTTGAGCGTAGCTAAGCCCAATATGGGTCTTTCGACAATATCATTACTCAAAAGCAACCCACCAACATTAAAGAACTTCTTCCAAACTTTAAAGAACCTTGTTTTGTTAACGGCAAGCTTTCATTTTACAGAAAGAAAAATAAAATCGAGTAAATTAAATGAAAGATAAAAATATTTACCAGTGTAATGTAAACAAGTTTAAAAAATGAAATTTTAGTATGAATGAGAGAGAGAAACATGTAATATTAAAATTAAAAAAAAAAAAAAGACAAAAAATGGACGAAACAAAAAGTTTTAGATTCCAGAAAAACTTTGTAAGATATAAAGTTAGATAAAATTTAAGAATTCTACTACTAAGACTAAGCGGAATTTTGGTATTGTTGAAGAACTTTTAATTACTTTCAAGAATCAAGGAATATAATAAGTTATATACAAACTGTTTTTCCTCGTTGATGTAACTTATGTTCGTTTCCTTTCTTTTAGGGAAGCCAACAACTGAACTACAAGACCTGTTGAGCAACGTTAGACATCCTGGACCAGAAGAGCTCTGCGGGTGCCCTCCTCGTGTTCGCCCACCCTCCTTTCTGTAAATACGTCAAAATTCCTGCGGCACGAGGGGAGCATTCGTAGAGTTTGGAAGGCCGGATGTCTACACGTACTGCTCCAGCTGGTCCATTTGGAATTGCTCCTAGACAACAGAACATCACATATTTACTGGAGAAGTAATAAAAATATTCTATAACACCAAACACAGACTCGTCGTCTTTGAGCATGCCAACAACTGAACTACAAGACCTGTTGAGCAACGATAGTCGTCCTGGAACAGAAGAGCTCTGCGGGTGCCCTCCTCGTGTTCGCCCACCCTCCTTTCTATAAATATGTCAAAATTCCTGCGGACACGAGGGGAGCATTCGTAGAGTTTAGAAGGCCGGATGTCTACACGTACTGCTCCAGCTGGTTCATTTGGAATTGCTCCTAGACAATAGAACATCACATATTTATTGGAGAAGTAATAAAAATATTCTATAACTCCAAACTGACTCGTCTTCTTTGAGCATATTGAATCGTTTTTCCAATCACACTTTAAGCCTAAAATCAGCGTGCGGCTGCGGTAGCCCGATTGGTAGAGTTGCGGAAAAACAACCGGAGGGTTGCACATATGTATTGGAACACGTCAAATCTGCCGTGGTTTCAAATGTCCTCAAGTAGGCGGGGTGAGAGAACTTGGAGTGGGTTTTCAGCTCAAGTGCTGGGGAACTCAGCAAAATTAACAGGGAATGTTCTATGCATAGACGTGAAATATACGTAGACGGAGTACGTCTATTGAGGGGAGCTTCAGAAAGTGTGACGCAGATGTCGACTAGTAGTCACGTGACTGTTCGGTTAAAGATTGTTTGGCCGATTTTATATCATCGTTTGACGATGCAACATCTAATGACAGGGAATTTGCGTGAGTCCTGATTTCTATAGTGGGTGAGAATACTCTTATTAATCAGTTGACAAACAGATAATGAATCACACTCCAAAAGTCTCTGGAAGGAAGTACATTAAAGTCTCTAGGTATTACTCCGAAATTAGTCACTAGATGTGTATGCATGGAAAAAATAAGCTAAACCTAATAACTAAATCCGTAACACACTTCAAAATAGCTTTTCTGTTGGTAATATACTCTAAATCTAGTCTCTTGGGAACACACTCTAAAACGACTCTATATTTACAGAAATTTTTATATCACCTCCTAAATAAAGATCTTACTATGAGAGTCTATATATCATTTCACTGGGAGTGGGGCTCAATACTATAACATCCGAAAAACTAAATATGGTTAGTTGCAAATATATATTTCATTTACTTGTGAACAAGACAACTTACTGTCTGAGAGTACATCTCATATTTGGCTAATTTGTGGCTACGCTCAACAGAGGGCGCTTTTTTTGTGCAACTGTATTTGGTTCGTTTGGTTTTTTGCCACTATGATTTTCGGAATTGTTATGCATTTGGTAATGAAGTTGGTTGATTTAGTGTGTCACTTATGGCTGCAAACGGTTTGTTGGTTTTATAAAAAATTATTTTTGTGAAAGTAATAGCAATACAGACTAAATTATTTTTCGCATAAGAATTTATAAAAATATTTGAAAACTATATTATATTTGGCAAAATAAAACATATATTTTCCTTCAAATCTAAATTCTATAAATACTATAGTACGCATTGAAAATCTTGGCTCCTTGCTAAGAGCAGACGATACATGACCTCTCTCGCAGTGAAAGTTTTGTGCTATGCAAAACGCATAGAAATCGCGAAAATATTTGGTTTATTAATTTTATTTTTATTAATTTTTACTTTTCTGTTGTTCTTGTGTTTTTTTTTTTGTCTTAAAAAAATTGTTATGTTTCAAACTTGAGTCTGCACACCACGAACACTACAATACGAATGAATTGGGATGTTACAAGATATTTAGAATACACATACTACGATGAAATCCTTTTTGTTTAACAAACAAATAATGTAGATAAAAGTTATTTAATGAAACGGACTTAAAGAGAAAAAAAAAGTTTGCCAATTATTTATTTGATAGTTAAAATTCCATAATTTGAATTCAATTAGAAGTAAAATAATCAAGTATTCTATTGCATATTTCTTGGTTTTAATGTTTGATTAATTATAAAATATAATTATATGAAAAATATAAAAAATATATAATCTGCGAAAACCATCTAAATTACCGTTTATTAAAGGGAATGGTATTTAAAAAAATAAATTACAGGCGGAATAAAAATAAATAAAAAATAATAAAAATTTTAAAAATGTTTATGGGGAGGGAACTAAAAAATCAATTAAAAATGTTCTAGATTAACGGGCTGGACACAAAAATCGCATAAAATTAGGACGATTTCATTATTGTAAGTGCCATAGACTCGTCAGTACACTGCATGAATACATAGAGACACACAGAGAAACACTTCCTTCATTCAAGTCTACCGGTAGATATATAGGTCTTCGTTTAAAAAGTTACAATTCTAACATTAATTTAAACATTTAAACAAATTGGTACAGCTACACTCTACGTTTATGAATGATGGCAACGGCCTTGGCGATTTTTTTGGCGAACTTCAAAAGTTGCCAAGGAAAAAAATATTTATTAACTCTTTTTCCGTCAAAAATTTTTTTCTTTTTAGATCACACTTTTTAAACACATTTCAGAACGCTTCAAAAAGTATATATTTTTTAATCTTTCACAAAAAGTAGTAAGCTTAAGCACATATCAAAACACATTTGTGAACCAGCAGAGAAACTAAGCTACGAATGTTGGGTAAAAATACCCTGAAACTTATCAATTACACTAAATACGGTGGGGATGTTGAAAAAGAAAAAGATGTACAAAAGAAAAAAAAAGCAAGAAAAAATACAACCTGATAACGTCAGAATTCTTTCGTAAAAAAATAATGAAAACGAAAATGGTCAAAAAAACAATCTCTTAATCCTTTTGTGAAAACTCTATTGTAATAAAATAAAAATTCTCCACAACTGTCAAAATACAAATAAATGGACCAATGGTATCACAGAAAACGATTTAAAAGGACCAATGCAAACAAAGCATATTTTAAAAACAAACTAACCAATGGGAGGAAAGAAAAAATTTCAAACGAATCATTGAAATCAAACGACTTTAACGGATTTTGGAAGAGCTTTCTAGAATGTTCAAAATGAAAATTAAAAGTTTCCGTTTGTCGAGGTTGCCATGAAAACCACAACAACAGCAACTAGAGTGCCTATATAGTAAGAGTGGCGACAAGGGACCAAATTTGGCCCACTGCACATGCGCGGCAGCCATTTTTCTACCAGAATCGGTTGCTGGGCGAATATGTTTCTTCCATCGGTTTCCCACATTTCCTCCTCTCTCTTTCTTTTGGCGATAGTGTTTATGTCCCGTTTTATGCTCACGACTTATTGAACTTGTTTTCGTGAATATTAACAAGAAAATGAATAAAGTTAAGCTTATAACTTCAGTGTTAAATAAAATAAGATCTGATGTGTTGTTTCTCTCAGGCACAAGTTTTTTCTTTAAATTCTTTCCATGCTGTGTGATAGAAGTTTACGCATTAATATTATAACATTAAATAAAAAATAGATTTGAAATGTCCTACTATTAATTGATAGTTCCTTAAAATAAAACTTTCTTTCAACCAACTGTTCAACACATGTAGCTTTTTTTAGTGTGATTAATCCTGTCCTTACATTAACCGAACCAGAAAAGATACTGAACATTTTTATTTGACTTATTTAATGCATAACACAAAATTTTAACCCACTTAAATTTAATTTTAAGTTTTATCCATTTATACAAGTCAAAAGACATGTAATTTCAAAAATAATCAACACCATCAGTACACATTTGTTAAAAAATCTACCACATTTTCATATGAAAAATAGAATTAACAGATTGAAACTAAATAATGAGCAAATATTGGCCTAAACATACAAGAATAATCTCAAGATAGAAAATAGTTAACAGCATTTGTACGCATTTATATCCAAATTCACAGATAAATGTTGATGTGGTGGTTTTGTTCCGAGATCTAGCAGCAAAATAAAGATGAAAGTTTGCATCAAAAATAACACTTTTATATAAACATTTCTTTTATTCTTTTTATATAAAGCATTGCTACAATTTACTCTCTGCTTTTCTGATGATTCAATTCGGCTTAGGTTATTGAAAACCTATAATAAGGAAACAGCTAAAAAAACAACGCATTATCAAAAGTTTAAAACTTGCTAACTGCCTTTGGCGCGATGTTTACATCGCCAAAGTAGCTGGAAACAGCATGTTGTTCAAAAAAAGCTATTTACTTAAAAAGTCTTCAAATTTACACTGACAAAACACTAAAATAATTATAAATAAACATTCTAGGACACGAAATGGAACACGAATAAGCTATATTTTCTATTTAATTTAATATACACACGTTTTTCTCGAGCACACAAAAAGTTCCCATGTTAAGTCTACGGGAGCTGGGAAAATACCGCTTCGGGCGGTAGAAAAGGTCTCTAAGCCAATCAGAAAGTGTTTCCCGTATGTCGCCACTCTTATTATATAGGCACTCTAACAGCAACGAAAGGTGGGTTGCCTTAATTTATCTTAGCTCGCTACTAGAAGTGCGCCAAAAAAAATCGCCAAGTCGTTGCCATCACTCATAAACGTAGAGTGTAGCTGTACCAACAAATTTTATAACATTAATGCCTTAGAAATTAAAATTGCCCTAAATGCATAAATTGCCTTCACTTTCAATTGCTATTGAAATTTAGAACAGGTAAACAGCAAAACAAAAAAAAATACTCTAATATTTAATATATTTTAGAAATTTATTTCTTTATTACTATTATAATAATGAAAGCAATAAATCTACAGGGAAAGGTTAATATTAAGTATTAAAACAAATCAGGGTTTTGGGTTTCTTTTAAAATGTGGTTTAGTAACAAGAAGTGTAAATACAATGCCCAATTTCAGTCTACTAAAATTTATTGTTTCCCATGGATGGGATTCGTTGCACTGCTGTTTGTACTACTTTATAGTAATTTTGTTTGGTGGTTAAATTGCAACGGTATACTCCCTTAGCATTTAGTGGAATAGTGTTTAATTTGGTAAATTATATCATTAGCTGACTGATTGTGTGATACCAGGAGAACTGTAATAAGGTCACAGGTATAGTTTCGTATGCGTGATCGTGCTATGGAGGATTATAACCGTTGGTTGTTGACAATAGCAGTCCAGTGTGAGGGTAGGCCCGTAGTTTTGAAAAGAGGAAGTGTTGTAACGAAGCTTGAACCTGGGTCAATAGTTTAAGCAGTGTTTGTTATCAAAGAGGGATATGCAATGAATTACAAATTGGATTGTTCTATGTGAACCATCCAACCACTGCGTCGATTCTGAACAACGCCTTCTCAGTCACCAGAAATCGTTCGTAATCAGCCCTGCGATTAGTCTTTATTACTGCGATTATAACTTTATTGTACAAAAAATAACTCCATTAATGGGATTAGTGTACTTCTATACATCCTATTTTATTCTGAGCTGATTAATTCAGTTGTTCAATTTCTTACATCTGTGCACTATTAAACAATACAACTACCTTGTTAGTGGTATGAAACGAGGTAAAGTTTGAAAAAGCTCTCTTATTAAGCTCACGTTACTTTAGAGTGGTGTGGAAGTTTTGAAGAGTGGGCAAATAGCTCAGGTATTGACCTCGTCATCTAACCGGGGTTCAAAATGACGGTGTGTTGTCCTCGGATCACCAAGAGCCCAATGGGTTCCACCAGTGTCACGTTAACACTCCTAGTTGTTTATATTCGCGTCGAAAACTGCCATGTAGTGACCAGTCTTTGGAGCAAAAACCTGTGCAAAACTATTTTCATTACTAGCCAATGGAAATTTTGTATTTCCTACTATGATTTTCATTACTCCCTTGAAGCAATAGGTCAATTTTGTCTCGAAAAAAATGACCAGGTCTTGGTAGAGATATCTCGTCGAAACAATTATAGGGTTAATTCAAGTACCCCCTTAGCTACTTTTCGCATTTGGATTCGTCCACCTAAGCTTTGAATCATAACAAATAAGTAAAAAAAGACATGCATACTTCGATGCTGTAATTTGTACGTACGATTCCAACTGTACTTAGAGAAATCGAATGAGTATCATGATACGAATACTTTTATGAACCAAATGAATCGTAAGCATTTTTTCAGCGTTCAAAAACGTTTTTTCATTCAAGATACAAACTTGATTTAGAATTCCATCATTCCAGTTCATAAACGGAGGATTTAGAGATGCCTCAGTACCTTAAATCTATTCAATTTAAACCAAGTGATACTCAAAGTTTGTAATAATGTACTCCTAATCAAACCATGGTTTAACTTTATTCATGTAATAATTGCTTGCTGGTAAAAGATCGGTCCAAGATTAATGAAATATTACACTATATTTTATTGCATATGCCTATGACTCTCTGTACCACTAGAATTCCATGCAAAATTAGTAATTGTATGGTTGAAACCTATAAATTTAGAATCTACTATATTGTAAGTAATTGTAAAATTGGATATTTTCTGATATTTGTTACAGCAAAAGTAATCAATAGTTTTGTAGCAATACATTTAAAATAAATATGGCTACTTTACAACTACATCTCAATAGCCATAGTTTTTAAAATAACACTTTAATTGTACTACTAAATCTCAAAAGCAAAACTTTCATAATCGGTATCCTGGCATTACTACTATAATTCACTAGCAAAAAACTTTGCAAATCAATATTTCATATTTACTTTGCTGCAATTAAATAGGCAGAACTTTTAAATAAATATTTAATTTTACTATTACAATTTTCATCAAGAACTCAATGAAATACTACATTTTCACATAACTTCAATCTCATTGGCAATAGTTTAAAAATATTAATTCAGATATTGCAAGAATATTTTTTCAAATTAAAATACTCATCAAAACACGCAGGTACTTTCATCAATAACTATTACTCATAGAATTTTAATTACAACACAGATAGAGATAAGATTCTTACACCTTTTCATGCTAAAAACAATAGTCAACAACATCGATGGATTTCAAGGAGGCATTTACTGAGATTGCATAAATGGCGGCAACATATTCTGTCATTTTATATCCGCTCAGGACAAAGTTGTGGTGAGTTTGTGCCGGTCGAACCGCGTTCCCGTGACACATAAAACGTAGACCTGACACACACACGAGTGTTTTAAGCCGCTTTTAGGAATCTGTGTGACTGTTTGTGTGTGCTCGTGTATCCGTGTATGTTTGTTTATTTATGTGTGACTGTGTGTTTGTGCTTGTTTGGCACACACGGTGCAAATACATTCTCACATACAAGCAGATACACTAACACAGACGCAGGAACCCACACAACGCACATAGATTCTTAAAAGGGGCACAGAGCACCTTGTGCATGTGTGTTATCTGCCTGTCATGCGATAAGGGGACAAGTTGGGATCATCACAGCTTACCACAACCTAATCTTGAGAGGAGAACATTACAGAGTATATTGCCGATATGCTTATACACCAGTTTATGCTAGAATTTCATTGATAAATTCAAAATTTCTCAATGAACTTTCTTTCTTTGAACTTAAATATCTATTCATGAAACATTTCATAGTACATTTCAATAGCTATTTCATAATATCGTCGCAAGTGGGAAACAACGCAAGTCGAAAAGATGTGATTTCGGGTTGTTCCGTAAACAGACGCAGAAAAATCATATGCATCTGTGTAGTTTTTTTTTTGTTTTGTTTTATCAACTAAATACTATACTTAATATAATGTCTAGTTGAAAAAACTAACAAGTGACTATCCAGATGCATATGATTTTTTTCTGCGTACGTTGCCAGAATAACCAGTCAAATTTTTTGGACTTTTGTTGTTTCACTCTTTTGCCGACGATACACTACATTTCAATATCTATTTCATAATATTATCTGTGTTGTAGTTTTAAACTTTAGTAATTTATTTTAATATTCTAAATTTTCTACATACATAATGTGAATCTTATTTAAAAAAACACTTCAAAACAATTTTATATAATATAATTTTAATAAATACAGCACTTGCTTTAACATTTTTAAATTTTATTTTTTAACTTTTTGATTCATTAAATCATATTTTTAAAATACCAATTCATAATAAATATTCTATTCTAATTCAAAAGTCAGTAGTTCCCTTATACTATTTTCAAATTTCAAACTTAATTAATTAATTTTTGAGTTTAACTTTTATTATCCACTAATTTTACTTAATTTTTAAAAACTGTTTTAAAATTAATTCTATGTTTCAATTCAATGGTTAGTACCTGCTCTATCCGATGTCTAACTTTCAGCATTTATAATTATTTTAGTCTATTAAATCACAATTTTTAAATATTACTTAAAAAATACTTCGTTTTCTAATTCAGTATTAAATACTAATTTAACTTTTAAAATCTTGTCTAAAATTAATTCTATATTCCAATTCAATAGCTTCTACTTGCTCCATCGGATTTCTATTTTTGAACATTTATAATTAAATCAATCCATTAAACCTCAATTTTTAAATATTATATCAAAAAAACATTTCGCATTCTAATGGAATATTAAATACTAGTTTAACTTAAATTTAAAAATTGTTTGAAAATAAATTTCATATTCCAGTTTAATAGCTTGCACCTGTTCTGAATATGATTTCTACTTTTAAACATTTATAATTATTTTAATCTATTAAACCTCAATTTTTAAAAATTATTTTAAAAAATATTTCGTTATTCAATTTAATATTAAATACTTCCGCTGTTGCTCTGTTCTGTTTCAGTTCCAAATTGTTTAACTATTAATTTTTTCAATTTATTCTTTGCAATTAAAAAAACATCAATTTAGTTCATCTAAAATTTATGTATTTGCAAAATTTATGTTTAATATTATATACCTTTTCGATAGTAAATAAATTCTAAATTTTCGCTCATTATCGTTTATTTTCATTCTTGTATTATTTTGTTTAACACTTGCTTTATTCAAAAGCTCTAGATAACACATTGTACATCATGTTTCATATTTGAGGAGGAACATGTGATTTGATTTCTGAATTTCTGAGCGAAACATTTCTAAGTTATGAAAGATTTGCAGTGTAAACAAAACGGTCTGCGAAGATTTTGCTCATTGCTACTTATTGGACTTGTTTTAAAATGTAGGTTATCTCTATTTTCGAACGTTTAACATTTTATCTAATTGGTGTTGACTAATTAAATACACCTAATTCTGTTTCTACATGGAAGATACGTTCCCGAAGAATATATGCAAAAGACATTCATGTAAAAAATGACATTGCATCTATGCAAGAAAAGAAAATAGGTTCCAGATCTGAAAAATCGGTAAAAATTATTAAAAAAGAAACGCATGAAAGTATTTGTTTTAAGGTTATTATTTTATTTTAACAAAATACACATGTAATAATATGTAATGAAAATATATTAAAGTAAATTTGCATTTGAATTGAAAAAAAATTCTTCATGAACAAAACATTCTGTTTTACACATAACAAGATTTCGTTCATTTTCACTTTCTACTGATAAGCGGTGCATACGTTCGCGTAGGACTGGAATGCCATTGCTATCATTAGAAATGTTGAGGTATCGTCTTCTTCCTCTATTAATAAGTTTTTTTTTTTTTGCGATCTCTTGAGAAAATTCAACACGAGTCTCCTCTGGTGCTCATGTTTCACCGGTTTTACGAACGAATTCAGTTATTAATCGTTGTGTTCGTGTTTTTGTTAAGCCGTTATATACTTCTCTGCAAGAGGCTAACAACAACTTTGAAACTTCCCATCGCTTTCCTTTTAAGGTTCATGTTTGACAATATTATTACCCAATTTTCTGACCAGTTTCAGACCTTCTTTTACTAAATCTGCATTTAAAATAGGATTATTTTCTTCATTATCACTACTTTCTGCGGGATTAAGAATCTCAAGGACAACTTCTAATATTTTATCTTCGCCTAGGGCTTTATCTACTAACCATTCATCAATATCTTCTAAAGATAAGTCATCGAATTCTTCTCCACCAATTGTGTGATCCATTGTAATGAAGGTGGAAAATTCGGTCGTATTTGGAACCAAATTCAATCAAAATTAATTCATTAATGTTGCATTCAATATAATTAAATTTTACGTTAAATTCATTTAAAAATGTTCTAGATTAAATTTTAAAATTCACCGAGACACAAAAATTGCAAAAAAAAAAAATGAACCTCATGTGTGCCAAATTACATTACTGTAAGTGGCATAGATTCGTCAGGAATTTGCTGGCAGAAAACAAACAGACAAACACTTCCTTTAATAATATTAGAGATGTTCAACTAGTTACCACCGTCCCAGCCTAAGCCATTCGTTATTTTGACAGATTTAAGGTGCTCCAGACGCCTCTACACTATACGCTTATAAACATCCATGACCCGGATTCGAACCAGGAACCTTCCGATCTAGAGGCTAACACCTTAACCTACTTTCTTGTATAATATAGTAGAGATAATTATTAATAGAAGTTAAGTTCGTTCCAATTATCATTAAATATTCCTACATTTAAACATAGTGTGCAAAAGAAATGCAATGTTAAAATAGAGTTCCAAGATTGTTGGGTGCTATGAGGTTATTAAAAAATTTAGTGATTTTTTTTCACAAATGTTAATGTATCCTAGCAGTGAACACAGAAATACTGAAACATTTCTCCTCATAAATTTAAAGAACTCTTGAATAATCAGAGTAAATTGGCGAGTTTTTGTAGGAAAAGAAAAAAAGAAGTTGACTAAACGTTCTGTAGATTAAGAATTTTCAACAAAAAATTAATTTTTAATATAAATTTTGTGCAGCTTTAATTTTTTGTTTTAAATTTCCCAACGTGACTATTGAAGCAGATCGATTATGAAATTTTTGGAATGAAATTATTCTCTAGAAATAAATTTATTTGTATTTTAATGATCAATTTGTCAACACTCCCAAAGAAAATATCCGAGCGCATTCATTTTCGTTTACAAAAATTCAAATATCGAATCAAGTTAAAAACTTTCGAAGTTCCTATTCTTTCCGTGAAAAAAAAAGGGATACATCGAAACCCCTTCTTTTATACCTCAAACAAAACTACTTTAAACTGTGGAATACATTTTCCCCTTTTGTTTCCCGTATTGTGTAGAGGCGGCTGGTGCACCTAAATCTGTCGTGACCGAAAATGCTCACGTTGGGTTGGCGTGGAAGTTTGGAGAGTGGGGTGCCAGCTCTGGTGTTGCTTCGTCATCTGACCATGGTTCAATATTACGAGGTGTTGTCCTCGGATCTTTCCATTAAGGGACTGATCCCGGACCGTCGTCAATAGCCCGCTGTGTTGCTCTAGTACGACGTTAACTAAAAATTACAATTACAATTACAAAAATTATGATGGTATTTTTTAATTAACGTCACATTGGAGCAACACAACGGGCTATTGGTGATGGTCCGGTATCAACTCCGAAGGAAAGAGAGGTTTGATGACAGCACCTTGTTATTTAGAACCACGGTCAGATGACGAGCATATACCTCAGCTGACACCAGACTTTCGAAATTTCCACATTATCATCTGACCGTGGTTCAGATTTACGTGGTTTTGTACTCGGATCTTTTACGTCGGGATTGATCCCGGACCGTCGTCAATAGCCTGCTGTGTTGCTCTAGTACGACGTTAATTAAAATTACCTCGCCTTACTTTGTACAAGATGGTTTTTGTTGGATTCAAACTCGCAACCCTCAAAAATTAAGTGTACCAAATTTATTGTGAATTAGTTAAATTGTGATATAGTAATGGTAATTTTAGTTAACGTCGTACTAGAGCAACACAACGGGCTATTGACGACGTTCCGGGATCAGTCCCTTAAGGGAAAGATCCTAGGACAACACCTCGTAATTTTGAACCACGGTCAGATGACGAAGCAACACCTGAGCTGGCACCCCACTCTCTAAACTTCCACGCCAACCCAACGTGAGGACTTTCGGCCACGACAGATTTAAGGTGCACCAGCCGCCTCTACACCATACGCTTACAAACATCCATGCCCGGATCCGGATTCGAACCAGGAACCTTCCGATCTAGAGGCTAACACCTTAACCACTATAAAATTGTGATATATAGATACTGAACGTTATTCCTATTTAGATCTCGCATCTTCCTCTACGGTATTGATCCTGGATCGTCGCCAATAGCCCGTTGTATTGCTCCAGTTCGACTTTACTTTAAATATGTAACTACTTACCTATTTGGATTACGCCGACCAAACGGTATAATGGTTAAGGTGTTAGCCTCTAGATCGGAAGGTTCCTGGTTCGAATTAGGGTCCGGGCATGGATGTTTGTAAACGTATGGTGTAGAGGCGGCTGGTGCACCTTAAATCTGTCGTGGCCGAAAGTCCTCACGTTGGGTTGGCGTGGAAGTTTGGAGAGTGGGGTGCCAGCTCAGATGTTGCTTCGTCATCTGACCGTGGTTCAAAATTACGAGGTGTTGTCCTCGAATCTTTCCCTTAAGGGACTGATTCCGGACCGTCGTCAATAGCCCGTTGTGTTGCTCTAGTACGACGTTAACTAAAATTACCATTACCATAAGATTACCATTACCTATTTGGATTACGAATTGTTTTTACCTCCCTCTCGTCGTAAGACAAATAGAACGAGGGTTAATACATAGCCTAGGTTTCCCGCAGGATTCTAAAGAATGAATGTATCAAATTTGATCCGACATCTTAAAATACTCAATATTATTAATATGGGGATTTCGAATTGTTTTTAGCCTCTTTGCACGCCCAAAAGAAATATAATGGGGGTTATTATGTAGCCTATGTAATTCGCAGGGGTCTAAAGAGCAAGTATAGCAAATTTGGTGTGGATTGGTCAAACGGTGTAGATTTGTATAGAGAACAGAGAACTGGTTTATATATAGTTTTTAATAGTTTTATAATATAGATTATAGAGACAATTAAGAAGTGGGTTTAGATTATTAAAAATTTATCGATATTTTATTATTTGTAACTTGATTCAAGTTAAATTTATGTGGGTTCAGGTTTAATACATTTAAATTTCCTGATTATGCATAACTTTTATTTTCGACTTCGAGGTTATGCATTGCATTTTTATTTAATTTTTCATTAATTATTTTGTTATGTCTCATTTTAGAGAGATGGTATCTGATCAGGACTCCATTGCCTCTCCTAGGTCAAGAATAGGTGCTTTTTATGTTGACTAGATAACTTATTTTTATGATAAAGGCAAATATTTAAACTATCAATAAATATTGTTCGCTCAAGGTCACCTGAAAATAAAGACATTTATTAATTTATACTATGTAAATATACATTGGAAATTGAAATGAATTTTACACTGGACATTAAATCTCGGAATTTGCGAAAACAATTTGAATAAATTTAAAACGTCATAAAAATTAATTATCCGGCCGCTTAGTCCATTTTTCAATCAATGGAGGTTTGATCATTTCAGTCTGAAAAATGACTATCTCCGTAATTAGTTATATTTGTGGAAAATGTGTATGAAATATTAAAACCCCAACTTTTGATGCATTAAATTTACCTATTTTATGCTAAAATTCCTGAGTTTAAACTCAAAACTTATAAATAATTATAGTTTATAACGTTTGAAATATTTGTTATATGACCAGCTAACGCTAATGTTATGCAAAATTTGAGAAACACGACATTTGAAATTGTCAGTACTAATTCATCAATTCTTAATGTAATTACAAAACGCGAATACACCAGTAAATGAATTTTCGACATATTTATTAATTTTTTCTCAGTAAATAATGTAATTCCAAGTATGTGAAGACAATTTTAAATAGTTCAAATTCAATGCAATACAAAATAGTTTCGAAAACGATACACACACTATGTTTGAATTTTAAAAGTTCAAACAGTTTTATTTGTCCGAAAAACACTTGATAATTTTTCTTTCTTATCAGTCAAAAATCTTGCGAGGGCTGGAAATATTCCTGTTTTCAAACCCGTGAAAAAATCTGCTGTCACTGCTTCTTGCAAAAAAAAAAAAAAAGGTTTTAGTGTTTTTCCCTTCATGTAAATTTATCTTTGAAATAAAAAATAAAGAATTGCAAGTTTAAAACAAGAAAGTTTTTGGACACCTAACAATCAAAATTAAGCCAGTTTTGTCAGCTTTTATTCTGAGCAAAGTGGGTTTTGTATTTTGCTCAATCAGGTGGGTTGTAGCATTTTGTCCACTCAACAATTTGAAAAAAAAAAAAATTGAGATCTGTACAGTTTTTCCTTTTTAACACATGAACCCACACCATTCTACAAAAAAAAATGATGTTGCACTACCCCGATGGCGTCCCCACTCCCCAGCAATTCTTCGTATTTCGAATGACGGGGAAAATATGACTCACTAATGACTTCCATGAGAAAACGTCTCAAAGAAACCAAAGCCAAAAATTGCGCCAAAGTATTTGCCAAAAAAGCGATAACTAATGAAATATAATAGTTGCAAATAGCGATAACTCGCCAAAAAAAATTACCATGAACACACACTAATTACCCGCCTCGGGCGCTGCATTTCGCACCCGTTCGATAGATTAGTCCTGGTGGCTCCATTCGCCTTGCCTGTGATAGGGCCGACCGGACGGCATTGTCTAGATTTGCTAGCGGTCACCTGAGGTAATGGTAATGGTAACTTTAGTTAACGTCCTACTAGAGCAACAGAACGGGCTATTGACAACGGTCCGGGATCAGTCCCTTAAGGGAAAGTAACGAGGACAACACTTCGTAATTTTGAACCACGGTCAGATGACGAAGCAACACCTGAGCTGGCACCCCACTCTCCAAACTTCCACGCCAACCCAACGAGAGGACTTTTGGCCACGACATATTTAAGGTGCAATAGCCGCCTCTACACCATACGCTTACAAACATCCATGCCCGGACCCGGATTCGAACCAGGAACCTTCCATTCTAGAGGCTAACACCTTAACGCGGTCACTTGAGGAGTTGCTCCTATAGCCACGGTGTCAAGGTTTTTCCGATCTGCGCAAAGTGTGGAGTGGAGAGTACGTCTCCAGAGCACATCCTCACTTGCCTACGCTTATCTAGGAAGACTTTTCAGACAGATCCTTTGCTGGCCCTGGATTTTTTAAGGGTGTATGGTCTCATGGACAATGTCTAGCAGAAGCGGCTCAATCCCATGATAGTACTTTACGCAAGTCCAACTTGATTGGCTAGTTTCACGGGCTTGGCTTCTCTTGGATATCTCGCCAATCTGATTGTTGCAGTAACCATTTGATTTTGAATATGCTCGTTGTTTCGTAGAAATACAATACTTACACTATCGCCTCAGCGTACAGCGTAAGTGTCCGACAAGTTGACTCTGATTTGCTCCTCATATATATGTTGTATGGTTGTTGTTAGTAGTATTTCTTGCCAACTTATATTAAGGGTACTTATACTTTAAAGAGCTTCTTTTTATGTAGCAACGATGGCCTAATGGCTAAAGTCACCTGCCTTCAGATTAGCATCGGTAGCGGAGGATGACTTACCGAGTTCGAACCCAGCTGGCCGAAAAATTCCTTTTCATTTTAATTTACTTTTCCTAATTTTTAATACCCTTTTCATAATTTTCCAAGCTTCCGTTGATTTTACATAAATAATCTAAGAACCACTCCTGAACTCACTACCAGCTGATATTTTTCCGCCCCTCTGCCGTCCCCTTTGCTTTAGGATGATGGTGTCGTATCCAGCGCTGGCCTAGGACCATTCTGATGTAACAAAAAGCATACATAAAACACTAACTTATATAATTATTAACTTATATAATAAAAGGATACAATTTTCGTCTCCCACCTCTACCCACCCATAGCCATGGATCTGAAAAGAAAAGTAGAAAGCAGAAAGGGAGATAAATTGCCAAAAGAAAATTCTCATGACATACGTATCTAGGTCATGTGATCCGATTAGCCAATCAAGTTGGACTTGCGTAAAGTACTATCATGGGATTGAGGCGCCTGTATGTCTAAGCATACATAAAACACTAACTTATATAATTATTAACTTATATAATAAAAGGATACAATTTTCGTCTCCCATCTCTACCCACCCATAGCCATGGATCTGAAAAGAAAAGTAGAAAGCAGAAAGGGAGATAAATTGCCAAAAGAAAATTCTCATGACATACGTATCTGGGTCATGTGATCCGATTAGCCAATCAAGTTGGACTTGCGTAAAGTACTATCATGGGATTGAGGCGCCTGTATGTCTAGCTGCCGCTAGACAGAGAAGGAATTGTAACAACAACAACACCAAGCCAAAGTGGGAAGATTTGAAGCCACGGAGGATTTAACGTGCACTAGCCTCCTTGGTACACGGCGGTCTTTGAGGATTCGAACTCACAACTCTCCGGTTGCTAATCCGATGCCCTTCCAAGTGGGCTATCATGGCCCTGTGGAATGTGGAATGAGGTCGAAAAGTGAGGCTTCGTGTATGAAAATAAATCGCATATATATATATATATATATATATATATATATATATATATATCCTTTTTTATATTCCCTTATTGTTATGATAGGTAATTGCTATTTGGTAATTATTAGTTAAAGTCATAGTAGAGCAATACAACGGGCTATTGTTATCTCTCCTGGATCAATCTCGAATATTCCGATGGAGAATACGCATTGAAAATCGTGGCTCCTTGCTAAGAGCAAAAGATGCACGTGATCTCTCTCCCGCGCGGACCATGTGTGAAATACGCACGCGCGAAGCATAGCGCATGGGATTGCGTGAAAATATTTGTTGAAGAACGTGAACATATTCAATGGTTGTGACTTTTGTTTACTAGTGACTTTAATTTAACATGTTTTGTAATGAAAATGTTTCTGGCAACAGTTATGTTGTTCTGATTTTTCTAATGAAAAATATTGAGATACTTTATGTATACTTTTCTCATCGCTGTTTTTTTGAAAAGGTTTTCGTTTAGTTCCATTGTCATTTGTTAAAGAAAAAGATTTAGATCGAATTTAATCAAGTGGCATCCGCGACAGGACAAATGGCAATCTATAGAAAACGAAACAGCGAAGATATTACAGATATTCGAATGAGTTTAATAGTTTGAATATATCATTCAAAATACACTGCTGGCCACCGTAAATGCAACACCCTGAAGGAAGCATGCAAATAATATGAAATTTACAACATGCATTAGCGGAGGTGAGATATGCAAATGATTAGAATTTCAGCGCAGACGCACATCACGCGCGCCTGTGGCACCACTTCACAGCGCTATTTAAGGCTTGGAGATTTCGACGATTTCAAGTACGGCAGTTGTGTTTTTCGTGTGCTTTTTTTAAAAAAACGACCAATTATGCCTCATAGAAAATAGCGATCATCTTTTGATCAAGTATCCGAGTTCGACAGAGGAAGGATAGTAGCCTACCGAGATTGTGGATTATCTTTCAGGGAAATCGGTAGTCGTGTTGGACGAAACCAAACAACTGTAATGCGGATATGGGATCGTTGGATGCATGAGGGTACGACGAACCGACGTGTTCGATTACATCCACCTCAGTGCACCACTTCACGTGATGACAGGAATATTGTGCGTATGGCAGTGACGGATCGCTCAGCCACATCACGAACCATAGCACAGCACATTCAGTCTGTAACGCATCATCCAGTGTCTGCGCGTACCATTCGACGCCGTTTACAGCAGAGTGGTCTGTCCGCAAGACGTCCATTGCTTCGTCTACCCTTGACGCAGAACCACAGACGTCTCCGCCGCCAATGGTGCGATGAAAGAAGGATGTGGACGGCAGAATGGAATGAAATTGTCTTTACTGACGAGTCACGCTTCTGTCTGCAACACCACGGTGGTCGGATTCGAGTCTGGAGACACCGTTAAGAAAGGATGCTGAACAGCTGCCTTATGCACCGCCACACTGGTCCTGCACCGGGTATTATGGTATGGGGCGGTATTGGATATCACTCTCGCACTCCTCTAGTACACATTGCCTGTACTTTAAACAGCCACCGCTACATCGCCGAGGTGTTGGAGCCAGTTCGGTACAGCTACACTCTACGTTTATGAGTGATGGCAACGGCTTCGGCGATTTTTTTTTGGCGCACTTCTAAAGTTGCCAAGTAAAGAATTATTTCCTAACTCTAATGTCACAATTTTTTTTTCTTTTTACAACACACTTTTTAAACATATTTCAGAACGTTTTAAAAAGTATATTTTAAAAAAACTTTCACAAAAAGTAGTAAGCTTAAGCACATATCAAAACTCATTTGTGAACCAGCAGAGAAACTAAGCTACGAATGGTAAGAATAACCTGAAACTTATCAATTACACTAAATACAGTGAGCATGTTGAAAAAGGAAAAAGATTTACAAAAGAAAAAAAAGCAAGAAATAATACCTGATAAAGTCAGAATTCTCTCGTAAAAAAATAATGAAAACGAAAATGGTCAAAAAAACAAAATTCTTATTCCTGTCATGAAAACGGTGGAGTGGTCGTTCACGGTAAGACGTTTGTCGCCAACTAATTTTTGTCGCCAAATCAAGATGGCGGCCGAATTCTGTAACAGCAGATGGGGTTGCCATAACAAAAACGGCAGATGTGAAGAAAATCCGCAAAAGGTGAAGGTTACCATATTTGGCGACAAATCGCCTTCTTACCGTGAACGACCACTGCACCGTGAAAACTATTATAACAAAATAAAAATTCCACAATTGTCAAAATACAAATAAAAGGACCAATGGTATCACAGAAAACGATTTAAAAGGACCAATGGAATCAAAGGATATTTTAAAAACAAAATAACCAATGGGAGGAAAGAAAATATTTCAAACGAATCAATGAAATCAAACGACTTTAACGGATTTTGGAAGAACTTTCTAGAATATTCAAAATGAAAATTAAAAGTTTCCGTTTGTCTAGGTTGCCATGAAAACCACAACAATAGCAACGAAAGATGGGTTGCCTTAATTTATTGTAACTCGTTACTAGAAGTGCGGCAAAAAAAATCGCCAAGCCGTTGCCATCACTCATAAACGTAGAGTGTAGCTGTACCGCCAGTTGTCCTTCCTTACCTTCAGGGCTTGCCCACAGCCATATTTCAACAGGATAATGCGCGACCACACGTGGCACGCATTGTCCAAGGGTTCTTCGTCAATCGCCAGATTGAATTGCTTTCCTGGCCAGATCGCTCTCAGGATCTTTCGCCGATAGAAAACATGTGGTCAATGGTTGCTCAACGATTGACCCAGATTACATCCCCAGCTGCCACACCAGATCAACTTTGGCAACGTGTGGAAGCTGCTTGGTCTGCTGTACCCCAAGAACACATCCAAAGTCTCTTTGAATCAATGCCGAGGCGTGTGGCAGCGGTGATCTCCAACAATGGCGGCTACTCTGGCTACTCATTTTGGCAGGAACCACACTTCACAGAAGTTTATAAATTTAATCGTTTGATACTTGGTCAACATGTTATCTACAAAATAAATTTTGTTGTGATATCCCTTGTCTTTCTTGGTGTTGCAATTTGGGTGACCAGCAGTGTATAAAATGGTTCAGTAATCTCTGATGCATCAGTCTGTTGATGCGTAGGTGAACTTAGTGGGAATGATCTCTTAGGACAGGGCTCGAAATATATTTTTTAATACAAGTGCACAAGGTGCACCTAAGTTTTTAAATTAGGTGCACAGTTGCGCCTAGCGGGAAAAAATTAGGTGCACAATTTTATTTTCATGTGCACCTGTGCACCCGGGTATTTCGAGCCCTGTCTTAGGATCTGTGGCTTGATCTGAATTTGGCAACACTTGAGATTGACAACGCGGAGGTAAATCTGTAGGACTAGCTACTTCTAAAAAATAAAGGTTTTTAACGGGTCTTATTTTTTCAACCTGAGCTCTCTGTTTTTACTTTCGCCACTCTTACATGGCCATCTGTACCCGGAAATACCTGAAGAACGAGACTCAAAGGCCAGTTGATGCGCTTGTACGGAGAGCCAATCAACACCACATCACCCACTTGTAAGGTGTCACCTCTTCGTTCTCCTCTATGCACTAGCATGGCTAGGTATTCATTTCTGAATCTTGTGAGTAGAACATTTTGGAGTTTTTGCAGATACCGCAGACGACGATTCAAGTTGTTACTGACAATAGTATCCAGATCCTGCATATTATTGTGTGGAATTCTATAAAATATGCAGGTGTCAATGGTTTTAATTCCGTCGTCTCGTCTTCTAAATAAGGCAATGGTCTTGAATTCATCCTCCTTCACAATCGCATAGCACCGTTTCTAATTCAATATAACTTATTGTTTTAGAACCCAAAACTCGTCTTAAAAGCTCTTTTACCTTCCACACCAACCTCTCCCAAAATCCACCCCACCAGGCAAATGTTGGAGGATTGAATTTCCATTTAATTTTCTCAATCATCGAAAACTCTAGTATTCTTTCCCAATCAAGCTCGTTTAACGCTCTATTGGCTCCCACAAAGTTAGTACCATTATCCGTATATATAACGCTTACTCTAGCCCTTCTGGCTATGAATCGTCTTAGTGACACTATAAAGGAATCTGTTGATAAAGACTTCGTTAATTCACAGTGAACAGCACGATAAATGGCACATGTAAAACTCACAATCCATGCCTTTTCACCAGACAATACATAGAGTGGGCCAGCCAAATCAATTTCAGTGACCACAAAAACTCCCGCATATTTTATACGGTCTTTTGGTAGGGGTGCGAATGGCGACTGAATAGATTTCCCTTTGAATCTTTTGCAAATAACACATTTTGAGCAAATTAGTTTTATAAGTCGTCTCACACGGACAATCCAATAATCTTCTTGTAAGTTGGAGATCAAAGTTCCAGCACCTGCATGTTGCAGTTGTCGATGCTTCTGTTCTATTAAACGATGAACTAGTGTATGGTTTCCTGGCAATAGAATTTGACACTTGAAGTTCTCATCTTCGTCACTTAAAACTAATTTAGTTCTTATTCGAATTAGTCCACAGTCATCCTTAAATGTATGCATCCCTTTTAAAGCCTTAGCATCAGTATTATGAAAACTCTCGGTTTAAATCAAATATAACAACTTTTTTCTGAAAAATTTACTTCTTCCGAGATTAGCTCTTTACATTTTAATCTTGCATCCTTCTCATGACGACTGTTATTGAAAAAACCATTGATCCAAGCTAACACTCTCACATTCTTATAATAACTAGAAAATCGAGTAAATGTATCCGTAAAGTGTGGGGTCATACAGGAAACGCTAGAAACCACGTTTTTTCCTTCTTTCTGAATTAACTGTTTCTTCATCTACTTCTGACACTCCATACATAGGCCATTTATCTGGCTCTTGTTTAAGCCAGTCGGGACCCTCCCACCATCTGCTCTGCAGTAGTTTTATAGCATAGCACCCGCTAGATGGAAGATCTGCTGGATTGATTGAACACGGTACATAATGCCAATCTTCAGTTTTGGTGCATCCTCTAATTTCAGCGACACGATTTGGCACGAAAATACTCCAGTGGGAATCTCTTTTTATCCAAGTCAGAACTACTGATGAATCACTCCAAAAATACGATTGTCACCTTGTCAATTTGAGAGCGTCAATGACTTGACAATACAAACGAGTAGCTATGACTGCTCCAAGAAACTCTTATCTAGGAATGGTTACTTCTTTGACAGGTGCTAATCTTGATTTACATTATACTAACTGTACCAAAGCTTTTCCCTCAAAAGATGCACGTAAGAAAACGCATGCTGCATAAGATACCTTACTAGTATCACTAAAACAATGTAGAGTAATAGAGCATTCGTCAAAGGATCCAAACACAAGTCGTCTTGAAAGTTTATAATAATTCAAGAAATGCAACTTTTTTAACCAGGCCTGAAACTCCCTTTCTATGTCTTGTGGAAGATTTTTATCCCAAGAAAGTTTCATTTTTCATGGTTTTTGCAAAATCAATTTTGGAATTAACGTAGCTGGACTAGTATATCCGGTAGGGTCGAAGATTCTCTGTGCAGCTGACAGCAGAGACCTTTTGGTATGGACATTCTCAAAAAAGGTCAAAGAGGTTAAATTGCAATAAATTTCATCAGTCTCTGTGTCCCATGACAGTCCCAGAATTGAAATAATCTTTTGAGTGGAAGTTTTGCCTTTGAATGGTGCAGCAATTCACCCTCTAGTGTCAAACCCTCCTGAAGACATCAGTGTCCGGGATTCTTCTTTGAACTTGACTACTTCCTCTTCGGTTTCAAAAATGATGATACAACTGTCGACATTAAAAGATTTCTTCAATTTAAGCGCTGGTCCTTTTAACCCTTGTGGAGCATTATCCAAATGGTGGGAAATTGTTGCTCCCAACAAGAATGAACTTGAAGTAATGCCGAACACGAAACGACAGTGCCTATAAGTAACAATTTCATTTTGGCTTGCATCTTTCCACCATAGGCATTTCAAAAAGTCTCTGTCCCTAGCTGACAAGCCAATCTGCGGGAAAGCTTTCTTTATATCGGCGGTAACACCGATGGTATGTTGCCGGAATTGCATCAAAAGTTTTGGCAGAATTTCTATCAAATTAGGCCCCGTTGCAAGGCAAGCATTTAAGTAATTCCCTTTTTCATCCTTTAACGATGCACCGAATACAGGACGAACTTTTGTAGTCAAACTCGAATTCTTGATTACTGTTTGATGCGATAGATAGCGACCAATCGTACCATTATTTTGAGCTTTTTCAATTATGCCCTCCTCGTGCCAGCTTTTTATAGTATCATAGTAATCTTCAAAATATCCCATTTTCTAAAGTCTTCTTGTATTAGCAAAAAGCCTCTTTTCCGCTTTATCTTTATTATCTCCAAGAATCTGATGATCGTCCTTCCAGGGCAAACAGACTTCACACCTATTACCTTCTATTACTTTGGCGTTTTCTCGAAAGAATTTAAGGGTTTCATTATCTAAATTCTCCTTTGACCTCACTTCTGCCGGATCTTTTATGCCAATTGTTTCTAAATTCCACAGTTCTGTGAGATCTAAATAGCAAAGTCCGACGGCATCAAGCAAGGTAGATTAACTCTTCACCTGGACCTTGTAGTGTCCAACCCAGTTTTTTTTCGATAGCAATAAGGCTTTTGTCGATCGTCACGATATTACTCGTCATCAATTGTCCGGAATAATCGGCACCTATTAACAATCCGATCTCTGGAGTATCTCTACCAGAATCATTGATTTTAATTTTATGTTTCCGAAGTGAGGAACTTATATGTCTGAATTTCACCCTCGGAATGTATCCACAAATTTTATCTTTATCTAAAACTGATAACTTGTATTTGAATTCGTTTTCCACACTTTGTATCTCTATATCGAAAATCCCATACACCTGCAACTCAGTTTCAACTCCTCCAAAAAGATTGTGACTCAAAGTCTCTTGAGATGTAACGGGACTAAATCTTGTCTCTTTAATATTTCTTTCCGTATGTAAGACCTCTGTGATCCACTGTCAAAAAGTGTTCGCACCAATTCCGTCTTTCCATTGTGGACAATCTTCACCATTATAGTTTGCAGAAGAATTTTTCGCATGTTTTGATTAGACGATAAAACTTCACTCGTTTCATTAGATAGTTTAGGTTGTTCTTTTTTGAGAATTCTAGAACCTTTTAGTTCTCTGCACATCACTGTTACATGACGTTTGTTGCAAAGTAAACATTTCACAAAACTTTTACACTTTTTGGCACCATGCCCAGTTTTTAAGCAACTAAAACAAGCCTTTTTCTTTCTTAGTAAACTTTTCTTATCCTCAAATGAAAGATTGTGCACCTTAAAGCACTTGGAGGAATTATGTGATTCCTTATCACACCATATACAAGAATGGACTTGTTTTTTCTTTGAGTCTCCCGTATAAATACAGGCGGCGGTAGCCGGAACAGAGACAACTTTGTCTGCAGTAGAAAAGCTTGTATGTGCCAATTGGAGACGCTCTTCACTTTTTCAACTTCAATACGTAGAAAATTCAACAAATTTCCTAAGTTTTCAGAGTTCGCGACACTTTTATTACGCTGTCGAGATCGCTTCCACGCCCTCAGAATTTATTCCGGTAGTGTAGACTCTACAAGGGGATATAGCATAGCTGTATAAATCTCACTTTTTACCCCTAATGTCCCCAAAGCTCTGAGTTGAGTTTCTAACTCATCATATAAATTGAATAGAATCATGCTATCATCTTTGGCGGCTTGAGCTAAAACCAACCTTAATAATTCACGAACGTATATTTCTACCAGTAATTCGTCGCGTGCAGAGGATAACTATCTACGAGCTCTCTTGCTGGGGAACCAACGACAGTCGCTTGTAATATGTACTGGAATTTATCATCATCATCTATATTTACATCTTCGTCGATTTGTTTGAACTGTCCCCAAAATCCTAACCAATTTCGAGTTTCCCCATTGAATTTTTGAAGCTCCAACTTCGGTAATTTAAAATTCCTCCTCGTGGAATTATTCGCCATTTTCTGTTCTACCTTTGTTTTTAAACCGATATATTTATCGCGGTATGATTCATTATTTTCAAAATCATTCTAATAGTCGCTTTTGTTTTCAGCTTCTAGCAAAAGTTCAGAAATTTCTGATTGAACTTCATCTAATCTATTAAATTTACCTTCTAACTGCGAGTTCAATACTTGGAGCTGATCAATATTCATATCAGCCTTTAGAATTTCTGCTTCTAAAGCATTGGCTGTAGTTATGAACGACTGTCTTAAAGGCTTACGTTTTCTTCATAAAACTTCCATACCTATACAAATAAATATTTCGAATGATATATTCGAACTATTAAAAAAAAAAACTCACTCAAATAGCTGTAATATCTTCTCATTTTCGTTTTCTCTAGATCGCCATTTGTCCTGTCGTGGACGCCACTTGTTTAAATTCGATCTAAATCCTTTTCTTTAATAAATGACAATGGAACTAAACGAAAACTTTTTTAATTAACAGCGATTAGAACAGTATACAAACGAAATATATCAATATTTTTCATTAGAAAAATTAGAACAACATAACTGTTGCCAGAAACATTTTCATTACAAAACATGTTAAATTAGTCACTAGTAAACAAAAGTCACAACCATTGAGCATGTTCACAGGCGCCTCAATCCCATGATAGTACTTTACGCAAGTCCAACTTGATTGGCTAATCGGATCACATGACCTAGATACGTAGTCATGAGAATTTTTCTGTTGGCGATTTATCTCTTCCTTTGTGCTTTCTTCTTTTCTTTTCAGATCCATGGCTATGGGTGGGTAGAGGTGGGAGCCGAAAATTGTATCCTTTTATAAAAAAGTTAATAATTATATAAGTTAGTGTTTTATGTATGCTTTTTGTTACATCAGAATGGTCCTAAGCCAGCGGTGGATACGACACAATCATCCTAAAGCAAAGGGGACGGCAGAGGGGCGGAAAACTATCAGTTGGTAGTGAGTTCAGGAGTGGTTCTTAGATTATTTATGTAAAATCAACGGAAGCTTGGAAAAATATAAAAAGGGTATTAAAAATTGGGAAAAGTAAATTCGAATAAAAAGGAATAAAATTGGAATTTTTTAAAAATAATTTGGAGGATCTAAAAAGTTTTCCACCAGCTGGGTTCGAACTAGGGTAGTCATCCTCCGCTGCCGACGCTAAACTGAATGTGGGTGACTTTAACCGTTAGGCCATCGTTGCTTCACGAAAAGAAGTTCTTTAAAGTATAAGTACCCTTTAATATAAGTTTGCAAGAAATACTACTAACAACAACCATACAACATATATATGAAAATGAGGAGCAAATCAGAGTCAACTTGTCGGACACTTACGCTGTACGCTGAGGCGCTAGTGTATGTATTGTATTTCTACGAAACAACGCGCATATTCAAAATCAAATGGTTACTGCAACAATCAGATTGGCGAGATATCCAAGTGAAGCCAAGCCCGTGAAACTAGCCAATCAAATTGGACTTGCGTAAAGTACTATCATAGGATTGAGCCGCTTCTGCATGTTCACGTTCTTCAACACTAATCGTTCAATAAATGTTACCACAAATAGGTGGCGCTTCTTTAACTGAATCTAACACACACCAATCCAACGTGAGGACTTTCGGCCACGACAGATTTAAGGTGCACCTGCCACCTCTACACCATACGCTTACAAACATCCATGCCCGAACCCGGATTCAAACCAGGAACCTTCCGATCTAGAGGCTAACACCTTAACCACCTTGCCGGACTAAAATGGTAAGTAATTTTGGTTATTTTAGTTAACGTCGTACTAGAGCAACACAACGAGCTATTTACGGTCCCTTATTCACTTAAGGGAAAGGGCCGAGGAAAACGCCTCGTAACTTTGAACCATGGTCAGATGACGAAGCAACACCTGAGCTGGCACCCCACTCTCCAAACTTCCACGCCAACCTAGAGTGCCTATATAATAAGAGTGGCGACAAGGGACCAAATTTGGCCCAATACGCATGCGCGGCAGCCATTTTTCTACCAGAATCGTCTCAAAGAAGGTTGCTGGGCGCATTAATATATCATTTCAGGGAGAGCAAAAAGCATATGATTGTTATAATATGGATACATTCGGTAAAAATGAATCATATAAACGCTCAATTACATGCATAATTGATGAGATGGATTACACAACACGCTAACTTAGATTACGGGAAACACCACGTTGTTCAAAAAAAGCTATTTACTTAAAAAGTCTTCAAATTTATACTGACCGAACACTAAAATAATAATAAATAAACATTCTGGAACACGAAATGGAACATGAATAAGCTATATTTTCCTTTTTATTTAATGTACACACGTTTTTCTCGAATACACAAAAAGTTCCCATGTTAAGTCTACGGGAACTAGGAAAAGACCGCCTCGGGCGGTAGAAAAGGTCTCTAAGCCAATCAGAAAGTGTTTCCCGTATGTCGCCACTCTTATTATATAGGCACTCTACGCCAACCCTACCTTGGCCGGACTAAAATGGGAAATAATAATACTTTGTCGTTTGGGAAGAAAATGTACTGTAACCGCGTTGAAAAAAGTAAAGAGACTCAAGTTCGAAATCGAAACCGAGTTTTATCATTTGCTGTCTATAGACTTCATATTAATGAAAGGATCAGATATGACACGCAATTTCTCTGTCTGCGGTTTTTTTCTCGTACTTTTTTTGAGCACTGGTATTATTTTTATTTTATTGAGTTTCACTTTTCCCTTGAACCCCATATTTAAAGTTAATTGTTGGACTTTCTTTCAGGTGCTCTAGCAAGTCCGTGTAAGGTTCGTTCCTACGGAACCGGAAATATTGTGTGTGTTTGCACTGAAACCTATTGCGATGAATTGAATTTGTTGTCTGATGTTACTTCAAAGCAATCCGCTGTGTACGAAACCAGTAAAAATGGGACTCGATTCCAAGCTTCCGTTCTGAACTTTTCGTCTGTTGCAGACCCAGGTAACGCCCATTTAGATAGATTATTGCATCCTGATAGGCTCGGGTCTGAAAGCGCAGTCTCTATGCCGACAAACAGATTTCTTTCTCAAAGAGGCCTTTCCTGATTCATCTGAATTGACGTAAACTGTGACAAAAGTTCTAAAATAAGAAATATCTCGCAAAAAGACACCAAATCAATCCTAGTTAACTACTGCCATGGTGTCACTGTATCTTTTGAAAAGAAGAATCTAAATTTTTCATGTCTCTTTGTTAAACAATGTACAAAGCACAAATGTATTCAACAGAATTTAGAAAACAATATTAAACACATTAAGGTTGTGGGGCAAGTGCATACCAAAATGTACCAAGTTTGATTTATAAGATCTACAAAATTTATTTTTATCACTGAACCAATAATTTTTGTATTCCAAATAGAGATTAGATTCTTCTTATTCTAAATACATATTCAAAGGCAGCTAGTTAATACAGTTCAAATTCACAAAATTTTATCAAAGGTCCAAGGTATGTACCTGTTTCACTGTAGCAAGGTAAATGTGTACCTAGCCTCTAAAGATCGCCCATTTTAAATAGAGAATGATGTTTAGGCAAGTGCAAATAGCTTGGTTTTTAAAGATCATTTTGTTTGTTGAAATTTTAAAATTGGAAAAAAAAAACCACTGAGTTATAGAATTTTTTATCTTGGGAAAGAAGACATGAAGGGGAGGAAAAGTGAATTGTTCTGCAAGTTGTTCAGCTCCAAAATTATGAACCCACTGTACACTTCCCCTAAAAATTCACTAACCTCACTTTACCCTATCTGGTATAAACATAAATATCATAATGTCAAAAGAATGTTCTCCAAAGATGAAATTTGGAGAATGTTCGAGAATTTTCTATTTAAAACCTAATTTTTCAGAAAATTGTAATGTTTATTTTTTATTGACTGCAGATATGAACATGAAACTTATTTTATGTATTATCCACAATATATAGTTCATGTGCTATGCAACACTATAACTCTTAATTTATCATGTCTAACATAATTTTTTTGTGATTTCACTTATTATGTATTATAATTCTTATGAACTAAGTTATTAATATTACATAAAACTTTTTTTTTTTAATTACGGCGGGCACTCGATTGCTAATCATAGGACACTGCAAGGCCGGGAAGCGATGGTCATTTGTGAAGGGTCTCCCAATGGGCGTCCATCACTACCCCTAACTAATGACAGCACAATTACATCCATGCCCTGACCCCGGATTCGAACCAGGAACCTTCCGATCCAGAGGCCAACACCTTAACCACTAGACCGGTTGGTCGGCACATAAAACTAATAGTATTAATTTTGATTATTTATGAATATAAAATTTTTTTGGAGATTTTTCACTGTTAGGAAAAGTATATTTAGTATTAGATTTGTCGTAGTTTATAAAGCTATTGCAAAAGTATAAATCTAGCAATTTTTTACTAAAAAATATGGTTTATCTAGCCAATAAACATTAAATAAAATGTTAAAATTAAAAAATTCTGCAAAGAAAATCACAAAATATAAGTTGTTTCTGCATTTTTGTACAGAAATCTAGTAGTTTTTTTTCTAAAATCCATTTATTTTGGTCAAAATTTGGAGGTTTTTCAGTTTTCTGAGTTCGCAATACTGCCTCAATGGCTTGTTTCTCACCATTACAGTCCTCCATTTTCTGGATTTTTTTCACAGAGAGAAAGGCTTAAATAGATAGTTAATTGAAAATAACACTAAATATGCTACCACATACACACAATTTTAAATTCTGATTTTTTTTCATCATGTATTCATTCTTAGATTTAAAAAAAATATGTGTTAATTTTTATTTTAATGGGTTTAAAAAAGAAAAAAATTCTTGATTATTCTCCTACTGGAAAATATTCTTGAGAATATTATCACCAAGAATTTTACATCACTAGGTTGAGCTATTGTCATTTTTGCACTGTAGGATGACAACTGTTTTGAAATACATATGCTGTCATTAAAATACTTTTATTCAGAACCAAACATTTTACATCTTTGAGTTTTTGTCTGATTAAAGAACATATCGCACTCAATCAAGAAAAGTGATGCCTCAAAATTCCAGAATTTGAGAAACATCAACGTAAAGCAGGCCTTGAAATATATTTTTTAATGCAGGTGCACCTTGTGCACCTAAGTTTTTAAATTAGGTGCACATGTATTCTGTTTTCACATAGTGTGCATTTAGGAATTTTAATTACGTTCCTTTAGAGCTAGAGAGGTCAATATTAATATTTTGTTCAAACATCAAACTAACATAACACATTTCACCCCCTTTTTTAACGTTAGGTGTACTGCGTGCATCTAGCGGGAAAAATTAGGTGCACAATTTTATTTTCATGTGCACCTGTGCACCCAGGTATTTCAAGCCCTGACTTAAAGGATACTATAAAACTTATATTGAAATAGTACAAGCTACTTTTAAATTTATGGTGGTAACTTCTATTATATTCTATAGAATAGTAATATAACACGCTGAGGCATCTCATACATATTTTTCCATGACATATTATTAAATTTTTTTATTTTGATTTGTGTCACTTTTCTTGCCGAGGTGCGATATGTTAGTTAATATTTCTACAAAGTTTCAGAGAGGAAAATATAAAGGTTCAGTGTTTATCTTAGCTTTTTAAAGACTGCTGTTTTTAAATGTGTTTTTTTTTCAGGGTATACCGATTTAAATCAGCTCAATTCAAATCACAATTTTAACCATGATTTAAATCAAGTGATTTTTATTAAAAAACATTGATTTAAGGCAGAATTTTAAATTTTATTTTCTATTCTGTAGAAAGTTTACAAAACAGTAAAAATGAAATAACAAGAACAAGATACATGTTATTTTATTTTAATAAGTTAAGAATTATCATAAGTAAAGTAGTGTCTGTTATGACCACAGTAAAAAAGGTCTTCAAAAGCATACCAATTTTGCACGTAAATCTTATAGTTAGGAATTTAAAAAATTTCAGTTTTGTTTTGTGTATTGTTTTACATAAAATTTTATACATTGATCTCTAAGAATTCTGTACAATTCAAGCATAATTATTTTGTATTTATGGAATTGAAGTTTGGAATGTAAAAGCTAATTGGCCAATCTGATGATTGAGTATGTTATGAAGATAGATTATGGATTGAAGTGTGGAAGAATATTTTAATGATTGCAATTTTATTATTTTATTGACTTTTTTTTATTGCAAGCTCCAAATTTCACTCACTTTGCATGTTTTGTGGTAACAATTACTGTACTTATTCTATGCTGTTCATATGTTAAAGCTTCATTTCTTGTGTTACATAAAAGCCCTTTTGGTGGTGTGCTTAGAACACTTTCAAATACCTGTCAATACTCAGAGCAAATTTGAAAATAAGCATATTTTATCTTTCAATTTATGTTTATTTTCATATCGTATCTCATTTTTAAATTTTTATTACAAATAAGTACTTTTTCAAGCTAAATATTAATGAGGAGAATGAATTGTTTTATGTACTAGGGGCCTCTGCCCCCTGCTCGCCTATGCTTGCTAACCTTGGTAATGACAAGGCAACACCTGAGCTGGCACCCCATTCTCCTGTTCAAATAATTAATGCTACCTGTTAGTCATTCAAAGTATTTAAAACTCATGAATTATTACGACGGTCAGGGATCAATTCTGAAGGGAAAGTTTCAAAGACAACACCATGAAGTTTTGAACCACAGTCAAATGACAAGGCAACACCTGAGCTGGCACCCAATTCTCCAAGCGTCTACGACAAAGTGAAAAGGTTTGATTAAACAATGGATTTAACATGCACCCCCCCCCCCTCCTTGAGACATAGAAATGGATTTAAAAAAAGGTATCAGCTCGGGTATGACCTCGTCATCTGATGTGGTTCGAAATTTAATGTTGATGTCCATGGCTCTTTCCTTTGAGTTTGATCCCGGACCGTCGCAAGAAGCCTGTCGTGTTGCAACACTAATTAAGGTAACTACCTGGTTAACTTATTGCAATCCTTGTAATGTAGTCCCTGTGAATGAAAAATAGCCTCTTAAAGGTCCTAATGTTTCTCTCGCAGGTGCTACTGTGGTGAGTGTCAACACAAGTGAAATCTATCAGTTCATCCTGGGTTTCGGTGGAGCATTCACAGATGCAGCTGGCATAAATTTCAAGTCTGTCTCTCCACAACTCCAGAAACAGATTATGAGGAGTTACTTTGATAAAACTGGTGAGTTTTCCCCAATCGTCGAGGCCTCGTGCCAGCTGCATGCACGCCAATTTTCGATCTCACGGAAAAATATTGTACAATGTTGCATTGTGTGTGCTGCTTGCACATACTGTGTTTATATTTTGTTTAGTAAGTGCAGTCGTTTGTTAAAAGCTTACTCATCTCAAGTTGTATGGGAAATAATTATGATTATTAAGTCACAAAGACAATATGCAATAAAATTAGATTTATTGTAAGTTAAATACGAGAATTATGCAACGGAGAAATAATAGCAATGAAGAAGCTAGTAGCACACAGCTCTAGAGTAAACACAGAGTGAGAAGCGTTGCCAGAACACAATAACTAAATAACAGAAAAAGATTACGATTATTTTGATTATTTACAACACTTTTCCTAAATCAAAATACACACACACACAAAAAAAGTCACTAAACACACAGTAAATCTGGCCTTAACATACTTTAAATGTACACAAAAGAATTAATAGCAATGATAGTAAATCTGACTTTAACATACTTTAAATACACACAAAAGAATTAATAGCAATGATAGTTCCACATAAATATATATGCACTAAGTTTAATCACTAAGATTATGCATCCCTATCATTAATCTGAGTTTTAAAAACCTGTCTTTCGCAAGGGGTTTTGTGAATATATCCGCAGCTTGCATTTCACTACTACAATAAATGACATTAAGCTGCTTGTTTTCATATTGTTGCCGAATAAATTTGTAACGGATATCAATATGTTTGGTTCTATTATGGAACTCAGGATTTTTGATTAAACGGATGGCACTTTGATTGTCTATTTGAAGGACTGGTACTTCAGTCTCACAACACAGTTCTGTTCAAAGATTACTTAACCAAATTGCCTCTTTTGCAGCTTGATGCTACAATAAATTCAGCCTCAGTGGTGGAGAGAGCAATGCAGTTTTTCCACGTTATAGCACCACCATTATAAATAAACACCATTCCTGATGTTGACTTCCTGGTTAGAGGATCACCAGCATAGTCTGAGTCACTAAAGGATTCAAGGGTTACACTAGATTCACACTGAAACAGAATACCGCACTTTTTCGTTCCTTTGAGATATCTCAAGGTCCTCTTAACCATGTTCCAATGCATTTGTTGAGGCTTATCCAAGACCTGTGAAAGGACACACACTGCATAAGATATGTCAGGTCTTGTGACGATAGCAAGGAACATGAGACTTCCCACAGCTTCACGGTAAGGTACATTAGCAGGAAGAGATGCTGAATCATTTGTTGATATTGTACCCTTTTCAACAAGTGTGCTGACAGGATTGGATTCAATCATATTGAATCGATTCAGGATCTTCCTACAATATGCCTCCTGGTGTATAAAAAACTTTCCATCCACAAGATGCTCTATTTGCATTCCTAGAAAGTAGTTGGCCATGCCTATCACCACACAGAATTCACCCTCAAGTTTCTTGATGAAATGTTTTACTATTTGTTCCTCAAGAGCTGCAATGATTCCATCATCAACATATACAATAAGAAATAATGATTTCTCATCATTTAAAAACAAACATGGATCTATGGAATATTTAATCCCATATGAATTAATACAACGACTAAAACATTCAAATTATTTACTGGTGAACCATTCTGACACTTTACATTCCTTAATGCCTGGTATTGAGATATTCTGTTATTGTCACAGTTGGTTTTATATTCATTTCGGTGAACCACTACTTCAGTTCAGTTCGCAGTTACGTTTTTACATATTAAGTATCACTTCACACCAGAGACTTCACAGCAGAGATTTCACCACAGAAACTTCATACAGAGACTTCACTACAGAGTATCCCCCCAGTGACTGAAGGGTTATCTAAAGGAACGGCAGGAAATATATAGAACGGTTAAAATACATATGCGGTTAGAACGTGTATAATATTTACATAGAGTTGAATTACACGATTCAAAGAAAAGTAAACATACTATATACATATGCACAAGGATACATTTAAAGATAGGTATTAAAAAAAACTTAATTAATGTAAGTTGCCAATTTTTGTGGAAAACAAACATGTCTGCCGGATCTCGTCACTGTTTTTGCAGAAATCCGTTCATTGGCAGATTTATCATTGTTTTTAGCTGTTTCCAAAGGTTTGGTGTTCTTTGGTTCGTGTAAGGCAGTTTCAGGTAGCAAATAAGCTGGCTTTACACGGTCAAGAGAAACAGTTGTTTTTCGGCAATTGAATTCAATGGTGACGGTTTTGTCCGTGCGGCGTATGACTTTATGGGGGCCAGTATAGGGTTGGCACAATGGCGGCTTCACCCGATCCACTCTTAGAAAGATGTGTGAACAACTTTTCAAAGAAGGGTTGACATAATACTTGTCAGTGCAATGGGCAGACGTTGCAATAGGGTTCAATTGTCGCATGTTGTTGCGGAGATTAGTGATAAAATCCTCACCGCAAGGTGGGATCACTGAAATCTCTAACATGTCACTCGGGAGTTTCAAAGTTGTGCCGTATACAAGTTCAGCACAAGATGCGTTTAAATCCTCTTTGACTGCTGCACGAATGCCTAGGAGAACCACTGTGATTATCTCAGACCACCTTTCGTTTTCATGAGCCTTGAGTGATGACTTTAAATGGCGATGAAAACGCTCAATAAGTCCGTTTGAGATAGGATGGTATGCAGTCGTCTTAATTTTCCGAGTACCCAGCATGTGTGTAAATTTAGCGAACATAGATGATCGCATTTGTGAACCTTGGTCCGTGGTTATGACTGAGGGACAACCAAAACGAGAGATCCATGTAGCAAATATGTTACTGCATATTGTTTTCGCTCGCATATCCGGAATTGGTATGGCTTCGGGCCATCTTGAGAAACGGTCGATGATTGTTAAAAGATAAGTATTCCCATTAGAAGGAGGCAAGGGACCCATGATGTCAATGTGAATTTGTGCAAAACGTGCATCTGGAAGAGATAACTTGCCTAGAGGTGCTTTGGTATGCCTCTGTGTCTTGGATCGTTGACATGGCACACACACTTGGACCCAGATCTTTATTTGACGTTTCATGTCTGGTCATACATATCTGGAACAAATGAGTTTTGTTGTAGCTGCTATGCCGGGATGCGAGAGCTTGTGCAGATGATCAAATAGAAGCTTGCGAAAAGAATTCGGAACAAAAGGACGAGGAATGCCCGTAGAGATGTCTCATAGCAAATTGTGGTCAGAAATCTGGCAAGGTTTAAGTTCCAATTTGATAGAAGAAGTATTATTCTGAAGAAAGGTTTATACCTCCGGATCATTTTTCTGAGTTTCAGCAAAATCTCGGAAATTTAATAGTGGCGATTCCGTAATGGAATCAATTTCGATCCTCGAAAGTGTATCAGCGACTATGTTTTTGGAACCCTGCACATGTCTAATGTCAGTGGAATACTGGGAAATAAAATCTAATTGGCGTAATTGCCTGGGTGAACATTTATGGGGGTTTTGCTTAAAAGCGTAAATTAACGGTTTTTGATCAGTGAAAATTTGAAAAGTTCTACCCTCTAACATATGCCGGAATTTCGTTATCGCAGAAAAAATAGAAAATAATTCCCTGTCATATGTCGACCATTTTCGTTGACTGCTATTGAGTTTCATGGAGAAAAAAGCGAATGGTTCCCATTGCTGCTGAGAGAACTGCATCAGACTGCCGCCAATAGCGACATCGGACGCATCTACCCATATACTCAGCTGAGCTCCGGGAATTGGGTGTCTCAAAAGAGTTGGCTGAGCAATCGCGCTTTTGGCAGCAATGAAAGCTTGTTCTGCACACTCATTCCACTCAAGTTGTTCGTACGAATTGCGAACACTAGAACGAGGTTTCTTTTTGTTTTTGTGCCCTTCTAAGAACTATACTACAGGGGCAAGAATATGCGCAGCTTTAGGTATAAAATATCTATAAAAGTTAAACATGCCTAAAAATCTACGAAGTTGGGTTAAAGTATTAGGTTTAGGAAAATCAATTATGGATTTCACTTTCTCGGTAAGAGGTTGAATTCCTTTTTCAGAAAGATGAAAACCTAAAAAATCAATAGTAGTTGTACCAAAAGTGCATTTCGCAATATTTATGCAGAGACCGTATTCTTGTAATTTTGAAAACAGAGCCTTTAAGTGTTTGAAATGCTCATCAGGGTTCTTAGATGTGATTAGAATATCATCGATGAAGGCGTAAACGCCTGGTAAATCGCGAGTGACTTCATCGATAAATTGCTGGAAAGTTGCTGATGCGTTGCACAACCCGAATTGCATGCGCGTACTTTCATATAACCCGAACATTGTACAAATTGCGGTTTTATGAATATCGGTAGGGTGGATGGGAATTTGGTGGTAAGCTTTGATGAGATCAATATGACTGAAAATTTTTGTACCATGTAATACAGCAGTAAAATCAGCTATGCAAAGAATTGGATATTTATCCTTTATTGTTTGGGCGTTTAATGAGCGATAATCACCCACAGGTCTCCATTCCAAAGTTCCCTTTTTCGGGACCATGTGAAGTGGTGATGCATAGTTGCTTTTCGAAGCTCTCAAATGTCCCAGCTGCATCATAATCTGAAACTCTGATTTGACAATTTTTAAGCGATCTGGAGCTAACCGTCGAAGTTTCGCCACCACAGGAGGACCGTTTGTTGTGATGTAATGCACAGTATTATGTTTTACAGGCTGATTTGGATTTGGAAGTTTTGTAATAGAGGGAAATTGCTTTAAAATATCGTGGTAAATTGTATCGCTAAAAATAGTTTTCACTGAATGAAGATTGGAATGTTTCACTTGGCCAATTATTTGAAATTTCGTTTTTAAGTCGCGGAGACATTTATAACGAAGATCTGGAACCAATTCAAAATTATGGAGAAAATCTGCTCCAAGAATGGGTGTGGTAACGTTGGCAACTAGAAATGTCCACATAAATTGTAGTCTTAAATTAAAGTCTAAAGTAAGAGTTTTTTGACCAAAAACGTTTATAGAAGAATAATTGTTTTTGAAGAAATGTCCACATAAATTGTAGTCTTAAATTAAAGTCTAAAGTAAAAGCTTTTTGACCAAAAACGTTTATAGAAGAAGAATTTGCGGCAAAAAGGGTTTGTTGGGGTGGATTCCGTTTTTGATAATTATTTGCAGGAAGTATTGACACGTCAGATCCCGTATCGACCAGAAATGCTACTTTGTTCTCCGGTCCCTAATGAACAGGCGACGTGAAATTTGAGGCAAAGAATAAGTCGCCTCTATTATTCGCTGGTCCCGTTTCCTTGCCATGAACAAGGTTTTACACATTTATCCTCCCGACAATTTTTTCCATAATGCTGATGATACCAGCATACAGAATAATCCCGATTTCTAGAATTGGTTCGATTACTAGAAGTATTCCTTGCGCGGCGGAAAGGTGATCGACCACGAGAAGATGAAAGACGATCAACTCGTTTATTTAACTGATCAATTGCTTCAAATAATTTTTCCTCCAGGGACTGTTCACGAGTTTTAGAAACTGTAAAATTTTCCATTCGGGAAGGGGTGACTTCTAAAATTTTATCAGAAATTTTAGCTGCCTTACCCAATGTTAAGTCAGAAACGACAGCCAAAATTGACTGAACAGAAGCTGGTAAACGTTGTAGAAATAGTTCCATCATCAAGTTTTCTGGAACGTTCAGGGTTTCGGCGCTGCGTTTCATATTACGTAATAATTCAGAGGGTTTGCGAATGCCCAATTCTTTACCTGACAAAAGTTGCCGTATTTTCTGCTGGGATGATTCTCCCTAACGATTTATTAGTTCTGTTTTTAGATGCGTAAAGGGGTTATCGGGATCAGGTTTCATAAGCACATCGCGAACTAGTGATGCAATATCAGGCGGAATATGAGAAACAATGTAGTTATATTTAGTTAACGATTCAGTAATTGCTTTAGGGGTAGTGAGAGCGAATGTGCTTTCACACATAACAAACCATAAAGCAGGATCGGAATGATTATAAGCAGGAATCTGTACGGCATGAACCTCAGACATAGTGCAAGGCCTCAAAAATGAAACACCACACTTTATAGCAAAAGATTAAAAAAAATTGAAATAGAAAACGAAAGTGATCCGGAAGTACTTATCTGTAATCTTTCGAACACAGGTGCAGAATTATCCAGAGTGGCTCCACTTTTTAGCGCTTTTCAAAATATGCGTGCAAGTTCCGAAGATCACCATTATGGAATATTTAATCCCATATGAATTAATACAAGGACTAAAACATTCAAATTATTTATTGGTGAATCGTTCTGACGCTTTACATTCCTTAATGCATGGTATTGAGATATTCTGTTATTGTCACAGTTGGTTTTATATTCATTTCGGTAAACCACTACTTCAGTTCAGTTCACAGTTACGTTTTTACATATTAAGTATCACTTCACAGCAGAGATTTCACCACAGAAAATTCATACAGAGACTTCACTACAGATCTGAGCAAGATTGTTTTAAACCACTGTGTTCAGCAAAGGTTTTAAAACGTTCATTCCAACATCTTGGAGCTTGTTTTAATCCATATAGGACTCTTTAGTAGTTTGCACACCTGCTCAGTTCCATCACTAAACCCTTCAGGTTGAGCCATGTATATGTCTTCAGAGAGGTCTCCATAGAGAAATGCTGTTTCAACATCAAACTGCGTGAGCTTCAGTTTTCGACTAGCAGCCAAAGCTCGGGACAGTTCTAAATGTATCCCATCGTACAACCGGACTGATTGTTTCACAGAAATCGACCCCGAATTTCTGGCTGTATTCCTTGGCAACAAGGCGAGCTTTGAAGCGCTGAACAGTTCCATCAGCATTTTTCTTCACCTTGTAGACCCACCGACTTCCAATGGCGTTTCTTTCAGGAGGTAAATTAACAAGTTCCCATGTGTTGTTACTTGACAGAGAGAATCTATCTCTTCCTTCATAAGCAGAAAGCCATTTATCACCATTTTCAGAAGCCATAGCATTTTTGTAGGTCTCAGGTTCTGCATGTTCAGCAAACAGAACAAAATTGTCATACTTAACTGGCATCTTTAATATGGACCTGTCCCGTAAGTTTCTTCCCTCCTGTTCATCTGGGGTTTCTTCTGAATCTTCAGTACTACATGAAGCTTCCCCTATTTCCTTATCCTCATCTAGATGTGGTGTGATAGGAGATTTTGTCATCACTTCCATCTTTGCTTCACGGTTAACTGAAGTTTCATCAATCACACAGTTGGATTTCTCATCTTGAAATATCACATCTCGACTCAGGATAATCTTGTTTTGTTCTTTTATCCAAATTCGATAACCATCTTTTTCGCCACTGTACCCAACAAAGACACCTTTAACACTCTTCTTGTCCCATTTCCTCCTGTTTTTCTTGGGTACATGAACAAAGCATTCAGTACCAAAGATATGTAGATGGTTAATGTTGACCACTTCTTTGGAAAACCACAGTTCATAGGGACTTTTACCTTTCAGGGATGTTGGTCCTGTTCTGTTTAACACATAAACAGTTGTGTTCACTGCCTCTGCCCAGAGTTTTAAGGGAATGTCTCCAGCATGAATCATGCATCTTGCACTTTCAACAATGCTTCTGTTTTCCCACTCAGCAGTAGGCCTGGACGATGTATCGATATATCGTGGAAAACCGGTTTGAGGTTGACATCGTCATACCGGTTTCGCGATTTTCCCGATGACGATGTATCGTGATATATCGGCTTTTCCCGATGTCACACAGCCAATCCCAGAGCACTATCACGATTTCGATATTTTCAAAGCGCATGAGCGAAATCGCGGTTTTTTCCGATCTCACGCTGCTAATCCCAGGGCATCATCACGGTTTCAAACGATGCCACGCAGCCAATCCCAGAGCATCATCATGGTTTTCCGGTGTCACGATATTCGATGCATCGATGGTTCAATGTTTTCAAAGCGCATGCGCGATTCATCACGATTCATCGTGAAAAACCGATGTTGACATCTCCACATCGGTTTCGCGATTTTCACGTTGAGTTGCCAAACCAGTATTTCATGGTTTTCCGGTATCACGATATTCGATGCATCGATGGTTCGATGTTTTCATAGCGCATGCGCGATTCATCACGATTCATCGTGAAAAACCGATGTGGACATCGGTTTCGCGTTGAGCGCGATTTTCACGTTGAGTTGCCTAATCAGTATCTTATGATTTTCCGGTATGAAATTTCGCGTTGATGATGGCGTGTTATTTTAGCATCTTTGGGGGAAATTTGGGTTTAGATCGACTCAACGATTCCGATGTTTATTTATGTGCATGTGTGATTTTCCACCACGGTACTTAGATTTTCGATGCCGCGATAAAAGGCTAACTAATGAGATTTTTTTTATAGTTAATTTTGCGATTTCTGCGTTGATTTTTTTTTTGTAGGGAATAAGTCGGCACATAAAGTTTGAATTTAAAAAATTTCAAACTGCGAGAGAACGAATAATTCTACTCGTTTGCTGAATTTATCTAGGTAAGCTTTATATTACGTTTTTTTAATTAGTTAATATATTTTTTTTTTTGCTTAAAAATATTTAAAAACAAAATAATTTTGCAAAATCTGCGAATTTTAAAGATGTTTCCATTTTTTTTTTTTAAATTAATGAGGAATTTCTTAAAATTATTTGTGTCCTGATGATGACTATTGTTTCCAGAATTTGTTTTGTGTGCAATTGAAATTCAGTACAGTTAAAAAATTTTAAAACAAAAATGATTTTGCACAGTTCAAGTTGAATTCCGAAAACCCTCTTGTTTCTTGATGTTGCAACCAATCCGCTTGCATCCCTTTTTGTTGTGAACTTCTGTGGAAGTATAGGTTATATATGCCGTCATCATTACTAACAGGAATCAAATGCCCCTTTATTTCTATTTATGTAGAAGTTTTTCTCTTTGTAAATAAGCTAATTTTTGAATCTACTTGATCATATATGGTGCGTGGAACACACACATATATATATGCAAAATCTTGTTTTAAATCATGTGTGTTTCTTAAACGTACAACGCAGATCTTTGTTTGTTATTTTTTTCCTACCACAATTTTATATAGCAAAGAAAAGAACTTCAAAAAAATTTTATGCGCATATATATATATATATATATATTATGCATAAAATGCATGGTTAACATCACGATGTATCGTGATATCGTGATGTTAGAATGCCGATGTATCACGATGTCAAAATTTGAACATCGCCCAGGCCTACTCAGCAGCACCATTTTGCTCTGGCGTGTAGGGCATTGACATGCATGCAGAGATTCCTTCTCTTTCAAGAATATTCTTCACAGATGAATTCTGAAACTCTGTTCCACCATCACTCAGAATTTCTTTGATCACGTGACCAGTATTTTTTGCTTCATTGAGAAAGGTTTGGAGACACTTGGGGTCTTCACTCTTCGACTGCTTAAAAAACACTCTGCGGTACTTGGTGAAATCATCCTTGAAACATACAAAGTACCTAGCACCAGCCAAAGATTGCTGCTGCATGGGACCACATACATCTGTATGCGTTAATCCCCCTGGTATTGTAGGCCTTTGTTTCCTTATTCTGAAAGGACGTCTACACTGCTTACCAAAGCAGTACCCATCACACTTCTCATCTTTTGATGATACTTGTATGTGGTGTTTCTGCAGTATTTTCTTTATATGAGTTTTATTCTGGTGACACAGTCTTTCGTGCCACAGTTGCATAGACTTGTCTGCTAAAGCAACACATACTTCTGCAGACACAGCAGGACATCTAACACGCATTTCTAAAGCGTATAGTCCATGCACAGTTCGTAAACCTTTCATGCGTACAGAACCATCTCTTAAAAATGAACACTCATCTTTAGATGCCTGGAACTTAAAACCCTTACTCAGAATTTGACTAATTGAGAAAAGGTTTCTGCTTATGTCAGGAACATACCACACCTCTGTTAAGTGGTTCGTATCCCACTTGTTGTTAATCTTCATTTCAATATTCACAGTTCCATGACCATAAGCCATAATTGCTTCGCTATTCCCCACATATACTGGTTTAGGTGAGGCGAATGTTGTAAAGTCCACAAAATACTTCTTGTATTTTGTCATATGGGCAGATGCTCCACTGTCTGCTATCCATATATCACTCTCTGAAACTCCTTCCACAGTGCATACAAAAGCATCACCTTCAGTTTTAGGTTTACTTTTTCTTCTGCACTCTTTAGCATTGTGGCCAGGTTTTCGGCAGACGTAACATTTTCTCTCTGGCTTCAAAACTTTTTTTTTGAAGCAACTAGGGCTGTGGATGAATCTGTCGGTTTGGAAGGCAGGCGCATCTCTATCAAGCGAAGTGTCTCTGTCAACTTGTTTACAGATCTCTCTTCTATAGGAACAGATTCCCAGACACTTTTGAACTCAAAGTAATCTGAAGATAGAGTTGACATGATCCTACTCATTAATAGGAGATCTGGCAATGTTGTTTAGGCAACACGCTTTAGTTCATCGTTCAACTTGCTAAAGTTTCTTTGAAGTTTGGCAACATGACTTACTATGCCATCTTCCATTCCTTTTTCACTTTGAAAAAACTGCTCCATCAAGCGGTCAAGACGCTGGCCAGAGCTCTGTTCATAGACCGACAGCAATTTATCCCAAATGCTTTTAGCACTATTACAAATAGCCGTCAGCTTAACATTGCTGTCGTCCATGTTTCCCACAAGGATTAGTTGGGCCAGGGAGTTCTTTGATAAAAGCTTTCCTCCTCTTCTCGTAGGCAGAATTCACTTCAGCTGAAGTTCCATCCGATGGGCAAGGGCATTCGCGATATCCGGTAACGAGATCATGAACATCGTGGTGGCGCAATAAAAGTTCAATCTGCCTCTTCCATTTATTCCAGTTGGAAACTCCCAAAAGCTTTTCTATTTGAGCTCTGAACTCCATTTCACACAGGTAGTAGTCACTTCACACAGTAGTAGCTCGAAGTAGGTTCACGTTAAGCCTAATGTTACTAGTGGCGCAAGACTCGTTACTTTTGTTCCACAAAGTCACTTAATAAATCACTGCGCTATCTGGGCCCATAACCAATTATGATTATTAAGTCACAAAGACAATATGCAATAGAATTAGATTTATTGTAAGTTAAATACGAGAATTATGCAACGGAGAAATAATAGCAACGAAGAAGCTAGTAGCTCACAGCTCTAGAGTAAACACAGAGTGAGAAGCATTGCCAGAACACAATAACTAAATAACAGAAAAATATTACGATTATTTTGATTATTTACAACAGAAATTAATCCCAAACGTGTTGCTATGTGGTTGGTGTAAGGTGAAAATTAAGAAATTTTGTAAGTGGCCAATGGCCACTAAACTTGTTTCATTCAGTGGCCACTTACAATCGTTCGCATGCTTTGTAGAATACACTATATATATATAGATATATATATATATATATACACACACCCACAGTCAGTACCTGCTATTGGGTCATCCTGTTTATATGGTCAGTTTTCTAAAGTCCTGTCTAACTTAATAAGGAACATGTGTTAAAGTGCCCCGCTTATATAGTCATTTTATTTTCGGTTATGGGTTATATGGTGGTTTTTTTGTCTTTTCAATGAGGTATCGGGTATTTTTGTTGTTGAAAAATAGTAATTGTTGTAAGATTTCTTGAGGCGGGGAGTAACACAGGGAATGACCAGAAGAAAAAAAGTCCTGGAAAGATATGAATCTGCCAACGTCTTCAACGTTGACGAATGTCGACTTTTTTTCGGATCTTGCCAGACAGAACTCTTTGTTTTAAAGGTGAAAAATGTGTAAGGGGGAAGAAAGTAAGGAATGCTTAACCGTGTAGTGCAGTGGGCCTCGAAGTTGAGCTTACTATGAATTTGGACCAAGATCAGAGTCCATACCAAGAGAAACACCCCCAGACCATAATTTCACCTCCGCCGAACTTTACTGTGGGCACAATGCATTCTGGCAGGAGGCGTTCTCCAGACAGACACCAGACCCTGCCATCCGAAAGTTGGAGGGTGAACCGTGATTCGTGGCTCCAGAGAACCCATTTAATAGAATTAATTTTTTAAATGTTCTTAAAAGTTTAATTATTTGTTTATGAGCACTATATTCTGATAGGTGAATATAATCTAGCCATAATTAAATAGTTTAGTGTTGTTCCACATATATTGTCACCCCACTTATATGGTCTGATTTTTCTGGACCGCTGAGCTGACCATATAACTGATAATGACTGTATATATATGTGAAGACTTTCTACATGTCTCACTACTTAACTACTCATAAAACATGAGCATGACAGAGAGCAATGAAAAAGACGTTTTTATTGGAACACAGTCATCAATCGAGTGCAACAAGAGATGTGCAGCAAGTTACAAGTTGTGTATCAAAAAATTATTTCTTGATCAGCAATACTCAGACAGATTTCATTGTCTTATATGGTATCATTTAATGGGATATTTTACAGTAAATAGATGGGAACAGATGGATCACGGCGTGGGAAGATGAATTTGGATTGGATTGGACGCCGTAGGCGGACACTGTTTCACCTGTGCGGCTTTCAGCTGTATAGTCCGCCTTACGGAGGAGATTCCGGTATAAGGGAGAGCTAAGCAATCCACAATATATACATACACATTTAAGTACACAGAAGGGGAAAGTCAATTGAAGGGTAAAACATGAAGGCACAAAAATACAAAATGACAAAAGAAGAGGATGACAAAGTTTGAAAAATTAACACAGAACAAAATGAGAAAAGAACAAAAAAAAAAGGAAAAAAAATCATTTCCAGAAGGGGAAAAAAAAAATAATAACAATATTGAAATATACAAAAGTCAGAACGTTAAATACAGATGTCAGACAGCCGAAATGACCTATAAAAGTTTCGAAAGGAAAGCAAAGTTATTTTGAGAACTTTCGACTTAAACTTCTCAGCTCTCACAGATATAATCAATGTTGGAGCTGAGAAATTCCATCACTTTAATGATTTTGTGTTGGCAGTGTATGTTCTTGGCAGTATTTTGGCACCAATGAGAGTAGTGTTGAAGAGAAGGTTTCAACAAATGCCACTGACTTGTGAGATCACAGTCAAAAAGGTAGTGGATTGGATCACCTTCTAGCTTAGCTTGCAAAAATTAATTATTTCTGATGCAATGGGCTGCGAAACTGTATAAGGCATGTGAATAATTACTCAGAGGTACTGGCCAACCTAGAAGCAATTTTCTCACAAATCATTTTTATTGTTACATCCCCCTTCCCAAGACGACTACATCCTATACGTCCATAGGGTGTAGGACATCTAGGAAGAAGCTGTTAATGAAAACCTAAAATTCTATCTACCCACTTGCTATCCATCTATTGACATACAAAATAACATAAAAACACTTTTAACATTAATGACTCTTTATGTTTCTCATGGTAAAGAGTATAAATGCAATAAACAATTAGATTAAGGGATCCATTAAAATCAAATTAAACACAATAATTGATAATCATAATAGAATTATCAATGAGCATCAATACCACATAATAGAATTATCAATGAGCATGAATTCCACATAATATAATAATTGTATAATAAAAACAATAATAATAAAAAATATACTTCAAACTATAATATATTAACTTGTGTGACCAGTACGGACTTCACAATATCAGGGACCCAGGGGCTTACCCTAATCTCTTCATTTAGCTACTGTCGCAAACAAGTTTAAAAATAAAAACATGAAAATACAACATTTCTTGTAAATCATAAAATGATCATCACTGTTATTTAATTCTATACAAGTCATAAGTAAGTAGCGCTACTAAAGCCAGGCTTTAGGATGCATCAAAAAAATTTCTCAAAGTCCTTTTTCGTTATATTTCCTCATAACGAACAAAAAAAATTTCACAAACTCCTTTCAATTTGCACAATTTTCTTTCAATTATTTTCTACATAGAAAATAACCCTTACTGTTCTCTACTATTCTCTGTGTCTATTTCTAATTTACATTTCGCTTTCCGCAAATATTAAGTACAAATAAACAAATCTACTCATCCTTATATTTTTTATTCACTTTTCAACTTACAAATACAAAATACAATAAATTGAAACGATTCTCTAAATCGTTTATTTGGCGATTGTTTTAATTGCAGGTCTCCAGTACAATATGGGGAGGATTCCAATAGCAAGTTGTGATTTTTCAACTTATCCATACTCTTATGATGACGTAGAGGGCGATTTTGATTTGAAGAATTTCAAACTGGCAAAGGAAGACTTTTCATTCAAAGTAAGCATTTGAATATCTGAAAGAAAGTATTGCCAGTCAGAATCTCGAAGATAATGTATGTGACAAGCTGAAAGCCGGCAGAGTGATTTTATAGTTATGATTTCACTTTTAACAAGATTGACAATGCCAGATTTCATGCAGACAACATAATTTGGGTGGAAGTTCAATCGAAAGGCCACAGTAAATGAATTATTTCTTTGTCTGCTTTTAGACCTATCTATATGGTAAAAAAAGTTCACATAACGCCTATAGTATAATTTTGTTGTATTCAAATAAAAATTCATGATAAGAAGTAGGTTTTAACCTTTTCCCTCCAATTTCTCTAAACTCTGTCGGCCAAGATACCACTTTTATTTACCCCAAATTTACCATAAACTTGGGTCTATCTTTCAGAATACCCATAACCTTGTCTTCAGAAAGGCTTTTTTAAGGTTGGTGAGTGGAGGAGGGGCCGAGTAATGATGTCATCAATATTGCTGCTGCGCAAACGTGTGACACTTTACTTAAACGAACCTAGCTCCTCAACGAAGCATCGCAGAGCATTGTTGTTGTTTTTAAATTGCTTGTAATAAATTAACTATTGTTTAATGTAGTAACAACATAGTTCGTAGATGTAATAATTTTCCTGATATTTAGCCTGAAACATACATTTTATGAGTTTTTTTGGTTTCATAATGAATGTTAAAAGTCCAATAACTCTTAAACCGTTAAGAAAAAAAATAGTTAAGAATTAAAATGTTTGCTAGGATTGTGGGGATTTAAAAAATGCCATTAATTTGTCTTTGTATGCATAACAAGATAGTAAATGGCAGTTATTGTCTTACTCTTGAACCTCTCTGATGTATTAGTATAAACTTGTAATGTATTATAATCACAAACAAAGACTAAATGACAAACAAATAAAATAACTAATTTTTATGTATATTTCTTCTATTGTACTGTACATGTCTTCACAATAGTACCTCGGACTTATGGACCTCTAAAATATATTTTTATAGTTACTCTAAGGTAATATTTATTTGCTAATTAACTAAATCTAAAACTATTGCTAAATCTTACAATTGACGTCAAATTGGAAAAAATGCTTTAAACAAAAGCAATTTAAAATTAGCATTTGCGTTCTTACTAAGCAGTTTTACAGCATCATCGGAGTCTGTGTTACTATTGCTGCTTTTTAAAGCAACTTGATCCTCTTCAGAAGTATCGTCATTTTCAGGCGGAATAACACCAGGTGGCATAGGCCCTTCAAACCACTTAACTTGGTATTTCCCGTTTTCTAAGTTCCATCTATGACAGGTTGGGCAAGATACAGCATTGCTCTGCTTGAAGTTTTGTTCCAAAGCAGCTTTTGAAGGAGATAGAAGAGTAGGATCAACAGGCCTAAGTTTTGTCAACGGTTTACGTGTTAGCAGAGGAGACGTTTTCTTTTAAAAAATACTGTATCTCACTTCTGATACTGAGATGTACGAAGGATGGCCATACATACCACCCAAATGTCTCTACACCAATCAGCAATGATTCATCCACCAAGACGGATTCTCCTAATTCAGCCAGATTTTTTTGATGAGCCATGTTTTTTGTAAGAACATCAAATGGTTTCATTTTACCTTGTCTGGTAAAAGCAGCAGTGTAATCTGAACCAGTCAAGGCGTGAAAGCCTGTCAGGCCGTCAGTTATTTTACTACCTATTTCTTTTGATTTTTTGAGACATGAATATAGCTTCTAGAGTTTGAAGATACACCACATTCAAGCCATAAGTGTGCATTCCTTAAGTTCTTTTGATGATGGATCATTTTCACTAAAATATCCAAATCGTTTGCTCGCATCAAAACATTTTTTTTTCATCATTTCGAGTTGTGTGTAATATGTCAAATTATCCTCGTATCTGCTTCATTGTGTTGGCAGGCAGGTTCATTCGCCTCATTTACCTTCATGTTGGTGCCTATACATGAGTAAATGTAGCAAGTCTGTTCTACAGCATATAACTTTTTATTGCCTAGCAAGTGACAATATTTGGAAGATCGCCATTCTCTGCATAAAAACTTTGTTAAAGATGTCTTGAACGATTCACTTCTTAGATCCACTCAAGACTTTTTTGGAGTTTTTTGTTCAGGTTCAAATATTTTTATTTCACTCACTAATAATGTTTTAGAATTACGTATGTCATGTTCCGAATCCTTGATAGTTGGAGTGCCATAGAGGTCAAACACTAAGAGAATTACTCTGGCTTCTCCTTTACAGATTAATCCCAGAATGTTGTTGGGAAGAGCTCCATAGTTATCCGGGAATTGAATTGTGTGCAGGATGAACATGGCATCGAAGACTTTTGTGTCCACAGTTACTAGAGTATATACGATAACTTCTTTTTGAAGCTCTTCCAACCTATGCATCAGTTTTGATTTACATGTTTTATTCAGTGAGCCATCCATCTGTCCAAGAGCTAGGGGAACTGGGGTAAGAGGATAAGCCAAAACATTCCTCATGTCACACTTTTGTTCAGAGGCAAATTTGAGAAGTCTCGTAAAAGGATCACATGTGCATTTTACAACTTGGAGTTTTTTTATACGATCTTTCGATAGTTTTAGACGCACACACAGAAGCACAGCTCAATATTTCTTGGATCACTAACATACAACGTCTTAAAATTTTCAAAGGCCTCTGTGCCTTTGAAGTTATGCCTTTAGGAGATCTTTACTTACATTATCGTCCACAACATGCCCATTGGATATGTTTCTAAAAGGAGTTTCTCTGTCCATTTCTTCAAAAGGATCTAAAAAGCTATTGAGTTAAGATATTACACACTCAACATCTTTGTTGTCTCTTTCGATCCAACTTTCTAGAAGGTCGTGTTTAGAGTCTGATTTCCTGGATATACCAATGCCTTCTAACAAACTTGTCAATAATTTGCTCCGTAATGATCTAGTTTTCATCCACTTAGCCCTAGCTGAATCAGAGTTAGCAAACGCTTTAATACCATTAAGTCTTGATGTTGCATCAGAGTTCATTGTTTGTTCAAGAGCCATGTCAACTGAAACTCGAGAAAAAGATGTTTCAGAGGGTTTTATAGACAGACCACCTTGAGAAAGAGCCTGTTTTGCACCAGTTCACACTGAGTCAATATTTAGCAAGTTCAGAAGGTAAACAGTCATTCAGCGAACATAGTTAAGTCTACTGCAAGCAAAAAATAATGTAGTTACTTTCTGTATAGCATCTATGTACACGTTTAGAACGTTGGATCTTATACCTTCTGTTTTAGATTGAAATAATTAAGCATTATTATTATAATTAAGCAGTAATTATTACAACATATACAGGGTGGTCCCGAATTCATGGTACAAACTTTAATGGTAGGTACAGGACATTGTAACAATGATTTATTGTATAGGAATGTATAGTCGCAAGTGACGCGGTGAGGCGTAAACAGGGGAAATAAAAGGAAAGAGAAATGGAGTGATCGGTTGGTATCATTGCCGGTAGAGGGCAGTAGATGTCTAGCCGCTGTTGAACATGATGCATCGCAGTAGGGAAAAGCGCCATTCACAATTGTGCTGCCGTAGACGATGGGTGACTTTACGTATGCAGAAAAAGCAGACATGCATTACATGTACGGCCGTGCAAATGGTAACGGCAGAGCTGCGTTACGAATGTATCGCGCGGAGTATCCTGATCGACGAATGCCGGATCATAGAATTTTTCAACGGTTACATCGTCAACTTTGTGAAACAGGTGCGTTCGACGTCAACAGACATGGCGCTGGTCGAGTAAGAGCTGTACGCACTCCAAGGCTGGAAGAAAGCATCTTGAACATTGTGGCTGATAGACCCGAGTCAAGCACAAGAACTGTTGCGCGTGACGTAGGTGTGAGTCATCAGACTGTATGCAGAGTGTTAAACGAAAATCGCTTACACCCCTTCCATTTTCAGAAAGTACAAGCATTGAATCCGGCAGATTATCCTCGCCGCGTGAACTTCTGCCTGTGGGTGATGCAGCAATGTGCGTTGCAGCCGGATTTCGTAGATTATGTGCTATTTACAGATGTATTGGGTTTTTTTCTATTTTGAATCCGATACTCTTAATGAGCTTGGATAATTAATCAACTTCTACATTACGGTGTGAACAAAACCCTGTGTAAAAGGCTCTTACCGACTGTAATTGATGATGGAACTATGTAAAGATAGAGAAATTAGGTTTCACTAAAAGAGGGGAAAAAGAAAAGAAATCTTTTAAGATAAAAAAGGATTTATTTTGACTAAACATTGGTATAATACACATCTGGATTTACGTAAACTCCCCTTGCGAATTTTGGTCCAAAAAATAGTAAAACAATAGTAACATACACAATCCTCAGAATAGGTCCAAAACGACCAAGCACTCAATTGGGTTACTCCAATCTACCCAAAATATTGGGATAACCCCATTGAGGGCTTTTAACTCGTGAGACGTTTCACGGGACAAAAAAAAGGAAAATAACTCTAAATCAAAAAATCAATTCAGGAGCAAAGAGTTAAATAAAGGAAAGTAAGGAAAACGATAAACTATAATTGCCCATTGTAGACAAACGGAGGATGCTACTGGATTCCGGAGAGGGACGCTGGATCGGAATGATGGTACACTTTCCAGAGTCACAGGGAGGCCATTTTGTTGGGTTTTTCTCTAATTTCGGGTGGGGGATGTGGGAACTTTTCTTCTGGAATCCGGAGAAAGACGCTAGAGCAGGACGCTGTTCTTCCTTTTTGGTCACTGGGCGGCCAAGGATTTACTTGCTTCTAGGCGGCGGATGTGAGAGCTCGTCATCATGGAGGGGAAATCCTGGAATCCGGAGAATGACGCTGGAGCAGGACGTTGGCTCATTCACGTGATCATCACGAATAGGAACTTCTGGAATTCGGAGAAGGACGCTAGAGCAGGACGCTGTTCTTCCTTTTTGGTCACTGGGCGGCCAAGGATTTACTTGCTTCTAGGCGGCGGATGTGAGAGCTCGTCATCATGGAGGGGAAATCCTGGAATCCGGAGAATGACGCTGGAGCAGGACGTTGGCTCATTCACGTGATCATCACGAATAGGAACTTCTGGAATTCGGAGAAGGACGCTAGAGCAGGACGCTGTTCTTCCTTTTTTGGTCACTGGGAGGCCACACTTGATTCTAGACGGCGGATGTGAGAGCTCGTCATCCTGGAGGGGAAATCCTGGAATCCGGAGAATGACGCTGGAGCAGGACGTTGGCTCTTTCACTTGATCATCACGAATAGGAACTTCTGGAATTCGGAGAAGGACGCTAGAGCCGGATGCTGTTCTTCTTTTTTGGTCACTGGGAGGCCACACTTGATTCTAGACGGCGGATGTGAGAGCTCGTCATCCTGGAGGGGAAATCCTGGAATCCGGAGAAAGACGCCAGAGCAGGACGCTGTTCTTCCTTTTTTTGGTCACTGGGAGGCCACACTTGATTCTAGACGGCGGATGTGAGAGCTCGTCATCCTGGAGGGGAAATCAATCATCGGTCTCCAGCCAGTTCACTAGCGCGTCTTTTCAAACAGAAAACTCCACCGTGACTGGGATCACCGCACGGTGACCCCAGCCACTGAAACATCGGAGAGCGAATAGGACGAGTCCGATTGACCCGCCTCTCTTATAGCTTCGGAGCCTGGATGTTGAGTGGTTAAAGTTCTTCTCCCGTGAACTCGTGGGAAAACTATTTTTCGCCTAAATCGGCACGAGAAAACGAAGGGTGAACTATTTCCCAGCCTTTTCAAAAACGCCTCGTCATTTCGCTGGCGTGCCGTGATTGGTTGGACATTCAAATTTAAAAAAACTCGGGGGTTGAGTACAAATGTACCGCTGAAAAGAGAGGGACTTAGCACACATTGATAGGGGAAGAATTTAGTTAGAATTTCCAGTGAAACGTCCCGGAGCAAAAGCGTACATGTTTATCAAGTATCCATGCTTATAAACTAACGACAAAAGGTTGAACGGATGGTTTGGAAAACTTTATACCCAACAAATGCCCTACGTCTTCCTTAAAAAAAATTGCAACAATTTTTTTTTCTATTAAGTTAAAAGGCAAAAAAAAACTACTAAACTAGGAAACAAAATCCTTAGCATAAAAGCTCCACCACAATAACAAGTATTGTACTTAAAGCCAAGAACGAAGTACATCATTGAATAGAGCGTGAATGAGGTAAACGAGCACTGTGTACTTTAGTATTCGTTAACCCCGAAAAACTATTTCATGCAGGTATCACAGGAACAAATTAAAAAACAAAACAGAGTTAAATAGAAACTTTTGATGAAACGTTATAGCATTGCCAAAAACCAAAAATTTAACTAAAGAAAATATCTTTGAGAGATAACTAAACACCTGCATTAGATAAAAATAAAAAACCATCAGTTCACCTTTAGTTTCAAATCACTTAAAACATAAATGCAAATTGGGACCAAAATGGGGTATAGTGTAAACAAAAATTGCACATGAATGTAAGCCCATAGAACAAACTGTATGATACGAATACATTGTGTAGCACACTAAAATAAATGAGTACCATAAACAAATAGTGCAAAGTAAACAAATAGTATGATGTAACCAAATAGTGGAATGTCAACAAAACGGGTACAGTAAACAAAAAAAAACGTGGGTTGTTGACAAACAAAATTGTGGACGGAAAAAGAAATAGTGTGTCCTGGCAAATGGACACGAGCAAAAACACAAAACACTGTTGAGTCAAGTTCACTAAAGTAGATACCAATATTCACAGAACTTAAAAAATGTAAACAAAAGGGCATGCACACAAATGTAAATACTGATATAAGTGAAGTGTAAAGTGGAATGAGTGAAGAAACACAGAATATGAAATCGCCAAAAAAAAACACCAAAGCTGGGTGTTACAGCCAAAAAAAAACAAGAGAAAGAACCTCAATGTGTCTAGGTTGTGAACTCCTATACCATAGCAACAATACTTATTTACAAATTCCCCTTTTTTTTTTTTCAAATATCGTGAATTTCATTGATATAAAGGGATTTTCCAGTGTTTCCCTTTTCTAGTTATCCACTCTACCATTTGTTCTGGTACGCAGGTTGTACGTGTGGGTGTTGGGCGATGCAACTGCATTGTCCCGGTTCGCCTGTGTAACGTTTCCTGGATGTGTGGGTTGTTGTACTACATTGGCATTACGTGTTGGGTACCCATGTGGGTGAAGATAAACCCAGCCTCTACTACCACTTGGACCATGGTTATATTCCGTTGATATACCGTCCTGTGTTGGGGTTTGGTTTGTTGCCGCAAACGGGAATTGAGCTTTGGAGTGGGTTTCTTTATTACCCTGAATTGAATCGTGCGGTAATCGTGGGGTTGCTTTTGTGAGTCGGTAGACGTTTACCCGCTGCTTGCGGTTAGGGTAGCTCTTATCCGTAATTTCAAAGAGTACTTCAGATAGCTTTCCTGTGACTACAAAATTTCCTATGTTCGGTTTGTTGAACTTCCTAGTTAACCCGGGCTTAACATTAGGGAAGTATAGATAAACCTCGTCTCCCACTTTAATTCCTTTGTCTTTGACAAAACGATTCCTGTACTGTTCTTGTGTTTCCGCCGCTTGAACCAGGTTATCTTTCACCTCCTTATAGGCAGTGCGTAGTCTCTTAAGTAGTGCAGTTGAAAAATCCTCAGTCTCCCTGTATGAAAAGGGCGGTTCGGTTTCGAACATGTGGTAGGGCAACTTGAGCTCCCTACCATAAACCAAAAATGCTGGGGTGTGTTTTGTGGCAGAGTGCCATGTAGATCTGTATGCTAACAGAGCATACTCCAATTTGTTGTCCCAGTCGTTGTGGTTTTCGTTTACCAAGTGACTCAGAGCGTTGCCTAGTCCTCTGTGATAGACCTCTAAAATTCCATTTCCTTGGGGGTGGTATGCGGTGGTATTCACCTTTTTTATCCCCAGGGATGCATAAACTTCTTGCATTGCTTGACTAATAAAATTGGAACCTCTGTCTGTGAGAATTGTGGAGGGACAGCCAAATCGTGAAATAAAATTCAGTAGCGTTTTTGCTACATCAACACTTTTTGTTTGGGGAACAGGGTAAGCCTCACACCAACGGGTGAAATGGTCGATATAGGTAATAATGTACCTGTTGCCATTTTCAGTTATAGGAAGGGGTCCGACAACATCGATGGCAACTTTATGAAAGGGACCTTGAGGAATTTCGGGACGTTGCAAGGGTGCCAGTTTTCGAGGTTTGTGAGCACGACGTTGCATACAGCTATTACAGGATTTAATCCAATTGACAATGTGTTCGTGCATCCCTGGCCAATAATAAAATTTCTTTACTGTTGAAAGAGTTTTCCTCAAACCCTGATGACAAACAGATGGGGAATCATGAAACTGGGATAAAATGTCATGAATCATTGACTTAGGAAGGACAATTCTGGTGGGTTGTGTTGTAACATTGGAAATTTTAAATTGTTTACATTTTAGAATCCCATCTTGTACGAAAAATCTGAGCTTAGTTGGTTGGATTGGTTTGGAGTCGTTTAAGCTTTTGATTATAGATTGGCATTTAGCATCTAAAGATTGTTTATGTGCAATATCTTTCAAAATCTTGTCTTGGAAATTGTGAGAGTCATTACTTTGGATCTGAAGGGTACATAATTGTTTAACTAGGGTAACTTCCTCAGAATTGTATTTGTTGGCCTGTGATTCATGAGTCGGTGGTGTGTCGTGGTTAAGTCCACGTGAAAGAAAATCAGCAACCTTGTTGCACTTGCCGCTTATGAATTTAATCTCCTAATTAAATTCAGATAGAGTCAGGGCCCATCGAGCAATTCTACCAGTTGAATCTTTCAACTTCAAAATATGTGTCAAAGCTGCATGATCAGTGAAAATAGTGAATTTACGTCCATAAAGATAGGGTCTAAAGTAACCAACAGTAAAAATTATGGCCAAAATTTCCTTTTCAGTGGTGCTATAGACTCGCTCAGCTGAGTTGAGTTTTCTGCTGGCAAAAGCCACTGGTTTTGGGAATCCTGATGTGTCAAGTTGAGCAATCACTCCTCCTACAGCTGAATTTGACGCGTCAGTGTACAATATAAAATCTCTGGTCATATCTGGGAGAGTTAGGCATGGGGTTTGGATTAAAGCAACTTTGAGATCATGAAATTCTTTCTCAGCCTCTTGAGTCCAGTTAAAATGTTTGGATTCCTTGGTTAAATTGGTAAGGTGGATTGAGCGACGGCTAAAGTCAGGTATGAACTTTCGATAATAGTTTATGCATCCTAAAAAAGATCTCACATGCTTTCTGCAAGTCGGGATTTTAAACTTTTCCACAACTTGGATATTCTTTTGGTCGGGGTAAATATTTCCGTTGGCCACTACAAAACCAAGGTAGGTGATGGATTGTCTCAAAAATTTACATTTGGAGGGTTTGAGTTTCAAATTATGTTGGAGGAGTCTGTCAAAGACTAGTTCCAACTTATCCATATGGGAATCAATAGTGCTGGAAGCAATGACTATGTCATCGACATAAACAAAAATCTGAGCTGGTTTTAAACCAGAAAGTACAATCTCCATCAACCGTTGGAATGAATTGGCACTGGTCTTTAGACCAAAAGGTGTTCTTTTGAACTGTAACAGTCCCTGGTTGGTGGTAATGGCTGTTTTGTGCCTATCTTCCGGGTCAAGCATCTGCTGAAAGAACCCACTTGTTAAGTCAAGGGTTGAAAAATATCTACTTCCCTGGAGGTTGTCAATTGCTTCCGAAATAAGGGGTAGAGGGTACGAGTCTGCAACTACTTTTTTGTTCAATTCTCTAAAATCCACTACAAATCTAAATTCGCCATTAGGTTTCTTAACCAATAAGACAGGGGAAGCATAGGGGGAAGTCGAGGGTTCTAGGATATCTGCCTCAAGAAGTATAGTAATTTGGTTTTCCATTTCCTCTCTCAAGTTGTAAGGGACTCTATACGACTTTCTCTTAACTGGAGCTGAATCTGTCAGGTTTATCTGGTGTAACAGAGTGTCACAGCCTGGTAGGTCCTGCACAGAACCAGCAAAAACTGCCTTGTACTTGTCCAAAAGGGTCTCAATCTTCTGTTTATCAGTGGTGTCAAGATGGTTCAAATCAAAGGTTTTGCTCCACTCGAAATCTGCCTCTTCGCAGCTGCCAAAATTTGGATCTTGAGCAAAATAATTGAGGTCCAACCCTGGTATGCTATGCGAGGATATTAAGGGGTGGCATTGAGCAAGTTTAGTTAGCTTGTTTAAGTGGTAGCTGGTTTCAGAAGGGTTAATTATTAAAATGGGAATTTGAGTTTGTTTAGTTAAGCTTATTGATCTAGCTACCGAGATCTGCTTATCACCAGTATTCCAAGCTGGTTCAGTGAAAAAAAAATCTCCATTAATGTTGCCTTTAATTTTTCCAAAAACTATTTTTTGAGAAAGGGGGGGAATAATGGTTTTACACATAGCATAAACAGAAGCTGGAACTCCCTTATCTTGAATTTTTGGTTCCTCGCCTTGTTGTTTCTGTGCTTCAAAAGTTAGAATTTGGGAATTTAGTCTTAAACAATTTTGGGCGAAATCAAGTTGACATTTTTGTTCCTGCAAAAAGGGTTTTCCCAGAATGACTGAAAAAAAACTTGACATGTTGTGAGGCATGACCAAGTATTGAATCGTGAAGACATCTGTGCCTATCCTTGTTTGTAAACAAACACACTGGTCAACTTCGAAACCACTGCCATCAATTGTGTTGATCCTAACATGACAGGGTGTTCTGACAATGTTTTTGTTAACCAAAAGTTGGGCATCAATCAAATTAAGACCAGCTCCTGAGTCAAGGAGTGTCTTTTGTGGTTTTCCAAAAATGTGTGTTATGATCATAGGCAGTGTGTCATTGGATCCTTTACACGTAAACATCTGTTGTATCAAAGGAGGGGACTCTTCCAACAGTGGTACAGCCTGTTGGCCCGAATTTAGTTTAAATTCCTATGCTGCTGGCTGGGTGGACCCTGATATCTCTGTCGTGGGGGAACCTGCGGGTAGTTGTTTACGTTCTCCCTATATGAAAAAGGTCTCAGCCTGTTTGGCTGTTGTCGAGGCGAGAGGCCAGTGTTTCTCGCCTCCCTGCAGTCTCTACTTAAATGACCCATTATGCCACAATTGTAGCATTTCCTGGTTTCACCCCTCTGTTGTGGTGCCCTGGGTCTTTCCTCTCTCAGCCTGCTGACCTCAACCGACAGGTCCTTGACCTGGTTCGACAGCGACTCCACCAATTCTAAAATCTTGCTCTGCTCTGAAGGCTGAGCCTGTGCAGTAAAAAGTGGTGTGCTTTGATGGAATGGGTTAGTTTCCGCATGTGCAGTCTCTGCTTTGCAGGACATCCAAGCACGTTCTTCCCTCAGGGCTATCTCTTTCACTTGGTCAATTGACTGAGGGTTAGCAGATAACACTCCCCGCCTTATTTCAGGACAAAAATTTGACAGCAACATGCTTCTGAGCATTCTGTTTCGGTATTGCTCCTCAATTTGGTGGTCACCATCACCCGTAGAAAACGCCTTGAAAGATAGGGAATCGGCCTTTGCCAAGAACACTGCCACCGGCATAGTGTTGGGTTGCTTGAATGAGAAAAACTCATGTACAGCCAATGACAAGTCAGGTCTATTGGTGTACCGGTCCAACAGGGTTTTTTCGAGGGATTTGAAATCTGTCACGGAATGTTTCTGTTCCCGAACAAGGGCCTTGGCCTCTCCTCGTAATCGGAGCTTCGTTGCCAAAAATAGGTCTTGGTCTGTCCATTTGAAATGCCCAGCCAACTCTTTGCACTCTGCCAAAAACTCTCGAACATTTCCCGAGGAACTGCCATCATTGAAAAGTGGCAAGAGATTAATTTTATCCGCAGATAACCCTCCCTATGCGACAAAAGTTCCAACCACTCGTTCCTCGTCCATGACCTGGCCGTTTTGTCTGACCTGATTTGTGGTCATTTTTGTTATCAAAAGGGGCGATTTCACATAAAGTTTCCCTTCACAAAATCACAATACCCTCATAACACATACAAAACTTAATCTAAATAACACATACAAAACTTAATCTAAATAACACATACAAAACTTAATCTAAATAACACATACAAAACTTAATCTAAATAAAGGTAAAAAAAAAGAAGAAAAATTAAGCTTGCTCCTGAATATAGCACCATCAAAAACTCAGTCGGTAGAACGTCACGGCACCATCTTTTATTGGGTTTTTTTCTATTTTGAATCCGATACTCTTAATGAGCTTGGATAATTAATCAACTTCTACATTACGGTGTGAACAAAACCCTGTGTAAAAGGCTCTTACCGACTGTAATTGATGATGGAACTATGTAAAGATAGAGAAATTAGGTTTCACTAAAAGAGGGGAAAAAGAAAAGAAATCTTTTAAGATAAAAAAGGATTTATTTTGACTAAACATTGGTATAATACACATCTGGATTTACGTAAACTCCCCTTGCGAATTTTGGTCCAAAAAATAGTAAAACAATAGTAACATACACAATCCTCAGAATAGGTCCAAAACGACCAAGCACTCAATTGGGTTACTCCAATCTACCCAAAATATTGGGATAACCCCATTGAGGGCTTTTAACTCGTGAGACGTTTCACGGGACAAAAAAAAGGAAAATAACTCTAAATCAAAAAATCAATTCAGGAGCAAAGAGTTAAATAAAGGAAAGTAAGGAAAACGATAAACTATAATTGCCCATTGTAGACAAACGGAGGATGCTACTGGATTCCGGAGAGGGACGCTGGATCGGAATGATGGTACACTTTCCAGAGTCACAGGGAGGCCATTTTGTTGGGTTTTTCTCTAATTTCGGGTGGGGGATGTGGGAACTTTTCTTCTGGAATCCGGAGAAAGACGCTAGAGCAGGACGCTGTTCTTCCTTTTTGGTCACTGGGCGGCCAAGGATTTACTTGCTTCTAGGCGGCGGATGTGAGAGCTCGTCATCATGGAGGGGAAATCCTGGAATCCGGAGAATGACGCTGGAGCAGGACGTTGGCTCATTCACGTGATCATCACGAATAGGAACTTCTGGAATTCGGAGAAGGACGCTAGAGCAGGACGCTGTTCTTCCTTTTTGGTCACTGGGCGGCCAAGGATTTACTTGCTTCTAGGCGGCGGATGTGAGAGCTCGTCATCATGGAGGGGAAATCCTGGAATCCGGAGAATGACGCTGGAGCAGGACGTTGGCTCATTCACGTGATCATCACGAATAGGAACTTCTGGAATTCGGAGAAGGACGCTAGAGCAGGACGCTGTTCTTCCTTTTTTGGTCACTGGGAGGCCACACTTGATTCTAGACGGCGGATGTGAGAGCTCGTCATCCTGGAGGGGAAATCCTGGAATCCGGAGAATGACGCTGGAGCAGGACGTTGGCTCTTTCACTTGATCATCACGAATAGGAACTTCTGGAATTCGGAGAAGGACGCTAGAGCCGGATGCTGTTCTTCTTTTTTGGTCACTGGGAGGCCACACTTGATTCTAGACGGCGGATGTGAGAGCTCGTCATCCTGGAGGGGAAATCCTGGAATCCGGAGAAAGACGCCAGAGCAGGACGCTGTTCTTCCTTTTTTTGGTCACTGGGAGGCCACACTTGATTCTAGACGGCGGATGTGAGAGCTCGTCATCCTGGAGGGGAAATCAATCATCGGTCTCCAGCCAGTTCACTAGCGCGTCTTTTCAAACAGAAAACTCCACCGTGACTGGGATCACCGCACGGTGACCCCAGCCACTGAAACATCGGAGAGCGAATAGGACGAGTCCGATTGACCCGCCTCTCTTATAGCTTCGGAGCCTGGATGTTGAGTGGTTAAAGTTCTTCTCCCGTGAACTCGTGGGAAAACTATTTTTCGCCTAAATCGGCACGAGAAAACGAAGGGTGAACTATTTCCCAGCCTTTTCAAAAACGCCTCGTCATTTCGCTGGCGTGCCGTGATTGGTTGGACATTCAAATTTAAAAAAACTCGGGGGTTGAGTACAAATGTACCGCTGAAAAGAGAGGGACTTAGCACACATTGATAGGGGAAGAATTTAGGTAGAATTTCCAGTGAAACGTCCCGGAGCAAAAGCGTACATGTTTATCAAGTATCCATGCTTATAAACTAACGACAAAAGGTTGAACGGATGGTTTGGAAAACTTTATACCCAACAGATGAAGCGACATTTTCACGCGAGGGTGTCTTTAATGCGCACAATTCCCATGTGTGGGCAACCGATAATCCACATGCAACGCGTCGACATGCGTTTCAACAACGTTTCAGTATTAATGTGTGGGCTGGTATTGTGAACGACTTTTTGATTGGCCCATACTTACTACCCACGCGGCTCACTGGCGGAAGCTATCTTATTTTTCTGAAAGAAGTGTTACCACAACTGCTGCATGATGTTCCGATCGCCATTCGTAACCGCATGTGGTTTCAGCACGATGGGGCGCCAGCACACTTCAGCATTGATGTACGGAATTACCTGAATGCCACGTTTGGTACTCGATGGATTGGGCGTGGTGGACCAGTCCCTTGGCCACCCCGATCTCCCGATTTATCGAGCCTCGATTACTTTTTATGGGGACATCTAAAGCATCTTGTTTATGAGACTCCAGTTGACTCAGATGAGGATCTCGTCGCTCGCTTATCTGTAGCTGCTGCAGGTGTGCGTGAAATACCAGGCATCTTTGAACGTGTACGCCAATCGCTCCACCGACGCTGTCAAGCATGTATCGATACTGGTGGACGCAATTTTGAACAATTACTGTAAACATGACACTTGTCAACAACGCTTTCAATAAAATCTTTGTTTTTCCTTTCGGCCGTTATTTCCCCTGTTTTCGCCTCACCGCGTCACTTGCGACTATACATTCCTATACAATAAATCATTGTTACAATGTCCTGTACCTACCATTAAAGTTTGTACCATGAATTCGGGACCACCCTGTATATATTAGATCCATAGGTACTACTATGAACATACATACAATACAATAGACGAAATATACATAAGCATTTGTTATTTTATTTGTTTATTATTTAATCTTTTTGTGTTTCCAATGCATTACTAGTCTATACTAATGCATCCAAGAGGGCAGTATTAACTATCAAGATCTCCACCACAGCAGGCTGGTCAAGCATTTCTTGGCTTCAATAAAAAGACAATAACCGCTATTTACTATCTCCTTATGCATCCAAAGCCATGTTTATGGCATTTTTTAGATCCACTCAATCTTAGCAAACATTTTAAATCTTGACTGTTTATATTTTTTTTAACAGCATAAGAGTTGTTGGACTTTTAAACATTCACTATGAAACAAAAAAACTCGTAAAATGTATGTTTCAAGCTAAATATCAGGAAAACTATCTACAATAGCCCATTGTATTGCTCCAATGTGACTTTAATTGAAACATACCAAGTACCAGTAGCTTCGTCTGTCTGTTGTACTTGGAAGGGATGTTGATCATGGTTGAACGAACTTCTGGTCATGCAGGAAGGATCTGGATATTGGTATCCAGATCAAATTTGGGTATAATAACCAGTACACCAGGTAATGCTGATTTTGCTCCCAAATTCTGGACACCCATTGTTGAATATGCAGAGCTGTCTCTCTTGAACATCAATGACGGGGTGGCTCAAAGCGCAAATGCACCAATTTTGTATTTATTGTCTAGTACTTATGCATTTCGCTCTCCCTCAGATTGCAAATTTAATATTGTATGAGGTGGCGATTACGTTGTGCTTTGTCTCGCCAGCCGACTAACTTCATGTTCCCTCTTTATGTTTCTGTTAATGAAGGTCAGATTTGTTTTATCTTCAGCGTTTTATTTCCTACCCCAGACATCTTAATTGAGAAAAATTCAATACCCATAAAGGAGCAGGGTTCCCACGGGTGCTTACAAAGTGCTTCTAAGTGCTTATTTTGACCTTCCATTTCTAAGGGCTCTTAGAAGTGCTTATTTTGCATCAATAGTCCTTAGAAAGTGCTTATTTTCCTTTGAAAACAAAATTCAGTTTTCAAATGACAATATTTTTTTACAATATTTCCGACCTCTTTTTAGCAGCTGATCGGCGATAAAACTGCTTACAAAGACGGTTTTGGTGATGATTCGGGAACTGGCTTGCTTGAATGGCAACCCTTGATACGCGATACACAAATCCTCAATTATTTCTTGATGAGCTCATAATACACTTCAAAAACTTGAAAACCCATAAAAATCTGTCTGTTTTCGACTTCTGAGTGGCTCTTGCAATGCACAAAATAGTTGCCCTGATAGAGGAAACTAGAATACAATCATCAAATGTTAATTAATTTTGTTTTATTCAGTTACCCGCAAGTGCAATGTTTTAAAAATTTATTATAATTATGGGGAAGTTTTTTTTTAAGTTTGTAGGTGAATCGAAAACAATATAAAAATATTTTTTTTAATTACTACTGCTATCTGAGTAGTAATCCAATGTGTTGCAATTTTTTTTAAAATCTAGCTTTTTTTTTTATGCTTCTAATTCTTTGTAACTACTATCCCAGAAAAAGAAAAATTTTGAAGATTTTCGGAAGTGATTCTGCTTTGAAAATTTGAAGCAATCGGTTATCAGTTCGAAAAGAAAACCAACCCGCTGGCTTAAAAAAACATTGGAGGAAAAGATTGAAAAATAGTAAACCACAGTACTGGAGAACCCAGAATAGTCGGGGAATTTCAATAATCGGGAAAAGTCATTTGAAAACTGGAAATTTCGGACTCTTATCGTATTTGGCTGCTGACTGAAAATGAAAGTAATTTTTCTATGCTTTATAATTTTTTTCTCTTTGTATCCGGGTGACAAATACTCAATTACCGACTGTGCTTGAATTTCACTTTCTTTTGTTAAGCCACGCGCAATCTGTTTCCATTGTCAGATAAGATGATTATTTTCAAATTAATTTTGTTTAATTAAAATTATGTTTGTAAGCATATCGTGTAGAAGCGGCTGGTGCACTGTAAATCTGTCGTGGCTATAAGTCCTCATGTTGGATTGGTGTTTAAGTTTGGAGAGTAGGGCACCAGCTCAGATTTCTCGCCATCTGACCGTGGTTCAAAATTATATGGCAATACACCAAATGGCTTAGGCTGGGACTGTGGCAACTAGTTGAATATCTATTCAATAAAGTTGCATTTTATTTTTTTTTACCTTTTTATAAATTTATCAAAGTTTTTGCATAATTCCTATGATCTGTTTTGGTTCACGGGAAAATATTTTCTTAGAAACTCTTTCGGTCTCCGATCCAGTCAAATTTGACTCTTACGTATGCAATTTGCAATCGTTTTACATACTTTTAGTAAATAATAGAAAACTAAATCAAACTTGCTACAGCAGCTTTGAGATAGACAACACCAAGTCCTGTCCTCGTAAAACTTAACTTTTTCTTTCCCTTTTTAAAAAAGCAAACGCACTGCAAAAATATAAAAGATTAACATCCAAAGTTGTTGTTTTTTTGCGGTCTCCATTCTATAGTTTGTATATGTACTTACACATATACTAACTACTAGCCACTGCGTGGCTAACCCGGCATTGTCCGTGCCCGTGTTACACCACGGGCAATGCCTGATGTTTGATTGTTATCTGGTGTTAAATTTTCCGCAAATTTCAAATCCTTTAAAATTTTTATTCAACCTTTTACGATTGCTGATATAGAAAAAAAGCACTGGAGAACGCCAGTGATAACTTTAGCAATCTTTTGCTTTACTGGAATCCATTTCGCAGGAAATCCAAATGAATGAATCTCGAAAGAAACTAAGGTCATTCAAATTTGTTCTCTCCTCGTAAATAAAAAAACTTTGCATGGTTCCAAAGGCTGACGTAAAGGGGACACGTGAGAGCAAAAAGTCTAATTTTTTATGTTTCTTTATTCCTCTGATTTACCGCAGTAGAATGAAGAATGGTGAAAAAAACTATTAAATTCATTCTAAAATGTTCTAGATTTAATTTTAAATTTCGCCTCAACCTTAAAATTGTAAAAAATTTGGACTACCTGTGTGCCAAATCTCTTTACTGTAAGTGCCATAGATTCGTCAGGACTTTGCGGGCAAAAAACAAACAGACAGACAAACACTTCCTTTTATAATAGTAGACACATGTACACGTAAATGCCCACATATTAACTGCTGAATTTTGTAAAAATCAGACTTCTTATTTTGAAAATCTCATTTTTGTATGGCATTATTTGTGTATAATTTTTAGAAAATAGACTTGAATATTAAATTTTTTGCATACTACTATTCTGATAAGATTAACTAATCTGTAAGAGCGTCCCCATTTGGTCGAAAGTCGGGTATTACATTGTATAATACGGTTTCTATATTGTTTTATGTAAGTCCTTATAAAGTCCTTATTTTGTCCTAGAAAGTGCTTACAAAGTCCTTATTTTTGGTTAGAAAAAAAGAGTGGGAACCCTGAGGAGAGTTGCTTATGAATTACTAATTACTTTTATTGATGTAGTTTACTCTCGTTTCAGATTCCATACATCGAGTATGCTCGTTCTCTGTCCACAGATAATCTGCTGCTGTTCGCCAGCCCCTGGAGCGCCCCAGCGTGGATGAAGACCAACGGAGCCATGAACGGACAGGGCGGTCTGAAGGGAGATCCTGGCGGACAGTACTACAAGACGTGGGCCAACTATCTTGTTCGGTACCTCTCTCTCTTTTTACCTTCTCGTGTGGTGTCGTCCTTGGATATTTCCCTTCTGGAGTTGATCCCGGATCGTCGTCAATAACCTGCTGAGTTGCTCCAGTATGACGTTAATTAAAATACAGTTTAGTCCCGATTATCCGAGTTAATGTGGACCAAGACTAACTCGGATAACTGAAAAACTGTGTTAAAGCAAAAATTGTAAATAAAATAAATTGTGTTGGTTTAAATGTATATTTTAACAAATACAAAAATTATGCAGATACACCACATGCAATTCATATTCTTGCAACAAAAAAGAGTTGAAATTTAAAAAAGTCTTTAATTTTTTTTTGTTACTTCAGCATTTTTCTACAGCAATGTTTCTGCATTGTTTTTTTTTTTTTCAATCTGTAATCTCTTGTTGCTCATTAGCGTTTATCCAGTCACATATTTTGTTAAACTGAGTGTTTCAAACTGAGGGAGATCAAGTTAAGTTCAGAATTTTTTTTGGTAGCTTTAAAAATGGAAAAAGTAGAACTGTACCCACCTACCTTTTATAAGTGTATGTCTATTGTTCATGGTTCATAATGACGTAGTGTTGTCATCTTGGGGTTTGGTCATGGACCGTCGGCAATAGACCATTGTATTGCTCCAATGTGATGTTAATTAAAATGCCAAAATACCGTTTAACTAAGCAGCTCATAAAGATGATAAGAATTTTTATGCTTTGGTCTGAAATGCAGTGAACTACTATCAAAGATGCTTTTTTGGGACCGAGTTGATGTAGGTGACTTTCTTTCCAGATTTGTAAAAGCTTACAAGGAGAACAACATCACGCTCTGGGGGTTGACTATGCAAAACGAGCCTTCAGATGGATGCCTCGCAGACTTCCGGTTCCAAGCCATGTGCTTCCCTCCTGAAAAGCAGCGAGACTTTCTCAAGTACGATTTGGGGCCCGCTCTGCAGAAAGCTGGCCTTGGTCCAGACAATTTGAGACTGATGATTTTGGATGATGTGAGGGTATTCATCCCGAAGTGGGCTGATATTGTAAGTATAAAAATGCGCATAGAAAGACTAAGTTTGGAAGAAATTTATTTTAAAATTTCTAATTTCAACTAGCAATAAATTTCTATATGATCAAACAATGCAATTTTTTAAAGACATGTATGGTTTTTCTTTCCAAATTATCTATCCCCTTTAAACCTCAAACAAGCTTAGTGAAAGTCAAAACTTATGTGTGAATAGATGTTCACATTTCTAGATCTCTCTGGAAACTTAACCTATCACGTTGTATTCTGTTTTACCAAATTTAAAACAATTTCTCAGGCATATTATTTTGTGTCGTGTTTTTATAATCAGAGTAAATTTCAACTCAAATGGTTTTAAATATTGCTTTCAATTATTAATATACAGGGGCTGGACAAAAATATGGAAACACCTATAGAAAAACATGTTACCTTGCCTAATATGGTGTAGAAAAACCGTTGGCATTCAAAACAGCTTGCAGTCTTCTCGGAATGGATAAATACAGTTCCTGTATGCTTGCTAAGGGAATCTTGTACCATTCTTCCTGCAAAATGGTGGCAAATTCGGATAACAATGATGGCGGTGGGTAGCAATCACGCACTTTCCTCTCCAATGTAGACCACAAAGATTCACTAATATTGAGATCTGGTGACTGGTAGCCAAGGGAGATGTGACAAATCATCTTTGTGCTCAGAAAACCAGTCCTGGAGAATGTGAGCTCTGTGGACAGGGGCTTTGTCAACTTGGTAGCCACCATCACCATTGGGGAACAAAGTTTGTACCATGGGATGTACTTGATCGGCCAAAATGTTCACATAATCCTTGGCCTTAATGTCTAAGCATGTGGTCCACAGAAAACGACTATGGAATCACAGAACCCCCGTCATGTTTCACTCTTGGCAACAAGCAGTCTGAATTATAGACTTGGGATGGCGTTTGCCAGACGTAAACTCAGCCAGAAGTGGGGAAAAAACTCATCCGACCAAATTAATGCCTTCCATTGCTCCATATTTTCCAGGCTTGATGACTTAAACACCACTTTTTTCTGTTACAGGCATTAGCGTCATTGAACAATGGTTTTTGAATTGCAGCTTGACCAGAAATTCCCTGCTTATGGAGCTCCCTTCTTATTGTTTCGGTACTCACAGGGTTTGTGAGCATGACATTCATTTCAGCAGTAGTTTTGCAGCTGTGGTCTTCATATTTTTAGTCGCAATCCTCCTTAATGATCCTTCTGTCACGATCACTGAACACACGCTATTGTTCTTGCTGTGATTTAGCGGATGATGTTTACCCCGCTTTTCAAATATGCAGAATAAATCTTAGATACAGTACCTCGTCAAACACTAAACACTTTGGCTACCTTGCGTGCGGAAGCACCCACCAGATGAGCTCGAACAATTTGCCCATGTTCGAAGTCTGTTAGCTCTGACATGATACAATTACAACTTCACAGAACAGTGCCCTGACAACAACCACTGACCTGCACAGCGTATTTAGGATGTTGTATAGATGGCATCAGTAGGCGAAAATGCCAGCGGCACTTACACATTTCACTAGAATAAACACTTGTTTTCAAGCATGCATTTCATGAGGTGTTTCCATATTTTTATCCAACCCTTGTACATGTGAAACTAAATTTTATGCAAATGAATGAGCCAAAAAATCTAAATCTAGTGTTTCATGCGTTGACCTGTATAATTTTGACTGTTTTACCACTTCTGAGGTATAAGATGAAATTTTGAATTAGTTCTCTGTCAATAATGGATCAACATAACATGTTTATTTCAACGAACCAGCTTCAAACAGCATCCAAATTGAAGTTGGGTGAACGATCCAAAAGAAGATTATACGAATTAACTCTTGACCAAGCAGTCTAATTTATTTCTAAACAGTGTCTGTAAAGTAAACTGAAGAATAATGAAAATTAAAAAAAACTATGCTCTACGACAAACAAAAAGTTGCACCTAGAAGGAATTGTCAGAATGCAATGAAATTTTTACATGGTTTACATGGTTTTACAAAGTGTTTATGAAGGAGTAAATGATTAAAATTTGAGAATGAAATATGTAAACTGTATTGAGAAAAAATTTTTAAAGTGGCATATCATTCAGTATGACGTATGACTGCCATTATTCCTAATGCAGCATACCAAGCTCCTTGGTTGAGAGTCATGCATCCCGTTGTCTCCAAGTACAGCTTCGAGACGCCAAAATGTCCGTTTTCAGAAAGTGATCAACCCATGATAATAATGTCAAAGAGAGGCGAGAAAAATAAAAAAGTCAGATGATGCATTTATTCCTACCGTATTGACGGAATATTTAAATTTAGTACTAGTTGTTACTTTAGGCGTCTAGAATTTTGGAATTCAAATTGTAAAAGAACAGGTTTTTTGGTTTTTTCTCCAACCCTAGTGAGAAGCCTGCTAGCTCGCTCCTCAATCAAGAGTACGCATAGACAGCTCGTGCATTCTTCTTGACGATTGATTATTATTATTTTTTTTTAAATTGAAGTGTTATTACAGTCAATTTAAATTTCTTACATGTGAAGCCTTCATTTCAACAATGCTTAAACGTAAGTGCACTTTTAATGTTAACTTTTAAACTAAGTACCTGTTTATAAAACAGAAAAGTAAATTTTTATAAATGCTGCCAAGGATTCCTGTTGGAGCTCTAATCTAGCTGGTTCAGTTGCAAATTTCTGATGCATGTATTAGCAGTGTATTGGGAGTAAAAAACAAACTTGTACATGGACAAGACTTTATTACCACAAGCAAGCACAAAAGCAGAACATAAAAACCATTGATTCCAAATTACAACTACACCGCTGCCAACGATATTCACCTGGCATCACGTTATTGGTGTTCTAAAAGTTTCAGTTTGGATATGATACAAGCACGGGCTAATCAGAGACCACGCCCGTGGCATCACACTTTATACTTAGTACGAATACAATGATGTAAGTAAGCGCCAATCCCCGATGGAGCCTATGCTTCACATTTTCTGAATTTGAATGAGTCAAATGACATCGTAACAATTTCACTTTTATTTAAAATCAAATTTTCTTAAGCAAATTTGTTTGTCAGAAAATTTAAGACCACATAAATTATTTATTTTCACGTATTCATTCCTGCTTTTATCATTTATAAATAAAAACTATAAAGAAATATGTGTTTTCTTGAATACTCGTACTATTACCTAAAAATTAGTAGATGTCCCATTTTGAGGGAAAATATAATTGGTCGCGTTAGTCATGCAGGCTCTTTATGAAGTCATGCGACAGTCCGTCCTATGCTGCTTGAGCCTTGTCACGTAGTTCCGGCAGATTACGCAGTACGGGTGGAATGGTGACATCTTGTCCAATGGCATCCCATACATTCTCGATCGGGGACAAGTCCGGAGAGTATGCAGGCCATGGTAAGATATCGTCGTGTCGTAGACAAGTTTTGTGCAAAATTTAATATAATGACGTTCCCACTATGCAATGTTTTAAAAATTTCTAGAGGATGTTATTCCTTATTGATTGATACCTTTTAATTTGCTCTAGTATGAATAGTGCTCAAAATAAAGAAGGTGGTTCATTTTTTTTTCTGCGACTATCTATTTTTTTAATATAAAATATCAAACTTTCAACTCTGGTTTCAGGTGATGTCAGACCCAGATGCTGCAAAGTATGTGGCTGGAATAGCCTTCCACTGGTACTTCGAAAACCTGATGCCCCACCGATTGATAAATATCACCCATGCCAGGTATCCGCAACTCTTCTACTTGGCGACTGAAGCCTGCACTGGATCCTACCCCTTTGAAATTGAAAAGGTGTCCCTCGGAGACTGGGGAAGGGCTGAACGATATGCCAGCGATATCATTCAGGTGATTCAAAAGTTCAGTTCAACACAAATTGCAAAACCGGTCGAAATGGCACATTTGGGATTTCTCTTGTCTGGAGTTAAGAGAATCTCTAGTATTATAAAAGGAAGTGTCTGTCTGTTTTTTTCATGGCTGCAAAATCCTGACGATTCTATGGCATTTACAGCAATAAGATTTGGCCCACAGGTAGTCCAAATGTTTTGCAATTTTTGGGTCGCTGTGAATTTAAAAATTCAATCTAGAACATCTTTAAATGAATTTAATGAAATTTAATTATTATTGTTTTCTTAGGAATGGCAACCGCATAAAGATATGACAGATTCTAAATTTATTTTTCCCGTTTCCGTTTTCATTTTGCCCAGATTAATGATTTTCCAACAGAGCATAAAAAAAGTTTTAACTTTAGTTATGTTGTTCTTTTTTCTATCTCCTAGACCATTAAAGATAGAGTAAAATTTTCAACAGATTTGAAATCTGCGGAAAATTTCACTTTAGATCGATATCTAAAAATATGATTTTCTTTAAATAAATCATTTTAAAATTGAATATATCTTTTATATTTTAGCAAGAGATTGTGACGCCACGTGAACTTTCTCTTTCCAAAAAAAAACCCTGATTGCATCTTAAGCCTTTTGCGTTAAAAAAAAAAAGAAACAGATTACTTTCCTGTTCCATTTCCGTGAATGAGAGCAAGAAACAAAAAACATATTGACTGGGATTGTTAAGTTTTTTTTCGTAAAATCGGAATTGCTAAAGATAGATTGAAAAGTTCAATGGATTCGAAATCTGCTAAAAATTTCAGTTCAGATTGATACCTAAAAATATGATTTTCTTAAAAAAAAAAAGTTTTATATAGAATATAACTTTAACGGATTTGAAATCTGTGGGAAATTTTGTTGTTGTTGTTGCTTATCCTCTTTAAAAGATCTGACATATGTCAGATCAACTCCAGTAGGTTGTTGACCGCCAGAAAATCAATAACAATAAGGGGGATAGATGTCAAGTCCTCCTTGGAAAGTCCAACGCAACTCAGTATGTGCTCCGGAGAGGCTGGATGGTCACAGCATTTTCTGCAAGTGGGATGGATTTTTCTGTCACGTTCAAAATAAAGGTACTTCAGGTGTCCACTTTTAAGCCTAGCTAGTGCAGTCTGGGAGCCATGATCACAATTAACTTCCAGAAGAGTGCCAGGGGATGTTCCTGGTACCACGTGTGTTCAGGTGGAGTACGCCATTTTAGATTTAGTTTAGTTCTTTCATTTGAGTATAATTCTTGGTAAGTAAGCGAAGAGCCAGTGGCCGTTTTGTCCTCACTGCCCTCTTTAGCCAATCTATCCGCTACCTCATTACCACTAATGTTTACATGTAATGGAATCCATTGGAGATGGACGTCGTGGTTCTGAGAAATCTTCTTCAGTTTAAGCAGAATAGATATGCTGGTTTCATCGTCTGCAGAGGACCAGCCACTAAGATGTTGAAGAGCACTACGGCTGTCCCATAATATCCAAAGTTCACCAAAATTATAGTCATAAGATATGATAGCGTCAAGTCCTACATTGATCGCAATTAACTCGCTCCTGTAGACAGAATAAGTGTCAGGGTTACGTTGTTTTATTGAAGTCTCAAGATGAGGGGTTCTAATATAAATAAAGCTGCCAGTACGATCTTCTGTACGACTACCATCAGTATAGACCTGCACTGCATCTTTAGGAATGCAACTAATAATCTCCAGGGCCAGCTGCCTAAGATGGTCGTCAATATGAGTTTGCTTGTTTGCAGTGGAGTTCAGATCAAAGTGGTAGAAAACTCCTGGCATCCCCTCTGAGGGGGTCGATACAAGATCTTAAAGATTGTGGTTCAACCTCACGAGAGATCAGGTTTTGTGTTTCCGCCAAGCTAAAAGGGCTGAATTTCTTTAGTCTTTGATTGTTGTGCCAAGTGTGCAGATACAAGGAAGTACGATGTTGGGGGCCGTAGCTGAAAATTTTATTAAAGTATTTTACTAAGTTGGCTCTTCTTGTAATATGCAGTGGTTGTAAGTTGGCCTCGAACAGGGCTATACCAGAAGGGCAGCTATTTCTGAGTCTGAGAATGATTCGAGCGGCACTCAGTTGTACTCGTTTACACCAGATTAATACCTTACATCACAGCATTGCCCTTGGTGTTGATTTGTGAATGGGCAACGCTTTGCCAGCCATGCAGTGGCTAGTATATGAATTTATCGAGGTGCTTGAGTCGAAATTTGTGTTGAATTTTTGTCGAGTTGACAGCCCTGGTAGTCCGATCGGAAGAGCAAAAGATTGTCAACTGGAGGGTTGCGAGTTGGAATTCAACCAAAGACCATCGTATACAGAGGGGGGCTGATGCACATTGAATATGTTGTGGCCCTCGTATGTCCTCACATTGACATGGTGTGGAAGTTTAGAGAGTGGAGGGGACCAGCCCACATGTGACGGTCATCGTACCGTGATTCAAAATGACACTGTGTTAATCTCATACCTTTCCCTTCAAGGATGGATCCCAGACCGTCGCAAATAACCCGTTGTGTTGCTCAAGTGTGACGATAATTAAAACCTACCTCTTGTCAAGGTGTGAAGGAATGCCAATTTATTTCCCATTTGTCATACTTTTGATTAGGCCATGATTGTGGGGGTAATCGTGCAAGTAAATTAGAATCGTGCAAAGAAAATCAGAACACATCAAGTAATCAAAAAAGAAATATACTCTCACAGAATTCAAGAGAATGTTACATAATTGGTCAAACACAAAATGCAAACTGTTGCTGCATTTTTAATTTAACGAAAATAAGAACAAAATTAATTTTAATAAACCCGTTCAGTGTCCATTCCATCCCCCTGCACTTTGGTGGCAAGTACAAAAAATCTTCTCCGTTACTCCCAGACGCACAGTCAACTACCTCCCAAACAATTGTTTTTCCATCCCCTGGCACACTTGTCGACATATCTCGCCAATTCGCCTTGCAACCCTCAGCACGCTCCAGCCCGTGTCACATTTTCAGTATGTTCCATTGGACCCTAAGGATGGCATCCCCACGGCAGGCTGTCCACACCAGCGGACTCATTTCTCAGGATTTGTTCCTGTGCAACTTGTACCAAACCCAAGCCCCGCGTGAAGGCGTCACTGGTGTGCAACTGCAAATCAGTTGGACACCACCCATTACTCCGATTCTGTTTAGAAGGCCCCTTAGTGCACCAATATCTGTTGGGCTGAAATAGTATTTCATAGCATGTAGTATTTTGGCAATGGTTCAGAGAGAGAAAATTGCAAATCTGTTGCTACCTAAAGCTTGGGTTATGAGCACCTGAAAATGTGCGTTGGAGGCATGCAAGAAACGTTTGGAACAGTTTCATTTTGCTTGTCACATCACACAACCAATCAAACCTTTAATTGCCACGGAAACAGGAGAATCTAGCATTTATATAATAAGATCAACAAAGTGTGGTAACATTTTTTGCTGTACCTTCTGTATGTTTGGATTTTATGCATGCTGTGCCTGTTTTTTCCATGCTAATATTTCTTTCGGTGCATTTAGGACCTTCTGAATTGGTCCATTGGATGGATTGATTGGAATCTGGCTCTGGACATGCAAGGAGGACCCAACTGGGTGGAGAATTTTGTGGACGCACCCGTCATCATTAACGCAAAGGAGAGTGAATTCTACAAACAACCCATGTACTACATCTTAGCGCACTTTAGGCAAGTCATTTTCCATTTCCGTGCAGAAAATAATTTCCGATCCATTCTTAGGGATTTTAAATTAACAGTTTTTCAGACATATCGAGGTGCCGAACGTGAGAGTCGAAACCTTGACCTGTTCTGATTACAAAAAGCGTGTACCACTTTAAATAGCTGACCAAATGGTCTGGTGGTTAAGGTGTTAGTCTCTAGATTGGTAGGTTCCAGGTTCAAATCTGGGTCAGTGCATGGATATTTGTAAGTGTATGATGTAGAGGCAGCTGGTGCACCTTAGATCTGTCGAGGCCTAAAGTCCTCACGTTGGATTGGTGTGGAAGTTTGGAGAATGGGATGCCAGGTCAGGTGTTTCCTCGTCATCTGACCATGGTTAAAAATAACGTGATGCTGTTTGCTTCAGGGATTGATCCTGTACTGTCGTCAGCTGCCCGTTGTGTTGCTCTAGTACGACATTAATTCAAATTACCTTACCACTTTAAATATGTTGGAAGGGCTCATTCAGACTTCGTGCACATCTCAGTCCAACCAAAGACTGTCATGTAAGTAAGTGCACTGTAAGTGCCTGGTTCATGTTAAATCTGTCAGGGACTAGCATGGCCTAATGTTGCCCTACTGCAGAAATTTGGAGAGTGGGGTGCCAGCTCAGATCTTGCTCTTGTCATATGACCATGGTTCAAAATCACATGGTGTTGGCCTTGGTTCTTTTCCTTCGGGATTGATCCCTGACTGTCGTCAGTAGTCTGATGGGGGTTGCTCTAGTTCAGAGATGCTAACCTGCGATGGAAGTTTTTAGTAGTACGAAAGGATAAAATCCATAGTTTTAAGAAATTTTCATAAGTCAAGTAAAAATTTAAGAAATCGGCTTTAATAACATGCATACTTCAGTAATTTAAATATTTAATTACAAATTTAAAACAAATGTGGAACACATTATATTATTTATAATTAGTAAGGTATATCATACATGGAAACATATATATATATATATATATAAAAGCAATAATTGTGTATGAAAGAATAAAACATTTAATAATTAAATTTCAGCACTCTTCTTCCATTTACCAATAAAAAAATAATAATAATGAAAAAAATACTGAAATAAGTAAATTAATTTATGTGTTGTGAAAAATAAATAAAATGGAATTTTTCCGTAGAAAAAAACATAGATTCCGTAATTCGTAATATTTGATTCACTTCCGTAGAAACTACAAAGGATCTGTAGCAGTTGACATCTCTGCTCTAGCGCAATGATAATTAACTACTCATCTACCAGACTCGTTGCATGAATGTCGTTCAAATTGCTTCGTTTGCAAACAATTATTTTCATACATTGTGAAATTCTATTTGTGGCCTCAGATACACATGTGCATGAAATCCCATGACAACGGCTCCGTTCGCTTCACAAATGAGACTTGTTAGTTATTATGTCTGCTTCATTGTTTCCCCATCAGAAAGAAGTGGTTGACTGGTTTTGCTACAAGAAAGAATATATTCCTAATTTGGCAATCGCGCGTGTCGCTCGGAAGTATTTCTTTGCGCCGAGGTCTCTTTCTAGGGCAGGTGCAGACTTGGAACTATATGATCCTGTTTTCATTGCAGCAAGTGTGTGCCGAGGGGATCTTTTCGGATAGGCCTGGAGATACCACAATCTTCCTGCGATTTGTGGCTCAAGTTTGAAATGATAGCCTTTCAAACACCCAAAAATAACATCGTAGTCATTGCTGTGAACAGGTAAGATATGAAACTTGTTAAAATAAAAATAGTAGAACTCCAATTATCCGAAATTCAGCTATCCAGATCACTCTGAAAAAAAAAATCAGAAAATCCGCATATTTAAAGTTTCTTATCGGTAAATGATAAAAATGAAGAGGACGAAGTGTCAGTTGAGGACATAAGAAACATGATGGTGAAAAAATATTCCTGGATGTTCCGAGTGGAGTCGCTGGTGTGCGATTCTGGCTCCCAAATTATCAGTGACAATGAACTCATTCAAAGTACGAGAGCAGAATTCATTGGTTACCTGGTAGACGATGACATTTTACCCAACCAGATGCGGGACCATCTGCATCTGCTGGTAAGGCGTTTGAGTGCCTTGACGCAGTGCTAAAATGAATAGAGCGGCAGCCTGAGAGTGTGCGACACTGTCTACATCTACTTACCGTCAAGTGCATGTGGAAGACTTGGCTGCACGGAAAGGAGTAAAGACAGCAAAGCAATTGACCAATATGTTCAAACAGTGATACATTTTAATGCAATGTGCGAGTACAAAATATAAACAAAATTTTTTTCAGCATTGAATTACATTACATACTGAAGCAAACTTCGTTTTTTACTAAAAAGTAAACTTTTTCGTAAATTATCCTTTAGGGGATTGATACTGGACCGTCGTCAATAGCCTGTTGTGTTGCTCTAGTTGGACGTTAATTAAAAATTACCATAAATTAACCAGTTATCTGGATATGCGATTATCCAGATGGGGTTCTGTCCCAATTGATACGGATATTTGGAGTTCTACTGTATATAAATCGAATTCTTTTGCATTTTTTAAGAAATTTAAATCATTTTTGGAGGCTGGGTCGCACTACTGTGTATCCATTAACTCCAAATTGATTTGAAGGAAGCGATTAGCATGAGACATTTGAAAACAGTAACATAACAATTTATTCAGCTTTTACACTGGATCAAATGTGTTTGAGCGGAATTAAAAAAGCTCCAGCAGCTATCACAATTCTGACTAAAATAGTGAATATGTGCAAAAGTACGAATTACATGGTTCTGTCCCAATTGATCTGGATATTTAGTTCTACTGCATATAAATCAAATTATTTTGCATTGTATAAGAAATTTAATTCATTTTTGGAGGTTGGAAATTTGAAAACAGTAATATAACAATTTATTCAACTATTACATTGGATCAAACGTGTTTGAAGCAGAATTAAGAAAGCTCCAGTAGCTATCACGATTCTGACTAAAATTGAAGTGAAGATGCGCAAAAGCATGAACTGTGCATGGAGTCAGCGCCACCACACAATTACTCGTTATTTGAAAAGGTAGATAAATCTACATAAAAAATAAAACAGTTCTGTGCGTTTTGTTTCATATGAGTGAGCTTATGAAGCTATTCCCGAGATGAAAACTCTTTTTATGGTATGAAGCAGTTCTGTTTTCCCTCTAGTACGTGCAAAAGAAGAGGCAGTCATAACGGTTAGCCCCTGCAATCAGCTTCCCTCTCATAGCTTTGACGCTCTGGACGAATTTACGGTACAGAAACAGGGTGGTAACAGAACCTGGAAAACCGAGAAATCAGGAAATTCTTAGAAAACTTTTAAATTCTGGAAAAATTTCCAAATTTCACAAAAAGTCAGTGAAATTTTTTGATAACTTAAATGACAACTATTATCGTTTTCCCTATTTAGAGATGCACGATTACAAGTGCTTTTGAGAATCAAATAAATCCTACTGGCTGTACAATATTGAGACTGTACTGCGAATAAAGAACACTGCCGTCATAATTTTTGAACACCGTAAAAACCTCCGCAGTTTTTCGCATCTCATTGCCATGAGGTCGGCAATACACTTATACTATACAATTTGAAATGTGTGTAATTAATGATGTTTTTTTGTGCATTAAATTAATATTTTTTGCTTGCAGTTACATTTTTGTAGAATTTTTTATGTATATTTGAGTTTGATTTTGATGTATAGTATGATAATGTAGGGTAATAAGTTCATATGTAATCAAAATATTTTGTATTTTTTTCTCCAGTTTTTTCAATGGCTATTGTAAGAGTTCGGTTTTGGACTCCAACCCTTACAATAACAAAATATCTGAAGAAAAAAAGTACAAAATATTTGTGGAGAATAATGCTTTCACCCCATCTGACCCTAAATATTTAAAAAGTAATGTGTGGATACTGTATATCAATACCAATCACGGTTCACACATTTATTAAGAGAATTATAAAATCAGGGAAATTTTTCTCAATGATTTTGTTGCCACCCTGAGAAATGTCGAACTACTCTGATTGACGCAGACTGGCGGGATATCAAATTGGTTCAGTGGTATTTTTAGAGACATACAAATATGATGATTGGAGAGATTCTTCAGTTAAATTAAAGTTTAATTCCTATTTTGCACTGTTTACAGGTATAGAAAAAGATTACATATTTTAATGTAAATCGAAACAATAATCAAACTAAGAATGCTTGGGTTCTTTAGAATTTAAATCAATTCTAACTTCAACTGACTAAAGCTGCAGGTGTGGGAAAGCAGGGAAGGTGCATGAGGTCATCAATGCCAGCACCATCCAAGATTCAAATGATTTCCCACTCTGAACACAGGGTGGTGACAGAACAGGGAAATCAGGGATTTCTCAGGGAAGAATCATTTTCTGGAAAACTCAGGGAAGTTTCGTTTAACTCAGGGAAAAAGTTGGAATTTCGTTTTGCAAATGGCACCCATTTGGTACTTTTCCGTAAGCCATGCCAGCGCCACTTTTAACCAAAATCAAAATGTTGCCAATTTTGTTTTCATTCCGAAAATGAGAAGTGTAAATTTTACGTAAACATCCAGAGAAAAGAGTTGTATACATTGTATACTGTTTTATTAAACCTGTAACAGCCGGAAATCCTGTAACCGAAGTCTACAGCTGTGCCACGTTCCCTAATGTCAATAATAGGAACGTAGTGCCTTGCGGCTTTAAAAAATACTAACGGCCGGAAAAACTTGCAAAAGTTAAACATCCGGTTCCAATTTAATCAACATTTTTTTTTAATTCATTTTTTTTCTAAAATACCTAGATTGGCGATTTTGATTTTGGTCCAAAATTGCGCCCGGCAAACGGAAAAGTACTAATTTATAGATTATGCATATGTTTTTTAATACATATGTGTTAGAAGTTATTATTTTTTTCGAAAATTTTCGAACTCAGAGGTTTTTTTGTTGTTGAAAAGCTTGCATTGCCCGTTGCAGTTCTTTTCGTGATGGATTCGTCTTTGTCAAATGCGGCCAAAATCAAATACAAATACAAATATTGACGACCAGCTACAGGCTCAAGCCCAACAAGGCTGGTCCTTTGTTTATGAATTCTCCAATTCCCACTGACTATCCAATTGTGTCTTAAATTCGTACACTCCCTTTGAATTAACTATATTTTCTTGCAACGCGTTCCAACTGTCTATTACCCTATTAAAGTAGTAGGTTTTCCTTAAATCCCGATTAAAATGTGTCTTATTCAATTTATACCCATGACCCCTTGTTCTGTTATCCCTATTGAAATTTAAACCCTCTGTGTCCCCTTGTTTTACAAACTTGAAAAGCTGAATCAAATCCCCCCTCCTTCTTCTTTCCAGTGTATACATGTTTAGCTTACTTAAACGTTCATTATAGTCGAAATTTGCTAGCCCCTTTATTATTTTTGTAGCTCTGTGCTGAACCCTTTCAATTGATTCTATGTCCTTTCTCATATATGGAGCCCAGAATTGTACAGCATATTCTAGATGTGGTCTTACTAAACCCTTATATAACGGCAAGATTATATTCTTATCCCTTGAAGTTACAGTCTTTTTAATATACCCCAATAACCTATTAGCCTTTTTACCTGCAGCTGAACATTGGTGACCCATTTTAAAATCCCTGTGAATGATCACCCCAAGATCCTTGACTGTTTCTCCCTCCTTTACCTTTACTCCCTGCAGACAGTACTCGGCTCCACTGTTCCTGTAACCCATATGTAGAACATGACATTTCCCTACATTAAATGACATACCCCGTTTTACAGCCCATTCGGATATCTTATCAAAATCTCTTTGTAAATTTTCTATCTGTAACTTGGTATCCACTGTCCCCCATATTTTTAAGTCATCTGCAAATATACTGATTCTATTCTTGATCCCCTGACCTATATCATCTATGAAAATTATAAATAAAATTGGTCCCAAAACTGATCCCTGAGGCACCCCACTTATAACTTCTGTCCATTGTGAATAATTTCCTTTTACCTGCACTCTCTGCTTTCTACCCAATAACCAATTCTTTATCCATATTAATGTATTTCCCTGAATCCCCAGCCTTTCCAATTTAAACAGTAATGCCTCATGAGGTACTTTATCAAAAGCCTTTTGAAAATCTATGTACATGATATCCACACTGCTCTTATTATCCAGCTCCTCAGTAATTTTTTCGTAGAACTTCAAAAGGTTTTTAGAGCAGGATCTGCCATTCCTAAACCCATACTGATTCTCTGATAACAGTCCCCCCTCCTCCAAGTATAACATTATATGCTTTTTTAACAGAGATTCAAATATTTTGCAAATTACTGATGTTAGACTTATTGGTCTATAGTTGCCCGGATCACTTTGTATTCCCTTTTTGAAAATTGGAGTTATGTTGGCCAACTTCCAATCCATTGGTACCCAACCTGTGCTATATGTTGAATTAAATATCGTGTGAATTACTTCCCCCAGTTCTTCCGCGCATTCCACTAGTACTTTCGGATAAATATCGTCTGGCCCTGGTGCTTTAGATGGCTTAATTCTTTTCAACTGATGTACTATTTCTTCCCTGGTGAATTTGCATTCTTTAATTATACCCCCTGCAAAGGCTCCATCCTTGGGATCCTTTTTAAAATTATAGTTTCCATTGAAAACCCCCAGAAAAAAGTCATTTAACACGTTTGCCATTCCCACCTCGTCTTGAATTAATTCACCTCCCTTCCCCTCCAACGGGCCCAGTGTAGTACTAAATTTATTTTTACCACTTGCATATGCAAAAAATTCTTTTGGTTTATATTTATTTCCCTTGCTAATTTTTCCTCCAAGGACACCTTTTGCTTCCGACTAATATTTTTAAACTCCTTTCTGGCTTTCTGATATGCCTCCTTGTCTCTGTCGTTACCAGTGCTTTTATATACCCTGTATGTTCTTTATTTTAATTTTAAAACTGTGTGCGTTTCCCCTGAAAACCACATAGGGAGCAATATTCTAGATTTTCCTTTTTTTCCTGAACGTTAACACCCTGTCTAACTTATTCTTGAATTCCTCCCATTGTTCAGAATGATGTGGTGCTAATAATCCCCCTCTGAATGTTTCCTTTAACTCTTCCCTTATCTTATGAAAATTTACCTTTCTGAAATTTGGAATTTTCCTACTATTGATTGTGTATGCTGACTGAAAATTTATACTTAATCTGATACTTCTATGATCACTTTCTCCCAGTGGCTCACCTATAACCAAATCCTGCACCCTATCCTCATCATTGCTGAAAATCAAATCCAATATTGCATTGTCCCTAGTATCCTCATACACCATCTGGTACAAAAAACAATCCTGTATCACTTCCAAAAATTCTGCCCCTTTCCCATTTGTAGCTAGATTGTTTGTCCAGTCAATATTTGGATAGTTATAGTCCCCCATTAAAATTAATTCTCCTTTTTGACATGCTTCGTTTATCAGATTGCACATGTCCTTTTCCTGCTCTTCACTACAAACAGGAGGTCTATATATATATTGCCCAGAATTAGTCCTTTGCCTTTGTCTGTATTCAGTTTCACCCAAACTGATTCTATCCCCTCAGTTTTACTATTTAACTTTATTTCCGTACAGTTTAAAAATTCTCTCACATAAATCAAAACCCCACCCCCTTTCCTATTCACTCTCTCCTCCCTAAACATTGTGAATCCATTTAATTCTAAAATTTGTACATCTTCACTGCATGCCCAACTTTCAGTAATCCCAATGATATCTATATCCTCTGCTTGTGCAATTCCCTTGAGCTCATCCATTTTATTTCTCACACTGCGAGCATTACAATAAAATACTTTTAGCTTATTTTTTACCCTTATATTGCACTTTCCCCTTGTATTATTTGTCTTGGTGTTGTTTTTCTCCCTTACATTGCACTTTCCCTTTGTATTGTTTGTCTCCTGCAATTTAGACCCTGTTAGTTTTCCTAAGCAATTACTGTGTACTGTCAACCCTCTATGTCCTTCCCATCCCTGCTTGTATACTAGTTTTTTGACTCCAGAATGTTCAAAACCCGCCTGCCAACCTCCCTATTACCTATCAGGCTTAAATGCAAATTGTCCCTGCTTATCCAATCCCTCCTACACTCCTTCCAAACATCTAAAAATCTAACCTCCTCCCTCTCACACAAATCCCTTAACAACCCGTTCATCTTATTGGCCCTTTGATTTAACCACCCATTACCTAACCCATACCTAGGTAGTAATCCTAATACTGTTACTTCTGCCCCATGAGACTTAAAATCGTTTACGAAGAGATCCAATCAGCGTAACGTCACAATCTCCTATGAAAATATAAATATTTAATTGGAAAATTATTTATTAAAAGAAAATCAAACGGATAAGGTATCTATCTGGTGTAGAATTTTCCGCTAATTTGAAATCCGTTGATATTTTCATTTTATTTTAAACAATCGCTGAGATAGAAAAAAGCACTGAAGAACGCCAGTCATAACATTAATTATTTCTTTTGCTTCACCCAAATCCGTTAATCTTCAAAATGAATGAATCTCGAATCAAACGAAGGTCATTCTTCTCCGCGGCGAAATTCGTATTGGAAAAATATAAAAGTTAAAATTTAAAAATTATTTATTTGAAGAAAATCATATTTTTAGGTATCGATCTAATGTGAAATTTTCCGCAGATTTCAAATCCGTTGAAATTTTTATTCTATCTTTAACGATCGCAAATATAGAAAAAAGCAACGAAGTTCGAACCAGAACGAACGAACTCGAATCCGTTGCTCAGGAAATCAAAATTAATTAATCTGATCTTTTAACCACGAAGGTAGAATTCTTCACGGCGCCGGCTACCAAATTCGTATTGGTAAAAATATAAAAGTTACAATTTAAAAATTATTTTTTTAAAGAAAATCATGTTTTTAGGTATCGATCTGCTGTTAAATTTTGCACACATTTGAAATCCGTTGAAATTTTTCTTTTATCTTTAACGATCTAGGAGATATAAACTTTATTTGTTTTGTTAGTCCGCTAAAATCGTTGCTGAGAAAATCTAACGGAAAAGGAAAAAATAAATTTAGAATGTCATGTCTTTATACCGTATGCCATTCTAAGGAAAATAATAATAATTAAATTCCAATTAATTAATTTTTAAATGTTTTCGATTAAATTTTAAAATTTGGGCGCGATAGAAAAATTGCAAAAAATTCGGACCACGTGTGTGCTAAATTTCACTATTGTAAGTGCCATCGATTCGTTAGGACACTGCGTACAGGACAGACAGACAAACACTTCCTTTCATAATAGTAGAGATGTACAGAGTGCTGGCGCCATTGACGGATTCAGGGGCTGATGACTGCTTTTACAAACACATCAAAATAGTTAAAAGTGTAAAATTAAATATTCTATCTATAACTTTATATTATTTGGTCTATTATGGAATACAGTACAAATATATTTTACTTATCTTATTTTTATTCATCTATCAGTCTATAGTTTTTTAGTTCATCAAGTGTCAAGTTTATCATAATTACTGAAGAATTGTTCTGCGAACGGATGGAGAAACTCAGGGAATTTCATGAAAAATACTCTGGAAATCAGGGAAAACTCGGGGAACTTTTTACTTCAATTTTTGTAACCACCCTGTGAACATTGTGGGAATACGCATCAAATGTTTCCGATTATTGCAATGAGCTAAGGATCATCACCACTGTCAACTAAACGCACTAACAATTTAGCAGAGTAAAGTATGCAGTGCAGAATGCACGATTTAGCACAGTTAAAAAACAAACACAGTGGGGGGGGATTTAAAAATTTATTCGGAGAATATGAACGTACATAGAAACAACATCAAAAGAAACCATAAATAAAATATTAGATGCAAATTAAACACATGAGCCAACTCGGCTCAAAAACATCTAGATGGGATGACCAGTAATGGGTTCTGACTGTGATATAAACCTATTCCACTTTATACACTCTATATCAATAAAATTGCCGCACCAGGAAGGAGTTATGTGATTGCGATAAAAATGGGTGGGTGAGAAGAACATACATAGAAAAACAAACGATTTTAATTTCAGAACAATTGAATGATTTATTTCAGAGTTTGACCGTTACAAAGGGAGGAAGTTAATAAGGCGTTGGTCGACTCACCTCTGGCCTGCGTGCAAACTGTCACCCTACGTGGTATTATAGACTGTAAAAGTTCCTGGAGGGTGTCCTTCGGAATTTCTTGCCAAATTGTCTCCAACTGTCGGTCTAAAGGGTCAGCATTCCGGGATGGTTGTAATTGCCTTCCCATAATGTCCCAAATGTGCTGTACCGTCATGTAAGAATTAGACGGACAGCTGGTTTAAAATTAAACTATTTATTTAGATAAATTAAATATTTAGAAGATTAATTAAGGGCACGGCCATCGACAGTCGAACTCCTGCCTGGAGCCAAAGTAACAATCGCAAAACAGACGTCTGTCTCTCGTCGAATCTCGAATGAGTCTTCTGCTAAAAATCCACGTTCTCTTGGTTCCGCAGAACCGCACAGCTGCGAACGAGAGGGGGGTGAATTCCGAGCTCTCGAGAGATGTTTATGTCCTCTCAAGACACCCCCCCCACACAGATGCAAAAACCGTTTGTAACCGACTTGGGTTCCCCACAGCAAATCTTCATCCCAGACATGGGATTAGGGAACCGACGGAAACTCCAGCTGTGTCGATGGATCAAACGGAACGCCGGGCCGCCAATGAGAAAATACTCTCTTTCGGTATTTTGTCAAAACCCGCACGTGCAAAGTCTGAAGTTGTTTTTGCATTGCGAAACATTCCAGCGTCCACGTGTTAGAGAAAAGGGTCGGCTAATACCATATGGCACAGTGCTGTATGGGAGAGAGATCAGGAGACCTAGTTGACCGAGGAAGTGTTGGGAAAGCTTGAAGACAATTCATAGCAACACGTGCTGTGTGCGGCTGGGCATTATCTTGTTTCAGATCCTCCACCTCCCGACTTACCCGTTAGGGTTTGGAGTCTTTGGTTCGGAGGGGGGAAGGACTTCGAGCCCATGAAGTAAACCCAATGGAGTATACGCCAATGTGTTTTTAAAACTTACATGAGGCAAATGACCCGGTTTATGAATATAAAAGGACAAGAGTTAAACATTGGGCAACAGGCCCCAATAAAAGGTCTGTGGAAACATAAATGATTGTGACGTAGCATGATATGATAATAAAAAATAGGTAAATGTACATAAATAAGCTATGATGAAATGTTTCAGCAATAAAAATAGAACAGTAGTAAAATTTAAAAGATTAAGAGAAAGAGGGAACGCATCGGGAGGTCAACAATGCTCAGGCCACAGTGGTCCCATTAGCCACTTCTGCCGCAATGGAGATGCATTTTTAATTCGGAATTTGGAAATCGTGTTCTTCATGACAGAGATAAGCCATTCGGTTGTTCCGATGTGTAACACTGTACATGTAGTTACACATTTAAAATAGAAGAATATTTTTTTTCCCTGAAAAGTTTTAAAATCTAGCTAATAGAACTAGAGGAAATATGTATATCACAAAAACAATTACAAATTATAAAATAATTTATTTTCCCAGAAACTCATAATGTGTGTGTTTGGCATTTAAATAAACTTTTAAATTATGAACTTACACAAATTAACTTTTCGTAGAAAGATAGTATAGAATAGATAGTACTTAATACTTATTTACTGGTAGTAAATAAGCCGTACTTTACTAAACTATAAAAATAGGATACTAAACTGGCCGTACTTATTACTTTAACATCTGGCAGCAAACTCAAAAAATCCTCGTATTTTAAGCGATAAATTGCCAAATTTGGCATACCTTTCCCCCGAACCAAACATGCAGTTAAAAATTTCCTACTCCATGCGCAATTGCTATGATTTTTACACCCGTGAGATGATCGTTATTCTTCTAGGTGTAATTTAGAGTGCCTATATAATAAGATGGTTCAAAATTATGTGGTGTTGTCCTGGCCTCTTTCCCTTTGGGATTGAGCCGATCAACCAGTCGTGGTTAAGGTAGCCTCCAGATCGGAAGGTTTCAAGGGACGAGGTTTGTTGCAAAATCAAATTCAGCATTGAATAGTAACATTCATGAAAGTGTAGTAACATTTTTTTAGAAGCCCTGTATTATAGTAATAATAAGGTTTGAATCCGGGTCAGTGCAAGGATGGTTGTAAGCATATGGTGTAGAGGCGGCTGGTGCACCTTAAATCTGTCTTGGCCGAAAGTCCCCATGTTGGGTTGGTGTGGACGTTTGGAGAGTGGGGTGCCAGCTCAGGTGTTGCCTCATCATATGACTGGTTCAAGATTACGAGGTGTTGTCCTTGAATCTTTCCTTTAGGGGATTGATCCGGAACCGTCGTTAATAGCCCGCTGTGTTGCTCTAGTACGACGTTAACTTAAATTACCTTACCTCTGCTCATTCTGAACAGTTTCATCTGCTGCAAACTTATCTCTACATCGTCTCATAGCTAATCTACTAGGTGGATCAGTGTGAATTTATATCCGCAATCATCTTTGCATTCAAAGCCGACCAACTATAGTGGTTAAGGTGTTAGCCTCTAGATCGGAAGGTTCCTGGTTCGAATCCGGGTCCGGGCATGGATGTTTGTAAACGTATGGTGTAGAGGCGGCTGGTGCACCTTAAATCTGTCGTGACCGAAAGTCCTCACATTGGGTTGGCGTGGAAGTTTGGAGAGTGGGGTGCCAGCTCAGGTGTTGCTTCGTCATCTGACCGTGGTTCAAAATTACAAGGTGTTGTCCTCGGATCTTTCCCTTAAGGGACTGATCCCGGACCGTCGTCAATAGCCCGTTGTGTTGCTCTAGTACGACTTTAACCAAAATTACCTTACCTTACCTTTGCATTCAATGCTGAATTTGATTTACGTGGAAGATTGTAGTACAAATTTGCTATACCAGAAGATGGTAATTGGTAATTTTTAGTTAACGTCGTACTAGAGCAACACAACGGGCTATTGACGACGGTCCGGAATCAGTCCCTTAAGGGAAAGATTCGAGCTATACCAGAAGAATATGGAAGAAGTACAAATTTATACCACATTTTCGCACTTCCAGTAACACTTTAACAAACTCTCTTTCTTCGAAACTTTTCGTCATCTGACCGTGGTTCAAAATTACGAGGTGTTGTCCTCCCTTAAGGGACTGATCCCGGACCGTCGTCAATAGCCCGTTGTGTTGCTCTAGTACGACGTTAACTAAAATTACCATTACCTTCTTTGAAACTTAATCTGGATCAGACTGCTATTTCTGAACTGTTATATCTTCCACGTAAATCAAATTCAGCATTGAATAGTAACATTCATGAAAGTGTAGTAACATTTTTTTTAGAAGCCCTGTATTATAGTAATAATAAGCATAACAAACAATAATTTAAGTGCCTTCTTATATAACTCCTTTTCTTTTACAGGAAAGATGAAGCAGTGCATTTTTTCCTACATGATTCATCCAGGGGATATTTAAATGTTACTGTTAATGCTCATTCCATTCAAAGCTTTGTGTGGTAGAGCGATGGAAGATGGGTCTGCAAATTAGCATCCGTCCTGATTGACTAACCATTTCATATTGAAATGCATGATTGCACAAATTGACATTGGACGTAGACGTGAGGCCGAAAAGATTTCGACATTTGGCAACTGATTTGTTTTTGTCTAAAATTTACAATATCGTAGAATTGGATACAGTATCTGTAGGAAATAGATTTACACTAGGTGTGAAAAATCCAATATTTAAAACGATGTTCATTTTCTGATTTCCACAACTGTGCCTTTTGAAAGTCGTTTTTCATGATACCCCCCAACCCCCTCTTTAGTGTTTCAGGTTCGAGCCACATATTTTTCAGCCGTTGGAGTGTCTGAGGCTTGTTAGCATTGACTGCCTTGTAGATAGATTGGTCTATAGAAAAAATCGAGTTGGTTTCGGGGTTTTTATGGCGCAAGGATCCTATTTGGCCATGCCTGTGCCAGACATATGACATCATGTAATAGACACTCGATGAAAGTAGTGTTAGTGACAGAATATAGAAATACACCCAAGGAGGAATGCGCCTGACAGGAATCGAACCTGCGCTGCCTGTAACTCTAAGGATGCTAGTGCAGTGGACATGCCCACTGAGCCACGACGGCCCCAGAAAGAAATCGGGAGTGGTACAGCTGCAGTCTACGTTTATAGCGGTGGCGACTAGGGATGCGATGTCGATGTTTTGAAAACATCGATGTTTATACTGGTAGATGTTTTTACGTTGTCAATGTTTTATTTTTAAATGAAAAAAGTACCGTTATAAAAATTTTAAAAATAACCAAGTAGCATAATTTTTATAACCAGCAAATTGAGCATACTTTTAGACCAAAGTGACCAAGGGTGAAGAGTCTGAAAAGTAGGGATGCGACATCGATGTCAACGTTTTCAAAACATTGATGTTTTACAAAATAACATCGATGTTTTGCTTTCGATGTAGCATCACTAGTTGCTAAACCAGTTTTAAGAAATGGGGAAATAAGTTTAAATACACTGAATTTTAAAAACATCGATAGTTTGGAGGCGATGCATTATCAACGTCGATGCTTTAATTTTGAACATCGATGTTTTGCTGTCGATGTCACATCAATAGTTGCTAAACCAATTTTAATAATTGGGGGGAAAAGTTTAAAAACATCGATAGTTTGGGGGCGATGTATTATCAACATCGATGTTTTAATTTTAAACATCGTTGTTTCAAAACATCGATGTTTTGCTTTCGATGTCGCATCACTAGTTGCTAAACCAGTTGTAAGAAATGGGGGAAAAAAGTTTAAATACACTGAATTTTAAAAACATCATTGTTTCAAATCGATGTTTTTGGGTCGATGTATTATCAACATCGATGATTTAATTTTGAACTTCAATGTTTTTCTGTCAATGTCGCATCCCAAGTGGCGACGGCGATTTTTTTTTTTTTTTTTTTTTTTTTACGCATAAATTGCCTATTGAAAAGAGTAGGAAGGTTTCACTTTGCGTTGAAGGGTAGATCACAGATTTTTTTTTTTTTTTGGCACCTGTAGATTGGTTATTTTTGCTATAAGTGAGAACAAAATCGTGGTCACTGGGATGGTTTCATGAAATATTTTTTATGCAAAAGCAAAACTAAAACACGTTAAAGACTTGAAGATGCTCTAAAAATCTCAACGACTAGTATCAAATCTAAAATAGTGTTTAGTTATGGAATCAAGAGATCGCGAACGGGATTTCTGTCTACGATCCATGTCTATGGTATTATTTTAAACTGGATGAGTCAAGATATTTAAAAAAAATCCAGTGGAAAGTAAAGGTTATCTTTACTAGTGTAAAATGATCTATGTGAATAATGACTGAAAAATAAAATGTATGTAATTTCTAACCCTCTGACTCGCGATTTTTCCAACAGTATTGTTTTTACTTTTAATGACTGAGCAGCCTATACTATTGGTTATCATAGCATCCAGTTGAGATAAAAGGCACCGCGGGTCCTTATGTATTGTCTATCATTCTCATCTCATTTTGTTTCATGGCCGCGGTTGTCCGGTGGGAAGAGCATCGGATTAGCAATCGGAGGGTTGCGAGTTCGAATCCAACCAAAGACTGCCATGTACAAAGACGGTCGGTGCATGTTGAGTGTCATGTTCTCCAATATCCTCACGTTGGCAGGGTGTGGAAGTTTGGAGAATTGGGTGCGAGCTCAGGTGTGACCTCGTCATCTGACTGGTTCAAAATTACGTGGTGTTGTCCCGTGATCTTTTCCTTAGGAGTTGATCCCAGACTGTTGCCGCCGACCAACCGGTATAGTGGTTAAAGGGGTCCGGGACACAAAAATCGTCAAATTTTCGAAATTGTTTTTATTATTTTAAGAAATTCTCTGTGTTTTTCTGCTTAAAATGACGTCTAAATCATGTTTCTATCTTAATTAGAACAAGATATATGTTAATTCTTGTAGTGCGTTGTTTGTAAAATCTAACACTCTTGACAGTTGCTGTCATGGCAACAAGATCTGTCTTTAAAACTTTAAATGCGTTTTTCTCCATGATACATTTTTTGAAGATTTCCTGTATTCAAATTGTTATAAGTAGAAAACCGATAAAGTTTAAGGGTTGAAATTTGGAATATATCTTTTTCAAACATTATACTTTAATTTTGATTCAGCAAATTTGAAACAAATATTTACTTTTAAAAATATGACTTTTTCAAAAAAAAGTTCCTTAAAATTTTCAAAGATTTTCATTCAAATATTTTTTATTAAATTAATATTTTTTAAATTGATGAATCAAAATTAAAGTTTATAAATTTGTGAATAATTTACTGCAAGAATTTTGAAAATGGATCAAGAATATTTTGAGTTTTGACAATTTAAAAAGACCCCTCTTTTTTTCAAAGAATTTTAATTTAAAATTTTTTAAAAACTTTTGGAAAAATTTTGTGTTGTGATTTTGCTTATTAGTTAGATGGGTAATCAGTACAAAAAAAATTCTAAATTAATTCATAAAAAAAATTTTCGATGTGTCCCGGACCCCCTTAAGGTGTTAGCCTCTAGATTAGAAGGTCTGGGTCCGGGCATGGATGGTTTTTTTTTAGACCCGCCCCTGAACCACTCACCGTTAGGTGTAGAGTGTCATATGTTCCGGAGGGGAGGGGGGACTTCCACCGCAGCACAAAGGAGGCCCCGAGGGACCCCACGCCAGCCCATCGATCATTTATTTAAAAATTAATTTAGTGAGGGATTGGTTACAATTTTCCCCTTCTTTTATATGTAAACAGCACGGGTATAACCGGCATTACGAATAAATCATGTGTGAAACAATCCGGTAGCCCGGTAAAAACATAGTTTTTTTTTTTTTTTTTTTAAACCGGTGGCACACCGGGAACAGAAAAAGGAATATATACCGGTGGCACACCGGGAACGCAAGACATTTGAAAGCAAATTGAGGAACACAACAAACACATAAACACGAAAAGAAAAAAAAAAGGTTTTTTTAAATTTAAAAATTTTAAAAAGAGTTGAAAATGATTTGGTGATAAATGGATGTGTGGATGATTGAATGAGTAGATGATTATTTATAGACAATTAATGAAATAAATAGTTATGCAGTAATGTTATGTATGTGATGATATTTAAAACGATGAGTATAAATACAGTGATTTAGGATAAAATCTATTAAAAAAGGTAAAATGTGATTTAAAATTTTTTTTTTATTTAAAAAGTGAAAAATGACTTAAAAAGTTAAAATCTTAAAAATTGATCGTAGAAGGCAGGGGAGCCACCAGGTCCGTAACCTAGGGGGGGGGAGGTAGCCGCCACCATCCCCATCGCCACCATCACACAGGACTTGATTCTTGCCCTAGATATTCTGTTATTCATGATATTTTTAAACCAGATGGGCTTATTTTCCTTTGTTGGTTTTTTTATGTGATTTGCCTGTGTCAATGGACAGTCGAAGAGGTAGTGGTCAGCGTCCCCCCCCCTCCCCACAATCACATTTGTCAGTGTTTTTAATTTTGAATCTGTGCAGGTAGGCCCAAAACGGGCCGTGCCCAGTAAGGAACCAAACAAGCCAACGGTCGATGATGAGGGTATCGGTTTTAATTTTAGTTATGAAATCTTTTAGTCGTAATCCCTTTGTTGATTTTTTATAGTGTTCCTGCCAGCCCCTAATCATAAAATTTTTAATTCTCCTTTTAAGAAGGCTGACAGGAAAAGGGATGTCCAATGCCTCACCATCAACCGAGGCCAGCTTGGCCTGTTCGTCAGCCAATTCGTTTCCGGCAAGCCCCGCATGTGCCCGAACCCAACTCAGACCAAAGTTGTTAGTTAAGTTATATATTTTTAGTTTTATTGAGCGAAGGTAGATGGACTTGTGTTTTCGGCTGTTTTTAAGGCCTGAATTGAGCTGAGACTGTCGGTATAAATATTTATTTTTTTGTTGTTGTTTGACCACTCTATTGCTTTGTAAATTGCCGACAGCTCGGCTTGAAACACCGAGTTGCCGGCGTCAAGTTTAAACTTTAAAATTTCAATAGGTTTATTATTTTTTAAGATGCACACCGCGGCCCCGACCTTGTCATCAATGCCCGAGTCGTCGGTGTACACCTCGTAATCCGCATTTTGGATTGTGTCCCGAATGTCCAGCCTAAGGCTGGACATTCGGGACACAATCCAAAAGGCTGTAAGGCTGGACATCGGGATGCCAGCTATCGGGATTATGTAGTCGTAGTGAATTGGTGACAGTCTCAGCTCTGGGTCAGGCTGCCGTCTCCTGATAACATTATATTTTTTGAATAGCGACAGCAGGGTCACATGGAGCGGAGGGATACCGCTTAACGTGTTGAGGGAGGTCGGGCATGGATGTTTGTAAGCGTATGGTGTAGAGGCGGCTGGTGCACCTTAAATCTGTCGTGGCCGAAAGTTCTCACGTTGGGTTGGTGTGGAAGTTTGGAGAGTGGGGTGCCAGCTCAGGTGTTGCTTCGTCATCTGACCGTGGTTCAAAATTACGAAGCGTTGTCCTCGGATTTAAGGGACTGATCCCGGACCGTCGTCAATAGCCCGTTGTGTTGCTCCAGTACGACGTTAACTAAAATTACCATTACCCAGACTGTTGCCAGCTCAGGTGTTGCTTCGTCATCTGACCGTGGTTCAAAATTACGAGGTGTTGTCCTCGGATCTTTCCCTTAAGGGATTGATCCCGGACCGTCGTCAATAGCCCGTTGTGTTGTTCTAGTTCGACTGTAATTTAAAATTGCCAAATTTCTTTCATTGTCTCAAGTTTTAAGATAGCATTTTGATTATACATATTTTTTCCAACATTGGATGCTCTTTTTAACTTAGGGCTAAAATGATTTGCAGTATTTGTGGAAAAGAAAAAAGTTATATAAGCATATGTGTTTGAAGTGATGTGTTGACCTGGTCTGCAAAGAGATGCAAAGCACCCAAAGGAAAGAAAACTTTGAGAATTAAAAAGTATTTTGTAGTTTTTACTTTTTTCTGTGGTATCAATGTTTCCCTGTACAAAGTAATGAGAATCCGTAATAGTTGGCAACTTAAAACCTATCTCATTTCTTTTGGAAACAAAATTAAAAATTTTAAGAAACATATGCAGCATGCATAAGGTATAGCTTTGCCTCTGCTGTGAATTATTGCAAAGACAGTCGCTGGTCCATTTTCTGCATGAATAAAATGTTTTCAACCAAGAGAAAAAGCTGTGTTTCGCAAAAAAGTCAATTGCATTGGGATCATCTCACCTGTCCACTGTTGACTTCATACAACTTCGAAGCTCTTTCTATCTGGGCTGCTATATGAAAACAAGAAATTAGATAAATGGAATGGTTGTGTTTTAAAATTATATCAACATAATTCCTTACAAATCTCAAACACCAAAGTACACTGCAGTGCAAAGTACTACTCTTGAGAGATGAAAAATGATGACAGTAAGAGTTAATAATATATAATAATAAATTAGTTCTAATTATTTATCGAAGGTACGCTGTGCAAAATGCATGATTTAGAACAGGCGAAAAACGAACGCAGTATGGTGAGTCTTTAATATTTATTAATAGAAATTAATATACTTAAAAACAGCATCAAAATAAAACCATGTATAAAATACTAGAGGCAATTTAAACGGCAGCCAGCTCAGCTCAAAGACATAAGGAGAGGACCAGTACTATGATATAAAATAACTCTGCTTGTATATAGGCCTCAATTTGCATATTTATCGAAATATCCGATTCAGAGCAAATAGCTCTGAATCGAATCTAGCTACCCACTAAATCGATCCATCAAGAGCGATAAGATCTCCAGTTAACTCGCATTGTTTGCAAACAGTCAAGAGAACAGGATAATATCAGAGACAATTAAATATTACAAATATGTCTCTAATGCAATCTTACACATTAAATTTGGGTCTTTCAACACCTTGTCACTAAACTTCTCTCAACCCATGGCAGAATAGTGCCTTACAACTCACCAGGGCTCGGAAATAAGAAGCTCACAGAAAATATTGCTGTGAGCTTTTATAAGCTGCAGCTAAAGCTATTTAGCTCATGGCAAAATCTAACATTTCCGTCATAACGGTAAATTGCAGTTGCAAATATTTCGCTAAACTTTAAAACAATTGAATGAATAATGCAATGAGAAGAAGAAAATTCTTCACTTTTCTTGGAAGCTTTCTGTAATTTCATATGAAATCCAGTGGCGGAACAAGTCAGGTGGGGGCCCTTAAACTCAAGTTAGAAAAAAGTTTCAAGTAAACGCAGTAAGTTATTAAAAGAAATAATCAAAAATGTCAACCATAACACATCAAATACATTTATTAAAAATTATTTTTTGCATGAATTTCCGTTTTGCTTAATGTCAATTCGGTTTAAAATTGCTTGCTCTATATACCGAATGGGCATTATTTAATCTTTCTTCTCCCAAAGTACTCTTTAAATAATTTATTACATGCTTTAAAACAGAAAACGATCTTCTGACGCATTAGATAAGGAACTAAAAAACTTTTAATAATATTTCAACATTCGTGAAAATATGCATACATTTCTTTGGCGGCTCGATAGATGTCGGGTGTGGTTTTTGTAGTGTCCTTGTTTTCTTTAAGAAATATTAAAAAATGGTCAAATTCATCTACAAAAATACAAACATCAATGTCATTTTTGTAAATATCCTTCGTAACACTTTTTGCTTGTTTCTGAAAATATCCAGCAAATTTCTCATTTCCCCAATTCCATTTGATATCTTTCTGTGAAAGTGATCATAAGAAAGTACTTTGTAATACACTTCATCTCTTTCCCTTAAAATACTGATTTCAAATTCTCTATATTCTCGATATATATATATATTTTTGTTATTAAGAATGTGGTCAATAATAGCATCTGTTAATATTGTTCGCCATAAAGCTGTATAGTTGCTACACTATCGCCAGGCTTTAAAGAAGTTAAGTCGCTTGCTTTCCTATCTTTGGATAAACCTTTCCTCTAAGTTCTTAAACATTTCTGCATTTAACAACTTATGTATTGGTATTTTTGTTTTCAACCTCCTACCACATAAAAGTTGTGCTGAGGCCACATTTAATTCGGATATACACTCTATAACAAAAAAATCGACGCACCAAGAAGGAGTTGTCCGATGGAGACAAAAATTAGTGGATAGGAAAATTATGTAAAGAATAGAAAATGATTAAAATTTCAGAACAATTGAATGATGTATTTCAGAGTTACAGTAACGAGCTCAATAAGGTGTTGACCCGCCTCTAGCCTGGGTGCAAGCTGCCACACGGCGTGGCATAGACCGATAAAGCTCCCGGATGGTCTGCGGTATTTCTTGCCAAATTTGCTCCAATTGTCGGACTACGTCATCAACATTCCCTACCGGATGCAGTCGCCTTCCTATCATATCCCAGACATGCTCGATGGGAGAGAGATCTGGTGATCTGGCTGGCCAAGGAAGTGTTTGACAAGCTTGAAGACAGTTCATAGCAACACGTGCCGTATGTGGTCTGGCATTGTCTTGCTGATAAATAAGCCCAGGGTACTGCGAAAGGAACGGTAGCAAAACAGGTCTCAGAATGTCGTCAACGTACCGCTGTGCAGTAAGTGTGCCTCTAATGACGATCAAAGGGGTCCGGCTATCAAGGGAAATGTCACCCTTGACCATAACACCTTGTTGAGGGTCCGTGTGGCGTGCAATAGTGAAATCAGGATCGGCACGCTGCCCTGGTCGTCTCCAGAAACGTCTTCGATGATCGTCAGGACACAGTTGGAAGCGGGATTCGTCCCTAAAGACTATACGTCCCCAGTCAGCATCATTCCAGCCTGATCGAGCCAAGCACCACTGTAATCTGGCTCGACAGTGTGCAGGCGTGAGTGGCAGGTGGCGTAACGGTCGGTACGAGCGTAGATTTCGCTCTCTCAGCCGTCTGTGAATGGTCATGGTGGACACTCGTGTGTGGGTCGCACGACTGATGGTTGATAGCGATGAATCCGGCGCTGTGACAGCTGATCTGACAATCACTCTGTCTTCGCGATCTGTTGTGGCCCTACGTCGATCGCTACCATCATGACGCTGAAATCTGCCACTGTCCACCCACTCTTGCCAGCATCTTCTAATCGCCGCATCACTTCGACTCACATGACGAGTGATTATCCGATTTGCCCAACCTGCCTCTTTCAATCCAATGATACGACCTCTTTCATACTCTGAAAGTTGCTCGTAATGAGCTCGAATCCTACGGCGAGGCATTTTTTCAGTCGTTGAAAGGTATCCTAAATCGCAATGCAGCAGAAATTTTTAACAGTTCAAGAACAACTCCTTATATACGTCTGATGGATGCGCAGTTCCGAAGCGCTGGAGATCGCACTATTCATTCATTGGACACCAAATTTTAATCATTTGCATATTTGGTCAAAACAATTTTGCATACGAAATTTCAAAGCAATCGGATGATTCCTTTTTGGTGCGTCGATTTTTTTGTTATAGAGTGTATAATTCGGAGGGGTATTCCTGTACTCCATCAATCCCACAACCCACTCATTATTGTCTTCAAAAGCCTTTTTTAATATAAGTTTGACAATTCCCACAGCTCTTTCTGCCATGCCATTGCTCTTGGCATAGCGTGGTCTAGCAAAGATGCATTCAAAATCCCATTCTTTAGCAAAGGTCCTAAATTCAAAGCTGTTGAATGGCACATTATCGCTTATAACTACTGAAGGAATGCCAAACTTAGAAAAGCAAACCTTTAACCTCTGGTTAATTTCAGCTACAGTTTTTTTATTTAATTTTTCTATTCCTATCCATTTTTTTTGAGTAATAACATACTATAACGAGATAACTTACATTTCTATATTCCATTATGTCAATACCTAATTTTTCAAATGTCCTGTGTGGAACTGCATGAGATTTTAGGGGTTCTTTAGTATTGCATCTTTTAAATTTCTGGCATACTCCACATTTAAGTATGATTTTCTCAATACCTTTAGACATTCCCGTCCAAAACATTATCTCCCTTGCCCTGTTTTTACTTTTTTCAATACCAAAGTGATCTTCGTGCACTAGAAACAACATTTCTTTTCGTAGAGACATACACTCATTGCTATAAAAATTTGCGCACCAAGAAAAAGTCGCCAAATGAAACGAAATTTGACACATGTAAGTACTACTTTGATATAAGTAAGTAATTAGAAAGTCAAAGAAAAATAAAAAAGGATCATTTATTGCAGAAAAAAGTACAAATGAACGGAAGTTTTAGTACTCTGTTGGGCCCCCTCTAGTTCGAATGCACGATGCGATACGAGCGGGCATTGAGGTATACAAGTTCCGTATATTGTCCTGAGACATCTCGTTCCACAGTTGCTGTAAACGCACCTCTAGTTCGACCAAACTCGTAGGGTGTCCAACTTGCCGCCAGAAATGGCTCCAGATATGCTCGATTGGTGAGAAATCTGGGGAGCGAGCAGGCCACGGAAGGGTGGTAATGTGGCGGAGGCAGTCTTGTGACATCCTTGCTGTGTGTGGCCGAGCATTGTCTTGTTGAAAAAGGGATTACGGGGCCTCCACACACTAACACTTTTGTCATCAATGCTCAAATAGAATCTAGAGTCGTCGCTGAAGACGACCTGGTTCCATTCCGTTACAGTCCAATCCCGTCGTGCACGACACCACTCCAAACGGAGACGTCGATGGGTGGGTGTCATTGGCAGCGCACGTAATGGGCGCCGTGATACCAGAAGTCCTTCAGCCAGGCGCCTTGCGATGGTTCGGGAAGACACATGTGACCGTAGTGAAGGTGCTGCCTGTGTCTGGATAGCGGCCAATGAGGCATTCGGCTCTACGCATGCGTTTCGTATGAGGTCTTCTCGACGACTGGTCTGTCGAGGGCGTCCTGAGCCTGGTCGCCGTGTAAATGACGTCTCTTCTGTCCACTGGTCCCAACACCTCCTCACAGTAAAATCAGAACGGCCTATTTGACGAGCTACTCGCCGAGCTGACCACTCAGCTTCCATCATCCCGATGTTTCTTTCCCTCTCGAACTCTGACAGCTGCTCATATTGTCTTCGACGGCGGCGTAACGGCATGTCTACCTCAGCGTTTCCTTTGCAAAAGATTAAGTACACTCAAACAAGCTCTGCTTACCTGTTTTATACTCCAAGGAGAACGAAGTTCAACACCCTCTAGTGGCATTACGCAATGCGCAATCACGCTGCATTTATAATCATTAGCATATCTGGCCGACATATACCTTCATTCCAAGTTTCGTTACGATCCCACAATTATTTCTTGGTGCGCAAATTTTTATGGCAATGAGTGTAGGTACAACAATTTTAGAGTCTTTCAGCAGAAGCCCAAATTCTATGTGCAGTTCATTTTTGATTTTGAAATAACATTTTACATTTTTAGGAACATTACGAATATGATCATGCCAACCTTTTTCACAATATTCATACAGTATTTTTCAGGATCACTTTGTATAGCATTTTCAAATGGAGATTATCTCCTTTCACTTATTGGGAGTTGTGTAAACGTATGTACAATATTATTCATCTCAGGATCAACTCTGATCTGCGCGTCACTATTGAATGCCCTTGATAGCGTGTCTGCAAGGTGCATTTTGTTTCCGGGCACATATTGCACTTCATAATCATATTTTAAAAGTTTTAACAACATTTGCTGGAGCCTTGAAGATATTTTTGACATTGGTTTGTTTACTATAGATGTAAGCGGCTTATGGTCGCTTTGTATGATTATGTGTCGTCCGTATATTAAATTATGGTATTTTTTCACAAGAAAATACTATAACTAATAACTCTTTTTCAATTTGAGCATAATTTTGTTCACATTCCGTCAAACTTCTTGACAGGAAAGAGATAGATTGCCTATTTTGTAGTAGACAGGTGGCTAGCCCATCTTTTGAACTGTCACACTGAATAGTAATACTTTCATAACTATTGAAAACTTTAAGTACTGGCCCTTTACCTAATAGTTCCTTAATCTTGTTAAACGCTGTAGAATGCTCAAATTCCTAACGAAACTCTGCATTTTGTTTTATCAAGTCCCTTAAAGGGGCGGTAATTTGGGATAAGTTAGGTAAAAATTGTGATAAGAAATTAATCATGCCCAATAATCTTCTCACTTCCCCTTTAGAACTAGAGACAGGCATATATATTATACCCTTCATGTGGGATGGATCAGGCTTTATACCTTTATCAGAGATTATTTGGCCCATGTATCTTACCTCAGACATTCTAATTTGTAATTTATCAGGATTGAATTTTATGTTAAGAGTTTCAGCTCTTTTGAAAACCTCATTTAAAGCAATGTCATGAGATATCTTATCAACACCTGTTCCAATCAAATCATCGAAGTAGACTTGTGCCCCTTCAATATCTCCAAATAACCTTTCATTTCTTTTCTGGAATACCTCTGGTGCTGATGCTATACCAAAAGGCATTCTATTGAATTTATATCGCCCAAAAGGTGTGTTAAAAGTACATAATTCGGAGGTTTCTTTATCTAATGGGACCTGCCAAAACCCATCCTTGAGATCCAAGACAGAGAATAGCATTTTACCTTCAAGTCGACTGATTGTATCTTCAGATGAGGGAATTAAGTGATGTTCCCTTTTAATCCTTCTTTGCATAATTGTGGAAATTTCCATCATAACATTGAATGCCCAAAAATTATATAAAAGAACACGTTCACTTTAAGTTGATCGTGTCTGGATACCTTTTTAATGTCCATTGCATAAAAAAAAACATAGCTGTCAAAAATAAGCAAGTGTCACTATCAGTAAAACGAGCTTGAAGTTGTCATTCCGCTGTTTGTTGTAGTTGCAATAAACGTATGATTTCGTTTTTAATTTTGTTTTATTATATTTGAGTTTCTATTGCTAAAAAAGTGAAAATGAGTGGAAGAAAGGTTTGTAACATGTGTTTCTGTTATTTTTAGAGCAATTTCTGAAAAAGTTTGCGTTTAATTAAAAAAATATCACATGGTACCATCCTATTGTTTTTTGCTAAATTTATACTATAAATATATACTAAGATTTTTTTAACCATTTTTCCTTTATTTTTTAACATGAATTATATCACCTTGATTTATTTCACCAATAAAGAAAAAATCATGCAAAGAAGGGTTAAGTACCTTATTGAGATCTCTTGGATCAAGACATAGACGTAAACTGCCATTGGATTTCTCAACAATTACCAGGGTTCGAACCCAGTCAGTTGGTTTGTTGACTTCTATATATATATTTCTCTTACGTGGCACGCAAAAAAGACGTTATTTGTTACCGCGTTTTGGCAACATTGTGCGATTGTTTGTTTACTAGGAGCCTCGCGAGTCATTTGAATCTATAGCGTTATCGGATGAAATTTTATTGAAAAAAAATGAATTTTAGACGAGCTGTTGCGGTTTGTAATAGAAATCTAAGAAAGCGGAGGATCTTTTCAGGGCTATTTAAAAAACGGTCCTTTTCAAGGCTAACAATTATAGTACAACAAGACGCGTGCACTACAACTTTCGACAACAAACTCAGTCAAAAAGTGTATGGGTGGCTCGAGTACTGGGGAAATGTACACACAAACAACATGCTGGGTATTCAATTTCCAAAGCAGCGCTCACATTGCGAGTAAAAATTTGCTCAAAGTTTTCATATAAATTCTGATTCCAGAGGTACTGTATATATCTTTTATGTAATACAACAAATTTAGATTTGAAAAATATTTTTTTGGAATATATTTTGTAATCAATCCTTTCTGCTAGGACACGTGTCTTCATTGATGCGAGCGAAGCGAGCATAGGTTCGCGCAGCGAACCAATGAGAATTGCGAAGCAATCCTTCGGGGGTTGGCGAGCGTTAGCGAGCAGGGGGCGGGCCCCCTAGTTGGATATAATCCTATTGGTTTCTAACCTATCTAAAGTATCTTTTAGACGCTTTTGTAAGGCTTGTGGTACTCTTCTAGGTGGGTGTTTTACAGGTATTGAGTTTGGTTTTAAAACTATATGGTATTCTTCACCTGGAAACTTCCCAGTTTTGTACATTTCCAAAATATCCGATTTATTATCCACACAAATGCTATTAACTCCTTCAAGTAAGTTCAGCTTAACACATCCAATTAAACCTAATATAGGTGTAGCCATTTTTATGTCCGCTACAAAAAATTCAATAGGGACCTTAACACTATTTCCATTAAGACAATCAAGAACTACTTTGTTCTTAGGTTTAATTTTAAAATTTCCGTAGGCCAACAATATAGTATCATGGTGGCTCCACACCAACGGCGACAGCAACAGAGACAGGCAACATTTTGTCGCTTGTCTCTGGTGCTGCTAAAAGAGCCTTCACACCAGCAGCGACAGCAATTTCTTTGCGCATGCGCATAACTTTCTTTTTCGAAAGCAAAACATTTATTTTTGATTCTGCAAGATGTGGCAGACAGATCACGTCTCTCCGCCTTTAATAAAACTCCTTTTATTCTTGTTAGACGAGCTGAGCGGCCTTTATCTCCGGTAGAACAATTTTGGTGGAGTTACTTAATTCTAAAATGGAATGCCCAAAATTTAAAAAATAGTAGAAATAAAATAAGTTGTTTGGAATTAAATAAGTAGCTATGAAGTGGTAATAAAAGTTTAAAAAGTAGTATTGCATCAGTAAACAGATTGCCGGTCGCGGGAGCTAGCGTGGTCACCCTCCCAAGTACTGACCGCGACCGGAGGTGCTTAAAAATAATAACCCATACTTGAGACGTTGCTGTGCTGACTGTTCAAGCTTATAGCTGATACAAATTGAATAGTTAAAAACAACTTCTTTTTTGGCAAGGAAAAAATAGTGATGAGAGCGACTTTATAATGTCTCTTCAAAGAGGGGTTAGATTTTAATCAGCTATCTGCATTAAATATCGTGGGTTATTTTTTTTCAAAAGTTTAGCGATAGGGGTTTTAAGGGAGGTAATTTTAAGAACGTGTCTTATAATTTCTGTTTTTCGTTGGAACCATCTTGCTTTGGAGATGGTTCGGTGTGTATAAGTTTGAAGGATTTCAAGTGAATTTATATTTTTGTTATTAGTAGAGATCCCCAAATTTGGCATGCGTATGTGATTTGAGATAGCTTAGGTACACGAGTATTTTGTTTTCAATAGTCATTGGCGAATTCCGAGCAATTAGGTTGAAAAGTTAACGTTTTACGTCTCGGAATTTATGGATAACGTTTTTTGTGTTCTGATTCCATGTGAGTCTTCTGTCTAGGATAATACCTAGGTATTTAGCTTCCTGAGCCCATGGGATTTCGATATTATTAATTTTTAACTTGCTGGATGAAAAACATCAACCGAAACCGGATTAGGCTTTATTCTGATTGGCTGTCAGCACGGCGACAGAGACAAAAGTTGAACTTCCTCCAAGACTTGAAAGTGCAGCGACAGCGACAGAGACGAACCGGGAGAAACAAAATTTGTTTGTAATACGCATGCGCAAAGCGAAGAGACAGCTGTTTTTGTCGCTGTCGCCGTTGGTGTGAAGCCACCATCAGTGTTAGTTAATCTTTTACAGCATTAAATGGGAGCACATTCGTCTCTGCTCCTGTGTCTAATTTAAAATTAACTTGTATTGTTTCGTTACCTGTTATTAATTTTAAACCAACATTTCTCCTATTCACTTACTTGTTCGACTTTTAATGATTCTATATAGAGTTCGTTAATGTCACACTCCAGTTCGTTCACAGTCATTTTACTGCAACCTACGCCAAAATGATTTTTCATTTTGCACTTTGAATAAGTCCTACCATTTGTAGGACATTCGGCTCTGCGGTGAGTTCGTCCACACTTTCTGCACTCGTATGTCCTATCGCTGGATTTGTCCTTTGAGTTATTTTTAGTCTCGGTGGCTCTTACAGCATTCACCCATAGACTCAATGTTTCATGGACTTCAGTTGCTCTTTACTCGCCTCCGCTGCTCTCACGAATTCGGAAGCCTTCTTGAGGGTCAGTGTTGGCTCACGAAGCATCCTTTCTTGTAGGCTTGAATCGATGATCACCAAGACGATTCTATCCCGAATCACTCTCCTCTTGTTCTCCGAATTCGCACGTTGCTGCCAGGATCTTTAACTGCGTCAGGTAGATGTCGAATGCTTGCCTGTCGAGCTGTTTACACGAGAAAAATTTAAAGCGCTCGTAGACCACGTTTCGACGAGGGATACAATGGCTTCCAAAGTGCTTCATCACCTCCTCAAATTTCTCCGGAGCATCAGGGCCGCCATGCTCGAAAGTGTATACTTCAACACCCTCATCTCCCAGGAGGTTTAATAAGATAACTATTTTAACGTTGTCGGGCTTTGAGTTCTTCTCTGATGGAAGCATAAAGCGATTGAACTTTTGCACCCACCTCTTCCAGCTTTCTGCAAAGTTGCCCGAGCTGGATGGCATTTCATCGGGCGTCTTAAAAGTCTCCATTGCACTGGCACGTGGATAGTTCTTCACGGTTAAAACGCTATTTAAATGACGATCAGACTTCACATCAACAGATTAGCTTTGACACCATGTAACATTCTTAGTGCGTAGTTGTTAAACAAGTAATACTTAGAGTGCCTATATACTAAGAGTGGCGACATACGGGAAACACTTTCTGATTGGCTTAGATACCTTTCTATACTAAGATACCTTTCTATACTAAGATACCTTTCTATACTTTAGATACTTTTCTACCGCCCGAGGCGGCCTTTTTCTAGCTCCCGTAGACTTAACATGGGAACTTTTTGTGTGTTCGAGAAAGACGTGTGTATATTAAATTAAAAAGAAAATATAGCTTATTCATGTTCCATTTCATGTTCTAGAATGTTTATTTATTATTATTTTAGTGTTTTGTCAGTATAAGTTTGAAGACTTTTTAAATAAATAGCTTTTTTTAACAACATGGTGTTTCCCACAGTCTAAGTTAGCGCGTTGTGCATTCCATCTCATGAATTACGCATGTAATTGAGCGTTCATATGATTCATTTATACCCAATGTATCCATATTATAACAATCATATCCTTTTTGTTCTCCCTGAAATGATATATTAATTCGCCCAGTAACCGTCTTTGAGACGATTCTGGTAGAAATGTGTATTTGAATTTCAATATTTTTGTATATTACCTTCTGGGATTGTCAGCTTGAGTATCGTAGGTGATACGTCAATCTTGCATGGGGGGTGTAGCGTTAGCCCTACTCTCTAGAGGGTGCGCTATACTCACTTGATGAAAGGGAGTATGTTTAGGAAGATATTCCGGCGAGCTAGGTCGGTTGTCTGAGGGGCGTGTAATCTCATTGTTTTTACAAGTTCTTGTAATCCGTTTTTGTTGTGAATAAATTTATATTTTTTTTAGTACTAAAGTATTTTTGTGTGCTGGATCTTTGAGAAAATAACTGTGCACGATACTCACTCTCTGGGGTCTTTTCCCACCCTTCTTCCATTTCTTTCCACTGTGTTTTGCATTTGCCATGAATGCATGTGAAGAAGCACTTCCAGAGATACAATATAGCATGAAAAAAATATACAGGGTTATTCAAAAAGATGGATCGAATTTTATTAATTTGTATTTAATGAAGTATAAATTGGGCATGAACAGTCTACATAATAAGGAAAAGAGAAAGTTTCAAAGGTTTTTTTTAATACAGGTTATAAACGTTCACAATGTGTCCCCCTTTGCTGCACGGCAAACATCGAAGCAGTAGCCAAACTCGTCCCACACGCGAAAAAGCATATTTTGTGTTACTGAGCCACTGAAAAAGCCACTGTTCCAACATGTCCAGGTACGTTATTCCGCAGTGCTTTCCGCAAAAAAGAATGGTCCTTAAACTTTTGTCCGTGATAAGGCACAGAACACGTTTAGCTTTGCCGAATCTCTCCCATGTTGCAATGTTGTCTCATGCTGCAATGTTGTACGGGGATTTTGCAGACCCCATATGTGAACATTTTGTCTATCAATGCCCAAGCGGTGGTAAAAAAAACTTTGGAACTTCATCTTTCCTTCGGTATGTAGACAGTTCATATAATATTTATATTTCGTGAAATAAAAATTACTTAAATTGGGTCCATCTTTTTGAATAACCCTGTATATTGTGGTTCTAACCTTCTAATATTTTTATTGGGCTTATAAAGGGATAATAATACAGCAGTGTACAAAAACTAGAGTTTCTTAAGCAATAACTTATCATTTGAAAATTAATAGGCTTTCAGTATAATTGAGACCCGAAGTACTCGTATGTGTACCTAAAATGTTTAGCCCCCTATAATGCCACCATCTAAAAGAGGAATTTGCTTGAGAACTTTGAAGTATTTCATATTTATCAGAAGGGAAAAAAACTGATTTCTAAACAATTTTTATATGGTTGCGTTATATCACTTGCGTTGCCTTAATGGCGCCGCACGTTGGAAAACCGGATGTGTGTACCTGACCTAAACCAGTTTATGCAAACTGCAACGGTGTTCATACCGCAAACTTTAGAGTATGCCCCAAAACCATTAGACCAAGGCCCTTCCCAACCAAGCATGCCGCAACCGACACGTCATACGCGCAAGCACTTAAACCAAAACAAAATTCTCCTGTAGAACTTTATATTCAACCTGAATCTCAAAAGGCTCAGACCAGTACCACTATCCCCTCCCGTAGGTGAATTAACAAATCTATTCCAACTCCTAAAGGAACTAAAACATTAGCTCCTAACATTAAGCAACTTTAACCCTGCTTCAAAATTGTAGAACTCCCGCCGAAAAACTACTTTTATTAGAAAACATGAATTCAACTCCCGCAAACTGAACAACCCCATTACTGTTCCGATTCTTCCATTGATTTTAAATTTCTACCACCCTTTGATTTAAGTGTTAATCTCTTTTTAAGTTCCCAACATTTTCGCCTTTTGGCACCCACTGCGTCTACCACTTTTAGTCCTCAATTTGTTAGCAACTGCGATTTCGTTTTTGCCAAAGAGTTCGGATTTATTTACTGGAAAAAATGTAGAGAGTCACCAATAGAGGACATGGTCATTTAAGCGATTGCTGATATGAATGACAACCAGACTAGCGATGTAAGTCCGGTTGCACATGGGTTCTTTATTCGATTTCAGTCCCACTGTGCAATGGGGAAAATGTTATTGTTCCTCGATAAAGTGTTGACGGAACTCTTTTATTACCTGAACGGGGAATCACAAACCCTTGCATTGTGAACACTCAGCTAATTGAATCGACTCAAGTCGATAAAAGGGCTCATCTCATGTGTTTGGGATATTATGAAGTTTTTAAGATGGTCACTTGGACGAAGTAGATGACCATTATTTTGGGCATCAATGTTAGGATGAAACTGACGGAGCTTGTGTACGCAGCTTTATGTTGTTTGTAACGGTCGTTTAGTTTGAAGACCTGGCATGTGGTTTTGAAATTTTAGAAACTCAACAAATTTTTGGCAAAATTAGGAAAAATATTTTGTTTTCTTTACTGCAATGAAAATTCCGCTGAAGCGCAATGAATTATGTAGTTTTCAAGACACCCAAGACTGCTATACCTTTAAAAGTTTCTGATAACCTAAAGCAGGCCTCGAAATAGATTTTTTAATACAGGTGCACCTTGTGCACCTAAGTTTTTAAATTAGGTGCACTGTATGCACCTAGTGGGAAAATATTAGGTGCACAATTATATTTTCATGTGCACCTGTGCACCCGGGTATTTCGAGCCCTGACCTAAAGGTATTCAGAGCGCAAGGATTTAGTTTTCTGCAGACAAAAAAACTAAAATGCCACTTATAAGCTGCTTCTGTTGCCATCTGACAAGAAATAAACTTGAGATGAGGCTGTTATTCTAATAGCAGTTTCAATGCTACTGCTATTACAAAATAACAGTTAACAAATGTTGAAAATAACAGTTATCGACAAAAGTTTTTGAAAATGTAAGGTTGTAATTGAAAGAAATAATTAAAAACATATTTTGACGGCTTGAAGAAAACTCGGATTAAGAAATAACTATTAGCTTTTAAGTAAAAAATATAAATTATAGCTATTTTAACAGTGGGGTCATTCCACGTGAAATGAGCAAAAATCAGGAAAAACCCGTGGCCGTATGGTAATGGATTTGCATGAAATTTGGTACAGGGGTTTAGTTTATGCATAATTAACAATTTCCAAAAGAATTAGGTTCAAAATTAAATATTTTCGAAATTGGAGGCATTTTTAGGACTTGCAACTTTGAAGAACAGTTGCGAGATCGCTTAATGTTGCATGTTTGAAGTTCTGTTTCTCAAAAACTACTTAACGTGGACAAACATGTTTTACATTTTTATAATCTGTACAAAATGTTCTTTTTTTCACTGTGGCAACAACCTTTTTAAGCATCATATTTAATCCAAAATTTAATTGCAAAAAATGGAAAATTGTCATTTTTGACGGAATTAAAAACATTTCTATGGGCTAAAGAAATTTTATGACATACTTTAAATTCATGCCAGTTCCAATGCTAGATATGATAATATTACTGATAGAGTTTGGAAGTCGTATTTTAATTCTTTCATCTTCAAAATAGCTAACGAAAAGTACAAAATTATAATTTTCTACTATAAATAGGCATAAGAAATCAAATGAAGGACAGCTTTTACAAAACCGACATTTCACAGGAATACAGTTTAATATGTATATTAATTGTAAAAAAAAATCAGTATTGTATTCTGAGTCCTAAAGCAACAATAATAAAAACAAAATCACAACATTTGCTTCCCACTCTATGTATGTTACGAGAACTTCAATGATAACAGTGAAATAAAATATAGATAATGAAACCCTAATTCAACAAAGAAATACCAAATCATGTTTAACTTTAAGGGTGAATTATAAAACCAGAAAAAATGAGTGTCAAAACAAGCTTAAAAATTTCAACGTTGTATCATAGACTCAATTTGACCATTCTTCATCTTTGCACTCCTTTGCTGTTCCTTAAACTGCTGGTATCCTTCTTTTAAGTTACAAAGAATCAACCTTTTTTGTTTTGGGACTTCACTTTTATCTGTGTTTACATTAACATAGTCTTTTTTTTCCTCGACATAGACGACTTACGTCATCAAACTCGTAAAAGTTTATAACTATTGCAATAATATTGTCATTAATTTTTTTGCCTTGTCTCTTAGCAGGTTTTCCTTGCTAAATACAGAGTGGTAGAAAATTATGTCCCTATTTTTTCCAGACTCCAGCTCTTTGGAACAAGAGTTAGAATTTGAATTTTTTCTGCAGGGGATGTTGTTTTAGCAAACTTTGCTTTCAGCTGTTCTATTAAACAATAAAAAATCTTCCTTACTTTCAATCGGATGTGTACTCTTATAGGAAAATCTAGAAAATTGCTCCCTATGTGGTTTTCAGGGGAAACACACAAAGCTTTAAAATTAAAACAAAGAACATACAGGGTATATAAAAGCACTGGTAACGACAGGGACAAGGAGGCATATCAGAAAGCCAGAAAGGAGTTTAAAACTATTAGTCGGAAGCAAAAGGTTTCCTTGGAGGAAAAATTAGCAAGGGAAATAAATATAAACCCAAAAGAATTTTTTGCATTTGCAAGTGGTAAAAATAAATTTAGTACTACACTGGGCCCGTTGGAGGGGAAGGGAGGTGAGTTCATTCAAGACGAGGTAGGAATGGCAAACGTGTTAAATGACTTTTTTTCTGGGGGTTTTCAATGGTAACTATAGTTTAAAAAAGGATCCCAAGGATTGAGCCTTTGCAGGGGGTATAATTAAAGAATGCAAATTCAACAGGGAAGAAATAGTACATCAGTTGAAAAGAATTAAGCCATCTAAAGCACCAGGGCCAGACGATATTTATCCGAGAGTACTAGTGGAATTCGCGGAAGAACTGGGGGAAGTAATTCACACGATATTTAATTCAACATATAGCACAGGTTGGGTACCAATGGATTGGAAGTTGGCCAACATAACTCCAATTTTCAAAAAGGGAATACAAAGTGATCCGGGCAACTATTGTTGTAAGTGCAATCTAAATGTTCCGTGTTTAATCGTAACCGTATTGCTTTGTAGAACTGATGCACCTGGCAACGGCAGCTTGACTGTCGGTTAAATTTTTAGTTCCATTTTCGAATGTATGAACGTTTTTCGTTTTGCTGGTTAGTCTAAAATAAACTGTTGTGTTTTTCTAAAACCTGCTGGTAATTATTATAAAACTATTAAAACCACACTCAGCACTCTGTTACAGGTTATGGGCCCAGTTCCTTCCTGTTTATTTAGTTGTAAATTTACTACGAACGAAGTTTTTGCTTTCGTAGAATAAAGCTTCCGAGTGTGGGTTTGTATTCTGAAATGGCGAGTGCCGAAATACAGCAGGGTCAGTTTATTAAACTGAATGATAATAACTGGAATGTGTGGAAATTCCAGGTTAAAGTGACTCTTATTGCTAAAGCACTTTATGACATAACAACAGGAGTAAAAGTGAAACCGGAAGATACAAATGTTGGTGCGTATGCCGATTTCGTCGTCAAGGATGCGAAAGCGCAAGAAATTTTGGTTTCACGTATGGAAGCTGGACCAATATCGCATATAATTTCATGTGTCTCAGCTAAAGAAATGTGGGATAAATTGCACACAATCTATGAAAGAAAATCGAATGTGAGTATTCATTTACTGCAACAGCAGTTCTTCAATTTAAAGTTCGAAGATGATGTAATGACTTTTATTTCTAAAGTTCAGAATATGGTTTGCGAGATTAAGCAACTTAATGAAGAAATACCAGAAAAAATGGTGATAACGAAAATAATTATGGCTCTACCGGAACAGTATAAGCATTTTACTTCAGCTTGGGAATCCGTAGCAGATGAACAACGAACTTTAAGTAACTTAACTGCTCGTTTGTTAGTTGAAGAAGAAAGGTCAAAAACTAAAGAAGAAACTGTTGCACTTACTGCTAAATATCAAAGTAATATTAGATGTTTTTCTTGTTCAAAACTAGGCCACAAGAAAAATCAGTGCAGAAGTGTTAATAATGTTCATAAGAACAAAAATATAGTTTGTCATTTCTGTAATAAAAGGGGTCATATGTATAAAGATTGTTATTTTCGTAAAAATAAAACTTTGAAGACCAATAATGAAAATGGAAAGGGTTTTGCACTTATGGGAATTGAAAATTCTGAATTGGACATGGAATTCTATTTAGATAGTGGAGCATCTGAACATATGTGTCAAGATTTAAGCCTATTTGGAAATTATATTAAGTTGAAAGAGCCTAAACAAATCAAAATAGGTGATGGAACTTTAATTACAGCTGTTGGGATAGGAACAATTGATATTCAGTCATATAATGGTGAAAAATTCTTCGAAGTTGAACTACAGAATGTATTGCATGTTCCAGATTTGAAGATAAACTTGTTCTCTCAAGGTAAGGCTTTAGATAAAGGACTTTATATGATATCGGATTCTCATGGTGCTAAATTTATTCATGAAAAGTCCAAGAAAATTTGTGCTGTAGCTAAACGTGAAGGTAAACTCTTTAAAATGGTTTTTCGTCTAGATAAAAACAGAATGACTACTGAACAAAATTTAAAAAAGAATGAAGATAAAAATAAATGTTATGTTGCAGATAGTAATTTGAAAGGTAAAAAGAAAACTATGATATGGTGGCATGAAAGATTAGCTCATCAACACTTTGAATATGTTAAGAAGCTGTTAAATGAAAATGAAATTAGTTGGGAAAACTCTAGTGATATTCCATTTTGTGAAGCCTGTGTCCAAGGAAAGCAAAACCGTAGTCCCTTTCAAGAAAGTAAATCAAGATCTACTGAGGTATGTGATATAATTCATGCAGATCTTTGTGGTCCTATGGAAGTTGCATCTATTGGAAAATCTCGCTACATGTTCTTGCTGAAAGATGACTATTCTCATTTTAGGCAAATTTATTTCTTAGAAAATAAATACCAAGTGCATGATAAACTGTCAGAATTCATATTGATGTGTGAAAAACAGATGAATAAAAATATAAGAATTTTGAGAAGTGACAATGGTAAAGAATTTGTGAATGAAAAAGTTAAAGGACTTTTGATTCGTCATGGTATAGAACATCAAACTTCTGTTGCTTATAATCCTCAGCAAAATGGAAGAGCAGAACGAGAGATGAGAACTATTATGGAAGCTGCAAGAACTATGTTGGTTGCAAAAATTCTCAGTAAAAGTTTTTGGGCTGAAGCAGCAAATACAGCCGTGTATATAATTAATAGAACGGGAACTAGCACTGTTAAAGGAAAAACACCATATGAGCTGTGGAAAAATAAGACTTTTGATATTAGAAATTTAAGGTTCGTATTTGGATCTGAAGTGTGGGCACACATCCCAAAAGAAAAACGAAAGAAATTAGATGCCAAGAGTGAAAAAGGAATCTTTGTTGGATATGGTGAAAGTACTAAAGGTTTCAGAGTATATTTTTCAAAATCAAACAGCGTAACTTTGCACAGAGACTTAATAACTAACCCAAATGAAAACACCTTCGATTCTACAAAAAGTGAACACCACAATTTTGACTATCTTGATCCTGAACAGTTTCAAACTTCAGAGCCTGAGAAAGATAACACAGAAAATCTGGAAAAGAATCAACAGAATGATGATGACAATAATGATAGCAGCAATACAGACTTGCCTGATTCTCTGTTAAATAGTGGTAGAATGCACCTAAGACCTAGAGATCAACTAAAGAAACCAAATAGATATGATGATTTTGAAACTAGCTTTATAAGTATTACAGATGTGGAAGAACCGACAACCTATGAAGAAGCCATGAAGTCAAGTTCCTCGAAAAAGTGGCAGCAGGCCATAGATACTGAGCTTGAAGCCCTATCTGAAAATGATACTTGGGACATTGTTGATGAACCTAACGATTGTGATATTATAGACAGTAAGTGGGTCTTTAAAATTAAGCGGGACAGTAAAGGTAAGATCTCATTGTTTAAGTGTAGATTAGTTGCTAGGGGTTTTCAACAAAAAGGTTTATTATTTGAAGACATATATTCCCCTGTTGCTAAATTAAATACTTTAAGAATTTTGTTAGCAATTAGTGTAAATTTTGATTGGATAGTTTATCAAATGGATGTGTGTAGTGCATTTTTACATGGTGAAATAAAAGAAAATGTTTACATGTATTTACCTAAAAATTGTAATTTGCCTAGTGGGAAAGTGTGTAAGCTTAAAAAGGCTATATATGGTTTAAAGAAATCACCAAAATATTGGTATGAGAAATTTCACTGTTTCATGTCTTCTCAAAATTTTGAAAGATCTGAAAATGATCATTGTTTGTATTTTAAATTTTCTGACACATCTAAGGTATATGTCTTGATATATGTTGACGATTTAATTATTACTGGATCTGATGTTAAACACATAAATGACTTTAAATCTGAGATGAAAAGAAATTTTAAAATGAAAGATTTTGGTCCTATATCTTATTATTTGGGTATATCTATTTCTCAGAATGTAAATGAAAGCATTGTAACTTTAGATCAGAGTAATTACTTAGAAAATGTTTTAAAAAGATTTGATATGTTTGATTGTAAAAGTATTTCTACACCAATGGATAGTAATTTTGATTACGAGTGTTTAATCGATGAAAATTATGAAAATACTGTTGTTGAAGGTAAATGTAGAAAAATTATTGGTTGTATCATGTATGCAATGTTAGGAAGTAGACCAGATTTATGCAATTCAATTAGTATCTTAAGCAGATATCAAAATTATGCAAGTGATAAACTATTGTTATTTTTGAAAAGAGTGTTACGATATATTAAAGGTACTTATAATTTGAAATTAGTTTACAAAAAAAATGTTAATTCTGAATTTGTTAGAGGTTTTGTAGATGCAGACTGGGGTGGGGATGTTATTAGCAGGAAGTCTACCACAGGGTATTGCTTTCAAATTTATAATTGTACTGTATCATGGTGCTCAAGACAACAAACATGTGTTGCTTTGTCATCCACTGAAGCAGAGTATATTGCTTTAAGTCAGTGTGTCACTGAAGCTTGTTGGCTTCATAATTTGCTCAAAGAAATAAAACTAAATGGTTGTCAAAATTTTGTTATACCTCTTTATGAGGATAATCAATCAGCTATTCGTGTGAGCAAGTCTTGTGAACAACCAAAGAGACTCAAACATATTAATGTTAAGTATCATTTTGTACAAGAAAAAGTTAGAGATGGGACTGTTCATGTTGTTTACATTCCATCCACTGAACAGGTTGCAGATTTGTTAACCAAACCTCTTGGAAAAGTATTATTTGAGAAATTCAGAGAACTAATGTTTGATTAATTTTTGTTTGTTTGTAATTTGTAGTATTTATAAATGTGTTATTTTGTAAGTAGTATTTAGATTGAAGGAGGGTGTTGTAAGTGCAATCTAAATGTTCCGTGTTTAATCGTAACCGTATTGCTTTGTAGAACTGATGCACCTGGCAACGGCAGCTTGACTGTCGGTTAAATTTTTAGTTCCATTTTCGAATGTATGAACGTTTTTCGTTTTGCTGGTTAGTCTAAAATAAACTGTTGTGTTTTTCTAAAACCTGCTGGTAATTATTATAAAACTATTAAAACCACACTCAGCACTCTGTTACAACTATAGACCAGTAAGTCTAACATCAGTAATTTGCAAACTATTTGAATCTCTGTTAAAAAAGCATATAATGTTATACTTGCAGGAGGGGGGACAGTTATCAGAGAATCAGTATGGGTTCAGGAATGGCAGATCCTGCTCTACAAACCTTTTGAAGTTCTACGAAAAAATTACTGAGGAGCTGGATAATAAGAGCAGTGTGGATATCATGTACATAGATTTTCAAAAGGCTTTTGATAAAGTACCTCATGAGGCATTACTGTTTAAATTGGAAAGGCTGGGGATTCAGGGAAAAACATTAATATGGATAAAGAATTGGTTATTGGGTAGAAAGCAGAGAGTGCAGGTAAAAGGAAATTATTCACAGTGGACAGAAGTTATAAGTGGGGTGCCTCAGGGATCAGTTTTGGGACCAATTTTATTTATAATTTTCATAGATGATATAGGTCAGGGGATCAAGAATAGAATCAGTATATTTGCAGATGACTTAAAAATATGGGGGACAGTGGATACCAAGTTACAGATAGAAAATTTACAAGGGGATTTTGATAAGATATCCGAATGGGATGTAAAATGGGGTATGTCATTTAATGTAGGGAAATGTCAATTCTGCATATGGGTTACAGGAACAGTGGAGCCGAGTACAGGCTGCAGGGAGTAAAGGTAAAGGAGGGAGAAACAGTCAAGGATCTTGGGGGGACAATTCACAGGGATTTTAAAATGGGTCCTCAATGTTCAGCTGCGGGTAAAAAGGCTAATAGGTTATTGGGGTATATTAAAAAGACTGTAACTTCAAGGGATAAGAATATAATCTTGCCGTTATATAAGGGTTTAGTAAGACCACATCTAGAATATGCTGTACAAATCTGGGCTCCATATATGAGAAAGGACATAGAATCAATTGAAAGGGTTCAGCACAGAGCTACAAAAATAATATAGGGGCTAGCAAATTTCGACTATAATGAACGTTTAAGTAAGCTAAACATGTATACACTGGAAAGAAGAAGAAGGAGGGGGGATTTGATTCAGCTTTTCAAGTTTGTAAAACAAGGGGATACAGAGGGCTTAAATTTCAATAGGGATAACAGAACAAGGGGTCATGGGTATAAATTGAATAAGACACATTTGAATCGGGATTTAAGGAAAAACTACTACTTTAATAGGGTAATAGACAGTTGGAACGCGTTGCCAGAAAATATAGTTAATTCAAAGGGAGTGTACGAATTTAAGACACAATTGGATAGTCAGTGGGAATTGGAGAATTCATAAACAAAGGACCAGCCTTGTTGGGCTTAAGTCTGTAGCTGGTCGTCAATATTTGTATTTGTATCTGCTAGAAAAATAAAAGGACTAATATCAATATCACTTTTGTCACTGTTACTTACGGATGTTAAAAATTCTTTTAGTGGAATTTTTCCATGTTTACTTGAATGTAGCTGTAAAATACCTTGGACTCTCATTTTTCTTTCAGATTCTAGAATTTGTTGGACAGAGATATGATAATTGGCACCAGACATTTGTCTATACTGACCAAACCTGGCTTCTAGATTATCAGTTTGAAACTTACTAATCAATACAAATTTTGCACCAGACTGTAAAAGGTATTTAATCACTAATACTAATGTGTGTTGCAATGCAAAAAAGTTTCATTACTTAAACAGCCACTTCGAGGTTTTTGGTTCATATCTTTCCATTCATTTAACCAATTTGCAAATTTTTCTCATATTGACAGTCTGCTATCAGTTACATATTTCAATGCATTGGAGTTTTCATTGTGAGTGTTACGACCTTTATTTAAATGGCTAACATTTACAATATCCCACCAGCACTTAATTAAGTTTAAAAAACAAGCCGTGTCTTTCCAGTTAAAAAATGAGTTCTCTTTGGGTCATTCCACGTGAAATGAGCAAAAATCAGGAAAAACCCGTGGCCGTATGGTAATGGATTTTCATGAAATTTGGTACAGGGGTTTAGTTTATGCATAAATAACGATATCCAAAAGAATTAGGTTCAAAATTAAATATTTTCGAAATTGGAGGCATTTTTAGGACTTCCAACTTCGAACATGCAGACTTCCAATTTTATTTTGCATATTAATTATTTTAACAATTCTCGCCGAGTGTTGAAAACGTTATTCAAATGTCAAAATACACACGAATATTGTATGAATCGCACTGGTGAACTAAATTTGATTTTGTTGCATACGAATTATTTTGACAATTCTCGTAGAGTGTTGCAAATGTTAGTTAAGTATCAACATCCACTCGTATATTTTATGATGCTCATCGATGATCTAAATTGATTATTTTAACAATTCTCATCGAGTGTTGAAAACAGGATCTAAACGTCAACATCCACACGGATATTTATGAATCGCATCGATGAGCCGAACTTAACTTTGTTACAGATCAATTAATTACTTTAACAATCCATGTCGCGAGTGTTGGAAATTTAAAATAAATATCAACATACACTCGAATGTTTGACGAATCTCAAATATTTTGCTACAAATCAATTACTCTAACAATTCGTGTCCGAGTGTTCAAATATCAACATCCGCTCGAATATTTTCCGAAGAGAGTTGCGAGGGTTCAAAGTTTTCTCCGAATGAACCCCACGCGGGACCGAGTTTTCATTTCGCGATTTCGACCCACGACAGCGGGGTCTGTGTGCGGGGTGTTGTGTTTGTGTGAGCCGGTACGTGGAGATACGCGTGTCCGTCCCCAACAGCACATATATGGGAAAGGTGGAGAACTTACCCCGGGGTTTCCCATGCAGTGCCGTCGCATCGGATCCGCACTCCGGTACGTAGGGGAGTAGCGACCGGGAAAACAGGTCCCCGTCCCCGTGTTTATAGGTGGCGGTAAGGGGACATGTTGCTTGACATTCATGACCGAAGAAACACTCAGCCAGTCTTCTTCGCAACACACCTCCCGTTTAGGGAATGCCAGGTTCGTTCCAGCCACAGCTAAGCCTAAAGCGGATGTTTGAAGTTCTGTTTCTCCAAAACTACTTAACGTAGACAAACATGTTTTACATTTTTATAATCTGTACAAAATGTTCTTTTTTTCACTGTGGCAACAACCTTTTTAAGCATCATATTTAATCCAAAATTTAGTTGCAAAAAATGGAAAATTGTCATTTTTGACGGAATTTAAAACATTTCTATGGGCTAAAGAAATTTTACGACATACTTTAAATTCATGCCAGTTCCAATGCTAGATATGATAATATTACTGATAGAGTTTGGAAGTCGTATTTTAATTCTTTCATCTTCAAAATAGCTAACGAAAAGTACAAAATTATAATTTTCTACTATAAATAGGCATAAGAAATCAAATGAAGGACAGCTTTTACAAAACCGACATTTCACAGGAAGACAGTTTAATATGTATATTAATTGTAAAAAAAAAACAGGATTGTATTCTGAGTCCTAAAGCAACAATAATAAAAACAAAATCACAACATTTGCTTCCCACTCTATGCATGTTACGAGAACTTCAATGATAACAGTGAAATAAAATATAGATAATGAAACCCTAATTCAACAAAGAAATACCAAATCATGTTTAACTTTAAGGGTGAATTATAAAAGCAGAAAAAATGAGTGTCAAAACAAGCTTAAAAATTTCAACGTTGTATCATAGACTCAATTTGACCATCCTTCATCTTTGCACTCCTTTGCTGTTCCTTAAACTGCTGGTATCCTTCTTTTAAGTTACAAAGAATCAACCTTTTTTGTTTTGGGACTTTACTTTTATCTGTGTTTACATTAACATAGTCTTTTTTTTCCTCGACATAGACGACTTACGTCATCAAACTCGTAAAAGTTTATAACTATTGCAATAATATTGTCATTAATTTTTTTGTCTTGTCTCTTAGCAGGTTTTCCTTGCTAAATACAATGTGGTAGAAAATTATGTCCCTATTTTTTCCAGACTCCAGCTCTTTGGAACAAGAGTTAGAATTTGAATTTTTTCTGCAGGGGATGTTGTTTTAGCAAACTTTGCTTTCAGCTGTTCTATTAAACAATAAAAAATCGTCCTTACTTTCAATCGCATGTGTACTATTAATTTTATTGAGGTTTACTTGCAAAACAGTTCCCAAATTTATTTTAGCAGTTGAAACAAATTTCTGTAATTTTCTTCTGCCATAATGTTTTTTTTTGAGTCATGCTGAGTTTACGAACCTTTTTAACAGGCGAATTTTCCATGTTCTGTAGGCTGTTATTGAGTTTCTCGTACTGTTTCTCTAAAGCTTCCGTTTCAAAATCAAAATCTGTTGCATCCTCTTCTGTAATAAAATTTTCAACACCAATTTCACATGCGAGACAGGTCTTTTTACCTGGCGAGAGCAATCCAGCTGATTTCTTGGCAATATCTAGTGCTATTATTCGCAGGGACTTTTTCACGGCACGTTTGTGACTTTTAAAAGGATTACAAGTTCGTCGGAATAAGTAAGTATACTTCAGTAAATACACTTTCTCATGGTGAAGACAAATGTTTTCAAACTTCCTACCTAATTTCAAATACAACAATTCTCTGGCTTTATCTGTAAGTTCGGAAAGTTCTTTTAATCCGGTTTCTTTTACACAATGGATTTTATGGCAGTTTTCTTGCAACATTTCTCCCACGTCACATTTCGAAAGTTCAGGAATTTTAAAATATCTTTTACTATCAAAATCAAACATAGTAATAATATTTCCTAAAAACTGCAAGAAAATCCAAAAGACTTCTCTAACCGACTAATGATCTTTTCAATGGATGGAACACTTATGGATTGCCACTTGAACATTCGCCGGTGTTCGAAAGCTTTCGGTTCAGCAAAAAATTATCAGTTTATAGCAACCCAAGCACTTTTATAACCATAATTCATTTAGTAGTGTTTATTTATTCTATTATCTGTCATTGAATTAATAGCATCTCTTTCAATGAGGAACTGGATGGCTTAATAGCGTGTTTCCGCCTGTTTTGTTTCATCATGCGATAAAATAAAACTATAGTTTTCTTCTAGTTAAAAATGCTATTGGGACGAAAATAAGCAAATTTCAATGATGAAAATTTCAGGACAGATAATATATATCTGGACACATAATACTAAACATTTGTGAGTTTTTCGGAGCTGTCTTTCACAATAAAATTTGTATTTAAAAATACAGAAAAATCGCCGTTTTCAATTATTTTCCTTTATTATTATTTTTTTTCTTTAATAAGGAATAGGACTACAATCACTAAATTATACCTACCTTTTATATAGAAGAAGGGCTTTGTTAAGAATTATTTTTGATATTGTCTTTCCATTTTTAGAGGTACTAGAGCAATTTGAAATTGGTATCATATTGGACAAATCTCTATTTTCGCCGATCCTTCAGAACGAGAAGTGCCGGATATTAAACAAAATTCTGACATTTCCTGAAAGAACTTTTACGGAAGAATGTAACAATATGAAAATTTATAATTTGTGTCAATAACTTTTTGAAATATTGGGTCTCAAACAGGCTACTATTAGTGCTACAAAAATCTACATTTGTGTGACCTTGAATTTTAAAATTCAATAAAAAATAAAATATCCATTTTTGACATTTAATATTTGGCAGTTCCTCCTTACTATATGCGATCTATTTAGAAACTAATTTTCATTAAAATCGGTGATGTGTCAGCCACAGCCTATTTCCTCATTTTGCGTGGAATGACCGCTTTAGAAAAAATTTCAAGTGCAAGGTTATTAGATTCATGAAAAATATTTAAAGCCAAATTAACGTTCTGACGCTCAATATTTTTAGGATACAATGTTTTATAGTGAAATTTTGGTGCATATTTTATTAAATTTTGACTTTCTATTTTGTAAAGTTTTCTAAATAAGGCAAAGTGAGCTTTTCTTACAATGTTGGTACCATCAAAATCAGGATATTGTAAAGTTTTTTCAATATCACATTGATTGATCCAATTGTTTCTAACAGACTTAGCCGACCAACCGGTATAGTGGTTAAGGTGTTAGCCTCTAGATCGGAAGGTTCATGGTTCGAATCCGGGTCCGGGCATGGATGTTTGTAAACGTATGGTGTAGAAGCGGCTGGTGCACCTTAAATCTGTCGTGGCCGAAAGTCCTCACGTTGGGTTGGCGTGGAAGTTTGGAGAGTGGGATGCCAGGTCGCGATATTCCACATTGACTAACTCCCGGGCACTCGCGTCGCCAAGCTTGCCAAACCAGTCGAATTTTTAAGCTGTCTGTCGTTCCGCGGTAATCCCTCCCCCGTAAGTTGGCAACCCACGTCCTCATGCAACGCGCCCGTCTCGTACACGAGCGGATAGATATGCAACGGTTTCCTCTGACGTCACAGAATCGATAACCAATGAAAAGAGAACCATGATAGCACTTTACGCAAGTCAACTTGATTGGCTAGTTTCACGGGCTTGGCTTCACTTGGATATCTCGCCAACTTATCCTAAGTGTACTTATACTTTTAAAGAGCTCCTCTTTCCGAAAGCAATGATGGCCTAATGGCTAAAGTCACCTACCTTCAGACTGGTCTGTAGCGAAGTATGACTTCCCGAGTTCGAACCCATCTGGCGGAAAAGTTTTTAGATCCTCCAAATTATTTTTTTAAAATTCCAATTTAATTCCTTTTGATTCTAAATTACTTTTCCTAATTTTTAATACCCTTTTTATATTTTTCCAAGCTTCCGTTGATTTTACATAAATAATCTAAGAACCACTCCTGAACTCACTACCAGCTGATATTTTCCCGCCCCTCTGCCGTCCCCTTTGCTTTAGGATGATGGTGTCGTATCCATCCCTGGCTTAGGACCATTCTGATGTAACAAAAAGCATACATAAAACACTAACTTATATAATTATTAACTTATATAATAAAAGGATACAATTTTCGATGATGATGTTAGATCAATGAAAATCATGTTACACACCTTATTTCCTTTTTTCTATAGCCCCTCTTGATTATACAGCAGATCTGAATTTAAAGTTACCGAGTCAACTAAAATATATAACTAAACAGCAGCAAAGAAATTTATCCTCACATAAATTTCGAAGTACGCCAAAGGAAGAGATAAATTGCCAACAGAAAAATTCTTATGACATACGTATCTAGGTCATGTGATCCGATTAGCCAACAACTGCTCCCATTCTCTTCTCATTGGCTATCGATTCTGTGACGTCAGTGGAAACAGTTGCATATCTATCCACTCGTGTCTCGTACCGTCGACACTAGCGCGTCTATTGTTTGTTTGTTATCCAGAGGCTTGATTATCAATTATCATCGAAGATGGACACGTTTAAAGACAAATATTTAGGCGAGTTGAAGAAGGAATTCTTACTTGCATTAGACGAGTATAGTTGAAACGACGAAAAAATCGTTTTTGATGTGCAATCCAAACCGAGAAGGAAATGAAGATGTTTGGAAAGCTTCAGCTCACTAACCAACACGATGTCATATATATGTTTCAATGATATAACAACAAAATTTTTATTATTTGACTACTGTCACTTTTCTTGCCGGGGTGCGATTCGTAAATTAGTCTCCATAAAAACTTAATTAATTTCAGGCATTACGCCAGAAAAGATGTGACTGTTTATGGAATTCAAAACAAATATTAAGTTGAAGTGGTGTTGCACAAAAACGGGTTTAAAATACACATCGGATGAGCTCTTGACAAAATGTTACAGCAAAACATTAAATTCTCCGTAAACAAACAGCGCGCGATCACTGCGGTTCGTGAATAATCTCGTGAAACGCGAGAAAGCGCGAGGTTGGCATCAGGGATTGGCGTAGTTGCTAAATCCTTGGCGACGCGAGTGCCCGGGAGTTAGTCAATGTGGAATATCGCTGCCAGGTCAGGTGTTGCTTCGTCATCTGACCGTGGTTCAAAATTACGAGGTGTTGTCCTCGATTCTCTCCCTTAAGGGACTGATTACGGATCGTCGTCAATAGCCCGTTGTGTTGCTCTAGTACGACGTTAACTAAAATTACCATTACCATTACCATCTAACAGACTTAATCAAATGTACAGTATCGAATAACAAATATAAGGACTTAGTATTATTTATAGGATTTTTTACATCACGATCAAATATTTTACCACCAGCAATTTTCTCAAACATATTCCTATTAATTCTATTGTTATCTGAGATAATGCTAAAGACATTATAACCAGCATTTTCTAACATTTTAAAAACTGTACATGTTAAACTAAACTCATCATCTCTATCAATTTAGTGACAGGAACTAATGCAGCAAATTCTTTAAAATTGGAATAAACAGATGAGATCATAAAGCTTTGAATACTTTTTGCTTCTTCTAAAGAAACATTTTCAGCAAATCCCACAACAGTTTTTCCTTTATATGATGCATTTGGTTTAACATGAATTTCGTCTAAAAGCAAATTTACAAGTTTATCTTTTGTTTCTAACTTACTACATTTCATTTTCATATATGCTTCACTATCTGCTGACAGAGAACATTCATTTATTTTAAAGGGATTTAGTCGTTTCAAGGTATCGACAGAAGGTAAAGATAATAGATTGGAACGATATAGAAAATTATATGCTGATGGAGATTTTATATATAAAGAATATGAAAAAGTTACAAGATCTGTACTATACCTTTTTCCAAGTGTTGTCTTTGATGACAACAATATTTGATCTCTTATGAAATGTTTTCAATCATAAACATTTTTATCACCATTATTACTTGAAATATATTTATTCCAGTACTTTATGGATTCTTCATAAAATATCTTGCCCTCCTTTTTATCGGAGAAAATGCACTGGATTCTACTTAAAATGTTTTCAAGCTGACTCCACAAAACAAGACGATTCTTTGAATCCAAAAGATAAAAGAAGGTTGATGGATTTATTTCCATACCTTCTACAAATGCACGGACACACATTTCAGAATCAATTTGAACAGATACTTTCACGGCAGGAACATCTGTGAAGTCAATAAAAATAATAAAAATAGCAGTGCTCTCTGCATGTACGACTATATTTTCATAATGAAAGTCCTTAATTTTGCAATGGATAGTATTAGAAAGATGCTGAAAAGATGATATTAGATCAGAACTTTGAAATTTTTGAAAATTTTCCTCATCCACTTATTTGAGTTTCTAATCTCTGTTTTTTCTTTCTGGTACTTTCTTTTCTGTGAGATAGCTTGGGCATCCAGGAAATATACTAAGGTATGCAGATTCTTTCAACTTCGGAATTTTTCTCGGGATTTGAATGATTTTTCCATCTTTGGGCAGCTTGTCAAAACGAATAATCTCTTCCTCCTTGAAATGTTTACTGCATACAACAGTTCTTTTTCCCAGCTGCAAGTTTTCCCGGGGAATTTTCTTCAGCCAAACATTTTTAAGAGCTTCCGATTTTGGGAAATGAAAAACAGTCACATAATCAGTTGTGTTGTCGTAATTTGAACTGCAAAAAGGAACACAACATTTGTCTTGCATTTTGATTCCTCTTTTATTTCAAACACAACGTAATCAAACACGACCGTTTTAATCCAAGATACGCTAACAAAACAAGGGCTAAAGCAGTAACAGATAGAATTCTTCCGAAGTCAGCCGGGCCGACCAACCGGTATAGTGGTTAAGGTGTTAGCCTCTAGATCGGAAGGTTCCTGGTTCGAATCCGGGTTCGGTGCATGAATGTTTGTAAGCGTATGGTGTAGAGGCGGCTGGTGCACCTTAAATCTGTCGTGGCCGAAAGTCCTCACGTTGGGTTGGCGTGGAAGTTTGGAGAGTGGGGTGCCAGCTCAGGTGTTGCTTCGTCATCTGACCGTGGTTCAAAAGTACGAGGTGTTGTCCTCGGATCTTTCACTTAAGGGACTGATCCCGGACCGTCGTCAATAGCCCGTTGTGTTGCTCTAGTACGACGTTAACAAAAAATTACCAAATTAATTACCACCCTCTTTTATTTCAAACACGACCGTTTTAATCCAAGATACGCTAACAAAACAAGGGCTAAAGTAGTAATAGATAGAAATCTTACGAAGTCAGCCGGCGATTGTGACGTAGAATCACGTGACAACGCAAGCTCCCTGGCCTTCTCTTTTCGTTGGCCTCGCCTAAAACAGCAGACCGATTGGTCTGGAAACCCGATAGATTTAACGGGCATCAGGCGCCTTTTTACACGACGGTTTTTGATTGGTTATGTACACCTTAGTTTTGTCGTAAATTTAACTACCAGTCAGCCTCCCAAAAGAGGTTTTTATTCAGTGAATTCTGTACTCCTCAACTCAATTTCGTATTTATCTAAAAAAAGTAAACAATAATTTTGTAAAATTTCTTTCTGCCTTCTGGTTCACTGGTTAGATTTGTGAATTTCGATCAAAAAAATTAGAGAAACGCCAATAAATCCACAAAAATATCTTTGGGTACTGTGCAATTTCATCAACTTGGATCAACGTGTTTTTGTGAACACCATGGACGGAAAACGAATTCCCACCGAAGTAAAATCATATTTGTTTTAGATAAGTAACAATGAAATTATCAATGTTTTGTGCTGCTTTCGTAACGAAGTGTAGAAATTCAAGCCGCTGCTGGAAACCAGGGAATTTGGTGTTTCAATCAATCGATAGCAATTCATTAACTAAGCAATTTTATCATCGTGTTGTTACAGCATACAACTCCACGTGTTTTGTTCATGGCTTCCACACCGCGGTTGCTCTGAGAGCCAAAAGTTTTCAAGAAAAGGAAAATGAATATGCCCATAATATAATGGAGAACTTACCTTCCTATGATGGTTCCGTGGTTAAAAATCCTGCCCTAGCTGATGGCATCTCAACTTCCAATATTTCTTCCGAAATCGTCAAGGAATTTTCTCAGGTAACACTACGTGCACAGGCTCAAAATCTAAATTTAGAAAATGCCAAATTTTCACCCTTAATAATGAACCTCTCTCAAACATTGTCCAAACTAACCAATGAAGATTTGGTTCATATATTGCATCACTTGTGTCTATGGCCGCCTTCTCCCAAATCCTATAGCAGAAACTTTAAGCAACTCTGGAACACCCTAGACTTTGAATGCTTGCACAGGCTAAAAACATGGGATTCTAATATGAAATTACTGGTTGCTGATTATTTGTTTTGTTTGAGGTTGAACCGAATTTCGCAGTACAATAAAAACCTCATATCGGACCTAATCAAGAACCTAGACTCCCTTTCCAACCAACAGGTGGTACAGCTCATGTTCTACATCAACCTGCAGAGACAGGTTCCCAGATCTTATCAGCGCGTCTTGCAAAAGAGACTGCTGTCTGTCATCCGTTCCGTCTCGGTGGAAGAGATCGGGATAATCTGCATCGGTTTTTTCAAGACGGAGGGCGAGGTCAATGACTTTGACGTAATCAAAACCATCATAAATCGAATGTCTGCCGAAATCGATCGAGTCAACACCGTCACAGTGGTGGCGATCCTGAAATTTCTCAAGAAAAGTATGCAACTGCATTGGACGGAATCCTACGTCCCACTGTTGCACAAGTGTGTCGCGTGTGTCCACAGGTGGGACGTACCGACATCTATCCACTCAGCATTGCTAGCTACAGAATGCCACGTGTACCACCCACTGCTGCTCGACACAGTAACCAAAAAAGTGGCAGCTAATATAAAAAATGTGCGCATCAAAGACTGCACAAAATTGCTCCAGTGCCTGTCACATTTCAATCATTACGTTGAGTCGGATTTCCATGCACTTTACATTCAGGAACTGAAAAAAGAATCAAGGAAACCTGAGATCAGGTTTTATTCCCGCGATTTAGCCTACACATCGTTGTTTTACGCATATCTCGGTTTCTACGACTACGGAATTTTAAGCACAGTTCTGGAACCTGGGTTCGTCCGAGACAGTTGCGACAAGTACCCAGAAATGAGTAACATATTCGCAGAAGTCGACTACTGCGTCGAAGTGGAATGCAGTGATTACGTTGGCCCTCGATTGAGCACTGAGCACCTGAAATGTCTAGCGTTGAGGAGAGGCAATTTGCCGACAGAATCTGGGAACCAGAATCTGCAAATGCGCATCATGGTCGAGATAGTGGACTCTCTGGAAAACCTGTTAATTGACAAGAAAAATATTTTGGTGAAGCACATTTTACCCCATTGCTTCTCGCCCGACATTATAGTCCGTCTGTCCAGAGGGACGGAGGCGCTGTCCGATCTCTGTTCCGACATACCTCCAGAATCCGTCTTGGTTCCACCAGAGGGTGAAACCTGGGCCTGCATCGTGGTTACCACGACCTTCTCCTTTGCCTACAAGTCGAAGCATCTGACAGGTGTCGTAGCGATGAAGCTCAGACAACTCAAAGCGCTCGGCTATAAGACACTTTTCATTCCCTTTTATGAGGTACCCATGGATGGAACCTTAAGGGAAAAGTATGTTAGAGAAAGACTAGGAGAATTGGAAATATCTTGCAACACCAAAGTGCCTGTTATGTGAAGAAAATAAATCAGTTGAATCTATTTAGTGGCTCATTTATAATAAGTTATAAGCAGGGATGAGATTCTTCCAACTTTAGTCGGTATTTCCAACTTTTATCATTTTTAAGAAAAAATTCCGATTTTTGCCCTTTTTGTCTTCTATAAACGTAAAATGTGCCAAATGAGACATATCTCACCAACATTGCACTCCTAAATTTTGCAAAGCTGATAAGTCTGCAAATTTCTATTTTAAAGGAATCCTTAGAAGCAAATAAGTTTAATGGCAAACCTGGAGAACTTGGATTTTGAACAAGTTAACGTACGTTGTTGCTGTAAATTTTGTAGGTGAAGCTACGTTTTCCTAAGAAAGCGGAGCTGTTATCTAGCGGCCGTGGTACGTCATGATGCGGCGGAAAAGATATAAATGAAAAATTTTAAGTTGATCAGCTTTTAATGGGTTTTTCTTTCAACTAGAAAATAAGATGCTCTGTTATTTAACCGATAAAAGTATTTCGTCTTTTATGGCAACCTTGGCAAGTGGAAAGTTTTAAGTTTCTTTTTGAATATTCTAGGAAGTACTTTCAAAATCCGTTAAAACTTTTTTGGCGACTTTAGAAGTGCGCCAAGGCGGTGGACATCGCTTTAAACGTACTGCAGCTATTTTTTACAACGGAAGTTTTCAAAATGATGCTTCTTTTAAGGGCAATATTTATGATTGCTTTAATAAGTTTTATTTGGTTTAAAGTTGACAAAATTAGAAAATAAGAATATTTACGGGAAAATATAAGCCGATTGAAATTGGTTAGAGATTTTGAAAAAGTAATTTTATATTTGAAAATAGGTTAATTTAAACTATGTTATATTTTATTTTAAACAGGGTTATAGTTTCAGTCTGTTTTTAGCAAAGACAATGGCCTTGGCGCTTTTTTTTTTAACGCACTTCTTTAATCGCCAAGGAAAGAATTATTTCAAATGAAATCAAATGGTAGTTTTAACGGATTTTGAAAGAACTTTCTAGAATATTCAAAATGAAAGTTATAAACTTTCCACTAGTCCAGGTTGTCTTTAAATCCGTGATACAAATGGGTTACCTTAACCTGTCATTACTCGCTACTAGAAGTGCGCCAAAAAAAAAGCCAATACCGTTACCACCGCTTTAAACGAAGACAAGCTGTACCAAAACAGGTTTTGATTTGTTTCAAATTAAGTATATTTGTAACTATTTATTAAGGTAATATCGGTGAAATGCTGTAATTATGCTAATTTTTATAGTGTCGATTTATTTTTTTCATAACATTTATGCTATTTAATAAAATTTTTAATTATTTCATTCATTCTTTTGTATAACATAGCGTTTTTATTTCCTGTTAATATCATTTTTGTATCAAGGTTTTGGAAAAATTGCAACTTTAAAAAAACTGTGTTTTTTTTTTTTTTTAAATCTAAAATAGGCATATAAATAGCATTTTCAACTTTATGCAACTTATTTTATACTATTTACTGAATTGCCAAGAAATGTTTTCTTTTTGTGCGAAATACGGTTTTACGCGCTCCTTTTCTTATTTGCAAAATTTGAGTTTTCGCGTAATTTCAGACTTTTTGTCCTTTTCCCACTCTCATGCCTGTATAAGACACCTAAATGACTCCCAGGTGAAGCTGGCCAAATGTGGCGCCTGAGCTACAAAAATCTAACTTCCCATGTGAAGCAAAATCAGAACCCAAGACTACATGTTTTTGTAACTGTACTCGATTTAATAGTTTAACACCTTATTTTCATTATGGGCATATTTTACATCCCGGAGGTTTCTTACTACCGACTTGTAGCCAAAATTAAAGGTTTTAAATTCCCAGCACCATTGGGATTTTCTGTAATTGTAGTGTTTTGTCGATCTTTAAAAACTTATGATGCAATGTTAATGCAATTAGCTACCTCAATACTTATGAAGGGCGCAATTTGGTATGTTGTCTTAACCAGCATTAAATTTCTTTCTCCAATAGTTTATTTTCACTGATAATACCTTGTGAAAAGTACTTTCCCTTGGGGGGATTGATCTTGCACCGTCGTCTTTAGCACGTTTGTTGCTCCAGTACTATGTCTGTTTTCCACATCTCTTGCATGAAAAGGGAAATGTTATGGATACTTGATAAAGTTTAAGATCTGGTTTGAAAGATGTCGAGGCATACAAGAAAATTTTTTCAACATTTTAATGTGCAGTTTGTTGTTGATACTTAAGCCCTTTATTAGTGTCAATTTTCAAACAAATTTTACCTGCAACCTTTGGTAAAATGTCAGTTTTTTTTTGTATATATGCATCCAATTACTTAGAAAATAACTTGGAAGGTAATTTAATTAATAAATAATTTAATACATAATTTATTTACAAGTTTCTTATTCCAATCGAAAGGCAAAGAAACGTTTAATGATGCTTTGACTACTTTTGCATCACTAAGTGCATTTATGTTATAAATAAGCTTCAGTGTGTATTATTTTTCAATATTTAAGATATGTTTGGGAAGGTAACACCTTTCTATAAATGTCCTAAATGGTCCCTTACAATACTGGTAGATTCTTTGCTTGCTTTTGCAACTGAATACCAAATGAGCATTTAGTTTGAAAATACTATTTTCTTACTTCATAAAACTTTGACATCAATTAAGCTAACTTTAGCAGATTTTTCTGACAGCAAGGATATGTTTAGGGAACCCATCTGAATGCATCCCTATCATGAAAGTAAACTCGCTTTTGCAGCTCACGTTTTCAGAGTGTGAAAAGTTGTATTGCTTTATCCAGAAATCCTGTGTTCAAAGTACAGCGAAACTTTGATTGACTGTCACTCTTGGAACAGTCAGTTTCTGTTGAGTGTCAGTCCATTATTAAAAGTTATTAGTATGTGCATACATACATGCATACTCTACTCTATGTACAGAAACCAAAATGCTGTGAAAAATAAAATACATGGATGATCTGACAGCAAGAATGTGTTTAGGGAACCCATCTGAATGCATCCCCATCATGAAAGTAAACTTACTTTTGTGGTTCACGTTTTCAGAGTGTGAAAAGTTGTATTGCTTTATCCACAAATCCTGTGTTCTAAATACAGCGAAACTTAAATTGACTTTCACTCTTGAAACCGTCAGTTTCTGTTTATTGTCAGTCTATTATTAAAAGTTATTAGTATTACGTACTTACTGTACTCTATGTACAGTAACCAGATTGCTGTGAAAAAATAAAATACATGTATGTACAGTTAATTATAGTTCGTAAACATGCATTTTTATCATTTATTCATATGCAATGGATGGAGGGTGAGTTGTTTAAGGTTTTACTGTTATCTCCATCTATTCAATTAACCATCACGGTCGCGTCCTTGACAGTTAATCAAAGTTTCACTGTACATAGAAATTTGCTGAAGTGCAAATTTATACTAAGCATTTACTGTTGTAATATCGATAACTTTCTGGGGATTGCTCCCCTCTGAATAGCAAATAAAAGGTTTAGGGGTAACCCCCATCACTTCATAAAAATCAATTCTGAGAAAAACACAATTTAAAGTTTATCATTGAATCTAAAGTGACAAGTGCATAGGACAGTATGTTTGGGATTTACACTTTAAAATAAAACAGATGGTACCATCAGCTCATGTTTCACTGAGAATGCAATGTGAGAGTTTTTCCCTTTACCCTTCAAAGCCTTATGCCACAAAAACTTTTTAAACAGTTTGATTATCTAAAAGCTTACATTTTTTTGGAGCTGAAACCTCAGCTCAGGTTTTTTATCAAAGTTTATTTAAAGTATGCTCATGGTTTCAGCGTAAGTGAAAAAATGCTTTTCAAACTGTTGGCAAGCTACAGAAAACCAATCTTGTTTGAAAATCTGTACATGGTTTTTAGACGGATGAAATTAAAACAGTATTCAATTTAAAACTAAAAATATTCATTGTAGTATTTCCTTGGTTGATTCTGCATTCAGCTTTATTACTCTTTACCTGTCCCTGATGAATTCTCATTTCTCAAACTGCAAAGGAAATATGAATTTTTCTTCAAGGATCATTTGTTTCAAGAGTTGTTTTTTCGGGTACCTTGAAAGTATGAACTAGGTAATAATTTTCAAAAATGTTCTGCCAAGTAAAAAACTTTAGTTTCATGTTTTCTGTTCATGTTAAAACATGTTTTGTTTCATAATAAAAGATACTAGAAATGATTTTGTGTTTAATTTAAAAGCTAATTTAGCATATAATGAGTGCTTTTATTTCCAAGGCAGTTTAACTAGTGATCTTCGTTTGAATCTTGTCCCTCAAGAAGTGCGATATATTGACATGCGTTGTAAAAGAAGTAATGTTCAATTATTTTGTCATTAAAAGCAGCTGATTGGCTTCAGCCTTTAATTGTTTTAATAAAATATGTATGTATTTTTATTTTAATATAATTTATTTCAATACATAGCATAATGACTTATTGTATTTATGGGATTGTAGTTAGTGCTTGAAAGGTTGAACTACAAAGTTATCATAAAATTTGCCTTCCAAACTTGCTTATTTCTAACTGCTTGCTTCATAAACTCACCTTATTGTTCTTAATCATCCTTAATTTATTTGACAGATGTTAAATTTCCTGGTGAAAAGCTTGTTTTGATCAAAGTTGACTCTTAACCTTTACGCTGCGGCAGGTGAACAATTGTTACCACTAGAATTTCGTTTACACCAGTGACATGGTATTGAACTGTGTACTGTGTATGTTATCTCCCTTTTAAGTGACCACTGGCATCGATCACCATTTACAGGCTGTTATCGACTGTCCTTCTAGAATGTCGCTCCTTTTGTTCAATGCCCCCCCTACCCTGCCGTCCGTGAGGTGTGAACGCTTTGGGAAAAGCAAAGAGTTGCTCCGGTGAAATCTCTTCTCACACCACACAGTACTATGAAATGAAAGCGTCAGTGGTAAATGCCACTCACGGCCCTATCGCTTAAGTTTGGTAATTAGGTAAGGGGCCTCAGAGAATCAGATCAAATAGCCGTTTTGTAAGACGATTGAGAAAATCTGTTTGCAGCAGCGTAAAGGTTAAATTATAAGTATCTTTCACTCAAAATTACGTGGTCAAATTTATCCCAAGCCGTCGTTGATGACTCGTTATGTTGATTCAATTTGATGTTAATTAAAAAATACATAACAATTACCCATAAAAAGGTGCAAGGTATGGCATTGAGCACCAGAAATAACACGTATGATTAAAGCAAATATGTAGTGATGCTGTCTTATTAAGAGCTACTTTATCAAAATGGGTTGAAAGCTCTAAGGACCCAAACTCCTTTCTTGGGTCTAAATATATTTAAGGCTCCTCTCCAACACATGGATGAATATACAAGTATACCAATGATTTATGTGAATAGAGCTGTGGTACCTTACTTACATCCCCTTCCCCATAATTTCTCCAAGTTGGCATTCATTCTCGTCTCCTCTCAGTAGGGAGGGCCATTGTAGGTGTAACAGATTAGCAACTGGAGGGTTGCGAGTTCAAATCCAACCAAAGACCGCCATGAAGAAAGGGGGCTGGTGCATTTTAACTCTATTGTGATGACCTCACGGCATTATGTGGAAGTTTGGAGAGTGGGGTGCCAGCTCAGGTGTGATCTTGTTATCCCACCATGGTTCTAAATGAGGTGGTGTTGACATAGGATCTTTACCTTCGGGGGTTGATATTAATCGCCAGTTGTGTTGCACCAGTGTGACGTTAATTAAAAAATACCAAATACCTCTAAGTAGGGAAGCCTGTCATTTGCAGTTAGAACAGGATGTTACTGAGTAAAAGCAAACTTTTAAGCTTTTATAAAACAACTTGTATTTGGTATCAGGTGATTAATTTTTCAATGTTACTAAACATCAATTTCGAAAAATGAAATTTTGTTAAATTTAAGTCGTGCATTTTTAGTAAAATTTCCTCGATTTAAATCGGTATACCATAACCTAAAGTAGGGAAAAAATCCCATTGCCTTTTTATTAATCTATTGCCTTTTTTGTTTGGTAGGGTAGTTGCAGATTGGGTCGACCCTGCTGTCGATAAAAAGTTAGAAGTCGAAACTTAACAAATGATTAATAAAGGTAATAAATGTTACTATCTATTTTGGTGGAGCAAGATGTTCTCCATCTCGAGGACCCTAGTATAAACAAGAAAACTCAAGTTCGATTATAAATAGTGTTGCCACCACTCACTTTTTTACTTGAGCCCTTCCAGACCATGTGCATAAAGGGGAGCACTAGTGCATCTGGCTTTGACTACTGCATCTGGGCCAGAGACATTGGATGTTTAGTGACGAATTGCGTTTGGGCCAGATGATAAATGCATTCATATGTGGCAGACAGTACCACCATTCTCAGTTTGCTGTTGAGTGGAACACTACTCTTCTTAGTGTAAGGACCCTTGACTTAGGACAGCCTTATAGTGCTTGTAATCAGGTGGCTTGTCAACATACCTGCAGCAGATCCCAGGGGTGCAGAATATGTCCGAACAAGGTTCAAGGTAAATTCAGGCAGCTGTGGGGAAATTTTTGCCCAAGTTTATAAAAAAGACCTACAAATTCAATTGTCCTCAGTGATGAACAAATATTTTGGCTCTCGACTATATTTACGCGCTTTTCCTTTTTTTCTGCATTGCAGTGAAGCAAATTTTCAAATGGTTTCATCTTCATATTTTACTGAAATCGTCGAAAGAAGCTTGCATGTGGAAAACGACAGTTTCTCTCTTATCTCCCACTAGCATTGACAACCTTCACAAAGAGACAGGAAGGCTGCCATTTCTTAGTGACAGCTAATATAATCCATCAATGTAAAATTTTTTTTTTTTAATGGAATAAATATGAGTTTTTTTTAAATTTGTAAGTAATAGTCTTAAGGAGAGTTCTTAATCATCAACATTGTACTCCAATAGTCGCTTAAACTAGAATGAAAATATGGGGAGGTTTTCTTGGAAATTTCGGACAAAACAAATTGTGTTCTGTGGAAATATTGAACCCTGAAACATTTTCTGCACCCCTGGCAGATCATACAACTTGTTTTTCTAGGGGCAATTTACCAGCACAATAGCCCTCCAGTTCACCTCTCCCAGGTGTGCCTCCATGGTGTTACTTGTCCATAGAAATCCAATGATCTGTCTCTCATTGAGCTAGTCTGGGATATAGGTAAAAATAAGAAAAGCTTCTCTAATGTTTGAAGCGGAACTGGATCCGAGATTGGATCTTTTTCACTTGTTTAAAACTCTGATGACACTATTTTAGACATTGATGTAACAATAAAATGTTGATGCAATTTCTTTTGTAGGTCAGTGAGAGGGAAACATCACCCATTGCAGATGAGACAGACAGGCATCTTGTTTTTGTGTATGGCACGCTGAAGAGGAACGAGCCGAATTACGACATAATGCAGGACACATCGAAAGGGAGAGCAACTTATGTTGGATTGGGCCGGTCGATGCACAAGTGGCCTCTAGTGATTGCATCGCGATACAACATCCCTTTTCTATTGCACGCTAGAGGGAAGGGGAAGGTAATTATAACCTGTACTAATTCAAAACAGATAAACAAGACCCAATGTACTACCACAAGCACATCTGTTGATGTAGATTTGATCCCATCCCATTTTCCATAGGGCCTGTGGTAGCCTGATCGGTAGAGTAACAGACTAGCAAATGGAGGGTCGCAAGTTCAAATCCATCCAAAGATGCAATAGGGGCTGGCACATGTTCAATCTGTTGTGGCCTCTCAAATTTCCACATCACGTCAATATGAGATTAAAGGCCATGACAGAGGCCAATGTCTCTTTATGTGGGCGTAATGTGGAAATTTGGTGAGTGGAGTGGCAGCTCAAGTGTTGCCTCATCATTTGATCGTGGTTCAAAATGATGTGTTGTCCTTGGATTTCCCTTCAGAAAGGAAATCCAAGTTGATCCAGACCGTCACCAATAGCCTATTGTGTTGCTCCAGTGCGTCATTAATTGCCTACCTGTTAATTAAAAACCTATCTGCCCATTTTCCATAGAAGTTGTTTGAAGCATTCAAGTGGGTCAGACTTGATGACAGATTGGGTATATGTTAGTTGATTCCCACTTATTTCTGTGAGCAAAACTACTTTACCAGAGTCGTAATAGAACCTGGAAAACCAGGAATTCTCATGGAACTATTTAATTCTGGAAAGATCAGGGAAATTTTGATAAACCTAATGGCAACTATTATAGTTCTATTTAGAGATGCGTGATTACGAGTGCTTTTGAGGATCAAACAAATTGTAATTCGAATAAAGTACCCTGGCGTCATAATTTTTTTGTATATTGCCTTATATTGTTGTATGTATATTTGCATTTGATTTTGATGAATAGTATGATTATGTAGGGTCAGGTGTAAAAAGTTTTCATAATAGTCAAAATATTTTTTTTTTTCCTCCAGTTTTTTCAATTGCTTTTGTAAGAGTTCCATTAAAAGGTTTCAACCCTGGCAATAAGTATTAAAATATCTGGAAAGAAAAAATATTTGTGGAGAATTATCCATTTACCTCATCTGACCCTAAACATTTAAAAGTATTGTGTGGATACTGTATATCGATACCAATCACGGATCACAACATTTCTTAAGGGAATTGTGAAATCAGGGAACTTTTTTTCTAGGATTTTGTTGCCACCCTGTTTACACTACCTAAAATTTGCCCCATATAAAGTTAAGGTATCCACCATATATAGTACTCCTACTCAAAATAGAAGAATCCTGTTTCTATAACGATTGACACCAACCAGACTTTGTGGTAAGAGCAGTTCTTGTGGTAGACACATTGTTGGCTTTCCCCCGTTCTCTTGATTGCGTAAACAGTGTGGGTTAACTCGAGATCATGTTGCTCTCGATCGATCGAATCGCAGTGGGTGGCTATACATGTGTGGCTTTTTCCTTTGGATCGGATCTTTCAATAGATATGCAAAAATCGTCCGACTTCGATATGAAAAGCCCCTATACTCTGATGGGGCAGAGACCAATTTATAGACGGAGTTGGTTTGTTTCATAGTCAGATCCCAGTACTGGTCATCTCTTTGTGATGTTTTGAGCCTAGTTGACTCCCGTTTAACTGGCATCCAATATTTTATATATGGTTTCTTTTGATGCTGTTTTTATGTACAGTAGAATCCCGCTAATCCGAGTCCATTAATTTGAGGTAGCTTTTTTCCCCCTCTCAATGTCAATTAATGACAAAAATGTTATGTATTGGCTTGCTGAATCATGGGGTGGGGATTAAACCAGGGACAATAAAGAACAGCTGGCATAATATCCTGACAACCAAAGACATCAAAGACAATAATAAAAAGAAAGAAAATCAAGCACATTTTGAAATTAAAAATACAGTTTTGAAACTACCTGGCTGTGAAGAGGTAACAGATAATTGCGTTGAAGGATGGCTTTACAGTAATGAGGAAGAGGAAATTACCGACAAAGCAATAATTTGCATGATTAGAAGAAGAAATTGATGAAACTGAAGATTTAAATGATGAAACAGAGAAGATCATTTCGCATGCAGAAGGCACAGCAGCATTATATGTTGAGAATAGGAATGTACCACGTGGGTGTTGTTGAGAGTCTTGCTGATACTCTCGGCGAGACCACGTGATAGTTCGAAAAGTAATGTGATTCAAAACAATTTAAAAGACTTCCTGAATGGCACGGCTTCGGGGGTGAGCTTTCTTGATAAGCTCCCTCCTTGTTCTAGAAACTTGAATTTATGTATTTCAGCGTAATATTATTATTTTTTTATTTGTTGTGTTGTTGTACCATTAGTACTGTTTGTTTGATGTCCGAAAATAAATCACAAAAAGACATTCTTGGACTCGATGATTCTTTACATTATATGTTGCTCTTCGCTATATGGAGCAGCAACCAGATGCTTTACCACATAACGTTTTATTTTTGAAAAGCTTGCGAGACAACAAGAAAGAGAGTTTCAACAAACAACTCAATTTATTTTTTAAACATTAAATCAAGTAAGTGTGATGTTATTTAAAATACATTTACAAATCTGTGTGCTCGTTATTTTTTCGCCATTTGATCTCTCTATTTTTTAGTTACATATATAAAACGGACTTTTTCCTCTTCGATATTATTATGTAGTCCGCATAATCCGAGTTGGTGTAAGTCCCGATAAACTCGGATTATCAAGACTCGACTGTATATTGATTTCTATTAATAAATTTCTAAGTCTCGCCGTGTTTGTTTTCCAACTGTGCTAAATCGTGCATTCTGCACTGTACACCTTGCTCTGCTAAATTGTTAGTGTGTTTAGTTGACAGTGGTGATGATCCTTAGCTCATTGCAATAATCGGAAACATTCGGTGCTTATTCCCATATTGATCAGTGTGGAAATCATTTGAATCTTAGATGGCGCTGATGTCATGTGCCTTCCCTGTTCTCCCACACCTACAGCTTTTGTCAGTTGAAGTTAGAATTGATTTAAATTCGAAAGAACCCAAGCGTTCTTAATTTGATTATTGTTTCGATTTGCATTAATATGTAATCTTTTTCTATACTTACATCATCCCTGCAACTTGATATGTCATGCCGAATCTGTCACATCCAACTTGTCTTGTCTCTTCCCAAGCACATCACAGGAGAGTTGTACAGAGTGGATGACGCTATGCTTGCGAAAATGGACGAGCTGGAATGCCACCCCAAGTACTACACCCGAATGCAGGAGGAGGTGCAACCAGAGGACCCTGCGGCAACTCCTGTGAAACCATGGATTTATTTCCTCGTCAACTACAAAGAGGAAATGCTGCACTTATCTTGCCTCGAGAACTACACCTCCAAAGGATCACACGGCTTGGAATATGTCGCAAGGTATACTAGAACGCAAGGGGATTATTACACAGATGTTCAAATGTAATTAGACTCTTTCCTCAAAAAAGTTATTCATTCGATTCAAGTTACCCAAGACTCGGGGTAAAATGTACCGTATTGTTTAGGAAAAGCTAGAAATTATATCCCCAAATGTTTACATTAAACAGTTTTCATTATTTATGTAACTCAATATTGGTATTTTTAATTTATGTCACACTGGAGCAACACACCGGGTTATTGAAGACGATCCAGGATCAGTCCCCATAAGGAGAGATTTGAGGATAGCTCCACGTAATTTTGGACAGGGTGGTAACAGAACCTGGAAAACCGGGAAATCAGGGAATTCTCGGGGAATTTTTTATTTCTGGAAAAATCAGGGAAATCTCAGGGAATATTTGCAAATTTTACAAAAAATCAGGGAAATTTTGACAATTTAAACGGGTACCATTAAGGTTTGTCCTATTTAGAGATGTGCAATTACGAGTACTTTTGAGAATGGAATAAATTGTATTCGCCGAAATTGTAATTCAAATAAATAACCATAGCATCGTAATTTTTTAACACCGCGAAAACCCCGCCGCCGTTTTTTCCAGGCTGCAGCGTCTTGTCGCCGTGAGGCTAGCGATACAACTTGTAAGATACAATTTGAAATTTGAGTAACAAATTATGTATTTTGTGAAAAAATTAATTATTTTTGTTTGCAATTACATTTTTGTAGAATTTTTTATGTATATTTGCATTTGGTTTTGATGAATAGTGTGACAATGTAGGGTCAGATGTAGAAAGTTCATAATCAAAATATTTTGCATTTTTCTCCAGTTTTTTCAATTGCAATTATAAGAGTTCCATTAAGGTTTCCAACCCGTACAATAACAATTAAAATATTTGTAGAGGAAAAATACAAAATATTTGTGGAGAATTATCCATTTACACCCTCTGACCCTAAATATTTAAAAATAGTGTTGTGTGGATATTGTATATCGATACCAATCACGGATCACAACATTTCTTAAGGGAATTGTTAAATCAGGGAAATTTTTGTGAGACTCTCAGGGAAATCATGGAAATATCAGGGAACTTTTTTTCAAGGATTCTGTTGCCACCCTGTTGGACCATGGTCAGATGACAAGGCAACACCTGAGCTGGCACCCCACTCTCCAAAGTTCCACGCCAACCCAACGTGAGGACTTTTGGAAACGACACATTTAAGGTGCTCTAGCTGTCTCTACACCATATGCTTACAAACATCCGTGCACTGACCCGTATTCGAACCAGGAATCTATCGATCTGGAGGCCCCTTAATAAAAACAACCCCGAAGGGAAAGATCTGAGGACAGTAAGATCATAATTTTGAACCATGGTCAGATGATGTTATCACACCTGAGCTGGATCCCCACTCTCCAATTGTCCACACCACGCCAAAATGAGGACATTTGAGGCCAGCCACTATGGATTAAAAGTGCTCAAGCCCCCTTTGTAAACAAGGGTCTATGATTAGATTTGAACTCTCAACCATCAGGCTGCTAATTGATGCTCTTCCAGCCAATCTACCGCAGCCAATATGTAACCTTTACGCTGTGGCAGGTAAACAATTGTTACCACTAAATTTCGTTTACACCAGTGGCATGGTATAGATCTGTGTACTGTGGATGTTATCCCCTTTTAAGTGACCGCTGGCATCGATCGTCATTTACCTGCTGTCAGCGACTGACCTTCTAGAGCAGTGGTGGCCAACCTTTTACATACCATGCAACAAATTTTTTCACATACGAGTTCAGATGTGTCATGAAACTCAAGCACCCATTCTACCTTCTTGTGTTCATGATTGAGGTTGGAAAATAGAGATAAGGGTAGGATCTGCTTCACTTTGGGGAAACTAAATTAATTAATGTACGCCAGTTCAAAAGATACGCGTTTATTGCAGCACCAACATACAATAGTGAGAGATGATCTCTTGGACTAGAGGGGGATCACAGTCGTGGAGCCCGCTGATGGTGCTTTTGAGCCTGTTTCGATTTCACTACTCTTTCAATGTTTGATATTAAATTTGTTACCGAGAGCAGCAGATTTGAATAAGGGAATTCGCGAAATCATTTTGCTTTTAATAAATTTCATGAATGAAAATGTTGGTTCATATCTGTATGTCGTTCCAAAACGACATATATAAATTTTTTTGCACATTTTTTTAGTTCTGGGAAATGTTCACAGGGTAATGAATGCTAGAAATTAATCACTTCAAAAGCATTAGGTCTGATAAAAGCTAATCAAATTTCCTTTTCAATAATGAATTTGCTTTTAAAAAATTGTGATGAACTGATAAGTAAGAATTCTGTATAAATTGTATAAAGAGCACTTTGGTGTTAAAAATATGAAGAGGGATTCAGTTATGGCGCCTATTTTAAATGATTAAGTAGGCCAAAGGATGAAAATGCGCCGCTTGTAATCATCCATCCACAGGTTGGCCACCCCTGTTCTAGAGGGTCCCTCCTTTTGTTCAGTGTCCCCCTATCCCGCTGACCATGAGATATGAACGCTTTGGTAAAAGCAGAATGTCGCTCCGGTGACATCTCTTCTCACGCCACACAATACTATGTAAGGAAAGCATCAGTCGTAAATGCCACTCACGGCCCTATCTCTCAAGTTTGGTAATTAGGTAAGGGGGCTCGGAGAATCGAGCCAAAGAGCTGTTATGTGAGGACTAAAAAAATCTAAGCGCTGCAGCGTAAAAGTTAACTTGGGCAATTGCTGTTAATTTCGTTGTAGTTTCCACCTTCTTTTTCCCACAATTGGTAATTGGTGGGAAAATAATTTTTTAATCAGACTTGATTTCTTTCACACATATCTATGATATTTTAATAGGGGGTGGTGCGATTCAATTTTAAAATGTAATACATTTTTCTGAATCATTATTAGTTTTTCATTCTTTTACACGTTTAACGTTTGGTAATATTCTTTCCTCAATACATAAGTAGCTGTGGTGGTAAAATGGCCGTCTTCTACACCAATACTAGAGCCGCTGAGCCCAGTTGGAAGTGTAATGTGAGGGTGCAAGTTCGAATCCTACCAAAGTCCGTCGCGTACAAAGGGAGCTGTAGCCTGTTAAATCTGTCATGGCCTTCAATGTCCTCATGATGTCGTGGTGTGGAAGTTTGGAGAGTGCGGTGCCATCTCACACACAGTTGTAACCTCGTCATCTGACCGTGGTTCAAAATGATGTGTCCTCAGATTTTTCCCTTTGGGGCTAATCCTGGACCGTCACCAATAGCCCATTTTGTTGGTGCAGTGTGAATGTTAACTAAAAATTACCAAATACTCGAAGTTATTTATTTCCAATGACTTAAACCTTGAGATAAGAAATATGATATAAATCGTGATTTTGATAAAAAATAATCGATTTAAACTAGTATATCCTGTTGAAATCATTTGAAGTATATCAACCCTTGAAGAACAATTATACAGCTTAAAAAAAATCTAATTCACAGAATTGTTACATTCTTTAAAAGTTTTTTAATTTGTAAATAACTTAACTTAAATAACTTTTTTAATTTAAACAATTTGGTTTTTGTTAAAAAAAAAAACTATTTTTAAAATCAATATTAGAAACTTAAATAGGGCCAAACAATTCTGTTGTGTGAGTTGTTAAAAGTTTTGGTAAAGTAAAGTCCCTAAAAAATAATAAAACCGAAATTATTCCAAAATTCAGAAAAATAATAAAAAAATAAATGTCTTGAACATTTTTGTATCTGTTCAATATCCATGATACGGTCAGTGTAATAAGGATACAAATTACAGGTCAGAAAACAATTTTTGATCTGTGAACATTAAATAACAAGAGTATGGTACAAAAATTAGATAATTTTGCTGTATAATTGAAGTTTTAAGGGAAAATGTTTCATTTTTTAGTCATTTAAAAGTTTAGGTTTATTGATATTACACAGAATGGGCAACATACTAATTCCACTGCACGATTCTTTGTCAAATGCCAACTCTAAAAGGCGTTGATTGGACAAGCACCCGTGAACAGAAAGTGCTTAAAACTGTGACGTACATCACAGAATAAACAAAGTCTTTGCAGAACAATTTTTCCTTAATTTTATCAAAATTTTGGCTGATTTTTTTTTTTTCAATCTTAAGTTACGATGTTCTGCAGCGCAAAGCGTGCTCATTGCCACACATTTTTCTTTTCTAGCTACAGAACAACCTCCCCACACCACCCAAATTACCTTATAAATTTGGGTATAATTACGTTATACCCGAATTACCTTATGACACTTTATAACTAACACATCTTCTATGTCAATAACAAAATATTTTACTTCAAAAGTTATTGAAAGAATTCAAGTTCTAAAAGTATGCCTTGGTTTCATATAAAGTAAGTAAATTAATTTTGATGTTTTATTATAAATATGAATACATATTTAGCCGATGATTGGGTTTTACGCCTGTTTTCTATTTTAATGCAGCTTTTAAAATTCGGACAAAATGCCTGCAGAACAATTGCAATTGATTAGAGTTGTGTTGCAGAACACTGAATATATACAATTCTACATCTGAGGACAAGTATAACCTCAAATGATAGTTTAACACAGGCCTCGAAATAGATTTTTTAATACAGGTGCACCTCGTGCACCTAAGTTTTTTAATTAGGTGCACACGTTATATTTTAGGTGCACATTTAAAAAAAACGCAATATAAAAGCATTAATGTAATTTAAACTACTTTATTAGTTGGATATGTTTATATAGGTTAGTGGTAGATGGTAAATAAAAATATTTAAACATCTAAATTCTCCCTTCTCCGTCTGGAGCCATCTGGAAAATGTTTCGAAAACTTCTGTTGGCAGTGACACAAGTAAACCTTCCTCCTGTATAAACCCGTTACGACCCAACGATTTTGTTTTCGCATAATGTGCATTTAGTAATTTTAATTACGTTCCTTTAGAGCGAGAGAGTTTGATACTTATGTTTTATTCAAACATCAAAATAACATAAAATACGTTTCCCCCCTTTTTTTAACGTTAGGTGCACAATTTTATTTTCATGTGCACCCAGGTATTTCGAGCCCTGGTTTAACAGACATCTGGATTTGCATATGCATCAGGATAGGTAGGTTCTTTTCATTAACGTTGCCCTGGAGCAACACAACAGACTTTGGACGACACTGCAGGATCAATCCCTAAGGTATAGAAACAAGGGAAACGTCATTTTGAACCTTGATCAGATGGCAAGGCAACACCGAGCTGGTACTCCAATCCAAATTTCCATACCATACCAACGCGAGTACATTTGAGGCCACAGCAGAGTTAATGTGTACCAGCCTCCCCCTTGTGTATGATGGTCTTTGGTTGGATTAGAACTCGCAACCCTCCGTTGCTAGTTCGATGCTCTTCCAACCACGCTACAACGACCCTAACAGACATTCGGATGATTTGCATATCCATTTTTTATTTTCACACTTGCACATCTATTGGCACTCAGTCGTTTGAGTCTGAATTGCATGCTTCAGAAAAGTCTATTCAGTCAATCGAGGCAGATTAAATGTAAGTTTTCCCACAGTTGCCATCTCCTGGCTCAGAGTTTATCATTGAATGCCGAAAGCAGCAACATTGGTCGTGAACTAGCAAAACAACTAATCGCCTTTGGCAGTTGCCATACATGGCAGCCATTTTGCTTGGCAAGCTTATGGTCATGGTAGTTGGAAGAGCATCGGACTTGCGACTGGAGGGCTGCTAGTTTGAATCCAACCAAAGACCGTCGTGTATAAAGGGAACAGATGCATGTTCAATCTGCCGTGACCTCAAATGTCTTCACGTTGGTGTGGTGTGGAAGTTTTTAGAATGGGGTACCAGCTCAGGTGTTACCTTGTCATCAGACCATGGTTCTAAATTATGTGTTGTCCTTTAATCTTTCCCTTTGGGGTTTGATCCCTGGCCTTTGCCAATAGCCCGCTGTGTTGCTCCAGTGTAATGTTAATTAAAAGTACCTTGGCAAGCTGAATCGCCTTTTACCAATGGTTATCCACACGGTCATCTGCAGGATTCTTCACACACCAAAAAGGAAAGTTTAGTGTTTCCAATGAAAGTTTGATGTCATAAAACGTGATGAGAATGTCTCCAAAATATGTGCAATTGAAAAAACACCATTTTGGGTTTGGTTTTCGAAAAGGAATCGTGTGCAGCATACACTTGGTTTGGATCCTCCTGTACACGAGTTTACTCTACCTGCATGAAATTAACAAATATGCTTTGATTCTAGCGAAGACACAAGTGATCCAGAAGACATTTACAGATGAAATACCAGCTCGAAAAATCGTCATCAATGTTGTTACTCCAAGATGTATTCCAAATGTGCTAATATATTTTTGATTTTTGTTTGCATTTAAATACATACTGTCTGTTTTCTCATTGTCTTTCGATTACTCAGAAAGCATTCATAGCGAACCTTTGTTACAAGTTCAGATTTTATGAGACAAGTTCTGTTGATCAGAACCTCCGTGCTGATTCCTACAGTTAAAAAGGAAAATTTGATTTGAATTCGAATCTCAAGAAAATCCATTTCGTCAGATTTTGGAAGTAATTAAATTTTATAAGAAATTATAAATATTATGCGAATAGATTAGACATTTGATCACTTCAAAAACACATAGACAGAAGGTAAATCTACTTATGGTTCATATCCTTAACAGTACAAACCTGGTTGGTTAGGATCCTGCATGCAGTCTTATTAACTTGTCATTAAGAGAACTATTTTTCATATAAATGTAATACCTTGGTCCCGTAATTGCACCTATCTTGCATCTAACGTGAAAAAACTACCTCCCTCAGAACTAAATTCCTATCTGCTAGGTCCACTATCTACCCCTTAATTATTATGAATTCTAAACTTTCCACTAACAATATTCTGCTCAAACAAAATCATGATCAGACCAATAATCGGCTATGCCAGCCATGTCTGTGGATAAGCAGCTAAATCGAACCACCGTAAGCTTGAAAGTATTCAAAATTGCAGTTACCCCTTATTCTACAGACACTAATATCAGCGAAGACCTCGAAATGTTTGAACTGAAGAATTTTTGTAGTAAAACAGCAAATGGGGGGGGGGCAGCAACAGCTACACAATATATTGACAATAACTCCAATCACTGTATCCCCGGATAAGAGTTTTGTGAACCTGAATACCGTAAGAGCCATCCTCAAATAAATCTACAAGGATCTCGATCTCTTTTTTCCTTGGGCTTTCATAAAATTATTTTCTGTCGTCTTAACCATCTATGAACTGGTACCAAATTCTGACCCACGCAATCCAATGACTCCGCCTACTTGAAAAACAGCCATTTTCATTGCAGCCCTTCTGCCTCATCGCAAGCCACCATCGTCATCTGACCTTCGTTCAAAATTACGTGTTGTCCTTGGTTCTTTCCCAAAGAAGATTGATCCCTGACCGACGACAATAGCCCATTGTGTTGCTTTAGTACGACGTTAATTAAAATTACCTTACCATCCCAAGCCACCAAGAAAAGATGAATTATATGTCGAACTCATTGCCGTTCTGTTCCTGCTCAATCTTCGCCGACCAACCGGTATAGTGGTTACGGTGTTAGCCTCTAGGTCAGAAGGTTCCTGGTTCGAATCCGGGTCCGGGAATGGATGTTTGTAAGCGTATGGTGTAGAGGCGGCTGGTGCACCTTAAATCTGTCGTGGCCGAAAGTCCTCACGTTGGGTTGGCGTGGAAGTTTGGAGAGTGGGGTGCCAGCTCAGGTGTTGCTTCGTCATCTGACCTTGGTTCAAAATTACGAGGTGTTGTCCTCGGATATTTCCCTTGAGGGAATGATCTCGGACCGTCGTCGATAGCCCGTTGTGTTGTGCTCCAGCACGACGTTAACTAAAATTACCATTACCTACTCAATCTTCCAATATTGGTATTTTTAATTAGTGTCGCACAACGGGCTATTGACAACGGTCCGAGATCAATCCCCCAACTGGCCACTTCGAGTTGCAGGAGGCGCAGGTTCAGAGCCGTAACTAGACATTTGATTCGGGGGGAGGGGGTTTGATTAAAACAAATCTTGTATATTTGGTTTCCTTACCTCCCCACCTCTGCATTTTAAAAAATTTGTCGAATGGGGGGGGGGCACAGGGCTTTAAAAAAGATAAAAAGAGGGGAAAAATTTGAGTCAAGAAAAAAAATGAATATTTTTTTTGATTAAAAAAAAGAATTTGAATAATACTAGATAGGTCTATATGGTCTGTGTTTAGAACATTGAGACTGGAAGTAGTAAAAATTGAGAATCTCTAACTGAAGTTTTGAGCATGGCTGTTTTATATTACATTAAATAAAATATTTCCCACTCACATTTATAATATATATTTTTAAAATTGTGAGAATTGTATTTGTATTTGAGAACCATATTATATTAAAAAATATACACTTTAAAAAAATTGTATGGAGTTTGTCAGCAGTTTGTGATCTTTTAAATAATATATATATTTGCACATACAAAAAGGAAAACATGATCATAAAATAAAAATAACTTTACTCTTGAAAACTCCTGGAAAAGTTATAAATCCAATCAGGAAAAAAAAACCGTTTTAAAAATCTAAGTTTCATCTTAAAAAATTAATTCAAAGGATCATTACAGCCATACAGCAGAAAATAAAAAAGAAAAAAAGATATTTTTAGAAAAAAAAAAACGAAATTCTTTACAATCTTATTGAGATTGTTGCTGCATTACGTCCAAAACTGCGTAACGATCGACGCCATTTGACATCGATCGTGCACGTTTGCTGGACATGTGCCTGGTAATGGTATTAATATTGTAGCGAAACTTATTCACTTCGTCTGAAAATCGAGGCTCAGTCGGTATTGCACCTTACTGCGAATCGGAAGGTACGGAGTTCCAATCCCACTAGAGGCAAGTGGCCTAAAAGTAGATTTCATTTTAAAGTTTCCTTTCTGTTTGTTTCTCACATCTTCAGTAATATACTTATGTTAATTTCTAGAACTTTCGAATTCTCGAATGTTCGATTGATTTTCGGAAAAGGTATAAAAGGAGATGTATCACTCAGTTCAAGTGAATAATAAAGTCTCGAGTTGAGATCAGTAATCTTTGTCCTCGCTTGCCTTTTGCAAATATACACAAAGAGGTTAGCTTACCTATAATAAATCTACACGACATTTTGGTGGAGGCGCCGGGTAAAATAAATACGGCGGAAGAACTTCGCAGAAGTCTACGTCTTCAAGGACTCCCTCCTGAGTTTGGCTCTTTACCGAATCCAAGTAGAGGCCCGAGGAAAATGTCTGACCATGAAGACACCGAGCAAAAGCTCCCAGTTGCCAGCTCCGCTCCAGTCACCATCGCACCAGTGCCGTTCCTGACCTACCAGCCACCCAGAAGTCCATGCATATTCTCTGGAGACGACCAACCAGATGTTCGCCGGTGGCTCAAGGACTTTCAACGTATCGCCAGCTATAACCGTTGGGACGAACAGATGTGTCTGGCAAACGTCATATTCTACCTCGCCGGAACGGCCCGACAGTGGTTTGATAACAATGAGGACACTTTTACTGACTGGACTTCATTCAGGAATTCCCTGAACAACACGTTTTGCCAAACAGATGACATAAAGCGTCAAGCTGAGAGACTGTTGGTTACACGTGCTCAACAAACTGGCGAGACGTCTGAATCATACACCCAAGACGTACTCGCTCTATGCCGAAAAGTTGATCCTTCCATGCCAGATGTCAAAAAAGTAGCCCATCACATGAAGGGGATTGCGGAGGACTTGCACCAGATCCTATTGGTTCAGGACTATGAGACCGTCGATGCTTTTGTGAAACGCTGCCGTCAAATAGAAAGCCTCCGACGAAGACGTATCACCCGACCAAGATTCCAGAGGCTGCCAAATGTTTCTGCAGTTTCGGCCGAAACAGACATTGGTGATATAGGATCGCTGGTACGAACAATTGTCAGGGAAGAGCTTCAAAAGCTCTTGCCGGAAGTGCAAAACTACACGAACGACGACCCTGCATCACCAACGGACGTTGCATCTCTGGTCCGGGAAGAAGTTATGGAAGCTCTAGCACCACTCACAAGTCCAAGAAGACGCAACGGCCCTCCCCGAGTTTCAATTCCAGTTAGGTCACAGCCAAGACGTGAGGCCAGAAACAGCGCCGTTCCGCAGCGTAAAACAGACCTGTGGAGAGCTGCCAATAATGTGCCTATTTGCTACCATTGCGGACGCCCAGGACACGTGCTGAGGTACTGTAGGGAGAGACGACAAATATTTGCAGATACAAGAGCCCTCAGAACATCTAACCCTCGACGAGAAATTGACACTGAGTCCCTACAAAGCTTTGACGACAACTATGCACAACATGTACAGCCTACTTCTTCCAGTTTCAGAAGTAGTTCACCATACCCTCGCCGCTCCTTCAACCGCCGACAGTCACAGTCGCCTGTTCGCCGCTCCAGCCGTTCTCCACGCCGACCAAATGAGGAAAACTAACTCAGGCGACCTGTCCAGGAGGTAAGGCCGCAGTTGAAGAAAATCCTCCGACGTATACTACAACCAAGTTAAAGAAAAATTCCACCTATATCACAGTGAATGGACAATGTGTAAAAGCCCTTGTTGATTCTGGTGCCGATTACTCGGTCATATCTGAAGAATTACGCGTACAATTGAATACTCCTATGTTTATTGAGGATGGACCTGTACTGAAAACTGCCTGTGGAAAATCTGTAGCCGCCTCAGGACGCTGTGTATTAAAAGTCGACTTGAATGGGACTGTGAAACCGTTTGAATTTCTGGTATTTCCACAGTGTAGCCACCAAATGATACTTGGATGGGACTTTTTCCGTGCCACTGATGCTGTCATAGATTGCGGAAATGAAGAACTTCAACTTGCAGAAATCCTTCCAGACAACCAAGTGTCAAGTAAATCAGATTGCTCTTGCACCTTGTTTGCCTCAACAGATTACGTAATTGAAGCCAATTCGACAAAGCAAATATGTACTCTTAATCCAGAAATTCCAGAAGCAGATAAAGCTATGATTATTGGTAATACGATTCTCACGTGTGAAAGAGAGCTGTCTATACCAGCCTCAATCGTTAACGTTGAAAATGGCTGTTGTAAAATATGGGTTGCAAATTTCTCTCGACGAACCCAACTGATACCAAAGGGAATGAACATAGCTTGCTTAACGACAGTAACAAACGATGCAATTTATTCTTTAAATGATGAAGTTCGAGAAGGTTCTAAGAGACACAATTCCAGAAGGCGATTAAAACGAGAAACATTTAAAGAACTTTTAGATACTAAGCTGACTACTATTGAAGAAGAGGAGTTATTGAATCTGCTGGAAGAATTTAGTGACATTTTCGACTTTAACAGGCAATTGAAGAAATTCAGTGGTAATTCTGTGAAACACAAGATCGACACAGGTGACAGCGTCCCAATCAAGCAGAGACCTTACCGTATATCAGCCACTGAAAGACGTGTGATTGGAGACGAAGTACAACGGATGCTAAAAGAAGACGTGATACAGCCATCAACCAGTCCATGGTCATCTCCAGTCGTACTTGTGAAAAAGAAAAATGGTGAATGGCGCTTTTGTGTCGATTACAGAAGATTGAACAAGGTCACTAAAAAAGACGTCTATCCACTACCACGCATCGACGACGCTTTGGATTGCCTAGCTGGTGCACAAATTTTCTCCATGATGGATTTAAAGTCCGGCTACTGGCAAATAGAGGTTGATGATAAAGATAGAGAAAAGACAGCCTTTGTAACGTCAGATGGTCTTTATGAATTTAAAGTCATGCCATTCGGATTATGTAACGCCCCCGCTACATTTGAACGGATGATGGACACGGTACTACGAGGCCTGAAGTGGAATATCTGTCTTTGCTACCTAGATGACATCATTGTGTATGCACCGAATTTCCAAGAACATCAAATACACTTGAGGAAAGTTTTGAAATGCATCCAAGAGGCCGGACTGACGCTAAATTCCACCAAATGCTCATTTGGCAAAAAGAAACTGACGATACTGGGACACCTTGTTGATCAACATGGAATCTATCCCGATCCACAAAAGATAGCCGCTGTAAAGAATTTTCCTGTTCCAGAAAATATCGCAGATGTTCGTAGTTTTCTGGGCCTGTGCTCGTATTACCGACGATTTGTCAAAAAATTCGCTGATATTGCAAAACCCCTGCATGATTTATTGAAGAAAGATGTGAAGTTTTCTTGGAGTACTTCACAGAAGGAATCTTTTTCAACTCTCAAAAAAATTACTAACAAGTGAACCTGTTTTGGGGCATTTCCTTCCAAATGCAGAAACGAAGATACATTCAGACGCTAGTGGTTATGGCATCGGTGCAGTACTAATACAGATCCAAGATGATAAGGAAAGACCAATAGCCTACGCATCCAGGTCCCTGACAGTCGCTGAAAAGAACTATTCTACAACCGAAAAGGAGTGCCTTGCTGTCATCTGGTCGATCAGTAAATTCAGACCGTATCTCTTCGGAAAACCCTTTACCGTAGTAACGGATCACCACTCTTTGTGCTGGCTAGCCAATGTTAAGGACCCATCTGGAAGACTTGCACGATGGGCTTTAAGGTTGCAGGAGTACGACATCACCATAGTCTACAAGAGCGGTCACAAACATTCCGATGCCGATTCGCTGTCGAGAAAGCCTCTTCTCGAAACAGTAAACGAAAACGGTGATGAAATCCCCTTCCTTTCAGCCATCACAGATTACAGAAAAGAGCAGCTAAAAGATAAGCAGCTGAAGCCCATAATTAAAATTCTTAAAAGAGGTGACGGATACCGAAGTTATCAACTTAGAAACTGTGTGGTTTACAAAAGAAACTATGATCCTATGGGACAGCAATGGCTCTTGGTCGTACCGAAACAACTCCGCAGTGATGTCTTAAAGAGTCTTCATGATGCCCCAACCGCCGGTCACCTCGGATTCGCCAAAACCTACGACCGAATAAGGAGGAAATACTATTGGCCAGGACTATATGGGAGCACACGCCGATATGTGTCACATTGCCGAGAATGTCAAAGACGAAAATCTCCATCGCAATTGCCACCGGGGCAACTTCATCCAATCAGACCCCCTGACATACCATTTGCCAAAATTGGGATTGATCTACTTGGACGCTTTCCAGTTACCCGAAACGGAAACCGCTGGATCATTGTTTGTACAGATTACCTTACGAGGTTTACAATCACAAAAGCATTACCAACTGCTGAGGCCACGGAAATCGCTAAATTTATAGTCGAAGACATCATACTGAAGCACGGTGCTCCCAGAGAAATGATAAGTGATCGAGGACGTTCCTTCTTATCCAATATTGTGAAAGACATCAATCAATTGTGCCAGACGTCTCATCTTCTGACAACATCCTACCATCCACAAACCAATGGCTTGACAGAAAGATTTAACAAGACATTGGCAGATATGCTGTCCATGTACGTAGACGTCGAGCAAAGAAATTGGGATACCATCCTACCCTTTGTGACTTTCGCCTACAATTCGGCAAAACAAGACACCACAGGGTTCAATCCATTTTTTCTCGTTCATGGCAGAGATATCCAGACACCACTAGACGTAATTCTTCCGCTCAATACAGAAAATCACGACGATAATTACGTGCAACATCTGATCACCAGGGCAGAGGAAGCTAGACAGCTTGCAAAAATCCACATCCTTGACGCTCAACAAACTGATAAACGACGATATGACGAGAGACATCGACCAGTCAACTATAACATCGGAGACTTAGTCTGGGTCTTTACTCCAGTACGAAAGGTTGGACTGTCCGAAAAGCTCCTAAGACGTTATTTCGGACCATATCGAATAACACGGCGACTATCTGACGTAACATACGAAGTAGAAAGTATGGAAGAGAATAGCAGAAGGCGGATCTCCAAAGATGTAGTCCACCGTCCTTAGATTAAAACCCTATCTTGATCCAAAGAAACAACTAGACGACGGAAGAGAGCCCAGCATTTCCAGGGGACCTGTTACGAGGAGCCAGATCAGGCTGCAGCGGGACGCTGCTTCGTCTTAAGGAGGGGGAAATGTAGCGAAACTTATTCACTTCGTCTGAAAATCGAGGCTCAGTCGGTATTGCACCTTACTGCGAATCGGAAGGTACGGAGTTCCAATCCCACTAGAGGCAAGTGGCCTAAACGTAGATTTCATTTTAAAGTTTCCTTTCTGTTTGTTTCTCACTTCTTCAGTAATATACTTATGTTAATTTCTAGAACTTTCGAATTCTCGAATGTTCGATTGATTTTCGGAAAAGGTATAAAAGGAGATGTATCACTCAGTTCAAGTGAATAATAAAGTCTCGAGTTGAGATCAGTAATCTTTGTCCTCGCTTGCCTTTTGCAAATATACACGAAGAGGTTAGCTTACCTATAATAAATCTACACGACAATATTGTATCTTCTAAATTCACTTTATTTTTCGATAAAAAACTATTAATCTGATGAAAGGAGATTGTAAATAATATTTTTTTTTGTTATGTTTCGGGATATCGGCATCTTCGTAACATAAACTAAATGGCCAAAAAATGGCAATTCGATCGTTAAGCGATTTTGATAGCATTTTTAAAAATATGAAACGTTTTTTTACTACAAAGAAAATGCACAAAACACTTAAAAATTCTTTAAACGTTTAAAAAGTTGTTTTAAAGACAAATAAATGCAGTTCAAAGTACTTACCAATATATTTGTTGCTTCAGGTACAGAAATTTTTCCATCGTTACCTTTTGACATTGCGAAACATGCTGGATGGCTTATACAAATACAAATACAAATATTGACGACCAGCTACAGGCTCCAGCCCAACAAGGCTGGTCCTTTGTTTATGAATTCTCCAATTCCCACTGACTATCCAATTGTGTCTTAAATTCTTACACTCCCTTTGAATTAACTATATTTTCTGGCAACGCGTTCCATTTGTCTATTACCCTATTAAAGTGTTAGTTTTTCCTTAAATCCCGATTCAAATGTGTCGTATTCAATTTATACCCATGGCCTCTTGTTCTGTTATCCCTATTGAAATTTAAGCCCCCTGTGTCCCCTTGTTTTACAAACTTGAAAAGCTGAATCAAATCCCCCCTCCTTCTTCTTTCCAGTGTATACATGTTTAGCTTACTTAAACGTTCATTATAGTCGAAATTTGCTAGCCCCTTTATTATTTTTGTAGCTCTGTGCTGAACCCTTTCAATTGATTCTATGTCCTTTCTCATATATGGAGCCCAGAATTGTACAGCATATTCTAGATGTGGTCTTACTAAACCCTTATATAATGGCAAGATTATATTCTTCTAATAAGCAGAGTGAATATTTCTTTTCCCCAGATGTAAAGGACATGTCACAATACTGAAGAAATGTTATAGCTAAATTACCATCACCAGATGTTGCCGGTCGCAAAATTCGCACTGCATTTCAGTTGACATTTAATGTTAGTGACACGGGGCTACATTGCAAAATAGAAGCATAATTCCATTTTTACATTAAAATGATTTCCCCACTCAATAAAACTTAAAAATAGCTTTCTTATTGTGTTGATTTGTCTTTGAAGTACATCTATATTATGGTGCAGTTCCTAGTTACAAATATATTAGGCTTAACATCAATTAAATATGCTTTATTACGATTAACATTTATAAGGAATTATACTGTTTACATTAAAATTGATTTCATTATGGTTTTACAAACTTTCATGGGTTGTATTACATTGTATAATTAGTATTATAACTTGTTCACACTAGCCCCATGTCATGGGGCTAGTGTGAACGAAAACAACTTCTTATAAAATTAAAATATTAAAAATCTATACTACTAAATACTTTAATATACCAATCAAAATAAAAGTAAAAGAGTACATTATTGAAAAAAAAAATAGTTGATGTGTCAGAAATGATATTTAGTATACTTTTTTGCCAAATTTATAAAAATTGTCCACACTAGCCCCCTTCTCCCCTACTTATAATCCCCTTAAGAGTCCAGAATTTTGGAATTTTTATTGTAAAAGAACAGGTTGTTATTTTCCCCCATCCCTAGTCAGAACCATGCAGAACTTTTGGGAAGACAAAGTTGCTTACCATATACTACGGGTCGGTGTGAAATTAACGATCAACACCCGAAGGCTTTTTCGCGATATCATTTGGCATTTTTTCATTCACAGAAATTTGCCAGAAGGTTACATCAAATAAGTAACCACCAGAATATAATGCCAGCCTTTATCGACACATCTGTTCAATTTGGTAGAACAAAAGTCAATTTGTATGATAACGGGAGAATTATAGAGGGAACCTGAATCTCTTCAAGAATTTCATCAATATTTTCGCACGGTTGAGGAGACGTTGGTCTAGGTTAAAGCGGGAGATTCAGTTAGGTTTTTTTGGGGGGGTGGGGTTAGAGTCGGCTTGCCGCTTTGATGTGTCAGGGGTTATCTTTTCCCTAGCTGCGAGTGATAAGAGTTCGCGCTGACTTCTTAATTTAGTGCAACGTCCTAAATTCCTCCAGTTGAGCTCCAAAGACGGCAGTTTCTTCATGAGAGATGTGCATTTTGAACATGCCATGCATCACGTTGATGTAGGAGTCCACTTGGGCCATTTCAGTTTGCTTCATTGAAACATCAGCTTCAGTTTGATGTAACTTCTCAATGATGTCTTCATAGGTACAATTGGAAATCGTCTCCTGGATGTCAGTTGTGAGGTCCATGTTTTGGGGATTGATAGCCCTGAGGACAATAGTCCTCAGCAGGGCCGGATTTAGACTTGATAAGGCCCTAAGCTATTTGAGATATGGGGCCCTTTATAAGTCCAGATATTATTTGTCAGTGCCAAATATGATTTTCGGATACCTATAGGGTTAAACTGAAATACAATTAATAAGTATATAGATAGTGAAATAATGAATTTTTAACTTAAAATCATTTTTATTCATTACAAACTTAAAACTGCAAACTCTGGTAAAAAGAAACAAAAATTATTTTAAAAGGCACGATTTACAATGGCCTATTATCTAATCTCTTGAAACATGTTATAAGGACCAAGGAATTATATTAAACTAAAATATTTTCTTTCTTGTCTTTGCCAGAGCAAAGTCACTGATGACATCATCATATGAGACTGAAGGAACATAATTTATCTTGAATCATTGTTGTTCTAAATTCAGTTTTTATCCTCTTCAGCTAAGAAAAAGATCTTAGATCTTTCTCCAGAGCAATTTGCAACCATCATACTAAGAAACAATCTCAAAATTGCTTCTACATTAGGGAATGCTGATTGGACACGGTAGTTGAATATTACCCTATACAGATCCTGATGTGTTAGACTATCATGTTCCGCTGAACCACAGGCTTGACTATGTCTAACATATTGATGAAAATGCTTGACTTCTCCCACAAGATTCATGTCCACATCTTAAGGATATGTTTGACATAAAGCACTAACTCCCTCACGAGTCTCTTCTTCTGTAGCTTCTAATCTTGTTAAGAATTAAAACTTTTTTGCAACGTCATTGTATACTAAGGTCTTCTGTGCCAGACTTGACTTTAATGCATCAATCACAGATATAAATGTTTTGATTCTAAACTTGTTTCTTGGATCAATGTTCTCTAAAGCATCATATTCATCATCATTGATATGCTTTTTTCTATATTTGCTTTTCTTGTAATCAACATCAGACAATTTTTCCTTTGCTTGTTCATTAAAATAATCGAACATATCCCTGGACCCTTTAACAAAATCAGAAAGAGAAGCATACAATTTCCTACATACATCTAGACTAATTTGGGGGTCTTGTAGGGATTGACTAGTTGATTGACATAGTGGTTGACATCTTGCAAACTTTGGGCAGAATATTTAATGTAACTATAAACATAGATTTAAAGTAATATAATGCATGACATATCTTCCGACGCCAATGCCGTTGCAAAACAAAAAGCTCTGCGCTAACGTCCGAAGAAAATCATCCCTTCCCGAGCTTAAATCTACGACAGAGAAGTAACAACAATTGCCAGACTGAGGACGATGCACCTCAGAGGTATGAAGATTTTGCCAGATGGATCAAGAACATACCTTGAATGCAGGCACTGTCCGGGCATGCAGCTTAATCCCAAGCACCTCTTTAACCGCCCTTCCATTATTGCAGCACTCTTCAAGATCGGCTTGAACTGTTCTAGGGAGACCCTTTATACGGACAAAGCTGTAGATGTGGCCTACGCAGTGCTCCACGCTTTGGACCCATTTAACTATGCTCTCCCCTCCTCTCTCCCATCCTTTTTCAATTATTGCACTGGTCACACGACAACAACAACAATGCGTGACATTTTTTTAATTGAAAATGTTTTGTGATGTTACCATAACTTACCAACAAGCGATATTTTTATAATAAATATAATACATGCAAAGAGAAAATTAACACAATAACACTTTGTTCTTTGAAAAGACGTGCTAAGAAATTGGGTGAAGTGTATGGGACATTCAGGACGTACGGCATTGGGACAAATAATGCTGCAGTATATTTAAGTATATATGACAATTGCTCACTCAGACAATTTTTTGGGGGGTCACCAAAAAAGTGGGGACCCTAAGCTATAGCATGTTTAGCTTATACGTAAATCCTGCACTGGTCCTCAGGGCTATGAATCCCCAAAATGCAGGATAGAATGCAGGATAAGCCAAAATGCAGGATATCCATCCCCAAGTTGCAGGATAGAACATAGAAGTAGAGGTTTGATACGTGCGTTCACCACGGAGGTAGAACCCAGAATGAAGTTTATACTTGGTAGATGGCGCATTGGCAGTTTTATAAATTATATTATACCTCAAATTTAAAAAGAATGTTCTTGTGACCAAACAAGTTCAAAGATAACTAAGGGCCAAGTCTAGAAATTTATTCTTCGTTCTAGATGCCTCTGCGTAGGAGTTTTATCAATCAGTTTTTATGTTACGAGTTTAAGCTCATTCGTTTGCTGAAATTCATGACAAATTTTATTTTATTTTGCATGGCATAGTTGTCCTGTCTATTCTTTTGGTCAGCGCTCTCTATCGATAATATTGTTAACGAAAACTGCACTTTTTTATTCACTTGGTCCTTTTTTCATGATTTTTTATTTCAGTAGCAGTCAAAAACCGTTATTCTAAAGTATCGGTGGTTGAGAAGCAGTTCTGTGATTCGTTTAACATCCCGTTAGAAATAGCGACAAAAGGATGTGATTTTTTTTGTTGTGGTTACTTTCTGGCCAACTTTAGTAAATTTAGGGAATCACGCAATCTGAATTTCTTCCCTAAAGTTACGTCAAAAATTCCAGATGCATGTCACTAATCTCGGAATTTGTGATTGTCCAGCTATCGTTTACACGTTTGCGGGAGCCAACGCATAAACGTAAACGTTGACTCATAAATATCTTTAAAAATATATATTTCACTCACCAGTCGAAAAATAATTATTTTAACATTAAGTTGCTATCGACATCGTAAATCTTTTTTTCCGAATGGAAATAGATTTTGTACGTTAACCTCCTTATGTGTAGGTAAACAAACATTAGAATAAAAATCGTTCGAAAAAGTCGTTTGCCTAAAACTATAAGCGGATGTGAGTGACACATGTTCAATGGCCCAAAAGGGAAAGAGTTGTCGTGTAATTATGATCCCTATCAAAAAAGGTTATGCAGTGCTTCAAGGGAAAGCTGATTTAATATTCAACTAACTTGAATAAAATAACATGTCTCTTCTTCATAGTTATTTCATTTTCAATATTATTACACATAAAATAGAAAGGAAAATGAAATTAAAATTCTTATTTAAATTACTGATTTTTTTACAATAAATAATCACTTAATTTTAAATTTGCATTCCTGTAACAATGTAAAAATCGAAAGAAATGGTCCGTTTTAATAGAATCAGATGTATCAATTTGTGGACTTTCATATTATGTATTCTCAAAAACTAGATTATATCTAATTATACATAAAAAATTAACTACTGATCGCAGAACGAACAATCTCACTGCCTCTACTAAAATTACACTTCACAAATATAATTAAACGCAATAACGTAAAACGATTCAAAATCAAAGCTGAAACAAATTTTTCTTGCATCTCTCCAACGCATCAAAAAACACATTTCAAAATTGAAGGAGATTGGACGTGTTACTGAAAAGTAAATACAATCTTTCAAAAGAGTATGCCTAAAGACAAATTAAGTTTTCCTAATTAAATTATTCCGCTTTCAATACAAAGTCCGTTGAAAAACATCAGCTCCTCACCTCACAAGCATAAACAAAACAGAATGCCTTCAACATCAGAACAGGGATTTTTCAAACCAGTTCAAAATTTTCCCTACCGCTGACAGAACTAAAAAAGTATACGCCATCTAGCGAAAATTCATCTAAGTTTTAACACTAGGATTCTTCCTCTGTCCATCCCTCGGATCTTTCCCTTAAGGGACTGATCCCGGACCGTCGTCAATAGCCCGCTGTGTTGCTCTAGTACGACGTTAACTAAAAATTACCATTACCATTACCTCTGTCCATCCGCTTATATACTTGTAATAAATTACCAATATACTATTACAACCTACCAGATGTAATCAGATTACTTCTGATTTATCATGGATTATCTTCATTTACATTCGAAGTGAAAAGTTTCGATTTTTAAAATTTTTTTTATGCTTCGACTTAACATGATCAAAGATTACCAAGCCTTTCTTCGTACTTGATGTTTCTGCTTAAGCGTTTTGTCGATCATTTCTATCTTACAAATATTTCTTTGTCTACATCCGAACAAATGCAATTTAATTTTGCAAGGCATAATTCTGCTGTATTCTGGTAAGCATCCTCTGTGCAAAACTTTCTTAACTAAAATTACACTTTATAATCGACTTTGTTCTTTTTTTATGAATGCTTTCGTTTTTCGAATTTTTGACACCATTAACTTTCAAAGTTTTCAATATCGGATTCGAATTTTTTTCTATTAATAATCGTTCTGATTATCAATTGCATAGATTATTCACTAACTGACTTGATCGGAAATGCTAGATTCTATTGTAGGAGTTTCGCATGATTGTTGTATTCAGTATGGAGCTAATTGTCATAACAGCGGCAGTTGGAACCACTGCAATAGAATATTTGCGATTCTGACACAGCGACTGTGATTAAAGTTGTGACTTAATCCGATTAATTGGGAAACAGCTGCGATGTTTGTTTAAGATAATTTGCTGGGATTGCGGATATATATACTCGACGTTTGAAAGCGGCTTACAACTCAAAAGTATTCAGTTCAAAACCCGCATTTTCTTTTTATCTACAAGTGAAATATCTTAATTACTTTCTTTCCAACAGTTAAATAACTTGTCGCTTAAATGAGATTAATCCCCCCCCCCTTACAATCAGCTTTTTCACTGTACGATAAAAACGTTGTTGATACATACATACCTAGATGTACAAATTGGTAAATGAAAGCAAGCGGTCCAAAACGCACACATTAGCTTATATGCAATCTATACGTGCGTGTAATGTAAGTGCTGAAACTAATATGCCCGAGAAAGAAATTAGTTTCTTAAAATTTGGACAAAAAAATGTTAGACCCGCTCATGTTAAATCAAAATGACTCGCGTAAAAAGAGAATTCAATATTTTTTTTTTCTATTGAAGAAAGAAATTCATACACAAACAGAATAAGGTATAAAAAAAAATAATAATTCAGGGTTGAGTCGCACGAATTGAAACCGTGACATCTCCAGTTTGCAGGCCACTAACACAGTGAGAAACCCACTGAACCACAACAGTCCCTTCAGCTGCGGATTTATATTTCTGCCGCCTAGGGGCTAACAGCAACTTACCGCCCCCACTTTTTGCCCTTATCAGTCAGTAATGCTAATCCCTCAACAGCTCACCTATTTACTTTTTCTACCCATAGTTTTCTCAGTAGCACAAAATCATTAGTACTGCCCTAATTTTGTTCAGCAGTTGGTTTGGGGTAAATTAAAAAACCAGATCTCGACGTATTAGAAACCAGAAAAATTAAAAACCAGATCTCGACGTATAACAACGTTTATTTTAATATACATAGTTTTAAATAACATAGAATAAAATTTTAAATAAACAATTAGTATGACAACCTCAACCAATATTTCGATAACAAATATTGAGAAACTACTGTATAGTTGACTATAAGGAACTGTATTACAAAATGAAACACACGTTTTCAAAAAAGCCTATTTTATCGGATATGGAGGAGTTAGGTTCTTGCATTCTGCATTCCAAAACCGTAGGATTTAAGTTATTTCTTGAAATTTTAAACGATGTCATAGAAATTCAAACATGTTATTTTTTAAAATTGGTAAACATTTTTATTTATTTATTGTTTTGAATTGTGTCTTTGGTATTTTTCATAAACGTATTGGATGCCCTAGGCCAGGGATGGGCAAACTACGGCCCGCGGGCCAACTCCGGCCCGCCGGTAGGTTTTATCCGGCCCGCGGATAGAATTTTAATTTGCCGGTCCGACGGAAATTAAAAGAAAATATGATATGAGATTTTATATATTATATATCCAGCTCCTTTTCTACTTTGTTCAAATATTATTTTTTTCTTCCTTCTTTTCAAAGGACTGATGATCTTTTTACTTTCTCTATTTTTGTTCTACAAAACATAAATCGACGGAAATAGCAAGCACAAACAGCTTTCAATCGGTAAAGTGTAAAAAGCTGAAGTTCTTTGTTAGTTATAGCTGTAGATTCTTTAATCAAAACTAACCCGGGAACAATGTTGTTTTTCTACATTGTGTTATACATCAAGATGCTCTGTGTAAATCTGCATTGAATATGAAACCCGTGCTTGATGCAGTGGTGAAGCTTGTAAATACTATTCGATCTCGTGGGCTTACTCACAGGCAATTTCGAGATTTTCTTCAGTCCGTGCAATCTGAATACTCTGATGTACTGTATTACACGAAAGTAAGGTGGCTTAGTGCAGGATGTGTTTTCAAGCGAGTTTGGCAGCTGAAAGACGACATTGTGTCGTTCTTCCATGAGAAACAGTGTTCTGCGGAGTGCGAAATGTTAGAAGATACAGAATGGCTTTCGGACTTGGCATTTTTCACAGATCTTCTTTGTCATATGTGCAACTTGAATGTCAAGATGCAAGGGAAAAATCAATTTATCGACGATATCTGGGCCCATCTCAAAGCTTTTAAACTAAAACTTAATCTGTTTGCTGGGCAGCTAGCTAAGAACGACTTGTCTCATTTCTCGAGTTTAAATTCAATACCCTCAGTAAATGAAGAAAAGCTTAAGAATTATGAAGATGGCTTGAAAAAACTGCATTTTGAGTTCGAACGCAGATTTCAAGATTTCAGTGCCATTCAAACAGAATTGCATATTTTTACCATGCCTTTCAACGTAAATTGTGAAGCAGTGAGGTCAGATTTGCAGATTGAATTAATTGTGTTGCAATCTAACAATCCATCTCTAGCAGTTGTTTCTAAATATGCCAAAGTTAGAGTTTTACAAATCATTATCGAAAGTACGTTTCCCAAATTTAATATCTCACGCCCAGAAAATCAGTGCTATGTTTGTTTTATCTTATATATGTGAACAAGTGTTTTCAACTATGAACCTTAGAAAGAATTATTTCAGAAGTAGACTGACAGATGAGCATTTAGCCTCTTTCCTTAGAATCAGTACATCTCACTTCGAACCTCAATATAAGGAACTTTTTTAAATGAAATCGCAATTTCATTCAGTTCATTAACATATTTAAATTGTAATACTCGTATATTGTTTTTAAAATTTTAGAAAAATTTATCTTACCCCGCCAAACCTTTTTTTTTTTCTTCGATTTTTGGCCCGTGACCGAAAAAGTTTGCCCATCCCTGCCCTAGGCTATAGTCTATCCCATCACTACCACTGGCTCCTTAAGTTATATTGGACTTCATGGCACATACTGAAAATAATGAGTAAAATTATGCTGGATGGAATCATTCATCAATTTTATAAACAAATTTTTATGTATCCAAAGAACGGTTGTAAGAGGTAAAGATAATTATACAGGGTGTTTCAGTGAACCGTTTCAGAACTTCTAAGAGGGGTAGGGTACATCCTGACAACTCGAAATCATATACCAATGTGGGGTCGGAAATGCTTTCCTGAAGCGGTGTTGTACACAGAAGCACCGTAAAGAAAAGAGACCGTAAGTGAGAAATCGTTTTAATAATACATGAAAAGAAGCAAAAGGTACATGGATTAAAGTAAGTGTTCGAAGTTTCTTCCACGGGCTACAATGCACGCCTCATATCTCCGACGCATGGACATCCGAACATTCTGGAATACTCCAGGCATATCTCGAATTTCTCCGGCAGCTACTGCAATTCTTGCAACCAGCTCCTCAACATTGTCAACAGGGGTGTCATAAACTAGCGATTTCAGATGACCCCAGAAATAAAAATCAAGACATGATAGGTCGGGTGACCGAGCAGGCCAACGCACGGGACCACCACGTCCGATCCACTGCTGACCTAATGTCCGGTTAGACGAGACGGTAACAGGTAAGGTCCGATGAGGTGATCTCCCATAATACCGGCCCATACATTGACCGAAAATCGAATCTGTGCTGCACGACGTCGTATTGCATGCGGATTCTCGACCGCCCAGATAGGGTCGTTATGCGTGTTGAAAATTCCTTCCCTTGTGAAGGATGCCTCATCGGAAAACAACACTTCAGCAGGAAAAAGGGGATTTGTAGCACATTTTCCAAGGTACCACTGTGCGAAAGCAATACGAGGTGCATAATCCTCCGGTTGCTGTGTCTGGACACGCTGCACGTGAAACGGATGCATGTCTTCTTCTCGGAGAATCCTCCAGACGCTGCAATGGGAAACCCCGACTGCGTTTGCTACACTTCGTGTACTCGTTCTTGGATTCCCCTGTACATGCTGCAGCACATTCTGTTCGACGTCTGCAGTCCGTGCTGTTCTTAACCTGTCCCTGTCAGCTCTTTCTAATGAACCGGTCTCAGCTAACCTCTGGTGCAGTCTTGCAAATAAATTATGACAGGGGATACGCCTCGTCGGATATCGTTCCGCGTACAAACGCTGTGCGGCTGGCCCACTACAATTTGCAGCCCCGTACGCCAAACGCATATCGGCTAACTCTGCGATCGTGTAATCATCCATCCTACTAACTTGGCGTTCTTGTGCGAAATGAAGATTCCCTACACGAAAGCTCGGGATTTTCGCACAACGCCATCTACCGCGTCAGGAAAGCATTTCTGACTGCCCATTGGAATATGATTTTGGTTCGTCAGGAAGGACCCTACCCCTCTTAGAAGTTCTGAAACGGTTCACTGAAACACCCTGTATTTTACTCGCATTTCTTTTTAAACGAGAAAGACATATAGGATCCTCAAGCAGTGTACCAGCCAAAAACTCCACGACCAGTGTAGATTTTCAATTCAGAAAATTGTATTTTTAGAAATTTCTGTTGCTTTCCTCAGATGCTGCGAGCAGAAACGCTGGTCAAGCCTGAAGTTTTATCCAGAATATCATTCTGAGGATCGTCTGGATGCAATTCTTTCAAACCCGCGAATTTAACTTCAATTGTTTATACAATACACATGGTACATATTCATAACTATTGTCTATGCAGAGCTATTCAAAACACTTCCTTTCTTGTGCGATTGTAAAACATAACTCCGAAACAATTTCGGAGTTAATTCCATTAATAATAAGAAAATACTCAAACATAGGGATAAGAATTGGGATCGTTCGAACTGCTTGTTGGTTCTAATTGGCTGGGCGCTCGATTCTATATGAAATTACTAGGCCGCACGTATAAGGCAAAAAATATTCAACATGTCACGTTTATTACGACTAACAGTCTTAACATAAGTGTGGGTTTGACAAATTAATCATATCTCGAAACTGCAGGGTCTCTTTACACTCAAATAACGGAAACGGCGCTGGGAACTATTTGATTCGTTTGCTCTCGGATTGTTTCTCCATTGTCAAGAAAACCTGCTGCCGAGAATAGCCGAGTCATAATCATGTCGCGAACTTCTCCGGAGCTACTAATAGTATACTAAGTTTTTAACTTTGGTATTCGTTATCTAACAGACAGAGACAATCTGAGTTATATATGGGCATGATGTGTATTTTAAAATAACGTTTATAAATTGAAGCTCTAATTTTGAGAAAATGTACTGGTGACAACCAAGATCTTTGATAATGGAGCCTAAGTCTACAAATGTTTTCTTCGTTCTTGATACCTCTACATAATTGTTTGATCCATCAGTTTTTATCTTGCGAATTTAACTTCCTTTGTTTATAGAAATATATAATTCGCTTTTGCAAGGCTTACTTGCCCTATGTTCGTAGTCAGCGCTCTCTATTGATGACTCTATTAACTAAAAGTGCTCTTTATAATTGAAATCGACTTGTCATAACGGCACAGTTGTTTCATCCCTTCCACAGAAAAGTTAAAGCAAAAAATTTTCCCAGTATTTTCATTGATTGTCAATCATCTCAACTTCGAGTTGGCTAATATGATTGTCCCAGGAAATTTGACCAATCTAAAAAGTCCTAGGTAAGAAAGTCCTTGAAAGAAATTCGTGAGAAGAAATACATCGCCTACGCAAGCCAAATATGGGGATCTACCAATAGTAATAACATCAACACACTTGAAATACTCCATTCCACCACCCTCAGAACCATCTCCAAAGCCAGATGGTTTTAGCAAAATACCGAAATAGGACAAGATCTTAAAATTACGGCTCTTAAAACCCACATAGCAAAACCTCTGCAAGATAAATAAGGAATCCATACACCACATTCCCCGTCATAACGAAAAACTCCCCTGTTTCCACATTCTATTCTGTGCAAGTACCCAACTGTTCTGTAAAGTTCGAAAATGGACTGTATTTTTAAATCGTGCATGTAAAATCAACACTGGAATTAGAACACTAGTCATTTATTACGATCATAATTAAAGTATATGGCACCAATCGTTGAACTGACGCTAGGTAATTATCAAAAAGCTATTGCTTTCTTTTTTATTGGTAATCTATTTTCGGTCGAAGTAGTTGCAACTTTCGACAGAATGTTGCGCAATCGATAAACACAGAACCAAAACTACATTAGCTCATCAAACCGCGATTCCGCAATCGCACGCTTCAAAATCCCATAAATTAGTCCATGTGATTCAGTGCAAATATAAACTTGCCCAAATAAAGTCACAAAATTGAAACTCTCGCTCATGTATAGCTAAAAATCCACATGGAAAAATATTCAAAAGAAAGAGAAAACACATTAAAAAATCTTAGCAATTTTATTTAATGCAATGATTTTAGTGATTTCGAACATGGCCTAATAACGTGATATGATATACCTAACAAAACAATATCTATAGTAATAATTCTAATGTAACTGTCACGAGAAATGAACGCATTTGTCGTAAACCAAAATATTTAAATGAATATGAACTGTGAAATGTAATTATAATTCTGTACCTCAGGGGTAAACTTACATTTGGAAAACTTGTAAGTATAGAGATCAGTCATTTTAAGGGGCTTTTTCTTTACGTTAAGAAAGATAGATGCTTTAAAGTCAAATGAATGAAAACCTTACAGTAGAAAAATTTGCATAAACGATTATTCTGAGGTACAGAATTGTGTAAACATACCTATGTTTTTGAATTAAAAGAAAGTTCATTGTAATCTTGAAAATGTGCATTGCCTATAGTATAAGGTGCTCAGAACAGTTAATTGTGCATCATTAATAAAATCTCCACTGATGAATCATGATGTGACGGACTGAGCACTAGACGCTATTGCAAGTAAACATTGATAGTTCTCACGCATGCGTGAGTGAGTGACGTCATACTTCACGGGGTGAGAAACCAACGAATCAGCGGGATTAAAATTTCCCCATGTCTTTTACTTCAGTAAAGGTTGGTAATATGCATCAAGGTCAGGGTATGGATGTTTGTAAGCGAATGACATTGAGACGGCTGGTGCTCCTTAAATCTGTCCTGGCCGAAAGTCATGACGTTGGGTTGGTATGGAAGTTTGGAATATGGGGTGCCAGCTCAGGTTTGCCTCGTCAGCTGACCGTGGCTCAAAATGAGGTGGTGTTCTCCTCGGATCTTTCCCTTAGGAGATTGTAGTGGGGTGCCAGCTCTGGTGTTGCTTTGTCATCTGACCATGGTTCAAAATTATGAGGAGTTGTCCTCGGATCTTTCCCTTAAGGGATTGATCTCGTACCGTCGTCAGTAGCCCGGTGTGTTGCCCGTTGTGTTTGAACACTTTTGATTAGATAATTCTAATTAGGCTTGTCTTTCACACACATTCCCTGCAAAAATGGATTACATCGATTGGGAATTTCAGAGAATATAATTATTCTCTGAAATGTATTCTCTGGTATGTAAAGATAATTTTGGACATGAGTGTAAAGATTTTACGATCTTAGACAGAAAATAGCCTATTTTATGGAAATCAAGGAAAATTCATTGCCTGAAGATCTTAATATGTAGCTAGGTCATCGCAACTATGCATATCTTAGGAAAATATTGATTAAAAGACAAATTTAAGTAATGCCTTTAATTATTAAAAAATAAAGTTACACATAATTATTCAGGATACTTTTATTTTAAGGTCTCTTTTTTACAGTTTGGATTCATCTAAATGTGTTCTTGCACACAGCGTAATAAGAACTATTTCTGTTCTTCTTCTGCGGTAATTAAACCATGGAAGGTTTGCATTAGCTTAACAGCTCTTTCAGCTGTGTCATTTACTGCTTTTAAGCTAAAATTCTTATTTTTAGCTTCCACAAAGGCTGCATTTTCTTCCCACGAAGATACGTTTTCTTGGAGGAAGCTGCTGTCAACTTTTAATTGCGAAAACAAATTTTTGCTCTTGATGGATACGAAATCACTCAATGATTTCCCTAAAACAATAAAAAGAATTAGTATCACAAGAAAATTAACAGAATTTAAAATAGCAGAATAAACAAAACTCTCATCGTATAAAAATACAGACATCGCTTCCTTCGATGGAACATATATCTTCCCAAAATCATAACGACTTTCTCTTAGTAAGTTCGCTACAATATTCGCCTTGGTTTGTTTATAAACAATAGCATCAAAAAGTGATAATACGGCTATTTCCTCTGATAAATACCACTGGTGTTGACTGAGCTTGCTCAGGGCCGCTTTGGATATCAATTTGTCAACTGTTTCATACTCTTTTAACGTCTTTAAAAAACGTAAATCTTGATTCGGCGCCTTCACCACCAAACTGCATCCAAGCCTGGGCATCACATAAACTGCCACAATGGATAAACAAACATCTTGCTACACTCGTTTGTCCTCAACGCTCATTTTGAACGGAGACTGCAGCAAATATATTTTCAAAGAGTAAATAGCTTTTGCCATCCATCGTGCTGGATGCATTGCGCCAGGAAGTCTGATTTCAATTTTACTCTCGTTATCTCCTCTCGAGAAAATAACAGATAGTTCGATCAGTTCCCGATAATCATCACGTATAATGGATTTTTGCAGTTCGTGGTTAAAAAACGTCACCAATCCGTTAATGGTCGCGTCAAAAAGATGCTGTTTGGCAAAATCTGTGCATGTTTCGATAGCATTAGGATTAATGTTTTTACAGTTGTCTCTGAACTTTTTGATCAGTGAAATATCGGGACTGTTTGTGACTTGGTGGATCTTTGTTTCAAATACACTTTTCAGAACCAGTTCATAAACATGATGACGGCAAGCAAAGAGTAAGAATTCTCTTTCTAGATTTTGTTCTAAAAGCTCACAAGCTCCATTCAAGCGGTCTGTATTAGATGCTGTCGTATCACAGCACATTATTTTTGCTTTGTTATTGAGGTTCCATTCTTTAAGTGCGTTTGAAACTGCTTTAGTTTCATCTTTGCCGGAAGAGCTATCCAGTTCTGGTACTGCAAGAAGTTGCTCCTTCTCTCCAAATGAAATAAGGATCGGCAGGCGTTCTTCTTTAGAACTTCTCACATCCAGGCCTGGTAACAATTTTCCATCGTAATGAACGGTTACTACTTCGGGCACGTTATTCTGGAAATCGGATTTTATGGATTCCGCTCTAACCTTTCTCAATGACTCACCTCACCAACCAAGAAAATGCTTTGTTTACTGCTTCTCAATTTCATTGACATCTTCGAAATATAAAACAATACGCGTTAATTACCCGACAAGCCGAGAGTAAAGCCCGCTTTATCAAGAGTCAGGGTAGAAGCGCCGCACGAAGAGATTCAAGTCCAACGTCTCGAATTCCTCTACCGGTATAGTGGTTAAGGTGTTAGCCTCTAGATCGGAAGGTTCCTTATTCGAATCCGGGTCCGGGCATGCATGTTTGTAAACGTATGGTGTAGAGGCAGCTGGTGCACCTTCAATCTGTCGTGGCCGAAAGTCCTCACGTTGGGTTGGTGCGGAGGTTTGGAGAGTGGGGTGCCAGCTCAGGTGTTGCTTCGTCATCTGACCGTGGTTTAAAGTTACGAGTTATTGTCCTCGAATTCTTCCCTTAAGGGATTGATCCCGGACAGTCGTCAATAGCCCTTTGTATTGCTCTAGTACGACGTTAATTACAAGTTACCAACTACCGCTCCAACAGGAATTCACAACTTATAGCAACTCTGCGTGTTTATGTTTTCCTAAGAAGCGCATAAACTGTAACAGTCAGTCACGTGATCGGTTATTTGAACTAAATTCTGGTGGTAGTACGTGGCGTATGACACATTTGACTGCTCTGGAACCAATATGCTAGGAAAACCCGCCTCAACTGACAGAGCAAGCACGGTACACGCGCGGCACCTGCGACGCTACTTGTATGAACATGTTTCCATGCAAGTCGGCACGTGCTGTAGTGCTCCAAATTAGGTAAAAATTTATTTTCGAGTGTTTTAGGGTCAAATGAACAAAACTAGAACCTATGCGTCAGAAAATCAAAACTTTGAAAAATAAGGGACACCCTATTATATATATATATATATATATATATATATATATATATATATATATATATATATATATATATGTAGGAATGTACCCGTGCCGACTTGCATGGAAACATGTTCATACAAGTAGCGTCATACAATAGGCGGCAAGAGTTAACTCGAGGATTATCAAGAACGGTATTCTCAAACAGCGTGTTAAGTAATCCGGGGATTAAAATGAGACGCTCGCTGTGATTGGCTACTTCCGTCTTCTCACGATCACATAATATTGTTTACATAGGTCACGACGCCCGAATCTGCATTCATACTGATCAAGTAAGTACTTCGCCGTGGAATTGATTCCAAATTGTGAATAAATAGGACTCACACAGCATTTTAATATAAATTTGGGAAAACAAATGCAAAGGTATTTAATTTCAAATTGTATTTCTATGGAAACCTAAATTTGGAAGAAAGAGAGAGAGAGAATTGTACACAATGTCTTGACAGATGTATGTAATCTTATTATCTTTGTACTTGTCAGTATGGGTGTGTGTTGGTGTCGTGAAAAGTAACTTGCATGGTCAATTTTCTTTCATTCGTATTATATCAACAAAATAATTTTTTATTCTACGACGAATTTGTATCTCCCATGGTCATATTCCACCGTTCGCTCTCTCCGGCTTTGTTGACGGAAGTGCCGCCATCTATCTTTTCGCCAAGCAGCTTGTTCAAGATTACCTGCTACATTTATTTTCATTTTTCTTATGAATTTCAATAAAATTATGTTTTAAATTTTCCATTTAAGCAATATTATAATGAGGACATGAGCTGCTATGGAGCAGGTGCTCCGTAATGATACGTCCAATCCAATCGTCGCAAGAAAACTGTAATTTAGCATAGAATGAAATGTGTCATCCATTTTGTATACCTGAAAAGGTAGTACTGCGCATGCGTAACTCTTACTCGCGAGTTAACTCGCCGATTTCGGAGGATCAAAATGTAACACCGAACCGGCAGTTTAAACCACGGATCAGGACTTGTGAATACGGTTTTTTCGATAACTCGCGGATTATCGTTGATCCTCTAGTTAACTCGAACTTGTGAATACGGCCGTAAGAGTTACGCATGCGCAGTACTATCTTTTTGCGAAGAATAATGGTTGACACATTCATTCGATGCAAAATTACAGTATTTTTGTGACGTCTGGACTGGATCTATCATTACGGAGCACCTGCAGCACAGCATTTACTCATAATAATATTGCTCATTTACTCATAATAATATTGCTCATTTACTCATAATAATATTGCTTAAATGGAAAATTTTAAAACCTAAAATTATTGAAATTCAAAAGAAAAATTAAAATACAGGTAGCTGAGAAAACATAAACAAGCAGCATGGCGAAAAGATAGATGGCGGCACCTCCGTCCGCTAAGAGGGAAAGGTAGAATATGACCATGGCTGATGTAAATTCGTCGTAGAATAAAAATTATTCTGTTGACTTATTACGGAGGAAAGAAAATTGGCAATGCAAGTTACTTTTCACGACACCAACACACACCCATACCGACAGGTACAAAGACTCTAAATTACGATATGTGTGAGTGAATGGATGTATGAAAGGGACCTTCCTGTAAAACGGATGTGTCATGTATGTCGAGCAAAGTCAGACTTCCTCCCAATGGGACTCAATTACATGGAAGGCGCACCCCCCTCGTCTATTGCTGTCTTAGACGGGCCTGGCACTCCTCTGGTCTGCCAGTGTAGGTATGAGAAACACAACAACAACAACTCCGAGTTAACTCGAGGATCAACGACAATCCGCGATTTATCGAAAAAACCGTATTCACAAGTCCTGATCCGTGGTTTAAACTGCCGGTTCGGTGTTACATTTTGATCCTCCGAAATAGGCGAGTTAACTCGCGAGTAAGAGTTACGCATGCGCAGTACTATCTTCAGCGATACAAAATGGATGACACATTTCATTCTATGCTAAATTACAGTTTTCTTCCTACGATTGTATTGGGCGTATCATTACAGAGCACCTGCTGTATGGCAGTTTATGTCGTCATTATAATATTGCTTAAATGGAAAATTTAAAACATAATTTTATTGAATTTCAAAAGAAAAATGAAAAAAAGGTAGCTGCGTAATCTTAAACAAGCAGCTTGGCGAAAAGATAGATGGCGGCACCTCCGTCAACAAAGCCGGAGAGAGCGAACGGTAGAATATGACCATCGCAGATACAAATTCGTCGAAGATTAAAAATAATTCTGTTGATTTATTACGAATGAAAGAAAATTGACAGTGCAAGTTACTTTTCACGACACCAACACACACCGATACTGACAAGTACAAAAAAAATCAGATTACATTCATGTGTCAAGACATTGTGTACTACTCTTTCTTGCCAATTTTAGGTTTCCATAAAAATCCAATTTGAAATAAAATACCTTTGCATTTCTATTCTCAAACCCATATTGAAATGCCGTGTGAGTCCTATTTATACACTATTTAGAATCAATTCTACGACTAGTACGTGCTTGATCAGTATGAGAATGCAGATTACAGGCGCCTCAGCGTACAGCGTAAGTGTCCGACAAGTTGACACTGATTGGCTGGTATGATCATGTGACATCTGAGACGTAAAGGTGTTTCATTTGGCTATTTATCTACGTTTTGGCGCAGATCTCGTTGACTGATAGGAACGGTTTTCGAAAGGTTTTAACATTTTGCTTTATTTTTACTGTGGAGAGCGGTCGTTTTTCATACCGCAAAAAAAAAATATATATTTAATAAGGCATTTATTTATGCATATTTAAAATAGTAATTCTGGTATGGTAACCCAATTTTAGTGCTTGAATTTCTATTATGGTATTAAAAAAATGTTTTGTTCAACACCAAGTCCCATCTTTCCTGGTTTTTACTTAGAACAATGGTATCAATTATGTATTTTAAGTGAAAACTACTTTATGTCATAATTTAAAACTTAAATAAAGGAATAATTTTTCTGCTTTCATCTTTTCTTTTCAGATCCATGGCTATGGGTGGGTAGAGGTGGGAGCCGAAAATTGTATCATTTTATTATATAAGTTAATAATTATATAAGTTAGTGTTTTATGTATGCTTTTTGTTACATCAGAATGGTCTTAAGCCAAGGGTGGATACGACACCATCATCCTAAAGCAAAGGGGACGGCAGAGGGGCGGGAAAATATCAGCTGGTAGTGAGTTCAGGAGTGGTTCTTAGATTATTTATGTAAAATCAACGGAAGCTTGGAAAAATATAAAAAGGGTATTAAAAATTGGGAAAAGTAATTTTGACTCAAAAGGAATTAAATTGGAATTTTTTAAAAATAATTTCGAGGATCTGAAATTTTTTAACCGCCAGCTGGATTTGAACTCGTAAAGTCAACCTCCGTTGCAGACGCCAATGCGAGGGTAGGTAACTTTAGCCATCGGGCCATCGTTGCTTCACGGAAAGAAGCTCTTTAAAAGTATAAGTACCCTTAGTATAAGTTGGCGAGTATAAGTTGGCGAGAAATACTACTAACAACAACCATACAACATATATATGAGGAGCCAATCAGAGTCAACTTGTCGGACACTTACGCTGTACGCTGAGGCGCTAGTTGCAGATTCGGGCGTCGTAACCAATGTAAACAATATCATGTGATCGTGAGGAGACGGTAGTAGCCAATCACAGCGAGCGTCTCATTTTAATCCCCAGATCACTTAAGACGTCGTTTGAGAATACCGTTCTTGATAATCCTCGAGTTAACTCTTACTCGCGGATCAACTGATCCTCGAGTTAAACCGAGACTTGTGAATATGGCCTTAAGAGTTAACTCGAGGAAAGTAACTGTCGTGAAAAGTAACTTGCATTGTCAATTTTCTTTCAGTCGTAACAAATCAACAGAATAATTTTTATTTTACGAAGAATTTGTATCTGCTATGGTCATTCTACCATTCGCTCTCTCTGGCTTTGTTGACGGATGTGCCGCCATCCTTTTTGTCATCCTTTTTGTATGTGGATCCTGATGTCTTTGACTTCAATTCCTAACTTTTTCTCCCCATGCAAAAATTTATTTTGCAAATCCTATATCGGATCATGCCCTGTTGTCGCTCGCAGATGCTGAGCTTTTCTAGACTCGACTGGACCCTAATTGAATCACTAAAACACAACAAATTTATTTCTCACTTTCGACTATGTTTTTCTTTTAATAAATTAATATTAAATCTTTTTTCTACTTTTGTAATGGATCATCGAAGTTTGCCACCTCTGAATGCGGTCACAACTTGGAAGGGAAACCGACTGATTTGCAGAACTCCCTTAAGGAGGTGGCGCCATCTCTCGGAACTTCGTTCAGCTGAAAACTCATTTTAATTTCTCAAGCCAATTTAACTCATTTTCTCTCTATAAATTTTCTCTCTTCAATTATGCAAATCAGTTTTATGTTACACACACCTGATGACGGGGAGTTGAGCTGCTTTGCAGTAGGCACTCCGGAAGTGATTGTCCAGTCCAGTCCATTTTGTATGGCTGAAAAAGTAGTACTACGCATGCGTTACTCTTCCTCGCGAGTTATCTCGCCGATTTCGGAGGATCAAAATGTAACACCGAACCGGTAGTTTAAACCACAGATCCGTAATTGTGAATTCGGTTTTTTCGATAACTCGCGGATAATCGTTGTGATTTGCTGCAAGTTTTTACGGTGTAAATTTGTGACACTTTTTACAAGTCATGAATAGAGGGCGCTGACCAAAAAGAGTGGGCAGAACAAATATAAATACAAAACTCAAATTACATTTGCTATGGATTTCGACGAACAAATAAAATTAAACTCGAAAAATAAGAACTGATTGACAAAACTCCTATGTGCAGCATCAAATACGAAGAAAACATCTGTAAACTTTGTCTTTATTTTCCTTCACCTTGATAAAGTCACCAGTACATTATTTTAAAATAAAAGGATGAATAATTTAAATTTTGTAATTCTCCACCGCCAAAAAGTAAATTCCGTTGGTTTTACGACACCAGAGGGGATTTCCGATCAACTCTGGTAGGAATGAAAATAAGTAATTATTTACGTGTGTCATTTCTGAGTTCAGGGATGGATAATTCTTTTCATTTGAATGAATCCCTCATTCGAAACTTTGAGATTAGGTATGTAAAGCTTTCTATTCGTCAACTTTTGTACTTTCTGCTGACAAGCGTTTGAAGACAGACCGAATCCTAACGTAAAAACTTTCACGAATTGCCGCGAGAGGGCGTGTACCTCTGCAGCGATAAAGGGAAGATATTTTAGGGTGTGATATTCGTGTAAACGGGGAAAATCTTGGCATGTATAAATTCAACATTAGGATTCTCTGTCTCGAATCTTCGTTCCATATCTTGAATTTTTCTGCGTTGCGTTCCATTACTAGGCTATATCAATTTTCACAAAATAGAAGTTCCTGCTTGTTTTACTTAGGTGCATGATCCGTTTTAGATTATCTTCACCTAAGTGTTTTCTGCTTTGTTTCATTACAAGAAATTTTACTACATTAAGAATTCCTGTTCTGGCTAATCTCGCGGTATTTAGTTCATGACCTTCATTCGAGTATTTTGCATTCTTTGGTTAATAATTTTGAAACATTTTACACGTCTCTCTTTTGTATTTTGCTGTAAACTTGATTTTTTATAATATTGCGTTTTATGTTTCCTGATCTGCCATATATTTTATTGTTCGCCGACCCCCAAAACCAATGTTTTAATTCAATTTTTTATCTTCATACAAGATTTTAAATTTCGCTCATTGTATTTGATAGTATAATCGTGTTCTTTAAATTCAATTAAAGCAATTCATAATTCGATCTAATTTCGTAAAACTTGTGTAAATTAAAAATATTTTGACAGTTTATTTTTCTTAGAGTTAACAATTTGATAATTAATCGAGTTAATGAATAATATGTTTTTGAACTAAGCTTTGATTTGAAAGTATTACTTGATATAAACTAAAGGAGCATTTTGTTTATTAAGGGAGTGTGGAGTCATTAGTTTGGATTTGTAGGCATTTGCTCTTTTTGTTGATATGTAAGCACCATGATTGAAATAAAGCTCCTATAAGTTGAGCATGATAAAGCATTCTCGGCCATACCAATCATCAGAAAGCTTCATGGCAGATTTGTGTAGTTCAGTTGTCGAATGTAAAATGTGTTTATTCCCCAATTACATTTTATTCCAAATATTCCTTGGAGGAACACATCTGAAAATGATTTCACTCGGCGAACTGAAGAATTGTACTTCCAATCACAATTATTAATAGCTTGGAAAAGAGAATGAAAAAAAATATATTTTTCAAGTTTATAAAAAACAGAGGAACTGCCAAAGTAAATGGGATCTGGACCACTAATTTTTAGTGTTATCATAGTGGTTGATTTTCTAGAGCAGGGGAAAAAGAAGTATTCAAATTAAAGTACTAACAAAAGAGTTCTACGTATCATATGATGAAATTCACAAATTAATGGTGTTTGTATGTGAAAATCAATGTTGGTCTTGACTTTGGTAGAAGGAAAATTGTGAAATAGGAATTGATGTGTAGCTAGCAAATGGTTGCTAGCAATTCTTGATTATGTTAGTGCTCGTTTAGAACCCATTATCATCTCTTAACTTGTAATTTTTTCTTTAAAGTGCCAAAACTGCATTGGTTTCCAACTACTTTATCCACAAAAACAAAATAATTATTTATCTTATGCTTGACAAGAGATGAGCAAATTGAGATTTTATTAAATGTACAAAAAGGTGTAGTTTTTTTTAGAAGTTATATCAGGTGCCAGAGTTCTATATGCCATAAAATACATAATTAATGATTAAAATACATCATTTTTCACTGCTATGATGTAAGATATCTCTCTGATGTAAATTTTTCTTATTATGAACAGAAAAGTAATATTTGTTTTATAATAAAATGATCATATTAATTCGAGTAATATTATTCGTTTAACTCAGGGCTCGAAATACCCGGGTGCACTGTGCACATAAAAATAAAATTGTACACCTAATTGTTTACGCTAGGTGCACGCAGTGCACCTAACGTTAAGAAAAGGGCGGAGAACGTGTTTTATGTTATTTTGGTGTTTGAAAAAAATATTAGTATCGACCTCTCTCGTTCTAAAGGAACGTAATTAAAATTCCTAAATACGCATTATGCGAAAACAAAATCGCTGAGCCGTAAGGGGTTGACACAGGAGGAAGGTTTACTTGTGCCACTGTCACCAGAACTTTCCGATGATCGAAACATTTTCCAGATGGCTCTGTTGAAGCGACAGCCGTGTGACGGAGAACTTAGATGTTTGAATATTTTTATATACTATCTACTACTAACCTATCTAAACATACCCAACTATTAATGTATTTTGCATTACATTAATGCTTTTATATTACGATTTTTTAAATGTGCTACTAAAATATAACCTGTGCACCTAATTTAAAAACTTAGGTGCACAAGGTGCAATTGTATTAAAAAAATATATTTCGAGGTCTGGTTTAACTACAAAGTGTCCAATAATTTATTCACAAGACCTTTAACGAGTCATACCATGATACTGATTAGTCTAGGGCCTGTAAGATTTTGATGAAAAATGTGGTATATCTAATGGTATTTTTAATTAACGTTACACTCTGTAGCAAGAACAGGCATTGGTGATGGTATTTTTTAATTAAAGTTGTACTGGAGCAACACAATGGGCTATTTGTGACAGTCCGGGAGCAACTCCAAAGGGAAAGATTAAGACACCACATAATTTTGAATCATGGTCAGATAACAAGGTCACGCTTGAGCTTCCACGCCACGCCAACGTAAGGACCTAGCAGATTAACATGCACCAGCCCCCTTTCTAAACGACGGTCTCTGGTTGGTTGCTCTTCCAACCGGGCTACCACGACTCCTTTTATATCAATGATCTTACCTAGTTATGAATGTAAAAAGAATGAGAAAAAAAAATTCACATTCTGTTTGAGTTATTAAGATTTGATTTTATTAAAAATTACTCCTTCTTAAAATTGTAAGTAATTTTCTCAGAGAACAGATGGGATACACATCTGGACAATGTTTCTCTTACAAGTTTTTTAAATGGGTTTAAATAATTTAGAAGCATGATGCAGATTTAATTTATTTTTCAAGAAAACTATTCAAAATTATTTTGTTACCTAAAATTTTCCATGTTCTGATCAGGACAGATGTTATGAGTGATGGCGATAGCACGAGCTCAGTTTATGTAAGTTTCACAGAAGTCTACTTTAAACAAGTCTAGATGACTCATAGAGTTTAGAAAATTATGATAGTCTAATGCAAATTTAATTAACATATTGTCAAAGAGTGTTAAATTTATTTAGAGTTGTGAAAAGAAAAAACTAAATTTTCAACAAAAGCACATTTTTGCAACTTTTTTTCTTCATTTTTTTAATCAAAAACATGCATCTCAATAAGATTAAAAAAATTTTTTTTCTTCAATAGAGCTGAAGAGACACTAGATTAGCTTTGAATGCAAATCTGACTAAAGTCAATGTTGCTAAAGTTGCAAGAATCAGATTGTATAGCTACAGAAAGTTTTATGACTAAAGATATTTACCAAACAAAAAATTGGTTTCTAATTTCTTCAGTTGTTATGGATGCTTACATAGGACATCATTTTGTTTTGGAATAACTTTTAAATAAAACATTTCTAATTTAATTGTGTACTCAATTAATGACATTATTCATGGACAATGATATCGGTCAAATGCCTGCCAGCACTGCAACTTTTGACCACATGATTTCTTCAAACCACTTTCCCTCTAAAGCTTTTGCAGCATTCGATTGTCATTTTAAGAGGCTGATTTAGGATGGCGAGTGTGAAGTTTCATTAAATTATTTAATCAAAATGCATTATCTATGGTGGAGACTTCTAGAAATTATTTTGGGTTGTTTCATGTGCATTCAAAAAAAATACGTGTAAAAAATATTTTCGAAACACTGTTCCCTGCAAAATATGAAAACGTCTGACTGACTTCTCACAGAAAGTTCCCAAAATAACATGGATAAAGAATGATAAAGCTTTATTGATAATCGAGTCACCTATGTTGACATTACACACAAGTAGGCTTTCTCCAAACACAACATGGGAAAAATTTGGATTTTCATCCAAACTCTAAATGACTTCTTTAAACATGTAGTCACTTGGTCTATGTTATATTCCATCAATAAGAATAGTTAGTTCATCTTCGTTTAGAGGGCTTTGTCGACTGATTCACCAATATCTTCAAATGATAGGTCATTGAATCTTTCTCCACGAATTGTGTGGCATTGTAATGACGTTAGGAAATTCAGTCGTATGTTAGGAACCAAGTACAATAAAAACGTTAATACATAGACACCTAGATGTACATATTGGCAAATGAAGGCATGCTTTCCAAAACGCACACACTAGCTGTTCTGCAATTCATTTGTGTGTGTAATATAACTAATGATACTACTATGACACAAATATAATTTTCCCACTCAACCACAACAGCCCCTTTTCAGTGGCGGATTTATACTTCTGCCGCCTAGGGGCTACCGGCAACTTGCCGCCCACTCTTTGCCCTCATCAATGATATTCCCTCTACACCACGCCTCCCTTATACGCTTTCTCTCCATAGATGTATCAATAGCACAAAATCATTAGTAGTAGGGGGTAAAAAAAATAAAGATTCCTTTTTTTTTAAATCAAGTAATCTCATTTTTTTATTAAAATTTTTTATTTTTTATTTTTATGGGCCCTATGCACTGTTTTTATAATATTTATATATAATTTTGTTAAATAAAAAATTGAGTTTTTGACATCGCATGTAGACCAATATTTATTTTAAGTAGATAATCAGAATTTGTGACATAGTAAATCAGTATTTATTTTACTAAGAATCATAGTTTGTTGCATGCTAATACATTTAAAAAAGGAATTTTCAAAATAAAAGCAAAAGGTAAAACGATTGTTTAACTTTAAAATAGTGTTTAAATTTTCCTACGTTCAAATAGAAAGCTCATTTTTTTTAAAATAAATTATTAATCACATTCTGTTATTTTGTATTTGTCTCAACTAAAAAGAAGTAGTTGGAAAATCGCTTTAGCTAAGTCATTGGCCTAAGTCAATTAAAGGGGTAACAAGTAGTTTAGGCCTACTAGTGGGGTTTTTCTTTGGCTGTCTTGACATTTAGAAGTAGGCCTACTGATCATGGATAATATAAATACCTAAAGACTTTTTTAAGAATAACATTAATGTAAAATATTTTCCCATGGTCTCCACACTTGAATGAATGAATGATTATTGTTCGTAACATATATATTATAAAGTTATGCATGAACATTGTCAAACTTTTCAAATAAATATCAACTCGTTTTTTATAAATGTAGGATTGGTTGTGATTTAAATCAATGATTTAAAAAAAAAATATTTGATTCAAATCATGATTTTAATCGTTGATTTAAATCAAGTGATTCAATCTTGACACCCTGATTAGTACTACCCTACCAACTTCAAGTCCCCCCTCAACTTATTAAAATCATTCAAAATTTTCTTCTTAACCGCACTTTTCAAGTGAAAGTTAACCCCACTCTTTCTCATCAACGTTGTATCCAAGCAGGTGTTCCCCAAGGCTCTCTCCTGTCCCCCCTTCTTTTCAACATTTACATTAACGACATCCCTACTGGACCAAGAACTTCCCTCGCCATTTACGCAGATGATACTGCAATTATGTACCAAAACCAAAACAGGAGGTTTCTTGTTAAACAAATCCAAAATTATGTTGATAAACTCCAGCTCTGGTTCACCAACTGGAAAATTAAAATTAACGCATCCAAATGTGCTCTTCTTATGTTTTCCAACAAATCTCCTTCACAACTTCAAACGGTTAAATTCAACAATGAACCCATCCCTTATGTTAAAAACTACAAATACCTTGGTCTGACCCTTGATCCTAAACTTACTTTCACCCCCCCATATTAAAAATATTGGCAAAAAAACTGTCGCTCTTAAATCCAACCTGTACTCTCTCATTGGTCGTCACAGCCACCTCTCTCTGAAAAACAAAATTCTCATTTACAAATCTATTATACGACCTACCATTCTTTACGCATCCCCTATCTGGGGCTCTACATGCAAAACCAACAGTAAATTCCTCCAATCGCTTCAAAACACTATTCTCCTCCAGATGGTAAATGCTCCTTATTATGTGCGCCGCGAGGTGCTTCACAAAGACCTTAAAATTGAACCAGTCTTTGAATACATCAAAACCCTCTCATCCAAATTCTACAATCGGCTCCCACTGGTCCCTAACCCTCTTCTTCAAAACCTCCCATCATATGATACCTCCCTCACTAAATCACGCAAAAGACCCAAAACCCATCTTGACCGTGACTTTCACACTTTTCCACCACGCAAAAAACGTCGATGTGGTGAGCTCAGGGACCCCTTGGTGAGTCTCCTGGAGACCCACGGCATTGATTTTTTTTTCTTTCTTCCCCCCAACCCCAAATCACCACCACTCTCCTTAATCACCACCACCTCGGCTCGTGCATTTGGCCTCTCTTTTCGGTACTGATTGCTTGCCCCTCCTTCTTGACACCGCCCCCTTTGGAACGTGAATTGGACTCCTAACTGTATCAATTATAATCTCTATCGACTATCCTAATTATGCTCCTTTTTCATAGTGCATTGTCACTACCTTTAACTTTCTTCCCCTATTTACAAGTTTACAATTAAAAAATTCGCTATTAATTCTGATGTGGAGGTTCGCAGTTTTCTGCTAGGCACTCCGTAATTGATACGTCCGTTCCGTTCCGTACCAGCAACGTTCCTGAAGAAGGTAGAGGACTTATCGCCCAGGACCTTCGGCCCACCCCTCCATCTCTCTGAGAGGTTTCCTTAAAAGATGAGTACTCTTCGGATTATTGATTTTGCACTCTGTAATATAACCAATGCGTTGTCTATTATAGTGGTGTTTTATCTTTTCGTAGCCCGAAGCATTATCAAATTGGGACTGTTTCTATCGTGTAACATAGGACACTGTCTTTGCATGTGAGTTTTGCACGTGTCTTTGCAACTTTATACCAATAGACTTCCTGAAAGGCATCTTGTCGACAAGAAAGGAGTAAGCTCGTTTTTGACGTGCTAATTTGATGCATATTATTACAGCGTAAATTTGGGACACTTACAAGTCATGAATAGAGGGCGCTGACTATGAAGAGTGTGCAGAACAAATATGAATTGAAAACACAATTTACAATTGTCTGGATTTCGACAAACAAATAAAATTAATCTCGTAAAACAAGAACTGATTGCCATAACTCCTATGTTTAGCATCAAGTACGAAGGAAACATCTGTAGAACTTCCCATCTGTTACCTTTGACCTTGGAAAATCACCAATATATTATTTCGAAATAAAAGGATAAAGAAATTTTAATTATTTATTTCGCTGTAGTTCGCGCATTTAATAAGAAAATTGATATTCATTACACCAGATTTGATCAACGAAAAAACGCTTGATTATTGATGAAACTGAATTCCAAACTCCACCTAAGAGGTTAATTGCTAAACCTAAACCTACTACTCCGAAACCTGAAATTCTAACCTGCAACAACTTTGAAGCACTTGTAGAAAATCCTGAAGAAACCATTCCTGAACCCAAGTTACCGCACATCCATGTGCGCACTCATATTAAACATACCGAATTCCTAAAGAAACTTGAAGATAAATTAAATATCTCCCCCGTCTGCAAGATTGCAGGCCAATTTATCAAAATTATCCTTAAAACTGAAGCTGATTACGATGCTGTCCTGAATTATATTATTGATGAAAATACTGAATACTTTGAAATCACCCCCCGCAATCTTAAACCGGCTAAAATAGTCATTAAAGGTCTCCCCCTTGATACTAATATTGACGAACTTAAACTCGAAATTGAAAACAAAGGCTTTGTTGTTCAAAGAATTTCCCAGCTTAAACGTCGTGCTACCAAGGACCCACTACCAATATTCCTAATTATCCTCATTAAAACTGAAAAATGGAACGAAATCTATAGAATCAATAATATCTTGTATTTAAGTGTTATTGTTGAGCATTTCAGGGGAATCAAGGGCCCCATGCAGTGCTATAATTGTAATCACTTTGGACATGGCAGTACAAACTGCCATATCGCAACTCGTTGTTTGAGATGCGGACTTGGTCATAGAACAAGTTCCTGCACTAAACCGAAAGAAAAGAATCCACTTTGCATCAACTGCCATGAACATGGTCACGTGGCCTCTTGGAGAGGTTGTAAAAACTTCCCCAAACCACCTCTCCCCCAAAATCGCAGACCTTTCCAGCGTAGAGAAACCCAGGAGGGCGTATCTAACGCGAAAGCTCACCTACCAAGGAAAAGCTCCCAAAATCCCTCCACCGCTCCTACCCCAAGTCAAACCACAAATCAGAATCCAAAACACTTCAATTCCAGACTTCGGAGAGAGTATTCAGCTCTTTCGTGAAATTAGCAGCATCTTCGCTCACATCAACATCAAAGATGTCATGCAAAAAATCCAAACAGCCCCGACTATTGCTGAGAAAATCCTTATCGTACTTGAAATTATTTTCCAATAATTTCATCGCTCTTAAGATTTTTTTCTGCTCAGGGCAATTCAGCCAAAGTTAAGTCAACCACTACTTTATTCTACAGGAGGTTAAGGCCGCGTCTGATAAGATCGGATCTATGATAATTTCTGGTAGTTTGTAATAATGGAAGTGTGTAATTTCATGAAGTGCCTCATTGCTGTGAGCGGAAAGTTCTTGATAGAATCGCTCACTCGAAACTGTGGGTACGTACACTACGGAACCTGGATGGGCGCATGTAGCCTAGCTGGTCGCAAGTCATGATCGCATGTAGCCTAGAAGGTAACCTAGTATTAAAGCGTGTAGTATAAACACAACGGAGCTGATCTTACACGCGTAGAGCCTGCAGACAACATCGACCTTTAAATGAAATAGACGGAGCATGCGACCGCAGTTTCAAGTTATTTCTTCCAGTTGCTTGGTTTGAAGATGTGTCACGTGGTTGTGGGTAAAAGCATGAATCCTAAAGTATTAATTGGTTAACGTGTCTATCCACCGTTATTAAAAACACTAGTCTGCTCTTCCATAGCCAATCGGATAAGTCCGTTTGTGATTTACCCTTCAGAGATCTTACGACAGCGACTCCGCCCACATTATCCGTCTATTTCATTTTAAGGTCGATGGCAGACAACGGAGTTGCGCATGCGCAAATAGATTTCTTCTTTGTATACGTTTGCAGACCGTAGTTTGTTTTAACATATTAGGATGTTTCACATAAACATATTTTATGTAATGTATTTTATATATATTTGAACCTAAGTCGCATTTAGTTTTTTACCGTCTAAATATTTTTATTACAAAGAACTACATTAGGTACAGCTACACTCTACGTTTATGAGCGATGGCAACGGCCTTGGCGATATTTTTGGCGCATTTCTAAAGTCGCCAAGAAAGAATTATTTCTTAACTCTTTTTCTGTCGCAAATTTTTTTCTTTTTTCAACACACTTTTTAAATACATTTCAGAAATTTTTAAAAAGTATATTTTTTAAAAACTTTCACAAAAAGTAGTAAGTTTAAGCACATATCAAAACATATTTGTGAACCAGCAGAGAAACTAAGCTACAAATGTTGGGTAAGAATACCGTGAAAGTTATCAATTACACTAAATACAGTGGGCATGTTGAAAAAGAGAAAGATTTACAAAAGAAAACAAAAGCAATAAATAATACAACCTGATAATGTCAGAATTCTTTCGTAAAAAAATAATGAATACAAAAATGGTGAAAAAAAACTCTTAATCCTTTCAAGAAAACTATTATAATAAAATAAAAATTCCACAACTGTCAAAATACAAATAAATGGACCAATGGTATCACCCAAAACGATTTAAAAGGACCAATGCAATCAAAGGAAATTTTTAAAAACAAAATAACCAATGGGAGGAAAGAAAAAATTTCAAACCAATCAATGAAATCAAACGACTTTAACGGATTTTGGAAGAACTTTCTGTTGTAACTAGTTATTCTAAGTGTTAACGTGTTTTGTTATAACTGTAACTTTTTTGTATTAGTTCTATCTTTTAAGTGGCTCGTGCTGTTTTTCGCTAGCTTTAATTATGATCTCTTTTTTGTTACGGTTCTTTCTTTTTTCAATAAAGTAACGTTAGATTATCTCTGCTAAATAACATCTTTCAAAGAATTATTCAAACAGGTTATGGGCCATCAACTCGCTGGAACCTGTGCTAGTAAGTAGATCGATGAGTTTTTTAATAGAATAATAGATTCACTACATTTGGAAGCAATTGCTACCGCTATTAGGCTTAGCTATACCGCTAACGATAGACTGCTATTGCTTAGCCAAACTTGTGTCTAGTTCGACAGTATTTGTGATTATAATTAAGAACTCGTTTCACCTCAAGCAAACGATTCCAGAAAGAATGGATTTAACAAGACACGTTAAATTATTAACTGGAGAATCTGACTGGCCAATTTGGAAAAGAAAAATTAGAGACTTGCTAGATTACCATGAAGGAGCTCTAGAAGTGATTGATGGCAAGCTAGTCAAGCCAGAACCTTTGCTCAGCTCAGAAAATGCAGATGCAATCAAGGATCACAAGCAACAGAGTGGTTTCTACCGTAAGGCAAATAGTTATGCCAAGTCTATGATCGCAAGTACGGTTACTGATACAGTGTATCAGAAAATCATGGACAAAGAGACTGCATGTGAGGCTTGGGAAGCTCTAAAACAGCAGTTTGAAGCCACTTCAAAAGATCAGCTATTCAAAATTTGTACAGAATTTTTTGCTTTTAACTGGTCACTTTGCGATGATGTTTCCACACACATTGCTAAACTCAGGAGTCTATGGAACGAGCTGAACAACGGTCTCATAGATAGAGGTGAAAACAAGCTACCAAATCTAATGCTAGTGTGCAAAGTTTTAAATATTTTGCCAAGCAGCTTTGAGACGTTTAAGTCCAGTTGGATGTTGTTAGCCAAAAATGAGGACCGGACTTTCGATGAACTTACAAATCAACTGTGCATGTTTGAGAGGAATTTTGCAAAATCTGAAACGAGTGAAAGAACCATTCAGGAAGCTTTGCCAGCTACTAACCAAGACAGGCATAAGCAAGATGGCAAGGGTAGATTCCTGAAGCAATTAAGGGGACAGTACACTTTTAAAATGATAAAAAATCGATTTTCAGAATTTGATGTTATTAGAAAGGCCATTTTATCCTGAATAAAACGATACCAAAGTTTTGATTGTACGTTAATTATTTATCTAGATATTTAAAAAAGATTGAGCACCACTCCATGCTTTTTTATTTTTACGCCCAACAACCGCGAACATATGACGATTTGTTTACACTTGAAAACGAAACCTACCCGCAGCCTTCTACGTTATATGCAGAGGCTTTACTTTTATTAAATAAACTAACTATGTAAATGAAGAAGAAGAACCTAGAACATTTTATGAACTACAACTTCAACTTATGTTCGAGTTGTTTATTTTGGTAAGAAGAAATCCATGCATTTCTCGCTTCTGTATATCTGCTTTTGATTTGATTGTTTTCGTTATTGCACTTCAAAAACATTTGTTTTTGATATAAAACCAACTGTTCTTTTCAGAACAATCTGTGCTCAAAACTAAGCTAGCATTATTTAGCTTTGTTTTATGATGGAAACATCAAATAAAAGAGCTTCAGGACAGCGTTCTAAGAAACGCAAATTTCACGGAAATCGTCACACAAGTAAAATTTCTAAGTGTGTATCTTCGGAATTAAACTGCAGTTCTTCATCTAAGAAATTAAACAGCAGTTCTTCAATGAACACTGAAATTGTTACAGATACTTTGGGATACAGAGTAATTGATATCAGCATTTTATTTAATGAAATTTCTATCAACTTATGTTGTAAAATATGTGGAGCAGACGTTAACATGTCTGAAACTTTTGTTCATGGTCTTTCATCTAAATACAAAATTTCGTGCAATAATTGTAATGAAATCAGTTCATTTCGGAATTCTCATATGATGGGAGCCAAGTTAAATGTTCCTGAAGTAAACAGGCGATTTACTTATGCAATGAGATGCATCGGCCAAGGCTTGAATGGTATGAAGAATTTTTGTGGTGCAATGGATCTTCCACCTCCGGTTCAGAAGAATGCCTACAATATGTCCTTGAGGAAAATTTCCAGCTCTGTTGCAAATATTGCAAATATTTCAATGTCAAATGCTGCAAAGCAAGAAATTGAAATGACAGGGAAATCTGAACTTACTGTTAGCGGTGATGGATCGTGGAAGACACGAGGACATTCTTCGAAAATTGGAATTGTTAGTGTCATTGGTGCTGAAAGCGGTAAAGTGTTGGATGTGGAAGTTATGTCATCCTATTGTAAAGGCTGCGAATGGGGAAATAATAATAAAAAGGGCAAGGAACTTGAAATGTGGAAGGCAGCGCATGAAACTGATTGCGTCAAAAATCACTCGGGATCGGCTGCGAAAATGGAAGTGAATGGAATGCTACAGATTTTTCACCGTTCTCAAAATAAATATAATGTCGAATACCTTCAGTACATTGGAGACGGTGACACAAAAACATTTCTTGAGCTGCAGAAAAGTAGTGTTTATGGTCCTGATAAGACACTAAGCAAAGTAGAATGTGTTGGCCATGTCCAGAAGCGCATGGGGTCAAGACTCCGAGAACTAAAGCATTCCATGCGTGGAAAAAAATTAGAAGACGGTAAATCCTTGGGTGGTAAGGGGCGTCTCACAGACAAATTTATTCAAGAAGTGACCATTTATTATGGAGGTGCTATTCGAAACAACAAAGACAATGTGATGGATATGCGCAAAGCTATATGGGCGATTTATTATCATAAGCGCTCAAGTGATCAAGAGCCACTTCATGATTTTTGCCCTCAAGGTGACACTTGGTGTCGCTATCAAAAAGCTAAAGCTGCTGGGCAATTGAACGATTTTCATCACAAAAATGTAATAGCACCTCCAGTAATGGATTGCGTTAAAAAAACTTTCAAAGATTTATCTGAACCAAATCTGCTCAAACGTTGTCTTGGGGGTCGAACTCAGAATCCAAATGAATCATTAAATTCTTTAATTTGGAAATTTTGTCCTAAGACAAGTGGTTCGAGTAAAATAATTGCAGATATCGCTACAAATGAAGCAGTTGTTGCATATAACGAAGGAAGAAATGGACGACTACAAATCTTGCATTCACTCGGTTTTCAAGTGGGGCATTATGCTTTAAAAGCAGCAACAGAATGCGATTCAAAAAGAATCAAAGAGGCTGACAAAAATATTGCAGAGTGTAGTTTGGCTATTCGCAGAGCTAGACATCTGCAGAATGCTTCAAAATTGGAAAAGTTAAAAGAACAAGAAGGAACTGTTTATGAAAGTGGAAAATTTTAAATTAAAAAAATATATATATTATTTATGTAATTTACAGAACAGTATTTAAAATGAAAAATCATATCTAAATTATCACATACCACTATAATTAAGCTATTAAAGAAATGTAACATTATTTCTGTAATAGAAGTTCAGTTTCACTTTTACGACTAACTATTCGTGTTGGATGTGGCTATAGTAAGTTCTTATTTTATAAAATTATTTTATATTTATAACCCAAAATAGCATATGATATTATTTTTAAGCACACATTTATGATATAGAAAGTAATTTTACTTCCTCAGAGTTAACATTTATGCATAAAAATTGAAACTTTAACTTTAAATGCTTTTTTCTCAAAACAGTGTTTTTGAAACTTGCGCGTAGGATATATCCAAAAATATTTATGATAGAGACTCGAAATTTTTCCATATATTCATACTGAAGTGCTAAACAAGTGTAACTAGGATTATGAAGATTAATTAAATATAACAGACATTTTGGCTTAAAATAAAAGAAAAATTTAAGCTATAAGATTAAGATTTTGTTTTTATATACTTATCAATTAGTTACACTTTAATTAATTGACAAAATTAAAAGATCCTATTTACAATTTGTAATCAGGATTATATCTTTAATTTAAGGTATAAATTTTGTAAATCGAATTGAATGTACATAAAATATCTTACGCGCAGTGATATAACATAATTCAAAATCAAATTCAACCGAGTCTGACAAATTTCATGTTTTAAAGTTTTAAAATTTATTTTAAACACACAAAGTATTTTTTAAATTACATAAAAATGTCATGTTTAATCACACTAAAAAAATTGTACCTCTAAATTCATTAGATAGTTTTTAAAAAAATGTTAAACTTTGAACAAATATTCTGTATTTAGCATTGAGTAAAAGTGTACAGTAGCCTTAAGGAAAGGAGACGTCTGCAACTATTGCAACAAAAGGGGACACTGGGTGAAGGATTGCCGAAAGTGGATTTCCGATGGAAGACCGAGCAGGAAAAAACCAGTGAATGGAAACATGGAGACTGCCAATGTGTCCCTGATGTCCATCTGTGGTGAAGTCTGTGCTGCTGAAATGGATTTAACGTCCTTCTGGGTTGATAACGGAGCAACTCGTCATATCACAAATCGTCCAGAGTATTTTGTAGAGTTTACTAGTTTCCATAGTCCTTGTTGCATTAAGGCTGCTGGAAAAGAAACCTTGGCTGCACTCGGAAAGGCACTATTTGTGTAAAGACCACTATTAATGAGAAATGCCAAGAAATTCAACTACAAGATGTCTGGTATGTGCCCGAGATAAGCAGAAACTTGTTTTCAGTGCTGGCTGCTCAAGATAGGAATGTCAATAGTGAATTCAGGTCATCCCCTACTGAGTGTTGGCTAATAGTCAATGGAGTAGCTGTACTATATGGAACACGAAGTGTAAATGGAACTCTCTTCAAGGCTGCTATTGAACCGATTGTGCCTGAGAAAGGAGCAGAGGTAAATGCAGTTGTGGAAGACAGCTCCTTGTTGCAGCTGTATCATGAAAGATGGGGACATCAAGATAAACGCCACATCAAAGATATATTGCAAAAAGAACTGGGAATCAGTGTTCGCCTAGATAACGAACCCTGTGAATCATGTGTTTATGGCAAAGCACATCGATTACCATTCGGAACCAGAAAGAAAGCTTCCCATCCTGGTGAACTGGTTTCAGCTGATGTGTGTGGACCCTTTGATTACTCATTTCAAAAGAAACGATTCTTGGTTGTATTCAAAGATAGTTATACCAAATTTCGCTATAGTTTTGTAATTAAGGAAAAATCAGAAGTAAAGAATGTGCTTAAGCAAATGCTCGCTCATGCTAAAAACTTAGGGCATTCTGTTAAAGAATTTCTCAGTGACAATGGGGGTGAATTTGACAACAAAGAAGTTTGTGCCGTTTTATGCCAAGAAGGAATCACGCAAAGACTAACTGCACCTTACACGCCAGAGCAAAATGGCGCCAGTGAACGTGAGATGCGCACCATTGTAGAAATGGCAAGAACATTCAAATATTCAAATCCTGATGCCAATTATCCTGCTGCAATGTGGGCTGAACTCGTTACCTCTGCTGTATATATTTAGCTAGAATATTCAAAATGAAAATTGAAAGTTTCCGTTTGCCGAGGTTGCCATGAAAACCACAACAACAGAAACGAAAGATGAGTTGCCTTAATTTATCGTAACTCGCTACTAGAAGCGCGCCAAAAAAAATCGCCAAGCCGTTGCCATCACTCATAAACGTAGAGTGTAGCTGTACCCTACATTATGCAGTATTTTTAATCACTTTATGTATTATGTTTTTGTTTATTACCATTTTAATAACAGGAACTATGTTTTAAAAATAATGAAATTCAAACCAATATAATATTACTTCACTGTTTACGCCAAAAAATGCACAGACGAAAAAATCGAGGCGATCGTTCAGTTGACCCGCGCACTACTAACATTCGCATTGGCAAATCATCCAGCTTCCTGCTTTGCTCACTGCGCCAATCTAGGTGACCCACCAGGCTCGGTAGTGTTTGCTCCCGTATGGAAACACTGGTCAATTCTACGAAACGGTAAGCTAGTAGGCGACCAGCAAGGCTACATGCGCCACTCCAGGTTCCGTAGTGTACGTACCCTATGACCTTAAGGTACTTACATTGCCTTCTGTTAGTAAAATTTCGTATTTTCTGCTCTGTGCTTTACTCTTTTATTCGAGCGGAATCGACAGTCAATCTCGAACCGCTACCCTGTGGGAGATTTTTATGCTCATGGAATGATCCATTAGACTAGCGCCTCAGCGTACAGCGTCCGACAAGTTGACTCTGATTGGCTCCTCATATATATGTTGTATGGTTGTTGTTAGTAGTATTTCTCGCCAACTTATACTAAGGGGAGGCAAAAATGAACTCTTCTTTTAAAGAGCTCCTATTCGTGATGCGACGATGGCCTAATGGCTTGAGTCACTTACCTTCAGATTGGCGTTGGTGGCGGAGGATGACTTTCCGAGTTCGAACCCAACTGGCGGAAAAATTCTTAGATCATCCAAATTATTTTAAAACAATTTTATTCCTTTTGATTCTAAATTACTTTTCCTAATTTTTAATACCCTTTTTATATTTTTCCAAGCTTCCGTTGATTTTACATAAATAATCTAAGAACCACTCCTGAACTCACTACCAGCTGATATTTTCCCGCCCCTCTGCCGTCCCCTTTGCTTTAGGAGGATGGTGTCGTATCCATCCCTGGTTTAGGACCATTCTGATGTAACAAAAAGCATACATAAAACACTAACTAATATATTTTCGGTTCAAAATGTTAAAACCTTTCGAAAACCGTTCCTATCAGTCAAAGAGATCTGCGCCAAAACGTAGATAAATAGCCAAATGAAACACCTTACGTCTCAGTTCACATGATCATACCAGCCAATCAGAGTCAACTGGTCGGACACTTACGCTGTACGCTGAGGCGCTTGTTCCATTAGGCTTGAACGCACTACTTTGAAGACTTGCGTCTTCCGCCAGTAATGAACCGTCCATTTGGGTATATACCTAGTCTGGCTCTTAGGAGCTAGCAAACTGCGCAAGCGCACACTTGGAGATGAACTTCAATGGCAACTGTTTTGTGATTTGAATCTGCCATAAATTGCCAAAAATAGTAGTCTTTTTTGTTAGAAAGAAGAGTTTAAGTTAGTGATAGGGGATATGGGAGGTATAAGAAAGATAAAACTTTTCTTCCGTTTCCCGCCTTTTCAAAATCTTGTTTTCATTTCGTACTCGCGACTCAACTGTGGTATGAGATGTAAACACATAAAACAACAAACGAATTGAATAATTAAACGAAAGGGGAAAATGTATTCCACCGTTAAAAGTAGTTTTGTTTGTGGTGAGAGAAGGGGTCTCGATATATTCCCTTTTATTTTCACGGAAATAATAGAAACTTCGAAATTTTTTAACTTGATTCGATATTTGAATTTTTGCAAACGAAAATGAATACGCTCGGATATTTTCTTTGGGAGTGTTGACAAATTGATCATCAAAATACTAATAAATTCATTTCTTGAGAATAATTTCATTTTAAAAATTTCATAATCGATCTGCTTCAATAGGCACGCTGTGAAATTTAAAACAAAAAATTAAAACTGCTCAAAATGTATCTAAAAAATTAATTTTTGTTGAAAATTCTTAAACATAAAACGTTTAGACAACTCTTTTCTTTTTCTACAAAAACTAGCCAATTTACTCTGATTATTCAAAAGTTCTTTAAATTTATGAGCAGAAAAGTTTCAGTGTTCCTGTGTTCACTGCTAGGACATATAATTTAACATTTGTGAAAAAATCACTACATTTTTTAATAACCTCATAGCAACCGGCAATCTTGGAACTCACAACGAAAAGATGAGTACTCTTCATATTATTGATTTTGCACTCTGTAATATAACCAATGCATTGTGTATTATAGTGGTGTTTTATCTTTTCGTAGCCCGAAGGATTATCAAATTGGGACTGTTTCCAACGTGTAATATAGGACACTGGCTTTGCTTGTGAGTTTTGCACGTGTCTTTGCATCTTTATACCAATAGACTTCCTGAAAGGCATCTTGTCGACAAGAAAGGGGTAAGCTCGTTTTTGACGTGCTAATTTGCTGCATGTTATTACAGCGTAAATTTGGGACACTTACAAGTCATGAATAGAGGGCGCTGACTATGAAGAGTGTGCAGAACAAATATGAATTGAAAACACAAATCAATTGTTATGGATTTCGACAAACAAATAAAAATAATCTCGTAAAACAAGAACTGATTGCCATAACTCCTATGTTTAGAATCAAACACGAAGGAAACATCTGTAGACCTTCCCATCTGTTACCTTTGACCTTGGAAATCACCAATATATTATTTCGAAATAAAAGGATAAAGAAATTTCAATTATTTATTCAGCTAATTTACTTCTTTTTGTAATAATAAAAGCTCATTTTCGAAACACCAGAATTGATCTATGATTATCTCTGGTAGATTGTATTAATGGATATATGAAATTTCATAAAGTGCCTCATTTCTGTGAGTGGAAAGTTCTTGATAGAATCGCTCACTCAAACTATGTCCTTAAGGTACTTGCATTGCCTTCTGTTGGTAAAGTTTCGAATTTTCTGCTCTGTGCCTTTCTCTTTTATTCGAGCGGGATCGACAGTCAAACTCGAACCGCTACTCTGTGGGAGATTTTTATGCGAATGGAATGATCCACAAGGCTTGAACAGAAGCGTCTCAATCTCATGATAGTACCTTACGCAAGTCCAACTTGATTGGCTAGTTTCACGGGCTTGGCTTCACTTGGATATCTCGCCAATCTGATTGTTGCAGTAACCATTTGATTTTGAATATGCGCGTTGTTTCGTAGAAATACAATACATACACTAGCGCCTCAGAGTAAGTGTCCGACTAGTTGACTCTGATTTGCTCCTCATTTTCATATATATGTTGTATGGTTGTTGTTAGTAGTATTTCTTGCAAACTTATATTAAAGGGTACTTATACTTTAAAGAGCTTCTTTTCGTGAAGCAACGATGGCCTAACGGCTAAAGTCACCCACATTCAGATTAGCGTCGGCAGCGGAGGATGACTACCCCAGTTCGAACCCAGCTGGCGGAAAACTTTTTAGATCCTCCAAATTATTTTTAAAAAATTCAAATTTAATTCCTTTTCATTCTAATTTACTTTTCCCAATTTTTAATACCCTTTTTATATTTTTCCAAGCTTTCGTTGATTTTACATAAATAATCTAAGAACCACTCCTGAACTCACTACCAACTGATATTTTTCCGCCCCTCTGCCGTCCCCTTTGCTTTAGGATGATTGTGTCGTATCCACCGCTGGCTTAGGACCATTCTGATGTAACAAAAGGCATACATAAAACACTAACTTATATAATTATTAACTTTTTTATAAAAGGATACAATTTTCGGCTCCCACCTCTACCCACCCATAGCCATGGGTCTGAAAAGAAAAGAAGAAAGCACAAAGGAAGTGATAAATCGCCAACAGAAGAATTCTCATGACTACGTATCTAGGTCATGTGATCCGATTAGCCAATCAGGTTGGACTTGCGTAAAGTCCTATCATAGGATTGAGGCGCCTGTGGCTTGAACGCACTACTTTGAAGGGGTCTAAGGGAAGCAGACCGACTCCTAACTAAATCCGCAGAGACTTTTTGAATCAGGCGAACCGTCGCAGGGTTAGTATATGTGGACGGAAAGTTCGATGAGTGTTTTATTTTGGTCTTCCATGCAGCATCTCAAAATCTAGTTAATGAAAGCGATTGACTATTCAATTTTGTTGTCATGGATAAAGATATTTGTTCCATCGAGTAATAAAATCTGTCAATTTTGAAAATCATTTCGTATGAATGAAAGGAATCTAAATGTCGCTTACGTATTCGCCGATTTGATCGTTACGTGTTATTTAATTTTGTGGAATTGCAATTCGAAATATATATTTATGTCGCCGCAGAGTTGAAAACTCGCGTTTTTCCCTCAATTCTTAGACGGTTTCCCGAGAAAGTACGAATAAAAAAAATTACGAAATTAACGTTGTTTGTTCAAAATTGTACAGGGAACAAGACGAATAAAATTGTTTTCCGATGCGGCTATTAGTTGCGGGTTTATCAGGAATTAAAATAAGCGTCAAAGCTGAAAGAGCGAAATTTCTAATGCGAGTGAGCAAAAGGCGTACAAATTTTTAGTTTTCAGCCGTGATTTCTTTTATTAGAGTACCTCTAAAAGTGAACTTTTGCAAAATGCCGAGTTTTTTTAGAGATTTCAGAGATTTCAATTGTTTCTGACAGTATTTTTTTTTTAATTCGGGACAAAAACAGGACATTTTCGTTATGGTTTTTTTAAACGTGTCGTATTTATATCTTATTACTATTAATTTTTAAATTTTAAAACATAGCAGGGAACCTTAGAATGTCCACTTTCTTACGGAAGAATTATTTTTGAAATTGGTTCATAAATAAATTGGATGCTATTAAAAGTTGGACATACAAATTTCGGAATATTGGTAAATTTTCCTTACTTTTTGTTAAAACTGTCATATCTATAGCTTAATACTATTATTTTTTTAAATTTTAAAACATCAACGAAAACATTAAAATGTACTCTTTAATATGGTACAATTTTTTTTTAAATTGTTTAATAAATAAAGTCGATGCAATTAAAAGTTGGTCATACAAACTTTGGAACTTTTAGATCGTAATTTCCGATACGAAACTAAAACTGTTATATCTATAGTATAATATTATTATTTTTTAAATTTGAAAATACCACGTAAAAGCTTAAAATACAGTCTTTCTTATGTTATAATTATTTTATAAGTTGGTTCGTAAATAAACTCCGTGTGAGGAAAAGTATTATTTAACGAAAGTGTACAAACGGCTGAACGGACGCAGAGGAATCGGCGAAACGAAAGGTTGCGTTTGTAACTAACGGGTTTGCCAGTTATCAAATTTATCATAGCTACAATAACCATAGCAACGCTTTTTTTCTTTCTCCTTTGAAACTCGCTATATCATCTGGCCCGGAGTCCAAAAGGTCGAACACGCTTTTTTCCTTGTGTGTACACACACACACACACACACACACACACATATATATATATATATATATATATATATATATATATATATATATATATACAGGGTGGTCCCGAATTCATGGTACAAACTTTAATGGTAGGTACAGGACATTGTAACAATGATTTATTGTATAGGAATGTATAGTCGCAAGTGACGCGGTGGGGCGAAAACAGGGGAAATAACGGCCGAAAGGAAAAACAAAGATTTTATTGAAAGCTTTGTTGACAAGTGTCATGTTTACAGTAATTGTTCAAAATTGCGTCCACCAGTATCGATAAATGCTTGACAGCGTCGGTGGAGCGATTGGCGTACACGTTCAAAGATGCCTGGTATTTCACGCACACCTGCAGCAGCTACAGATAAGCGAGCGACGAGATCCTCATCTGAGTCAACTGGAGTCTCATAAACAAGATGCTTTAGATGTCCCCATAAAAAGTAATCGAGGCTCGATAAATCGGGAGATCGGGGTGGCCAAGGGACTGGTCCACCACGCCCAATCCATCGAGTACCAAACGTGGCATTCAGGTAATTCCGTACATCAATGCTGAAGTGTGCTGGAGCCCCATCGTGCTGAAACCACATGCGGTTACGAATGGCGATCGGAACATCATGCAGCAGTTGTGGTAACACTTCTTTCAGAAAAATAAGATAGCTTCCGCCGGTGAGCCGCGTGGGTAGTAAGTATGGGCCAATCAAAAAGTCGTTCACAATACCAGCCCACACATTAATACTGAAACGTTGTTGAAACGCATGTCGACGCGTTGCATGTGGATTATCGGTTGCCCACACATGGGAATTGTGCGCATTAAAGACACCCTCGCGTGAAAATGTCGCTTCATCTGTAAATAGCACATAATCTACGAAATCCGGCTGCAACGCACATTGCTGCATCACCCACAGGCAGAAGTTCACGCGGCGAGGATAATCTGCCGGATTCAATGCTTGTACTTTCTGAAAATGGAAGGGGTGTAAGCGATTTTCGTTTAACACTCTGCATACAGTCTGATGACTCACACCTACGTCACGCGCAACAGTTCTTGTGCTTGACTCGGGTCTATCAGCCACAATGTTCAAGATGCTTTCTTCCAGCCTTGGAGTGCGTACAGCTCTTACTCGACCAGCGCCATGTCTGTTGACGTCGAACGCACCTGTTTCACAAAGTTGACGATGTAACCGTTGAAAAATTCTAAGATCCCGCATTCGTCGATCAGGATACTCCGCGCGATACATTCGTAACGCAGCTCTGCCGTTACCATATGCACGGCCGTACATGTAATGCATGTCTGCTTTTTCTGCATACGTAAAGTCACCCATCGTCTACGGCAGCACAATTGTGAATGGCGCTTTTCCCTACTGCGATGCATCATGTTCAACAGCGGCTAGACATCTACTGTCCTCTACCGGCAATGATACCAACCGATCACTCCATTTCTCTTTCCTTTTATTTCCCCTGTTTACGCCTCACCGCGTCACTTGCGACTATACATTCCTATACAATAAATCATTGTTAGAATGTCCTGTACCTACCATTAAAGTTTGTACCATGAATTCGGGACCACCCTGTATATATATATATATATATATATATATATATATATATATATATATATATATATATATATATATATATATATATATACATATATAGGATGTCGGGCCTCCTTTTGCAATTAATTACAGCGTTTACCCTTCGGGGTAGGCTATCCACTAAGTTCTGGTAAACTGTTGGCGGAATTGTGGTCCATTCCCCCTGTAGCGCGGTGGACAGCTCACGTTTGGTGTTTGGTCAAGTGGGTCTGGCACGCAACCGACGCTCCAACTCATCCCAAAGATGTTCTATAGGGTTCAAGTCGGGGCTTTGAGCCGGCCAGGCAAGCACGTGCACCTGATTATTGTCAAACCACGACGGAATGACGCCTGCTGTATGAACAGGAAAATTATCGTGATGATACAGAAAAGGACCTGTTCCAAACTGTTGCCATAGTGTTGGAAGCATGCTATTGTCTAAAATGTCTTCGTACTCACCAGAACTCATCTACCCGTCGACTAAAACTAACGGGTCAAGCCCAAACCAGGAGAAACAACCCCAAACCATGTTACCTTAAATAAAGCCTGTATTTGCATCGTTGAGGAAGATGGATCTTTCATAGTGTTTCTCTGCAAAAACCGTACGGTTCCGAATCTACCACTCTTAATGGGGTTGTGGTTTGTTGTCACTTGTGTTTCCATGGCAACCTCGGCAAACGGTAATTTTCAATTTTCATTGTGAATATTCTAGAAAGTTTTTCGAAAATCCGTTACAATCATTAGATTTCATTGTCTCGTTTGAAATTTTTTTCTTTCCTTCCATTGGTTATTTTAATTTTAAAATATCCTTTAATTGCATTGGTCCTTTTAAATTTTTGTCTGTGATATCATTGGTTCATTTATTCAGTTGTGGTATTTCTACAGTTGTGGATTTTTTTTTTACTATAATATCTTTTACGAAACATTTCTGAGTTTGTTTTTGAGCCATTTTTGGAATTTTCGTTTTTATAATTATTTTCCCGAACAGAGAGTTCTGACTTATCAGGTTGCATTATTTCTTGCTTTTATTTTCTTTTAAAAATCTTTTTATTTTTTAACCTGCCCACTGTATTTATTGTAATTGATAAAAGTATCAGGAAATTCTTACCAAGCATTCGCAGCTTAGTTTTTCTGCTGATGGACAAAAGTGTTTTGAAATGTGTTTAAGCTTACTACTTTTCATGAAAGATTTTTTTAAAATCAAATGTGTTTTAGTTCTCAAATGTGTTTTCAGGCTTTCAATAACCGCTGTGAAAAGAAAAATATTTTTGAAATAATTCTTGTCTTGTTGACTTTAGAAGTGCGCCAAAAAAAAATCGCAAAACCGTTGCCACTCCTATTTACATAGACTGTAGCTGATCCCAGTTACATAACTGTTATTATTAATATTTTAACAATGAATATTACTTGTATTGTTTCAACAATGAGGGTGTTTTTTCTTCTCGAATGTAGTTTCTGTTTAAAAAACCTCATATTTCTAAAAATGGTTGAGAGGATAATAAAAATCTATGTTAACCGGAATGTTGATTGAAGATGAAATATTACACTGTCCTGGCCGTGTGTGTACGTCGTCAATAGCCCGTTGTGTTGCTCTAGTACGATGTTAACTAAAATTACCATTACCATTACCAACCTGGCCGTGTGGAGACACAAATTGGTTTTACAAATATACTTTTCCGATTTCTATTTTATCTTTTATACCGAGAAAGTTTTTCAATTGAGGTTATTATTTTAAAGTGTTTTGATAGTTAAAAAGTAATTTTGTAATTAACGTCGTACTAGAGCAACACAACAGGCATTGACGACTGTCCGGGATCAATCCCTTAAGGGAATGATTCGAATTTAATTTTTTTTTAAATAACCAAATGGTTTTGTTTTAATTTCGGTCACCAACACCACTTTGTGTAGCTCCAGTGGGACGGTAACTAACAACATGAAATTAATACCATTAATATAGTCGGGAATGACCAAGGACCTTCTCCAATAGCCCGTGTTGTTCCAACTTGTTCTTAACCTTATGGGATTTATCTCGGATCGTCGTCAATAACCTGTTGTGTTGCTCTATTACCTTACCAATTACCTAAGTGCTAGATCAACGAAAATTTTCGTTTTATAAGCTGTGTGAAGAGATTTTGTTTGTTGTGGAACTTTTTAAACGTCGGTACGATCTGTTACTAGCGCCTCAGCGTACAGCGTAAGTGTCCGACAAGTTGACTCTGATTGGCTCCTCATATATATGTTGTATGGTTGTTGTTAGTAGTATTTCTCGCCAACTTATATAATAAGGGGAGGCAAAAATGAACTCTTCTTTTAAAGAGCTCCTCTTGGTGAAGCAACGACGGCCAAATGGCTAAAGTCACTTACCATCAGATTGGCGTTAACGGCGGGGGATGACTTCCCGAGTTCAAACCCAACTGGCGGAAATATTTTTAGATCATCCAAATTATTTTAAAACAATTCCAATTTAATTCCTTTTGATTCTAAATTACTTTTCCTAATTTTTAATACCCTTTTTTTATTTTTCCAAACTTCCGTTGATTTTACATAAATAATCTAAAATCCACTCCTGAACTCACTACCAGCTGATATTTTTCCGCCCCTCTGCCGTCCCCTTTGCTTTAGGATGATGGTGTCGTATCCATCCCTGGTTTAGGACCATTCTGATTTAACAAAAAGCATACATAAAACACTAACTTATATAATAAAAGGATACAATTTTCGGTTCAAAATGTTAAAACCTTTCGAAAACCGTTCCTATCAGTCAAAGAGATCTGCGCCAAAACGTAGATAGCCAAATGAAACACCTTTACGTCTCAGGCACATGATCATACCAGCCAATCAGAGTCAACTTGTCGGACACTTACGCTGTACGCTGAGGCGCTTGTGATCTGTTAATTCTTCAACGGTGGAATCTACTGCTAACCAATCAGAGCGCGGCAACTGGTGGAGTGCCAGCGCTGGGATTTAAGCCCTCTTGTTGGTCCTTTTTGTTCCTGCGGTCGGATACTTGAATTTTGTTGTAGGGTTTATAGTCTTTGATTCAGTGTTCCGCGTGTTTCTATAGTATTATAAATATTGTATCCTTTTATTATATAAGTTAAAAATTATATAAGTTAGTGTTTTATGTATGCTTTTTGTTACATCAGAATGGTCCTAAACCAGGGGCGGATACGACACCATCATCCTAAAGCAAAGGGGACGGCAGAAGGGCGGGAAAATATCAGCTGGTAGTGAGTTCAGGAGTGGTTCTTAGATTATTTATGTAAAATCAACGGAAGCTTGGAAAAATATAAAAAGGGTATTGAAAATTAGGAAAAGTAATTTAGAATCAAAAGGAATTAAATAGGAATTTTTTAAAAATAATTTGGAGGATCTTAAAATTTTTCCGCCAGCTGGGTTTGAACTCGGGAAGTCATCCTCCGCTGCCGACACCTATCTGACATTAGCCATTAAGCCATCGCTGCTTCACCAAAAAAAGCTCTTTAAATGAAGACATAATTTTATATTTGGTTGATTTCAGTCTCATTGACCGTTACGGTTAGCCCCGACCCTAGTTGTAGTAAAACTTCACGAAAAGAAGCTCTTTAAAAGAACTACACAATATCGGTATCGTGTCTTGAGCGGACATTTCTGGCAACCTTACAGAGGGGAGACTTGGGGTGGTGCTTCTGGCGAAATTCTCAGAAATGGGAAGGGAAGAACCACTCTCAGGGCAGTGAATTTCTGGTGAGGGATAACTTAAAAATTGCGCTCGTATAAGGTGTTCGTCAGGTGTGTGTTTCTCATGCTCGATATTCACTTATACCATGGATTAAACAGAAATGGTCTTGAAATGTACAATTGCAAATAAATTTCTAGGCTTTTTTTTCTCAGCCTTCCTTTTGATGGAAGTTATATTCACCACTTCAAATTGTTTTCCTATAACTGTATCGCATAAGCGAAGTTTCATATCAATTCAACTTTGATCACGGACAAATAGTCTTAAAACCTTTGTGCATGCTTTATATTGCAACATATTTCTTTTCGTGCAATTAGGGTAGCGATGAAGTACAATATTTTCAAATCTATAAAGTTATTTCCTTTTTGCATTCAATTAGGCTATCATAACTTTGTCTGGGAATTTGCAAAATTACTATGCGTTTGTCTATTACTATGGACAATATTAGTCATCACTTACGATGCCTATTTTTCATTAAATTACTAGTAGAATGGCCCTCTGCTGCTCGGGGAGGTTAAAAAGTAGTCATAGAATAAAATTCCTAATCCCTTCAGATAAAATACAGATATCACTTAAGTATTTTAATAACTCCAAAGTTACAGTTTAAAGAATATCTAGCATAGCTTTTCTTTAGCATAAAAAATCGATCTGTCGTTTTTGAAAAAAAAATGTCTTCCATTATAATAATTGTTAATAGATTAACAATTATTAGATTAACAATTATTAGATTAACAATAATTGTTAATAGATTAACAAACAAATGTAAAACAAGTTTGATTTCATCTAGTAATATTGACAACTTTCTGTCATTGCGACAAAAAATTAATGTTATTATTTTTTTAATACATTGTTTATTTTATTTGGAGATAATGATGCAGTTTTGTATAAAACCTTTATAACTTATGTTATATCTCATTCGATATGCACATTGTTGATCCTTACAGCACTCCTTTTCAGGTGAGAAATTATCAATTTCTGAACGAAGATTACACACCTCTTCAGAGACATAACGTGGCTTGATCAGATGTTCAATCGGTACATTTATTAATGAAAAATAATAGTTAAATTTAAAAAAAAATAATAAAAAACATTAAAATTTAAACGATGTAATCTATTGTAAGAGATACCTACTCCAAAACTTTAAAATCTTTGAACAATCACTTGTATTAAAACGTTTGGATTACATCTTTTTTTTTTTTAATATTTATTTTACTTTTCGTAACTTCAAACACATAGGAGTTTTAAGGAAAGTTAATGAAAATAGTCATCGCCAAGCCAATTATATGGTAGACTGAAAAACTTTTCCCTGGTTAAATAAATTACTGAATTTCTGAAATCTCGTGTATGGCACCTTAGGATTGTGCAAATACTTTTCTAAATCAGACAATTTTTCAGTTGGCATATCGCTATCCAAGTTACAGAAATTTTTAAAATTTGAGGAATTCCGTCTTAAATCTAGCGCACAGATTAGTCCGAGACCTTTCAAATTTTAATGAAACGGTGTAGCAAGTGACATTACATAGCTATGAATGAAGATAATAATTTAAAAATTTTTTTGTCCTCCATTCAAAAGGCTATTAAACTTTAGTTATTTAAAGCTTACATGAAAATTTACTGCATCTTTAAGGTAGTTAATTAATTTTGGGGAAGATACAGACTTGGTAATCTCTAATTTTAAAGCTATTTTATTGGGATTTAATTTCTTCAATTTAATATATATCGCAATCCATTTTAATTGTATTAGGTCTTTTTAATATATCGAATTTTGAAAATAGAAAATTTACAAAAGGTTCAACTTTAAAAATTAGTAAAAATTAAACAAATTACGTTGTACATCTTCCAACTCCCCCCCCCCAAAAAAAAAAAAAATATATATATATATATATTATTTTATTTCGGAATAGTTGGTTCTTTTGATAGGGAAGGAACAAATGTCCCTTTTTTTCCAATACCCCAATACCCAACCACTCACCTCTTTTTCTTCGGCACCACTTGAGTAGAACTGATAGTTACTTGTGAAAAAGCGCCTAGTTCCCTGCTACTCCAAATAGGAACAACTACAAACATACATGTACTTACAAACAACCCGGGACCTACTAGTGACAGACAAATGCTTTTAACAAGATGGGTTGCCATAGAGCGGGGTACATGTTTCATATGGTATGGAGACAGCTCACGTAAATCGTATAAGTCCTAATTTTAAAGTCTTGCATTATAATTCATATTACACTATTCATTCAAACATGAGACAGCCTGATGTAGTGTTCTTTCAGTCAGAAGTTCAGCACTTCCCTCCACTTTTGGGTTTTAGTCCACATAAGTCAGTAGTCGGTATAAAGACAATTAATGCCAGGGACATACTTTAGTTTTAAAACAAGGTCATTTATATAAATTTTAAACAGATCACAGCTCAAAACTGCATCTTGTGGTAGAGAAGTCAAGAAAAGACTAAAACTTCGAGGACCAATTATTATACCCGACTACTTAAGCACTGGCTAATAAAACCTCTAATCCAATTAAACATGTATGATTTTACATAAATTGATTAGAGTTTTAACAATTCCCCTCTATACTACATCATTTACTGACATTAAATCAACAACAACTGCTGTCACTACATGCTTGTTTTCCTGCGCATTTTTAATAGTTTGCCAAATAGCGCTATATGATGGTCTGTTTACCTGAAATTTCCATACTCTGTTCTTCTGCAAGTAGTAACAAGAGCTACTAACAAGTGTGAGCAAGTAGTAACAAGAGCTACCAAAACCAATAAAGGATTATATACGATTATTTCTATCTTTTAAATTAATGCATACATCAATTATCTCGGGTGGGAGTTATAGATAAAAATGAGTTACCAAAAATTTCAGATACTATAAGTCAATTAGTGGATGGGGTGATTGAAGCCTAACCCAGGTTTATCAGTCTTTTCTGCACCCCAAAAGGTGCTTAATGAATGCTGAAAATTTCTTTTCATCTTCTGGTGGGTAATAGTGACCAGTTGGTATGACTGAATTCACTTTTCAAGTTACAACAGTAGAAAGAATGCAATAGACAAGGGTAAGTATCTTCAAAATCAAATTTATCTATGAACCAAAGGAAAAAATTCAGATATCTCAGGCCCAACATGAAAATGAAAGAATTTTAAAACTGCTTTAGAATTATACCTTCTGTTTGCGCCCATTCGCACTTTCGAATCTGGCGATCCCGAAGACGTGAACGAGCTGAACTGAAGTAAATCTTCAGTACTGTGTAACTATAAAATGTTCTCCGTTTTTGTTAGTTTTTCTTGCTCCACTGCAATGCCTTTCTACATGTCCGTTTTTGTAAATAAATGTTTTTAAATTATACAGTCCACTTTTATTCCTACTGACCACCATCGACGCAACAAGTGGTCCGCCCATGAGCCGTAGGATAGATTAGTCATTCTAAAATAAATTTATTCGCCAATATGGAGCTCACAATGCTTAACAGAAAGCGCGGCGAGTTGAAAGGCAAGGTCAACAAATTTGGCAATTTCGTTCGGATCTTCCAGGTGTCTCAAGATAAGAGCCATGACTACGTGATTCTCACCAGTAAACTTGAAGCAATATCTTCAGGAAAAAAATCCATTGATGAATTAATCAACGGATACTGCGAACTTGACGACTCTATAGATCTTAAAAACAACTTGGAAGAAACCGAACTCATTGCCGAAGAACTTGAAGAAATTGAGGTAAGAATTCAAATTTTCTTATCAAATCTCGGCCATAAAGAAAAATCAAGTGAACATAATACGGGACGAATTAAAATCCCCGATCTACCTTTGCCAACATTTTCTGGCAGATACGAAGATTTTCAAACTTTCAAGGATCAATTCACCACTATTATTGGCGATAATAACTCTTTGAATGACACACAAAAATTGTGTTAACTAAGATCGGCATGAAAGTCCGATGCCAAATTAATTGAAAGTCCTCTAGATACATACGATTCGCTTTTCAAGGCTCTTGATAATCGCTATGAAAATAAACGTGTAATTGTTGATGCACACATTACAAGCCTAATTAATTTAGAAAAAATTAACGAGAATTCTTCCCAATTAAGATCTTTTGTAGATAATGTTAAACGTCATCTTCGAGCCCTTCATATTCTTAATTTTGAAAGAAATAATTTATCTGATGCGTTCATATTAAACGTATTAAGCCAAAAATTAGATCGTGAATCTAAAAAGTTATTTGAAATGTCAATTAAATCTACGGAAATACCCACCCTTGATCAGTTCTAGGACTTTCTCGAAGAACGAGCTAGAATTTTAGAGGCACTGAAATATTCTGCGATCGGGAAGCCGGTATTTCCCGCCAAACAAAAACAAAACTTCGATTGCAGATCAAAGTCGTTTGCTACAAAAAGCAAATATAAAAACGCCTGGTGTGACTGCACTCATATCCATAAGCTGTACCGTTGCCCTACATTCAAGGCCAAATATCTATCGGAACGCATAAATTTCGTTAATTCAAACAAGATCTGTTCCCGCTGCCTGAGTCATACAACTGAATACTTATGTCGATCTAAATTCCAATGTGCAAAATGTTATACCAAAAAAAGAGACTCATCGCATTCTTCACTATTGTGTGGGTTTGAAACTGAAAATAAAAAACCACCAAGTGAAAATTGTGAAACGGCTGAAGTCGCTAATTCTCTTCTTTCTTCCGGAACTAAAAATTGTGGTTTGATTAATTCGTGTATAATATGTATCACTGATCAAAAAGGAAAAAAGTATAATATTCGCTGTATTTTAGATTCAGCGTCAGAACAATCTTTTCTGACAAAGAAAGCAGCAAATGTAATAGGATTAAAAAGTAAAAGAATAAACATTCAAATTTCCGGTTTGAATAATTCTTGTTCTAATGTTTCGAATTTTGCCCGTGCACATCTAATTTTGAAGGTCGTTTTGAGCGGAATGTTAACTTTTTAATTACTTCAGAAATCGTAAAATCTCATCCGTCAAAAGAGATTAATGTCTCTCAAATAAAGATCCCTTCAAACATAAAACTGGCTGATCCTAATTGGTATAGCTCTTCTAAAATTGATTGTTTGTTGGGATGTGAGTTTTTCTTTGATATTTTGATGCCGAATCAAATTAAAATTGGAGGTACTAACTTGATTTTGCAAGAAACAGTTTTCGGGTACATAGTAAGTGGTTCACTTCCGAATTCTTTCCCCGAATTAAATTTTGGTAGTCACTGTTTCCTAATGAAGAATTTACGATCCCTGGACGAAACTTTAAAAGCTTTTTGGGAAATAGAACATGTTTCGGATCCCGTGACGCCTGTTAGCTACGAACTTAAATATTGCGAAGATCATTTCGTCAAAACTCACTATAGAAAGCCCGATGGCCGCTATGTGGTATCTTTGCCGTTTAAAATGGAAATCGACACTCTAAATTTAGGCGATTCCAATCAAGTTGCAGCACAGAGACTAAACCAATTATGGCAACGTATGGAACGTGATCCCAGTTTTAAGGTCTTGTACACTGAGTTCCTCGAAGAATACGAGTCTTTGGGTCACATGGAAGAAGTTACGAATTCTCAGGAATTTTCTGACCCGGGATATTTTATTACTCACCATGGAGTGTTACGCCCCGAAAGCGTCTCCACTAAACTTCGTGTCGTCTTTAATGCTAGTCAAAAAAGCAATTTAAACATCTCTCTCAACGATGTGCTTTATAAAGGTGGTGTAATTCAGGATGATCTGTTTTCTATTATGCTTCGCTTTCGCAAGCACGAATTCGCTTTTACTTGCGACATCAGTAAAATGTTTCGACGTATTGAGATCGATCCTACACACACCCGCTTTCAAAAAATACTTTGGAAACGAGGTATCAATGAACCTGTTTCAGTCTTTAAGCTAAAAACGGTCACTTATGGTACCACACCAGCAAGCTTCCTTGCAACTAGAGTGCTAAAGCAACTAGCAATTGATGAACATGGAAATTTTCCTCTTGCTTCGGAGGTACTTTTGCACGATTTCTATATGGATGACTGCTTGAGTGGTTCTTCCGATGCACAAGAATTTAAAAAGATTCAAGATGAACTTACTCAGCTGCTTCATCGTGGAGGTATGACGCTTCACAAGTTGTGCACTTCAAACATAAAATCTAATTCGTCTGATTTTCTTTTTGATAAAGGCTCTGAGGTTACTGTAAAAACCCTTGGAGTATTGTGGAACAGCACAATTGATGCCTTTTGTTTCAAAGTAACAGTTTCTGAAATTTCCAGACCTACAAAACGTGACGTGCTTTCACAAATAGCTCGCCTGTTCGACCCTCTCGGCATTTTAGGTCCACTCATCAGCAAGGCAAAGTTTTTCATGCAAGGACTTTGGCTCTTAAAGCTGGATTGGAGGGATCCTCTTCCTACGCCTGCTTCTGAAGAATGGCAATCATTCGTCCAGTCCCTTCCACTCATCGAATCCCTTCAGATCCCAAGATTCGTGCTGTCTTCCTGCTGTAAAGGGATTATCTTAAACGGATTTTGTGACGCATCTCAAAAGGGTTTTGGTGCTGTTATATATCTCCAAACCTACTCTGAAGCTGGTGACAGTAGCAGCAGACTTCTTTGCAGCAAGTCAAGAGTTGCACCTATCAAGACCTTGACTATTCCTAGATTAGAGTTGTCCGCCTGCTTACTCCTGGCACAGTTAGTTCAAAAGGTCACCAGTGCTCTTAAGACTCAAACCGACCGAATTAACCTTTGGTCGGACTCCACCATTGCTCTCAGCTGGGTTCGAACTCCACCTCACTTGCTTGAGACCTTTGTCTCAAACAGAGTGATTCAGGAACTTTCCTCTAACTGCACATGGAAACACATTCCCTCGAATCTTAATCCTGCTGACGTTCTTTCTCGAGGATTAGATGCAGTTTCTTTAATTAATTGTGAACTGTGGTTCAAAGGTCCTGATCTTTCAAATGTGCATGAAAATTCTCCAATCAACTTTGTTGAAACCCCTAGTGATACATTTAATTGTGAATTTAAAAATAACTCTTGTTTAATTTCTAATAGTGTATGCGGTTTCTTTGATAATATTGTAAATATGTCAAACAGTTTTGTAAAGGTAATTCGTATTTTAGCAGTTATTTTCAGGTTTTTGGAAAATTGTAGAAGTGTGACTAAACTAAAAGGTTCTTTGTCCACTGATGAGTTTAAAAAAGCTAAGTATGTTCTAATCAAGCACTTTCAAGGTAAGAATTTTGCTTGTGAAATTAATGCTTTGAAAAAATCATTACCTATTCCACCTAAAAGTGCACTACGTTTCCTGAACATTTGAATTAATCTGCTGAAAGGTTGTTCACTCTTCCTATTATACCCGGTTAAATTCTAAATTGAAATATTTAGCTACTGTCAATGGTGAAAAATGATTTACAAACTCAGTTTTTCTTTTATGACTAACCTTATGCATTTGTATTGCGGAACCTGAGAACTTGGAACCCAAAATTGGAAATTTTCATTTTTGGAAGGGTTACATGTAAGCCAGTGAATGGCTCTGGGAGCTCAAAAACTCACTCCAGAAGTATTGTTTTCTGGTATTTAAAATATTCGCATAAAATACTCTAAATGCAGGCGTGAAGGCCTTTTTTTATTCATCTTCAAGAAAAGTAATGGTTTATAAATAGATTATATTTATGAACTGTTATTCATTACATGATATAATAATTAATTGAATGAATTTTATCTGGTAGTATAAAGCAATGATTTTTTGGACATTCGTTTTAATTTCTCTCTCTCAACCATCTTCTGACATATGTACTTAAAGTGCTAATCCCCAGCAATGACACAAAATAAAAGTAAATTTCCAGAAACAAGGGGATTATATATATATATATATATATATGTATATGTATATGTATATATATGTATTTGCTTATGTCTCCAAGTAGTTACGATGAGATATCTCGTCTGACAAGATCTGGCTAATTTTTCTGAAGAACAACGCGTCAAGATCTTTTGTTAAGAACGAGCCGTTTAAAAAGATCGTTAACAGATTTCACCACGAGGTTTGTCGTTTTCATTCCCTTTAGGAAGCACAGGTGCGTCGCGCGCGTTAATGGTTTTTCTTGTAGTCTAGAGTGAGTTGCCTGAGGTTATTGAATGATAGGGGTCATTGTTGTTCGATTGAGTCGGCAGAAGATTGATGTTTCCGTTCAATTGGTTTTAAGAACAGTTCTTCTGTGTCCTCATGTTTCGAAAAATTTTCTTTTGCATGTGATTCTCTTTCTAATGTTGTTCCTATCTCTAAATAAAGCATACAAAGAATTCTGCATCTCTGATTTTCAAAGGTGTCTCTTTTTACGATTCGCATTAGTAGCTGACTTTTATGTGCTTCCCACCTAAAAGATCTGTTTAGACCCCTCAGTCTTTTAGAATGGGCGTACTCAAGCCTTTCTAACAAAGTGGTTATAGGTACTCTGTTGAACTTTTCCTGTTTTCCATAGTTGAATTAAAAAACTCTTATATAGTATCAAAATTTTGTCGTCAGGTAATGGGCATCTTCATTTAACAGTTTTTGCTTCATAAAAGTCAAGAAATTACCTGAAGCACTGGGCTTTTAGTGAATGCACAACTCGGACTGTGTGAGACTCGGAGACCGCAGTCACTGTTAGGAGAACCTTGAGTTGACTTTTAATCCAGAGACTTCAACTATACAGCTGAATATGAACAGCGAATTCTATATTGCTGAGACTGCAAAAGGCATACCTTGTCTTCTAATAAAGGGATATAAACATAGAGTGTACAGAATAAATGCATATTGCACCAGCTGAAGGAATTTTTCACAAGAGGGCGAAAGAAGACGTAGTTACTCCAGTAAAAATACACAGTCATTTTAGAGAGTCTGCCCCTTTTCATTTAATATATTTTAAATTAATTATTATCTCTCTAAATTTCCAATTTTTTTAAACATCTGATATTACCTGAGTGCCTAAAATTCAGAAATGCAAAATTCCGTCATATTACCGCGAAAGGTAAAAACACACTTAAGTGAAACCAAACACAGTCTAGTTTATACTGTTTTTAATAATTACATTTTTCGCATAATTCGTCGTGAATTTATCTTAGCTCTGATGAAGCAATCACGTACTTCACGTAGTCCAATGACATTTATTCTTGTCATTTCAATTTGTCCATCAGCTTTTTTGATACCTTGTTACGGATTTTAACTGTTTTTCTTGGGTGTGTTCTTGAGACAAAGAAGAAACATTGTATCAAGAAATTATAAATTTAATTAATTTCAAACCAAAAGTTTAAACTACCTAATAGGTAATTTACGATGAATATTATATAAAAAAAGATTTCCGATTGCAAAATTCAATTTCATTTCATTTTAATGTAACCCAGAGTAAAAAAAAATTATGCAAAAATTTCAAATATACAATAACAAAATTTGAAGACTTATAAATAATAATGAACAAAAAAAAATACACAAAAATATATAAATAGGAATGTATCACAAAATTTATTACTTCCTTAACCACTTAACCAAACCTCAAATTATATCTTGAGTTTCATTTCATATTAAAACATAAATTTAGAGTTTCAATAAATGCTGGTGCAATCGTGCTGGCCACACGCAGTGGCTAGTAAGACATAAAATGAATTGAATATGAAATTTTCTCTTATTATATATTCAGGAGTCCGACTTCTTCGTTTTCATAAAAAAACGTTTTTCTCTTTTGTTGTTTGCGAGTTTGTCCATCTTCCACATTAAATGAGAGCCATGATAAATCAGTTGCTTCTTTTTCAACTTTTTCTCTGAAATTGTTGATACAATTTGCTAATGAATTCAGTAGGGGATATATCCTATATACTAGGATCCTTCCAATAGTTCGCATTCCACTGATTATAGTGATTTACTAGTAGCATTAATTCTTTGTAAATTAGTATTTCAACTAACACTTTCATCAGGGCGGTTTCATAAATGTCCATTTTCTTCAGTAGTGAAGTCGCCTCCACTATGGTAACTTTTTTCTTCTTCTAAATGACAAATTTCAGTTCAGCTCTTTATATGGGTGAAACCAAGTTTTAAAGCTAATACAGCATCTGCTCTTGCTGACCATCTTGTATTAGAAACTCTTTTCACTGCACTTAAAGACGCACATTGTAAAGACGCTGTCACAACTTTCCTCCAACCCTAGTGGAAAAACATGTTAAGACCTCGAGGCCCTTCGGTATTCTGTGCCCAACGCGGCCGCTTACCGCTTAAGCCCTGTGTCCACGAGCGAGAAAACTTGCGCGAGATACTTGCTCGACTGTGTCCACGACGCACATATAATGATGCAACTTTTCTCGCCAAAAGGAGGCGCGAGTTTTCTCGCACGGAAATCTCGCGCAGCTGTGTCCACGGAAGACAACGGCAACCGTGCGAGAAATTAGTTACTTGCGCGCTTAATCTAGGAAAGTACAAACATGGATCCTCGCGCGCAAAAGACTGCGGCAATTTTTGCGATCGCAAAAATTTTAAAAGATAAGCGGAATCAACGCACTAAAAGGAAATGCTGGGTGAAAACCTGGGTCGAAAGAAGACCAGAAAAAGGATTGTTCAACAATATTTTTGTTGAACTGCAATTAGAGGATCCACAGCAATTCCGAAATTTTCTTCGGATGTCAGCTGCCGAATTGGAAATCCTTCTGAATGCAGTCGGATCTCATATCTGTAAAAAGACCACAAATATGAGAGAGCCTATTTCAGCGAAGGAAAGATTAGTAGTCACTCTTCGTTTTCTTGCTTCAGGTAATTTTTTATTTCTTCTATATCTTATTACTAGTATCAGTTTGATTTTAAATTTCTATTAATTTTTGGTTTACACAAGCTTTGGCTACTGCCAGTCAAATGGAAAGCATAATTTTCCTTGTCCGTGTCTAGATCTGCCACCTTGGCTTGGCTCGTCCTAGGACGAGAAAGCACAAGTAGTTTTTCCTTTTCTTTTATACTTTATTTTTATGGCTTCCTTTCTTTCCTGGAACTGCCGGGGTTTTTGTCAAAAGATTGATGACGTAAAAGACATCATAAATAAACACAAGCCAGCTGCAATCGCCCTCCAGGAGACCTATTTAAGAAACAATGATACCACTAACATTAGTCATTTCACTATATTCAGAAAAGATTACGATGATGGCCAAAGAGCATGTGGAGGTGTTGCTTTGCTTACCTCCCATGACTTGCCAGTTACTCAAATTAATCTCAAAACAAATCTCCAAGCTGTTGCTGTAAGACTTCATGTCAATACTTTAATAACAATATGCAACTTATACCTACCTCCTAATACACATATCGCCACTTCTGACTTAAATAATATAATTGATCAACTTCCGCAACCATTCATCATACTTGGTGACCTAAATGGCCATCATATTCTCTGGGGCAGTTCAGATATTAATTCTAGAGGCAAGCAAATTGATAAAATAATTACAGGAAATGATTTATGTATTATGAATAACGGCCAACCTACTTACTTTCACTCACCTTCACTTACTTACCATTCAATAGATCTGGCAATTTGCACTCCTTCAATTTTACCATTTTGGACCTTTTCTGTGGATCCTTACCTTTACAATAGTGACCATTATCCTATAAAACTGAAATATGCAGGCCAATACCAACATCACTCTGTCAGCCAAACTAAATATATTTTTGAAACTGCAAACTGGCCACTTTTTACTAGCCTTGCAAAAAACATTTCTAACATGGTAGAAAATGAGGATATCGATGAAGTGACAAATAAAATTACAGAAATAATTATAGCAAGTGCTGACGCTTCAGTTAAAAAAGTCAGAAATACACCAAAAAAACAAAACAAACCTTGGTGGAATGAGAAATGTAGCGATGCGTATCGGAAGCAAAGGAAAGCCTGGAATATCTTCAATAGATATCCAACAAGAGAAAACTATATTAATTATAAAAAAACAAAAGCGGCCTTTCGAAAAATTCAACGACTTAGTAAAAGGGATTCTTGGATTAATTATGTCAATAGAGTATAAATAGCAAGACCACAAGCAAACAACTATGGGACAGGGTCAAAAGAATTTCCGGTGTTTACCCCAATAGACAAATTCCTATTCTCGAACATAATAACCAAATTCTATCGGCACCCAAAGACATAGCAAACACAATAGATTCATGCCTTTCCGAAATATCCAGCTCCAATAACTACTCTGAAAGTTTAAAAAAAAATTAAAATTGCATCTGAAAAGATTAAAGTTAATTTCACTTCAAACCGTATATTATCATATAATTGTGATTTTACTTTTTCCGAATTGACAAAGGCTTTATCCTTAGTTCACAAATCAACTCCTGGCCCAGATAATATTAGTTACATCATGCTCAAACATCTTTCAAACAGTTCTTTAAATCATCTCCTTAAATTTTATAACAGAATTTGGAACGAACACCACTTTTCCTCAGTCATGGAGGTATGCTACCATAATACCAATACTGAAACCGAACAAAGACCCCAAGAATCCTTCGAACTACCGTCCAATAGCCCTGACAAGCTGCTTATGTAAAGTTCTAGAAAAGATGGTCAACGCTAGGTTGGTTTATGTTTTAGAAAAAGATAAATGTCTCTCTCCACTCCAAAGTGGTTTCAGAAAAAATAGATCCACTATTGACAACTTAGTCGCTCTCGAGACGGAAATAAGAAACTCATTTGTTCAAAATAAGCATCTCGTTTCGATTTTTTTCGATATCGAAAAAGCGTACGATAGAACATGGAGACATGGAATTTTAAGGGACATTTTTAAAAACGACATAAGAGGTAATCTGCATATTTTTATTCAAAAATTTTTAGAAAAAAGATATTTTAAAGTACGGATTGAATCAATTTTCTGAGATGTTTTTATTCAAGAGGAGGGAGTGCCACAGGGCAGTGTTTTAAGTGTTACTTTATTTATTTTAAAAATTAATGATATTGTTTCTCAATTGCCTCCATCAGTGAAAGGTCTTATTTACGTTGACGATCTGCAAATTTCATGCGCAGCTAAAGATATTCGTTTAATTGAAAGACAACTTCAACAGGCCGTTAACAAAATCATTCATTGGACTAACGAAAATGGTTTCAGTTTCTCACCTTCCAAAACCGCGTGTGTTCATTTTTGTAAAAAACGGAATCTTCATCTTGACCCTGAAATATTTTTCAAAGATATTTTAATTAATGTTGTGGACAGTTTTAAATTTTTAGGTATCATATTTGACAAGAAGTTGACTTTTCAACCGCATATTTTAAATCTACGCAAACGCTGCGAAACGGCTCTTAATATATTACGGGTTTTATCAAAATTATCATGGGGATCTGACCGTACTTGCCTTTTAAAGATTTATAGAGCTTTAATACGATCAAAATTAGATTACGGCTGCGTGGTGTATGGCTCAGCAAGAAAATCTGCTCTTCAAACCCTGAATACTATTCACCACACAGCTTTACGTTTATGTTCTGGTGCCTTCAGAACTTCACCCGTAAGCAGCTTGTATGTCGATGCTTTTGAACCTTCTCTAGACTTAAGGCGACAGTTACTGTCCCTGGAATATTATTTTAGAATTATCTCAACCCCTCATCACCCATTACACACCATTCATCACAGTCCATATTTAAAACGCCTTTATCAAGCAAAAACATCCTTCATCCCTACATTCCACTTAAGAATGCTGGATTTGATGAACGGATCGGAACTTTCTTCACTTGACGTCACCCAGAAAAAACTTTATTATTTCTCTCCTTGGTTTAATCATGATTTTGAATTTCAAAACCCATTCGAAAATTTCAATAAAGCAGATACCTCTGATATTATCTACCAACAACTATTTCAAAAGCACATAGAACAATACTCTAATTTTATACAAGTTTTCACGGACGGGTCTAAAAGGGCAAACTACGTTGGAGCTGCATTCACTATTAATCACTCTGTTCACAGTTTTAAACTTCATTCTTCATGTTCTGTTTTTACATCTGAAATCATGGCCATATATAAAGCATTGGAATATATATCTGATCATTGTCATAAAAATTGTATCATTTTCACTGATTCATTAAGCGTTTTACAGTCATTGAAACATCCTGATCATGACAGTCATCCCATTGTTTTAGAATCACTGAAAATAATTTATCATCTTTCATCCAAAAATTTTAACTTTATATTTTGTTGGATTCCATCTCACGTTGGGATATCAGGAAATGAGATTGTCGACAAAGCCGCCAAATCGGCCGTAACTAATTTTAATCATACCATTCCTTATCGCGACTTAAAATCATTCATTTACAAATTTCTAGAAGAAAAATGGCAGAACCAATGGAATGATCAAACCGAAAACAAACTCCGCGTTTTAAAACCAAATATAACTCTATGGCAGTCACCAGCTTTAAGAAGGCAGCAGGTAATACTAACTCGACTCCGTATTGGACATACGCGTACAACACATAGACACCTCCTCCTCGGAGAAGATCATCCCATTTGTAACTACTGCATTTGCCGACTAACCGTAAAACATATTTTAATAGAATATTCTCATTTTAATAGGCAACGACTTAAACATTTTAATTCTTATACCTTGGTTTTAGATGACATGATCGGAGAGAATCCTCATCCAAATATTTTTAGCTTTTTACTTGACATTGGGTTCATATATCACATATAACTTTATATAGTATTCATTTTATTATAAGCTTTTTACAAGACATTGGTTTTATCCATCACATATAATTTTATATAGTATTTACTCATCTCATTTCATTATTATACTATGTATCTGATTTTTTTATCTTGAGTTTGGCATAATATGTCCCAAGAGGACTCCATGCCACAAAGCCATATCCAATCCAATCCTATATTATCTTTTTTCATATGGCCGTATATAATTCGAATTCAATCCCTATATTGTGCATCAACCTACCGGTATAGTGGTTAAGGTGTCAGCCTCTAGATCAGAAGGTTACTGGTTCGGGCATGGATGTTTGTAAGCGTATGCTGTAGAGGTGGCTGGTGCACCTTAAATCTGTCGTGGCCGAAAGTCCTCACTTTGGGTTGGTGTGGAAGTTTGGAGTGTGGGGTGCCAGCTCAGGTGTTGCTTCGTCATCTGACCGTGGTTCAAAATTACGAGGTGATGTCCTCGGATCTTTCCCTTAAGGGACTGATCTCGGACCGTTGTCAATAGCCTGTTGTGTTCCTCTAGTACGACGTTAGCGAAAATTACCATATATTGTGCAATGGTCGGAAGCAATGACCATTTGTGAAGGAGCACCCAAAGGGCGGCCATCATTGCTCCTAACATAGCACAATTTATATCCATGTCCTGACCCCGGATTCGAACCGGGGACCTTCCAATCCAGAGGCCAACACCTTAACCACTAGACTGGTTGGCCGGCACATTATAATTTCTAAAATTTATAAAGAATCAATAATTTTATCTCTCATGTTGGATGGGACTAGGCTCTACCAGGTTGTACAATGAAATTTGTTCGAGGTTTTCAAACTTCCTGATAAAGTGTGTTTTAAAGATGGATCGAAACACTGCATGTTTTGGTAATGGTATTATATCTAATATTTACCCCTAGTGTTTTGGGGTCCTGGGTCTACCATAATATTTAAGTGAGAAGCACCTAGGGCGTCTTTGGTGTAGGTCTTTTTTACACAACCTATTTGGTTTCTCATTCAAAATATTTACTGCTCCTACTTGTGGGGACACAAGAGATTTTGAAGCTTTAAGTAGTTACATCTGTGTTGGGATAACTAACCAACAAATATTTCTTTTTGCTCACTGCAAACAAGCTGAGTTTGCAGTCAGTTTGTACATTGCACAAAATAGTTTTGCTAATTTTGAATCTTCGATGGAAAGGTTCCATAGGACTTGAACCCTTTCAAGAGAGAATTTGCTATCATCGTCTCTAGTGGCTCGACTGTGCTTCCCTTTTTATAGTTTTATATGGGAAGTCGTTTACGAGACCGAGACAATTAATCGCCAAATAGGGTAACCGTTATGGTTGGTTTCAACTTTACGGCAACCCGATGCCAGGAAAATTCTGGAACTTACCGTGTTCTATGGTTGGTTAAGATTCGGATTTTGTGCGTTATGTCATTGATTAACGCTTGAAATGTGCGTTCGCTTAATTGATATTCATCATTTTCCATTCCATGCATGCAAAGGTTCACTGTGTAGATTTTGCCTACACTGAATTTCGCAGCCATCTTGATTTGGCGAGAAAAATTATTTGGCGACAAACGCGTCTCGTAAACTACATCTTTACCATAGTTTTTGGTGAACGCAGACCTAGCGCTGAGGTTGCTGTACTCCGAATGGTTCCCTACGGTCTCGAAGTGACGCAACAGGTGGAATGGGAAAATTTCGAGGAAGGAGGAAGAACGCCTGCTCGGAGGAGGGGGGGGGAATTTTTTGTGTTAAAAGGAAACGAAATAATTATTTTTCCCTCTATGATGGGAGAGGGTGCGTAGGGCAGGGAAGATGTTTTTCGGACGGTTGGTACCAATGTATTATTTGCACATAAAACTACACTCTATAACAAAAAATTCGACGCAACAAGAAGGAGTTGTCCGATGGAGACAAAAATTGGTGGATAGGAAAATTATGTACAGAATAGAAAATTATTAAAATTTAGGAACAATTGAATAATTTATTTCAGAGTTACAGTAACGAGCTCAATAAGGTGTTGACCCGCCTCTAGCCTGGATACAAGCTGCCACACGGCGTGGCATAGACCGATAAAGCTCTCGGATGGTCTCCTGCGGTATTTCGTGCCAAATTTGCTCCAATTGTCGGACTACGTCATAAACATTCCCTACCGGATGCAGTCGCCTTCCCATCGTATCCCAGACATGCTCGATGGGAGAGAGATCTGTTGATCTGGCAGGCCAAGGAAGTGTTTGACAAGCTTGAAGACAGTTCATACAACACGTGCCGTATGTGGTCTGGCATTGTCTTGCTGAAAAATAAGCCCAGGGTACTTCGGGAGGAACGGTAGCAAAACAGGTATCAGAATGTCGTCAACTTACAGCTGTGCAATAAGTGTACCTCTAATGACGACCAAAGGGGTCCGGGTATCAAAGGAAATGGCACCCCAGACCATAACTCCTTGTTGAGGGCCCGTGTAGCGTGCAATAGTGAAAGCAGGATCGGCACGCTGCCCTGGGCGTCTCCAGACACGTCTTTGATGATCGTCAGGACACAGTTGGAAGCGGGATTCGTCGCTAAAGACTATGCGTCCCCAGTCAGCATCATTCCAGCCTGATCGAGCCAAGCACCACTGTAATCTGGCTCGACAGTGTGCAGGCGTGAGTGGCAGGTGGCGTAACGGTCGGTACGAGCGTAGATTTCGCCCTCTCTCTCTGCCGTCTGTGAATGGTCATGGTGGACACTCGTGCGTGGGTCGCACGACTGATGGTTGATAGCGATGAATCAGGCGCTGTGACAGCTGATATGACAATCACTCTGCCCTCGCGATCTGTTGTGGCCCTACGTCGACCGCTACCATCATGACGCTGAAATCTGCCATTGTCCACCCACTCTTGCCAGCATCTTCTAATCGCCGCATCGCTTCGACTCGCACCGTGTTCGCACGATTCGATACGACATGACGAGCGATTCTCCGATTTGCCCAACCTGCCTCTTTCAATCCAATGATACGACTTCTTTCAAACTCTTAAAGTTGCTCGTAATGAGCTCGAATCCTGCGGCGAGGTATTTTTTCAGTCGTTAAAAGGTATCCTAAATCGCAATGCAGCTGAAAATTTTAACAACAGTTCAAGAACAACTCCTTATATGCATCTGCTGGATGCGCTGAAGATCGCACTATTCATTCATTGGACCCCAAATTTTAATCATTTGCATATTTGGTCAAAACCTTTTTGCATGCGAAATTTCAAAGCAATCGGACGATTCCTTCTTGGTGCGTCGATTTTTTTTTGTTGTAGAGTGTATTTCTGATCAACTTTCCTGATAGATTTTGTGGAGATTGAGTATTGTAGGGGCCTTTTTCAAAAGGGAGCCCAATTGGCTCTTTAAGGGTGTCTACAGCATCTTGTAAGACGAGGAAAAGTTGTTGAGCAGTAGCGCCGGGCAAGTCCGAGTCAGAAGATGGTGGTGATTTACTTTCTCATACACGCATTGCCATAAAAATTTGCGCACCAAGAAAAAGTCGTCAAAATGAAACGAAATTTTACACATGTAAGTACTACTTTGATATAAATAAGTGATTAGAAATTCAAAGATAAACAATCATTTATTGCAGAAAAAAGTACAGATGAACGGAAGTTTTAGTAATCTGTTGGACCCCTTCTAGCGCGAATGCACGATGCGATACGAGCGGGCATTGAGGCATACAAGTTCCGTATGATGACCTGAGACATCTCGTTCCATAGTTGCTGTAAACGCTCCTCTAGTTCGACCAAACGCGTGGGTGTCCAACTTGCCGTCCCAAATGATCCTAGATATTCTTGATTGGTGACAAACCTGGGGATCGAGCAGGCCAGGGAAGAGTGGTAATGTGGCGGAGGCAGTCTTGTGATATCCTTGCTGTGTGTGGCCGAGCATTGTCTTGTTGGAAAATGGCTCCTGGGGGGCCCTGCCATGAGTGGTATCACATGTGGCTGAAGGATGTCATGGACGTACCGCTGGGCTGTCATTGTGCCATGGATCAATATTAGGGTGACCGTGTATCGTAAGTAATGGCACCCCATACCATCACACCAGCTGTGGGAGCGGTGTGTCGCTGTAAAGCGAAAGAAGGATTGAGGCGTCCACCACGGGGCCTCGACATTCGAACACGATTGTCATCACTGCTCAAATTGAATCTAGATTCGCCGCTGAAGACGACCTGGTTCCGTTCCGTTGTAGTCCAATCCCGTCGTGCGCGACACCACTCCAAACGGAGGCGTCGGTGGGTGGGTGGGTGTCATTGGCAGCACACGTAATGGGCGCTGCGATTCCAGATGTCTTCAGCCAGGCGCCTTGCAATGGTTCGGGAAGTCACAGGGGCCCGTAGTGAAGGTGCTGCCTGTGTCTGTATATTGTATGAAATTACAAGAAATAGCTTAAAGCTTACGGGAGGGGTGTGCAGAATGCAAGTACCCAGCTCCCCCATATCTCAGTATTGGCTCGTTTGAGAACTAAGTTATTATTTTAACTACAGTTCCTCACACTCAACTATACAGCGTATTTTCTCAATATAGAGTTGTTTTGTTGATTGTTTATTTCAAATTTTATTTTAAGTTCTCATATATGTTAAAATAAACAATACGTCGATCTGGTTTTGGTTATACCGAACTACTGTTGGACAAAATTAGGGTAGTACTAAGAATTTTGTGCTATTGATACACCTATGTTGAGAAAGCATATATAGAAGAGATGAGGTGTAGAGGGAATATCATTGCTGAGGGCAAGGAGTGGGGCGGCAATTTGCCGGCAGCCCCTAGGCGGCAGAAGTAGAATTCCGCCATGAAAAGGGGCTGTTGTGATTCAGTGGGTTTCTCACTGCGTTAGTGGCTTTCAAGCTGTAGATGACATAAATTCAATTCATGTGACTCTACCCTGAGTGTATTTATTTTTTGTGTCAAAGATTTCCTGTGTGTATACACAAACCTAATTCGGTTTTTGCACAAACTTTTTAAACTCGAATCAAAATAAATATTTAATTCTCTTTTTTACGTGAGTCATTTTGATTTAACTCAAACGGGCCATTTCTGAGAATTTATTTGCCCAAATTTAAGGACACACAAATAGATTGCATGACAGCTTGTGAGTGCGTTTTGGAATGCGTGCTTTCATTTACCAATCTGTACATGTAGGTATCTATGTATCATCAACGTTTTTATTGTATTTGGTTCCCAACACGACTGAATTTCCCAACATCATTACACTGGCGCACAAATGGCGGAGAAGGACTCGAGGATCTATCATTTGAAGACATTGATGAATCTGTAGACAAAGCCCTAAGCGAAGATGAAATATCAGAGGTTCTTCTTGAGACTCCTAATCCTTAATTTATATCAAGTAATACTTTCAAATCAAAGCTTACTTCAAAAATATAACATTAACTAACACAATTAATTATCAGATTGTTAAGGGGACTTGGCACCCGAAAATGGGTCAAATTACCGATTTTGGGATTTTTATCCCAAATTATGATTTGGAATCTTAAAAATGTTTCTGCAAAGTTTCATGTCTTTACGATAATTCTAAGTTGCCTTATTATCAAATTATATTTACCTTAGTACAGAAATCGAAACCGAAACTAACAGGAATCCCAATCGAGATTGAGTGATAACTTTAAAAATCTACCATCAAAGCCTCATATTACAAATATTTTAATATGTGCTGTTAAGCTGTAGAAGTAGAAGTATATTCTAAATAATTGAAACCGTGTTTATCGAAACTTTGTTTATCGAAGTTGTTTATTTTGAGTAATTGAATTGCAATTTTCATCATCTCTTTGCATTACAATCAGCTTTAGAAGATAGTTTTTTCATTTTTGCTTATCTATTGATCAGTGTTTATATACATTTAAAGTTTAATAATATGCCTCGTACCAAGAGGAAATATGCACATGCTGCAAAAATGGTTAGGAAACGTTGGTGTTCGGAAAAATCCATATCGTCTGGTAATGAAGCAGTACTTCCATCGCCAAATGAAAGACTTTTTAATGAGAATTTATGTATAACATATTTTTTGATCATTTGTAATAACATAATAGTATAACAGAATTCAATAACATAACCATAGCATTTTTTTCGTTAAAATCAAATTTTCGTATTTACGTTACAAATTACATCGCTTTTGTGAATATTCCATTGCATTAAATTTTGACTGTATGAAACATAAATATTTATTATTTTTACATATAAATATTCTACAGCACCACATATATGTGCTGGTCAACAGCAAAAAAAATTTCAAGTGATTTAATGGTTTCTTTACTACATTTTTAGTAACATAAAAACTTTAAATTGGTTTTTCTCAGTTTTGTGTTTTTTCAAACACTGTTATGGTTAAAACCATAAAGCTTTTTAACCAATCATCTAAATCATCTGAAATTTTAACCACTTGCTCATAATTATCTGATCAATAAAACTAAATATGGGATTTGTAAAAAAATAAGTAGAACTTATATTTTATTACAGATTAATTAAAACAATTCGTAATTTTTCTCGATTTTTCACTAACTTTTCAGTTTTTAATTTTTTTTTCAAAAACTACACAAGATATTCAAAATCCCATATTTAGAAGTGTTAAGAGAAGTTTCATTAATATTGTAAAAAAAATTTGAAGTTAAAATATTGAATATTAAAAAAGGAGTACCAATTTGAAATTTCTGACAATTTTATTAAAATTTTAAATTAAAAAAAAATTGTGATACAATTTTTGATTTTTTTCTTCAAAATTCATTTAATTACATGTGAAAACATTAATTAATGATAAAAACTACAATAAATATAATTTATTTAAAAAAATAATTTTTGGGGTGCCGAGTCCCCTTAACTCACCAAAAAAAAGGCAAACCATTATTAATTTATACAAGTTTTACGAAATTAGATCGAATCATGAATTACTTTAATTAAATTTGAAGAACACAATTAAATTATCAAATACAACGAGCGAACTTTTAAATCTCTAATATTATAAAAGGAAGTGTTTGACTGTCTGTTTCTTGCCGCTAACTTCTGGCTATTCTGTGGCACTTACGGCAATGAGATTTGGCACACAGGTAGTCCGAATTTTTTGTTAAAATTTTAATCTAAAAGATTTTTAAATGAATTTAATAGTTTTATTCTCTACCTGGATCTTCAAACGTGTTTTTCCGGATAAAGAAGAAACACCCCAATAAAGACCTTTTCTACCCACGTAACTTGACGTCAGCCTTTGGAACCTTGCCAAATTTTTATCGCGGGGAACTCGGACAAAATTCTAAATTTATTTTTTCCATTTCCGCTTTCATTTTGCGCCGATTAATGATTTTCCACCAGAAGATAAAAACAAGTTTTAACTTTAGTTATGTAGTTCTTTTTTTCTATCTCCTAGACCATTAAAGATAGAGTAAAAATTTTCAACGGATTTCAAATCTGCGGAAAAGTTCAATTTTGATCGATACCCAAAAATATGATTTTCTTTAAATAAATAATTTTTAAATTGAATATATCTTTTATATCATCGCAAAAGATTTTGACGTCACGTGCATCTTCTGTCCTTGGCGTCAAAAAAAAAAGAAACATATTACATTTCCTGTCCTATTCCATTTCAGGGAATGAGAGCAAAAAAAAAACATTTTGACTGGGATTGTTAATTCTTTTTTGTAAATTCGGAACCGCTAAAGACAGATGGAAAATTTCAACGGATTTGAAATCTACGGAAAATTTAGGGATGTCCAACATGTGGCGCATTTGATGATTTCAAGTGGCGCATTGTATCTTACGCCTACTTATTCTTTTGAAGTACGGACCATAACCTAACATATTTTCAACACCAGTGTTCTTTCTGTTCTATTCATACAGCCTTTTAACTCATCAGTTCGTCGCAATTATTTGACAGTATACAATTGGTATTCTTTGTGATACGACGTACGATACTTGTGATACGTTAGTTCTTTTTCAACAGTTAGACTTTTAAAGTTTTGTACTTTTCCATATTTTTTCCATTCCTGTTATATTTCACAATGGAAAAGAAAATGAGCAAAAGAAGCGCAGAAAGTGATAGTAAGCTTGAATTAAATGAACTGTGTGGAAAAACGTTGTGGATGTATTATTTCACATAATACAAGACATGATATTAATAGACACCATAAAACACAGCGTCAGACTAACTTAGAAAGAAAAATGAAGCTCGTGTTTGGGTCTGAGTTACGAAACGAATACGTGACTAAGGAAAAGGAAGAAATCAAAAAACAAAATAATATTGCTAAAGTAAATAGTGAAGACTTGGCGATGACAGAAGTACCCATTGAAATTTTTTAGAATTTAGTATTAAATTGCTTTAGAACTCTTTTCTGACGGAGAAGAAATCATTAACCCTTGTCTCTAAATATTTCCACGTCATCTTGGTAATAAAGGTATTGAAAGGAAAGCAGACGAAATTGCTGTATCTAGGCAAACAGATACGTATTTGTCGAGGAACTCTCTCTGGGTGTATTTCGGCAACTGGAAGACCTTGTCCATTCTTGTACATTATTTTCTCTAGCTTTGGATGAATCAACGGACATATGTGATGTAGCCCAGTTAAGCATTTTTATAAGAGGAATCTTTGAAGAACTTGCCAGTCTGGAGTCATTGCACGATAAAACAAGAGGATCAGACCTATTTGAAAAAATAAAATCATGCCTAAAAAATCTAAAATCTCATTATAGTAAATTCATCAAACTACTGTGTATTGACGCATCGCAGTCAATGATAGGTAAAGTCTATGGCACTACAACATTACTTCAAAAAGTTTTAAATCGTCTTACACTAAAATATCACTGCATTATACACCCAAAAGCACTGCGTGAGAAGAAATGTAAAAATGCAGTATGTTATGTTACCTGTTGTGAAATATGAGAATAAAATTTGAGAAAGAGCATTAAATAGACGAAAATTCAGAGAATATTATGAATTTTTAGATTTGGAATATGGTGAGCTTGTCTTTCATTGGTAAGTGCACTGGCTTTCTAGAGGACAGGTTCTTGACTTGAAAGAGCAGAGTGAATGTGCTGCGAATAATAGCAATTTGACCAAATGTGTTAATAAAAATCATGTTATTGTAAGGGTCATGTGAAAGGCGTTTTCGTGATTTGGCTAACGAAGTAAAAACTGCATGCTTCCACTTATAAACCCATTTTTACTTAGTAAACAAAACATAATGAAGATGCCTAGTAATTTTTTTTCTCCAATGACGGGCACTGGACACTATTCTTGGACACTACAAGGCCGAAAGTGCTGGTCACTTATGAAGGGCCACCCAGTGGGTGGCCCATCATTGGCCCTAACAAAGGACAGCACAGTTTACATCCATGCCCTGACCTTGGATTCGAACCAGGAACCTTCCGATCCAGAAGACAGTGCCTAGTAACACACAAAAGGAACTTTGTTTCATGTCAAAATGCTTCTGCAAAAGACATGATTAATTTCGGACTTTCATTACCCTCTAAACATTTCACAGAACTAGAAAATTTACACACAAAAAAAATGTCGTTTTGGAACGACATACTGATATGAACAAGCATTTTCATCTACGAAGTTTATTAAAAGCAGAACGATGTCACGAATGACTGCTTCGATTTTGAAGAATTATCTGCTGCTCTCAGTAACGAATTCAACACCAAACATTGAAAGACTAGAAAAATCCAAACATGCTTAAAAGTCTCATTAATTGTTAGAAATGTTTATGTGTTGTAATATATATTGTCTTACGTACAGTAATTAAAACATTTAAAAATGTTAATTATGTGTATAATTAATATTTAACAGATAACTATAAACATACTTTTATTAAAAGGTTATTAAGGATGTACCAGGACCATGAACATAAGAAGGTAGAAAAGGTGCTTGAGTATATGGCGCATCTAAACTCGTATGTGAAAGAAATTGACGCATGGTATGTAAAAGGTTGGCCACCCCTGCTTTAATTAAATTTGAAGAAAACAATTAAATTATCAAATACAATAAGCGAACTTTTAAATCTCTAAAATATTATAAAACGAAGTATTTGACTGTTTCTCGCCGCAAAATCCTGACGATTCTATGGCACTTACAGCAGTGAGATTTTGCACACAGGTAGTCCAAATTTTTTGCAATATTTGGATCGCGGCGAATTTTAAAATTTAATCTAGAAGATTTTTAAATGAATTTAATAGTTTTATTCTCTACCTGGATCTTCAAACATGTTTCTCCGGACAAAGAAGAAACACTCCAATATATATCTTTTCTACCCACGTGACCTTGCCGTCAGCCTTTGGAACCATGCCGTTTTTCATCGCGGGGAACTCGGACAAGATTCTAAATTTATTTTTTCCATTTCACCTTTCTTCTTGCGCCAATTAATGATTTTCCACCCAAAGGATAAAAACAAGTTTTAATTTGACTTATGTAGTTCTTTGTTCTATCTCCTAGACCGTTATAGATAGAGTAAAAATTTTAGTAGCAGACACAGTTAGATCTGTTGCTGTGAAATACCTATTTGTAACATTTCTACTTCTGACTGGGGGTGATGAAAAAATAACAACCTGTTTTTTTTACAGTGAACATTCCAAAATTCTAGACGCCTAAAGTGATTACTAGTACTAAATTTAAATATTCAGTCAATAGCATGTGCATAAATGCACAAGCGCACTCGTTTGTTGACAAAAATCAGGCCTGCTTTTTGTAGACTTTACCAGTTTGTTTACCCGAATAAAAGTACACCTAATCCTCATCGGCCCAGGCACCCGTGATTAATAGTTCTCCTTTTGAAAGACCATAACATTGAGAGAGTAAACAATATCTCTCGTTTTCTTCTATAAAAGAAAGAAGAAAAAAAGTATTTTCGATCTTCCCCAATAAAATATCGTTCATCGCGAAAACGATGGCAATACTTTTTTGTGCTTAGCATTTTCCAGAATTACCTACAATAAGTACTTACAAAAAGATGAGGTGTCAATAGAATCTGGGCCCTGTGTGTCTACCACGAAAACTATCACCATAAAGGTGGCGGTTGCTATAGAAACAAGGCATGTAGGGGAGAAGGGGGCCAGTGTGGACAACTTGAGTAATTCTGCTAGTTGTCAGTCAAAATCTCTGCAAGTTTATGCAGAATAGCAACACTGATATCAACTTCCATGTGCAGTAGCACGACAATACACTTGATACTTCAGTAGCAATTTATTAAACTAGGTTTTAATGGTAGAAAAGTAAGTTCCTGATTTGTTTTAATTACTAGATTAGACTATTTTAATTCAAAATATTTTTTAAAGGTAACAGTATGTTATAAATGAATATATTCAATAGTTATTTTGATATTCATTTTTGCTCTACATTATAGAAAAAAATATATGTTTTTATACACAATTGCTGGAGATAAATTAAAGAAATATATTTGAAAAGTCAATGTTGAAAATTTCGTTCATTTATGACAAGTAGTTCTTAAGTTATATCGATTTTTACTATTGAAATCCCATTTGACACAGAAGAAGAAGAAAAAGAGCGTTTTAAATTATGAAGGCTCGTTTGATTTCAGCTGTCATGTTTATAATAAATTGAATATTTCCGGTTCTACTTATGGTAGAAACAAAATGTAGATGTCATTTTATTCAGAAATATCTTTATTACTTTTAAGATAGAAAAAGAATCGGACGTTTTTTCATATTTTGAGTTTCCGACCCCCTTAAGTAACATAAACTCTTTTCGGAGCAGTTCATTGGTAGCAGCATCGGTGCTAAAAGTAAGAACTCATCCAACAGCTTATTTCCATCTACGTCACATTCGGTTTTGTCAGTCAAAACTGTCTGCAGATTTAAACAGCGGTCTCTCGGTTCATTTTTCCTCCATTGCTGAAGGCTACGAGCGTCATAAAAATATTTGAAGTCATCACTATGCTTCTGCATTTGATCAAACCTCTGACAAAGAACTGATTGCTTGATTTGAAACCACATAGAAGAAGTTTAGTTTGAAACAGGTTTTCATGCTATGTACTTCAAAGTTAGCTGCATTAGTTTATTGAGAGGAAAAGGTATCTTGAAATATAAATTATGGGCTTAATACAAAAAACGACTTATCGGCTGAATAAAAATGTTTAATTCATTTATTATAAATTGAATGAGTCTTAAACAGAAGGGAGGGCGAAGATGATTATTTGATTTCTCTAATGAATAGAATGAAAACATGACTGCACGCTGATTTTTTTAAATTGAAATTTTTTTTTATTCTATATGTCAATTTCACTTTTTTTTAGCTATATCTTCACACATTGTTGCTTTAGAATCCAAAGATGAATTCGCTCACTCATTTCAACAACGTTATGCCTCAAACAACTTGATTTTTCCGGAGAGTAATTTTGAAGTTTAAAAGTAGATTGAAATGTATAAAAATAAATGTTACTTCTGCTCTCAAGCGGCTAAATATTGAGCGGTGCCGATCTTGCAGGGATATACAACTCTTTCAGGCTGTTGACGCTGATGTCAAGTATCCGGCTGTGGGAAATGAATTGAGAAAACAGGAATTGATGAAGATACCAAAGCGTGTTTATTTTAGCTTTTCTTCTTGTTATTGCTACAATTGAACTTGAATTTATAGGTATAGCTTGCAAGCTTAATTTACATAAAGCGCCCTCTGGGTCGCATGAAACAAAAACATGTTAAATACATGTTCGAGGACAGCCAATCATCGAACATAAACTCCCACCCTAACAGCAGGGTATTGCTGTTAAGCAGGAATAACAACAATTCTATTTGCGTGTCTTTTGAAGAGTCCCCGAGAAGTCCGGACGGTGACGACTCGTACCAATCCATCTCTTCCAGGGAAGGTTTCGACAATTCGTCCTATAGGCCAGGAAGCTGGTTCTCTTCTTTCACTATGACTAAATCTCCATGCTGTAGGTTGGATGATTGTTTTTTCCATTTTCATCTTTGTGTGCTGGAGAGAGTTGAGGTAATCTCGATGCCAGACTTTCCAAAAGCTTCTGCGAAGTGTCTGAACAGCTTCCCAGCGTTTTCCTATTTTAACTTTAGAATGAGTTTCTGAAGAATCAGGAATAAAAGTTAGTATATCACCAGTTAAAAAATGGGAAGGTGTAAGCACATTTAAATTTTCAGGGTTAGTATCGGATACTGAATTCAGCGGACGTGAATTCAGTATTGCTTCGATTTGTGTTAATAAAGTAGTGAGCTCCTCAAATGTTAATAAAGCACTGCTCAGCGTTCTTCTAAGGTGAAATTTGACAGCCTTTACTCCAGATTCCCACCAAAATGAGGGGAATAAGGTGGTATCACATTCCATTCAATCGAAGTAGAGTTCAAATGGTGTGACACAATTTCGTTGTTGGGCAATGCAGACGTAAACTTCTCAAATTCAGACCGTTTGCGCCTTGCACCGATAAAGTTAGTAGCATTATCACAATAGATGCGTTTTGGAGCATTTCTCCTGGAACTAAACCGCCTAAGGACTGCAATAAAGGAGTCAGTGTCTAGTCCTCCAAAAAGCATTCCAAGTGTATTGCTTTGGTTGCGAGACAAATGAAAAGAGCTATGTATCCTTTTGTAGTTTTAGCACCTCGACCTTTATTAAATTTCAAAATAATAGGTCCAGCAAAATCGATACCACAATTTGTAAAAGGACGTTCTAAACAAACGCGATGTTCAGGTAAATCACCCATTAGTTGAGGCTGTGTTTTTGCTCTAAATCGGCAACACACTAAGCATCTGTGGATATATTTGCGAATGAGTCTTTTCCCACCGATTATCCAATATTCTTGCCGAAGAATGTTTGAAAGTAAAGTCGGACCAGCATGTAAGTGAGTAATGTGATATTGCTGGATTAGTAAGTGACTGATTTTATGTTCAGCCGGAAGAATTATAGGGTGTTTGGACGGTATTGACGTTTGAGCATTTCGTAGACGGCCTCCCACCCGTAATACACCATCTTTGTCGATAAAAGGATTTAATGATAGCAAAATACTTTTTGATTTTAAAGATTGTTTTTGCTTTATGGATATTAATTCTTTTGTATAGAAAGATTTTTGAACCCAAAGTATTATTTTCTTTAAAGATTCATTAGTTTCATGTAATTTCAAAGGCGTATTGGTATAAGTTACGACTTCAGAATTAGATTGATCATTTTTGCATTTTGATATGAATCTTTGCACGTATGCCAATATGCGCACAATTTTGGATAAAGATGAATAATGTTCAAAGAGTTTACCGAATGTATCGTTAGTCGATACTGCTAGTGTACAATGACTTGTACATTTTTGTTCGGATACGACATCTTTACCTTGAAATTCAGAGTCCAATTTAGATACTGGCCAGTTAGTTTGATCTTGAGCTAACCAACTAGGACCTAGAAACCAGTGATCACAATTAGGCAAATCTTTAGGATTTATTCCGCGACTTGCAATATCAGCTGGATTATTTTTGGATGAAATATAATTCCATACTTTATTTGGTAGAATGTCTAAAATAATTGAAGTACGGTTTGCCACGAAAGTTTTCCACTTTGATGGGTGGCCTGAAAGCCAGGACAAAACAACTTTTGAATCAGACCAAGCAAATATATTTATATTCTTGACAGAAATTGAAGGCAAAATAGATTTGAACAAGCGTGCAAGTAGATAAGCACCGCAGAGTTCAAGTCGAGGTACAGACAATTGTTTAATAGGGGCAACCTTAGTCTTTGCCACTAAAAGATTTGTTTCAATCTTATTAAATTTAACTTGTCTGACGTAAATTACCGCTGAAAAGGCTAGAGTTGAAGCGTCAAAAAAGCCATGTAGTTGAATATCTTCTGAAGAGCCTGTAATTACACATCTAGGAATTTGAATATTATTTATAAAGTGAAATTGCTCTTGAAATTTAGTCCATTATTTTGTTAAATCGCTTGGAAGAGGAGTGTCCCAATCAGAGTTTATTAACCAGAGAGTTTTTGATAAAATTTTTTTATGAAAACCGTGCAAGGCGATAAAATGCCTAATGGATCAAACACACGAGCCGATTGAGATAGTATCTTTCGTTTAGTCAATTGGCGTTCGAGCTGCAAGATTGCTTTGAAGAAAAAGTTATCAGCTCTAGTATCCCAATGTAAACCCAATACCTTTGAGCATTCAGAGGATTGGATCTCAATAGTAGACTTATTAACTTCAGATTTTAAAGCTCTTAAAAGTTCTGGAGAATTGGATGACCACTTTCTCAAGTTGAAACCATGTTCATTTAATAAAGAAGAAAGTAACTTACAGTTTGAGATGGCTTCGTCTAGGCTATCACTACCTGTTAACAAATCATCCATGTAAAACTGTTCTTGAATTACACGAGATATATCAGGATATTTTACTGCACAGTCTTGGGATATCTGTTGTAGACATCTAGTTGCTATAAACGAAGACGAGGAAAGACCATAAGTTACAGTGTTCAACTTATATTCGCCAATTGGCTCATTTTTATTAAACCGCCATAAGATGCGTTGAAATGTGCGATTATTTGGCGAAACTAAAATCTGCCTATACATTTTCTCAATGTCAGATGTAACTGCAATTTCATGACATCTAAAGTTCAAAAGTATAGAGAATAAGTCACGTTGCAATTTAGGTCCGATTCCTAAACAAGAGTTTAAAGAATAAGAGTTAGAACTCTTACAAGATCCATCGAATACAACTCTTAAACTATTGTTGGACTGTTTGAATATACCATGATGAGGAAGGTAGAATTTAGATGCATCTTCAATTAATTTAGAATTGTCATTGGATAAAGACATGTGTCCAAGATCAATGTATTCCTGTAAAAAATCTTTATATTTTATCTCCAAGTCACGATTGTGTTCGAATTTACGTTCCATACTTAATAGTCGCGAAACAGCAGCCGGCTTTGAATTTCCCAACTCTATTTCGGTGTGAAAAAACGGTAATTCAGCGACATATCTACCTGAAGGCTCAACAGAATGAGTTTCGGCAAAATGTCTTTCGCAAAACGCTTCTTCCTCATTCAGTAATTTATAAGTAATTGGTAATTCTTTAGTTTCTCAAAATCTTTTTAATTCCTCATCTACTTTTAAACCATGAAGAACAGATAGACTTACTGAGGGAGTTGAAGGATAGCCGATTGATTCAATTTTACCAGACAGTATCCAACCCAACTTACTATTCTGAGCAAGTGGAGTTTTCTTATTTAATGAAAGGATTTGTCCTGGTAGAAGTAGTGAAAAAATATGATCTGCTCCTAAAATTAGATCAACATGATTAGAAATTGAAAAAGTAGTGTCAGCTAGTTGTAGAGTTTTTAAATGCTTCAAGTCCGAAATATTTATAGTAGAAGACGGGATAGATGCAGTTAATTTATTCAATATGTAAGCATCAATATAAAATACTTCATCTTGATCATAAAATGAAGATATTTGAACATGAACAAGACCTCGAGTATTTCCTGCATTAACTGCCGAAAGTCCCAAAACCTTAAAATTAGCGTGACTTCGTTTAAGCCCTAATCTTTTAACACACTCTTCTGAAATAAAAGATCCTTCCGAGCCAGAATCCAGTAAAATTCTAGCTTCTTGATATGTACCGTAAAAATCTTTAATTTTGACGATCGCGGTTGGTAATAATACAACCTTTCCCCGAGAGCGGGTTATACCACTAATTAACTCTTTCGGGTCCGAGTGGTTTGATTCGTCGTATTGGTTAATTTCGCTTGGCGAGTTTCCTGCCGTTGCATGAGTAGGTGTTGAAGAAAGGTTTCCTTGGATTGAATCGCATAACATAGAGTGGTGTCTTTGTTTACACCGGATACACACATGGGCAGATGGACAGTCGCGTAATACGTGTTGGTCAGATAGACAATTATAACACAAATAACGCTTCTGGACAAAATTCTTCCGTGCGGTTACATCAAGTTCTTTGAATTTAAAACATTTGAAAAGAAAATGATTTCCCATACATTTAGAACATTTGATAGCTTTAAAGTTAGTTTGTTTTGATGTGACCATCGTGGTCGGTCTAAAGATCTTTTCTTTTGGTGCACTTAAATTAAAGCTTTCTAAAGCATAGCAGCGTGAATTAAGAAAGTCAATAAATTGATCAAAAGTTGGAAATAGGTCATTGCTTTTAGTTTGAGCCCAAAGCTGTTTCGTTTCCAAATCAAGTTTATCTAAAAGTAAATGAATTAACCACGGATCCCTTGATGAAGCTTCGGGTCCTAATCCTTTCAAACCACGAATTACTTCATCAGCAGTGTCCGAAATGTTGCGGAGAATTTTATCATTTGTTTGTTGCATTTTAGGTAATTGCAAAAACGTAATTATTAGTGATGTGACTATTTGCCGTTTGTTGTCATAACGAGCAACTAGTTTGCTCCAAGCCTGTTCGTAACTTGCATCCGCAAAAGGAATATGTTTTATCAAAGCTGCTGGAGCTCCAGACAGTAAGCCTTTCAAATATTGGAACTTTTGTATTGGACTTAAGCTTTCATTATTGTGCACAGTTGCACAAAATAAATCTTTGAATGAAATCCAATCGTTATAATTTCCAGCGAAAGCTTGGATAGCTAAGCGAGGTAATTTAAACTCAGACTGACTCGATGTCTGTTGAGTAACAGAATTTTGTTGATCCGAAACGTTTATAGACGCATTTTGAACTTGCGATTCGCAGAGTTGATTTGAAGTAATGCTTGCGGCATAACCTAAAATTTTAGATTTCAAGTGGAAGTAGGTTTCTTCGACAGCTTCAATTTCCGAACGGTCTTCGGAAAGTTGAGAGTCGCAATTATTGAAATCTCGCCATACAGTTTCCAAATTATCTAATCGAATATTTAATTCAATTGCAGTAATTTGATCGTTCGAATCTAGAAAGTTTTTGATGCGTGTCATTGAAGCTTTAGCTCTGCCACGTTGTTTCAGTAAAGTAGCTTCATCCATTATTTCAAGAAAGAAAAGTTTTATACAGCACCTGGTAAAATCACCAATCTCGTCGGTGCCTCCAAAAATATGTAGACGCTGATGTCAAGTATCCGGCTGTGGGAAATGAATTTAGAAAACAGGAATTGATGAAGATACCAAAGCGTGTTTATTTTAGCTTTTCTTCTTGTTATTGCTACAATTGAACTTGAATTTATAGGTATAGCTTGCAAGCTTAATTTACATAAAGCGCCCTCTGGGTCGCATGAAACAAAAACATGTTAAATATATGTTCGAGGACAGCCAATCATCGAACACAGGCCATTCTGAAATCAAGCATAGCTAAAAATTGTCGGGTTTTGAGATATGACGTTGTAGAAAACAGTGAGCGAATTATAGTTATTAACGAAGGAAAGAGAGAATTTCAAACGTGTGAAGGTAATGTGATTGAAATGCAACCATAATAATTTTAAAATTTCGTTGTTTTTCATATAAATAAATATGTTTACCATGGTAGCATAATTACTTAAGAGAACGCTCTAATAGAGTAATATTTTGGGGGCTCGAACCGAGTTACCTGGGGTACTAAGCCACGGTTCTATTGACTCAGCTGTGTATTACGTTTTCTAATCTTGTTACAAAAGAACAATAAAACTTAAGTAAGAGCATCCTGTTGCTACGAGTGGCTAATAGGAACTTTACACGCAGCCAATCAGATCCAGTCACAGTTTACAATCACAGATATCCTTCAGTAGTAGACACAGTTAGATCTGTTGCTGTGAAATCCCTATTTGTAACATTTCTACTTCTGACTGAGGGTGATGAAAAAATAACAACCTGTTTTTTTTTTACAGTGAACATTCCAAAATTCTAGACGCCTAAAGTGATTACTAGTACTAAATTTAAATATTCAGTCAATAGCATGTGCATAAATGCACAAGCGCACTCGTTTGTTGAAAAAAATCAGGCCTGCTTTTTGTAGACTTTACCAGTTTGTTTACCCGAATAAAAGTACACCTAATCCTCATCGGCCCAGGCACCCGTGATTAATAGTTCTCCTTTTGAAAGACCATAACATTGAGAGAGTAAACAATATATCTCGTTTTCTTCTATAAAAGAAAGAAAAAAAAAGTATTTTCGATCTTCCCCAATAAAATATCGTTCATCGCGAAAACGATGGTAATAATTTTTTGTGCTTAGGATTTTCCGGAATTACTTACAAAAAGATGAGGTGTCAACAGAATCTGGGCCCTGTGTGTCTACCACGAAAACTATCACCATAAAGGCACGTAGGGGAGAAGGGGGCCAGTGTGGACAACTTGTGTAATTCTGCTAGTTGTCAGTCAAAATCTCTGCAAGTTTATGCAGAATAGCAACACTGATATCAACTTCCATATGCAGTAGCACGACAACACACTTGATAGTTCAGTAGCATTTTATAAAACTAGGTTTTCATGGTGGAAAAGTAAGCTCCTGATTTGTTTTAATTACTAGACGGGTTTGCTTGCATGCGGGAGTCCCTGAGCAGCAGCTCTAAATTCCCAGTGTAACTTGCTGACTGAATAGCTAGGATGTTTTCTGAGTGTTGTTGGGGGGTGGCGACCAATGAAGCAACAACCAATCAGGATGATGGGTAGAATCAAGTGACGAAACTAAAAATCAAATGCAGTAAGAAGATAGCCATGGTGTGGGAGGTGCTTGGAAGTGGACAATGGAGGGGTAATAAACTAAAGGCGGGGTTAACAAGAATTTAAAAAGAGAGTAACGGCCGTATTCACAAGTCTGAGTTAACTCGAGAATCAACGATAATCCGCGAGTTATCGAAAAAACCGTATTCACAAGTCCTGATCCGTGGTTTAAACTGGCGGTTTGGTGTTACATTTTGATCCTCCGAAATCGGCGAATTAACTCGTGAGTAAGAGTTACGCATGCGCAGTACTACCTTTTTGCGAAGGATATTCTGCAAATACAAAATGGATGACACGTATGCTAAAGTATAGTATTCTTGCGACGACTGGTCACTGGATTCGACGTATCATTACGGAGCACCTTCTGCATAGCAGCTCATGTCCTCATCATAATATTGCTTAAATGGAGAATTTAAAACATAATTTTATAGAAATTCAAAAGAAAAATGAAAATAAAGGTAGCTGCGTAATCCTGAAACAAGCAGCTTAGCGATAAGATAGATGGCGCCACCTCTGTCCTCTAAGCTGGAGAGAGCGAACGGTAGAAAACGACAATGGCAGATAGAAATTCGTCGTAGAATAAAAATTATTCTGTTGATTTATTACGATGAAAGTAAATTGACAGTGCAAGTTACTTTTCACGACACCAACACACACCCATACTGACAAGTACAAAGATAATCAGATTACATACATCTGTCAAGACATTGTGTACAATTCTTTCTTGCCAAATTTAGGTTTCCATAAAAATCCAATTTGAAATTAAATACCTTTGCATTTCTTTTCCCAAACCCATATTAAAATGCTGTGCGAGTCCTATTTATTCACAATTTGGAATCAATTCTACGGCGAAGTACGTGCTTGATCAGTATGAATGCAGATTCGACCGTCCTAACCAATGTAAACAATATCATGTGATCGTGAGGAGCCAATCACAGCGGCGTCTCATTTCAATCCCCGGATCACTTTACACGCTGTTTGAGAATACCGTTTTTGATAATCCTCGAGTTAACTCTTACTCGCGGATCAACTGATCCTCGAGTTAACTCGAGACTTGTGAATATGGCCGTAAAAGTTCAGGACTTTTGGGAAAAAATTGGGTTTTTTGGGGGAAGGACAGGTAAATTTAAGCGTCGTTAAGACTCATGTTTTCAATTAAAACAAGTGTTTTTCCGGGGATGTTTTGCAGCTTCGTAGCTGGGCTAAAAGCTGTTTGATGTTAGGGAAGCAAGTTAAGATTACTTTCAGTTCCTTGAGAAGTTCAAGGAGTTCAGTTGTTTCACCTACTGTGGGGATAGTATTGCTGGCCTGAGCCATTGGTATATCGTTCTGAATATAAGTTACAGGGGGAGATTTTGGATTGGGATTAAGGGTTTGTGCATAGGACATGCCGGTATCAATGTGTTTAGAAGGCTCTTGGCTTAGGTGTTTTTGGGGCAACCTTTAAAGTTTGCAGTATGAGCGCGTTACAGTTTGCACAAACTGGTTTAATTTTTCTATCAGTACATTTGTTGGCACGATGTGGTCCGCTACAGATCACACATCGTGTCGGCATTTTACAGTTAATGCTGGAGTGGTTGAAGAGCTGACAGTTGTAGCACTGAGGAGCTCCTTTGCGAATTTCGTCAATGTTCTCGCTCGATTGAGCCGTTGAACAGGTTTGTTTAGTTGGAGATTTGATTTTTTGGGTGGGTTTTCAGAGTCAGGTTGCCTTTTGGCTTGCCGCTTGGGTTTGGCAGTGGTCATCTTTTCTCTAGCTGCAAGTGATAAAAGCTCGCACTGACCTTTCAATTCGGTGTGCTGCATCCTAAATCTCTCCAGTTGGGCTCCAAAGACGATAGTTTCCTGGTCCGTGTTGTCCATCTTGAACATGTCGTGCATCAAGGAGATGTACTTGTCCAGTTGGGCCATTTCCGTTTCAGTTTGGTGTAACTTTTCCATAATTCCTTCCTAAGTACAACTGGCAATCGTTTCCTGAATTTAAGTTGAAAGATCCATCTTTTGGTGATTGATAGTCCTGAAAAGGACTTTTGCTTGTGAGATAGAATCCAACTTGAGACAGGGTTTGTCACGTGTGTTCACCACGGAGGTTAGAGTGAGAATGCGTTAATTACTAGATTAGACTATTTTAATTAAAAATATTTTTTAAAGGTGACAGTATGTTATAAATAATATATTCAATAGTTTTTTTTGATATTCACTTTTGCTCTACATAGTTTAAATTAACCAGGAATAGGCCTAAATAAACAAATGGCTCCATGGGGCTAGTATGGACACATGATCTTAGGGCTACAGTGGACATGTCTACACTAGCTTCATTTAGCTTTCAGTAGTAAAAAGTGGTTAAATGGTTTAAATTAACCAGGAATAGGCCTAAATAAACAAATGGTTCCATGGGGCTAGTGTGGACACATGATGTTAGGGCTACAGTGGACATGTCTACACTAGCTTCATTTAGCTTTCAGTAGTAAAAAGTGGATTAAATGTTACATTTTAGGCTATTTATTTATTGAATAAGATTGTTTAATGTGATACAATTATACACAATTTATTCTATTTTTTACTTCTTAGACTCTTGTATTAAATTGAATTGATTTTTGTGAAATGGTAAATTAATTTGTTTTTACACACAAACTTCCTCGACTATGTATGATTCAACAAGTTTTAACATCAACACGGATTTTTTCAAGCCAGCACAAAATTTTTCTTCTCTCTGACCAAGGCTTAACTGGATTCCGTGTCTGATCAGGTTTGTTCATTGCGCTAATCAGGAGGGAACACTAGAACGGTATGTTGCCAGCGCCATCTAGTGTAAACAATCGTGAAAACGGATCGCGGGGATTCGTATGTTTTTTAACACGGAGAAAGCTAGATTTTATTGAAAATAAAATATCTAAAAAGTTATCAAATCCTTAAAACATTCCACTCTTTGGTATTTGTTTCGGTTTTTAGAAAATTGATTACAAATATGTTTTAATATTTCTTTTCAAAAAAAATTTGTGTCACCCTTCTTAGACTAAAAAAAAAAAATTCTTATCGCATATATTAGCTATTTGGTACAAACATTCTCAGTAGATTAAAAACAATTTTAGGACTTGGGGGTTAATGAATAATTTAAAATATTACAGTATTATTTACTACCATTAGTTAGCCACACTATTTAATGATACATTATTGATAAAATTGATCATAAACAAAATCTCAGACAACATGTAATGTTAATTCAAGTAAATGAGTATTCATATCAATTTTTTTATTTGTTCTGCCTATAAGCAATGTTCAGAGTGAAATTTGGGATACTTAAATTGAAGCATTTACTATAAAGTTTTAAGTTAGATTTATTTAAGGGGGGCTGGAACACAAAAAAACCTTCAAAAAGTCCTTTGTTTTATATTCTCAAAAAATTTTAAATTTGATTCTCTTTTGTTCGACACCAATTTTATGATATCTTAAGTAGAACCGAAGTTATAAACAAAAGAACGTTTTGATGGCTGTCAAAGTTTTCAAACGAAAAATATGTCGACTTATCTGAAAAACTGCTAACAAAAGTACAATTGCATGCATTGTACCGTAAAAAGGTATCATTAGCCAAAATAAACCTTAACCAAAGGTCTGAAGACATTAACGCATTTACTTACGTACTCGGAGTAAACAATCCATCAGGTACTAAAATTTCACTTTTTTAAATGATTTTCATTAATGAAACTTTAAGGTGATTTTTCTCCATGATGGATTTTTCACACTTTTCCCAACTTTAAAATGATATAACTGAAAATCTATTCAAGATAATTGCATGAAATTTGGTATGTATATTCTTCATACATATTTAAGTAATTTGTCTTCAGCTATTTTAAAAATTATTGATATGATATAAAATATAAGTGTTTTTATAAATTATAAATCAAAAAATGATCATTTTTAATTAAAAAAATTTTAATATGCATGTATTAAAAAAAATTGTGAAGACAAATTTTTAAATATAATATCTGCTTTTAGAAAATGTAAATATTGTGTCTTTTCATGAATCATTTCTTAAGTTATATCAAAAGTAAACACAGTCACTTTTTTGAAAATTAAAATTTTTTTAAAAACTGATATCAAGTTAATTTTTGATCATTTTCTATTTGTAAATAATGTGCAATGTCTTCATAAAAAATTCCAAAGCAATATCTTTATTAGCCAAAAAAAATAGAAAACTGTGTCCCCCCCCCCCTTAAGTTAACATAGAAAAAGGATGAGAAGAGTACAGGCGATGAAATCCACGGATATAGAATTCCAAGCAAAGTAACAATCTCAGGTTGTTGTTGAGTTCAACAGAATAAACTGGCTTTTACCAGATACAACAGAATTATAATTTCACACTTCCTCCAATTCTGTTGTCCTTTTAAGTCGCTGGGAAACTCATGGTATGATACATATATATATATATATTCCCCTCCTTCCTCTTGAAATTTCTTACTACGAGTATGATAGGACGTACAAAAGGGCACACAACAATTCACCATTATCTCTATCAAGTTTTTACTGATTTAAGGCTTTAAAATAATCACTAAATCGAAAATACTGCGAATTCCGAACACGATTTGTATGCAATCCAATGGTAAACAACCTGTTTTTCTTGCTAGGGTGACAGCGCTCTCAAGCGGTAAAAGGTGGAAACTTTAATTTACGTCGGCTCTTTTGGGTAATGATTCAGCCTGTACAACCTACGGTTACAATCAAGTTTAGCCTTGCTCTGACAGAGTTAAAGCGCATACGCCATCTATCGGAAAACCTAGGTTTTAACATTAGGACTTCTCATGCCTCCATCTGTTTAATTTGAAACATACCAGCAAAAACCTAATATATTTCAAAAACTATAGTAAATTTTTAATCAGCCAGACATAATCTAAGATTATTTCTGGCATTTTAGAATTAGAACGTCTTTGCAATACGACCTACTATAGTATAATTGATTTACACGTCAAATACCAAACAATATACTGGTAGTTCAACAAGATCAAAGACAGCCAAGCCTAAGTCTACAAATGTTTTCTACGTATTTGATGTGTATGCATAGGAGATTTGTCAATCTGTTTTTATCTTTCGAATTTTAAGTTTGTTTGGTTGTCGAAATCCATAACAAATGTAATTTAATTTTGCGAAGCATAGTGGTTCTGTCTATGCTTCTTCTCAGCGTCCTCTATGCATGACTTTCTTAACTAAAAACTCACTTTATCATTGACTTCGTTCTTTCTTTATGAATCTTTTCGTTTTACGAAATTTTGCCAGCATAAACTTTCGAAAGTTACAAAATATTGGTATTGAATATTCTTTACTATTATATTAATAATATAATACTGATTCTCATTTGCACAGATTTATCATTAAATGCTCTTGATTCCATTGATATAACCACCAGTGCAGAAACTTACGCTTTCTTTCGATATTCAGATTCGTTACTGTACACATTTTGCAAAATGATATAAAAAAAAGGTGAGACAAAAAAAAGATGATTATCCGATGACAAGAAATGAATTAATTCAGAGTAATTGCAAGAATCAGACACTGACGGCCATATTCACAAGTCTCGAGAATCAGTTGATCCGCGAGTAAGAGTTAACTCGAGGATTATCAAAAACGGTATTCTCAAACGGCGTGTTAAGTGATCCGGGGATTAAAATGAGACGCTCGCTGTGGTTGGCTCCCTCACGATCACGTGGTATTGTTTACATTGGTTACGACGCATCGAATCTGCATTCATACAGATCAAGCACGTACTTCGCCGTAGAATTGTTTCCAAATTGTGAATAAATAGGACTCGCACAGCATTTGAATATGGGTTTGGGAAAATAAATGCAAAGGCATTTATTTCAAATTGGATTTTTATGGAAACCTAAATTTGGCAAGAAAGAATTGTACACAATGTCTTGACAGATGTATGTAATCTGATTATCTTTATACTTGTCAGTATGGGTGTGTGTTGGTGTCGTGAAAAGTAACTTGCATTGTCAATTTTCTTTCATTCGTAATAAATCAACAGAATAATTTTTATTCTGCGACGAATTTTTGTATCTGCCATGGTCGTTTTCTACCGTTCGCTCTCTCCGACTTATAGGACAGAGGTGGCGCCATCTATCTTTTCGCTAAGCTGCTTGTTTAAGATTTACGCAGCTACCTTTATTTTCATTTTTCTTTTGAATTTCAATAAAAATATGTTTAAATTTTTCTATTTAAGCAATATTATGATGATGAGATGAACTGCTATTTAGTAGGTGCTCCGTAATGACAGATCCAGTCCAGTCGTCGAAAGAATACTGTAATTGAGCATAGAATGAAATGTGTCCTCCATTTTGCTTTTCCAAAAAGATGGTACTGCGCATGCGTTAAATGTAACCCGCGAGTTAACTCGCCGATTTCGGAGGATCAAAATGTAACACCGAAACGGCAGTTTAAACCACGGATCAGGACTTGTGAATACGGTTTTTTCGATAACTCGCGGATTATCGTTGAACCTCGAGTTAACTCGGACTTGTGAATACGGCCGTGAGGATTCGGGGTATTACCAACAGTGAATTCACAGTAACAGTTCTAGCTATGACTTCCGACCAATATCTGTGATTCGAAACTGTGATTGTGATTCAAAACTGAATCTGATTGGCTGAATCGTAGCAACGGAATGCTCTTTTTTATGTATTAAAATATTTAGTTATATAACTTCGTCGAAGGAATACATATCCAAGTCGAAAACTGTCGTGGCTTTCTATATGCAGTTCGAACCCCATTTTTTTTTTCATGCAGATCTTCTGTAATATTTTTTAAATGAAATGTTTTTGCAGATTTTAATTTTTCGCTATTTTTCATGTAATTAAATTTTATAATTAAACAAACATTAAAATCAAGAGACATGCATTAGAATACTTAATTATTTTACTTCTAATTGAATAAAAATTATGGAATTTTAACTATAAAAAAAAAACTGGCATTCCTATGTTTTCTCTTTAAGTACGTTTCACTAAATAACTTTTATCTAAAATATTTGTTTGTTGAAGAAAAATGATTTCATCGCTGTGTGTGTAGTAAGACAATTTCCTTACATTTGATAATCTGAGGTACTTAAATATTCAAAGAACAACAACAACCCCAAAACATTAAGACATTTTTCTAAATCTCTTGTAACATCCGAATTCATTCATATTTTAGTGTTCGTGGTGTGTAAAGACTCAAGTTTGAAACATAACGATTTTGTTTAAGACGAAGAAAACACAAGAACAACAGAAAAGTAAAAATATTTTTGCGCTTTCTGTGCGTCGTGCATGGCGCATGCGCAAGATTTTGCCGCGTTTGAGGTCACGTGTCGTCTACTCTTGGCAAAGAGCCAAGATTTAAATGCGCACTTTAGCATTCATAGCACTCAAATTTAAAGAAAAATGTTTTATTTTGTCTAAGATAGTATAGATTTCAATCATTTTTATAAATTCTTATGCGAAAAATTTATATAAAAGATTGTCTTGATATTAAATTGCATACATCCACTCCTTTTTAATGTAAAATTTATAGCTTATGTGAAAATTAAGTTTCACTCCTAGAGAGTGATTCATCGCTCTCCTACTAATGAAATATGATTTTGTTTTGTCTGAAAGTCGATTAGAAATTATGACCAGTTCCATGGTTCTGTCAGTATAGCGTCAGAAAAAAGGTCTGGGAAAATCTTGAGCCAGTGATGTACTTTACTCTCAGGTTTGTAGAATTCTCGGTTTAGCTTTAACTAATGCAGACAGCTTTCTTCTGCAAATTATTGTTACCGAATTCAATATTGTCTGTTTGCTTGTGCTAACAGATTTCTATTGATTTTTATTCCAAAAATGTTATCACTTGAAAATACAAGTAGATTTCAGAAGTCAGGTTTCTGCAAAATATTATAGTTTTATCGTAAATTAAGACATTTTTCCTCTTATGATGAGCGTTTGTATTTTTTACACTAAAAGTGCAAATTAAAAGCCGCATTTGATATAGTATGTGCATGAACTCAGCAGTTGAAATTGAACTATCAAATTAATGGCAGGCGTAAGTGATTACATAATTAAAAACTATTTTTTTATTTAAAAAGGTTTTAAATACTTATAAAAATTAAAATAAAGGAAAAGAACTAAAATATATTATAAAAATTATTATATCAAAATTACTTTGAGCTCAAACTCTTTATAATTATTTATTTCGGATTGTTATATAACTTCCGAACCTTATTTCTTATGCACAGGTTGTAGCATAAGAAAGTAAATTTTACTTAAATACTATCCACGACTTTTTCAGCCATAAATTGTCTGGTTTACCATTGTTTTACATCCTGATATTCTTTTCCGACCTTCAGATTTAACATGCGACCCTCCGATCCTGTAATGGGATTTCTTTCAAATTTGTATTTTTCATTTTGTTTTCTACCCATTCTCAATTTTTTTTTTTTAATGTTTTCCAAATTATTATAAACAAGTCAAACTTTTCTGTGAAAAATCTAGTAGCTTTTGACTTTTGTTTCAACAATTTCTGTCTCATACTTTATAAATTATAGAATTTTTATAAAATATTAAATAAAATGTGGATAAGTAGTTAAGTTACGACACATAGGCGTAACCACATACTATGTCGACTGTCCGGGATCGACCCCAAAGATAATAGAAGGAGATATTTTCTTAAGTAATACTTTAAAACTGATAAACTGAATGTACATAATTTATCTCCAAAACAAACAGGGTATATTCTAACGAGTAACATATTTATTTGTTTTGAAAACACAGTCTCACAAGGAATTCCAGAGAATGGATTTTTTTTACAAACAACAAACTATACGCTTTAAAAATTAAACATTCAGTCAAACATAAATTTTTGTACTTACGATACTTCAGAATACATTCAATACCGCTGTAAACATCATTGTGTTGATCCTCCCTCTGAAACGGTTTCATCTTAAGAGACGAACTTTAAAGAAGACAGAAACTAGTAAAACGTATTCTATTCACTAGCGAAATGAAATAATCATCTTTTCCCCCTTCCCAGTGATTTCGACGACGCATTCAATTTGTACTTCAGAAGCACACAGTTTATTTTTTAGAATTAAAAACAATTTAAAAGAGGTTAAGTTTTTTTTTAAATTAGAAACAAAACCAGAATAAGATAATAAAACAAGTTCCAGCTCATGTTACTAAAAAAAATATAACTGAAAAAACCCTTGCTAGTTCAACGAAAAAAAAATTGTCACTTAAAAAGACGAATTTAAAATTTTTAATCTGAATTTTCCTTTAAACTGTCTACCTTCTTCTTTTGCTCAGGAAAATGCACGGGAATTTGGTGTGTCATAAAGCCTACTTTTGCATCCGGTTGAAAATCCTCCAGAGAAATCTGTATCCATCACAGACCAGTGTCACACCTAACAAATCACAGATACTCAGTCACAGTATCCTGGTCGCAAGTACCGATCGCAGTAGCAGTAACAGTTCAATATCAACCAAGGTATCAGCTTAGCGATATCAGTTTAGACACTGTTACCGAATCACCGCTACTCAATCACTGCTACCCTATCACTGTTATTTTGATATTTGAGTAACAGGTAAGAAGTGCTGTTCACAAGTATCGGTGATTGAGTCTCAGTTCTGTGATTCGCTTAACATCCCTACTGAGGATTAGAAGCAACAAACAAACAGTAATTTCAGGAGTGCGATTGAGAGACATCTCATGGCAGAACATCTGATGGCGGACATCTCGGAACATAGATGTTCAGGACTGCAATGACTGAAGTTACGAAGGGATGGTGCAGAGGCAAAGAATCAATAACACACTTGTTGATTGGCAGTGTTTAGCAAGGATTAACAATGTGAAAGACTATTTTAAGATGGAGCAGGAACGTGGTAGATGAGAAGCAGAGATGACGAAGATGACATTGAAACACAAATGCGCCTTGAACGCAAGGTTCATTTGCAGGGTCGATGGGGTCTTGCAATGGAATGCGCTTGCAAAGGAATGCGTAAATCGACCCATCAGATTGCATGCAAGGTTCACTCATATTGGCCTGGTACACACCACTCCCATAACAGAGCGAAAAATAATTATTTCGTTTCCTTTGAACCCAAAAAACGAGCAGGCGTTCTTCCTCCTTCCTCGAAATTTTCCCATTCCACCTGTTGCGTCACTTCGAGACCGTAGGGAACCATTCGGAGTACAGCAACCTCAACGCCAAGTCTGCTCTCACCAAAAAGTATGTAAAGATGTAGTTTACGAGATGCGTTTGTTGCCAAGTAATTTTTCTCGCCAAATCAAGATAGCTGCGAAATTTAGTGTAGCCAAAATCTACACGGTGAACCATTGTATGTATGCAATGGAAAATGATGAATGCAAAAATAAACTTACCCTTCGCGTTCTATGATAGGTTAACGCTTTAACAAGTTTGGGTTTTTTGCCTTTTTCTATTGATTTTTGTGCTCGTGTGCAAACCATTCATTGCCATTCCTGATCAATGATAATCCAACGACCGTTAAACAGCACAAACAAGCACAACAATCAATGTTAAAAGAGTGGTAATTGTAATAAAAAAACATAGAGGAAACCCAATTAAATAAAAGAAATGTGCAACTTACTTGAAAAGATCAACGGAAAAAAGAATGAAAATCCAACGAACGATTTACACGGAGCACCCACAAACACCTCAACCAACGTAAAAAGAACGGCTAAAAAATATCAATTAAACGAACGCATTTTTCAAATGTTAATCAATGACATAACGCACAAAATCCGAATCTTAACCAACCATAGAACACGGTAAGTTCCAGAATTTTCCTGGCATCGGGTTGCCGTAAAGTTGAACCCAACCATAACGGTTACCCTATTTGGCGATTAATCGCCTCGGACTCGTGAACGACATTCCATCCAAAACTATTAAAAGGGAAGCATAGTCGAGCCACTTGAGACGATGTTGCCACCAAATATGGTTGCCGTAAAGTTGAACCCAACCATAACGGTTACCATATTTGGCGAATAATCGCCTCGGTCTCGTGAACGACATTCCATCCAAAACTATTAAAAGGGAAGCATAGTCCAGCCACTTGAGACGATGTTGCCACCAAGCCTGGAAAACATCGGATGAGCTCCTGAACAAAACCAACTTAAGTGCAAGAGCGTACAGCAGCCAATTAATTATTTTTTACTCTGACCTGATTTCAACCTAACCTGAAAAGCACGAATTTTTCATTCCATTCACCATCATTACCGGAGATAAGGGCCCCTTCTGAGTCTCGGATTGCATATTCTCAACCCCTGTCTGACAGCGCTCTGACTTGTTTTTTTTTTTTTTTTTATAGAATCAGGCGTGGTTGAAAGGACCAAATACCCAAATTTTAAAATTTAATCTAGAAGATTTTTAAATGAATTCAATAGTTTTATTCTCTACCTGAATCTTCAAACGCGTTTTCCCGGACAAAGAAGAAACACACGTATATAGACCTTTTCTACCCACTTGATCTTGCCGTCAGCCTTTGGAACCATGCCGTTTTTCATCGCGGGGAACTCGGACAAGATTCTAAATTTATTTTTTCCATTTCCGCTTTCATTTTGTGCCGATTAATGATTTTCCACCAGGGGATAAAAAAAAAAGTTTTAACTTCAGTTATGTAGTTCTTTTTTCTATCTCCTAGACCGTTAAAGATAGAGTAAAAATTTCAACGGTTTTGAAATCTGCGGAAAAGTTCAATTTTGATCGATACCTAAAAATATGATTTTCTTTAAATAAATCATTTTTAAATTGAATGCATCTTTTTTTATTTTCGCAAGAGATTTTGACTTCACGTGCAACAGATTGCATCTTATGTCCTTCGCGTCAAAAAAAAAGAAGAAACAGATTACATTTCCTGTCCTATTCCATTTCAGGGAATGAGAGCAAAAAATAAAAAGCATTTTGACTGGGATTGTTAGTTCTTTTACGTAAATTCGGAATCGCTAAAGATAGATTAAAAATTTCAACGGATTTGAAATCTGCAGAAAATTTTACACCAGATTAATAACTGACACCACGGGCAACGCCGGGCTAGCCACGCAGTGGCTAATCTTGTATAAAGATAAAAATTAAATTTAAAGATTTGTGAGTGTATTTCTCTTTTGTGTAAAAATCTTTGGTACAGCTACACTCTACGTTTATGACTGATGGCAACGGCTTTGGCGATTTTTTTTTGGCGCACTTCTAAAGTCGCCAAGGAAATAATTATTTCTAACTCTTTTCCTGTTACAATTTTTTTTTTCTTATTACAACACACTTTTTAAGTACATTTCAGAACGTTTTAAAAAGTATATTTTTAAAAAACTTTCACAAAAAGTAGTAATATTAATCACATATCAAAACGCATTTGTGAACCAGCAGAGAAACTAAGCTACGAATGGTAAGAATACCCTGAAACTTATCAATTATACTAAATACAGTGGGCATGTTGAAAAAGAAAAAGATCTACAAAAGAAAAAAAAGCAAGAAATAATACAACCTGATAACGTCTGAATTCTTTAGTAAAAAAATAATGAAAACGAAAATAATAAAAAAAAAACTTTTAATCATTTTGTGAAAACTATTATAGTAAAATAACAATTCCACAACTGTCAAAATACAAATAAATGGATGGACCAATGGTATCACAGAAAACGATTTAAAAGGACCAATGCAATCAGAGGATATTTTAAAAACAAAATAACCAATGGGAAGAAAGAAAAAATTTCAAACGAACCAATGAAATCAATCGACTTTAACGGATTTTGGAAGAACTTTCTACAATATTCAAAATGAAAATTGAAAGTTTCCGTTTGTCGAGGTTGCCATGAAAACCACAACAACCGTAACGAAAGATGGGTTGCCTTAATTTATCGTAACTCGCTACTAGAAGTGCGCCAAAAAAAATCGCCAAGCCGTTGCCATCACTCATAAACTTAGAGTGTAGCTGTACCAAATCTTTTTCCTGGTGTGCGTTCACCATTTACTTTACACGAAATAGCATGTATTGTACCGATGTACATACATTTAAATTTTCAGGTAGTACATTCATCATATTTCTAACTGTCTGTTTGTGATACAATGTGTGTTTTCGTTATTTCCATTTTCGAAATTATTACTGGTGTAGAGACGGCTGGTCCACCTTAAATCTGTCGTGGTCGAAGGTCCTCACGTTGGATTGGTGTAGAAGTTTGGAGACTGGAGTGGCAGTTCAGGTGTTGACGCGTCATTTGACCTTTGTTCAAAATTTCTTGGTGTTGTACCGAAAAGGAATTTTTCCTTTACGGTATTCATCCTGGAACGTCAACAATAGCCTGTTGTGTTACTCTAGCACGACGGTAAATCAGCAGTTACCGACTGTTATCCAAAAAGTAACAGAAAACGACCGATGTTGTTGGCAAAGGAGTAAAAACTTGAGGAATAAATCGAGTCAATTAATAGTTTGACCATCTACTTTTTATTACATTCTTTAGATGAGCTGTTCTCTGCTATTACTGCAACTATTTGCGGTAATTGTAATGGTAATTTTAGTTAACGTCCTACTAGAGCAACACAACGGGCTATTGACGACGGTCCGGGATAAGTCCCTTAAGGAAAAGATCCGAAGACAACACCTCGTAATTTTGAACCACGGTCAGATGACGAAGCAACACCTCAGCTGGCACCCAACTGTCCAAACTTCCACGCCAACCCAACGTAAGGACTTTAGGCCACGACAGATTTAAGGTGCACCAGCCGCCTCTATACCATACGCTTACAAACATCCATTCCCGGACCCGGATTCGAAGCAGGAACCTTCCGATCTAGAGGCAACTATTTTCGGAAATATTACCCAGTTATCGTCAAATATTAATCCTCGCTGGGATTGATCCCGGATCGTCATGAATAACCTGTTGTGTGGCTCCAACTCGACGTTAATTGAAATAGCTACCCTTTAAACCTTTTCAAAAATAAATAGTACTATATTTTTTTAAATAATGAAACTAAATTGATTGGTCGTTATAAAAAAAAACTTCGCCGTCGTTAATTGTTCAGTTTAGTCATAACATTTTTAACCATAAAAAGTAACCGACTACTGAAGGAAAATGAATTATTGTACAGCTTACATGTGTGTATGTTTGATTGAAAATAAAGGTTTTTATATATAATTTTTCTTTTTTGTTCTCTTCCTGTGCGCAATGAATCGAAGAGAAGTAAATATTCACTGTATTTGTTTGTTTAAGTTTCAGTAATTGCAATCAACGTAATTTCCATTCATTCTTAGAAAGATCATTTGATACACCGAGTTTGATCAAAATATTAAGAGCTTATAGGTTTTATGAAATAATATAACTAAGGTTGTGTGTGTGTGTGTGTGTGTGTGTGTGTGTGTGTGTGTGTGTGTGTGTGTGTGTGTGTGTGTGTGTGTGATGTTTAATCATTTTATTTATATATAAAACAATTATTTGTTTTCTACTTATCTAAGAAAAGAACACCATTTTCTGAGTTCAGGCACTGGAACAAATTCCTGTATCTGCACACTAGGTAACCTAAACTAAACCAGATTCCATTTCCACATCACCCATGAGGTAGGAATCATGATGCGTTTTTTTAAAGAGGTATTGCCAGGAGCCTTTATCCTCTGCTGCACCTGAAAAAGAAAAGTTGCAATTAGTCCCAAATCCAAACATGCGTCACTTTAAACACGGGAAAAGATCCTTAACAAATTGTGAAGGTGAGTGATGAACCAATTTATACTATACTGGGCAGTTAATTTAACGTGCAGTTGGTAGTTACCTTTCACTGAGGATTATACCCAGTGCCATAACTAGGCAGGTGCACCTGCACAGTAGCATCGCTTGGGAAGTGGGGTGACAGATCAGGTGTGACTTCGTCATCTGAACGTGGTTCCAAATTGTTAGAGTATATTTGTTTAGATGTTTGTAAACAAACCAATATGTAAATTTAAATGACAATCAATTCTCAGAACTGGTATCACGTAGTTTGGTCACGCCCACTTCAAACTTGATGAGTTGTTTCGTCATTCATCCTTTTTCGGGATGTGCATATAGGATGACAGTATGTACGGTCAGCGGATGTATGGTAATTGGTAACTTTTTAATTAACGTCGTACTGGAGAAACCACAACGGGCTATTGACGACGGTCCAGGATTAATACCCTAAGGGAAAGATCCGAGGACAACACAGCGGGTGTGTGGATTCAATCACTTCTTCCTATGTATGTCGGTGGTGATCTCTCTCGCACCTTCTGATCCCCGGATTATTTTTAAATGAGAGATTAACCGGTACAGCTACACTCTACGTTTATGAGTGATGGCAACGGCTTGGCGATTTTTTGGCGCACTTCTAGTAGCGAGTTACGATAAATTAAGGCAACCCATCTTTCGTTTGCTGTTGTGTTTTTCATGGCAACCTCGGCAAACGGAAAATTTCAATTTTCATTTTGAATATTCTAGAAAGTTCTTCCAAAATCCGTTAAAGTCGTTTGATTTCATGGATTCGTTTGAAATTTTTTATTTCCTCCCATTGGTTATTTTGTTTTTAAAATGTTCTTTGATTGCATTGGTCCTTTTAAATCGTTTTCTGTGATACCATTGGTCCTTTTATTTGTATTTTGACAGTTGTGGAATTTTTATTTTGTTATAATAGTTTTTTTTAACGACAGGATTAAGAGTTTTGTTTTTTTGACCATTTTCGTTTTCATTATTTTTTACGAGAGAATTCTGACTTTATCAGGTATTATTTCTTGCTTTTTTTCTTTTGTAAATCTTTTTCCTTTTTCAACATGCTCACTTTATTTAGTGTAATTGATAAGTGTTAGGGTATTCTTACTATTCGTAGCTTAGTTTCTCTGCTGGTTCACAAATGTCTTTTGATATGTGCTTAAGCTTACTACTTTTTGTGAAATTTTTTTTTTAAATATACTTTTTAAAACGTTCTGAAATATGCTTAAAAAGTGTGTTGTAAAAAGAAAAAAAAATGTGAGAGAAAAAGAGTTAGAAAATAATTCTTTACTTGGCGACTTTAGAAGTGCGCCAAAAAAAATCGCCAAAGCCGTTGCCATCACTTATAAACGTAGAGTGTAGCTGTTACGATTAACCTAACCAACTCCAGCCTACGGGGCAAGTGAGTATAACCTGTTTGTTTATCAATTTTTTACTTTTAAAGCTTGTATTTTATGAAGTTTCTGTAACCATCGAGTCAATTTGCCTAAATAAATGAGGATAGAAACTTTTTGAACTTGATCTGTATTTATATCTTCTGCACTTTAGTAAAAATGACGTGGTATTCTTGTTCCCTTGTGGATGGGTCCCAGACCGTCACCAATAGCCCGCTGTGTTACTCCAGTGCGTCGTTAATTAAAATACCACTGCCTACCCTATCTAGGCCTCTCTCGCCATCTGACTAAGCTAGAGTGCCTATATAATAAGAGTGGCGACATACTGGAAACAATTTCTGATTGGCTTAGAGACCTTTTCTACCGCCCGAGGCGGTCTTTTCCTAGCTCCCGTAGACTTAACATGGGAACTTTTTGTGTGTTCGAGAAAAACGCGTGTATATTAAATTTAAAAAATATATATAGCTTTTTCATGTTCCATTTCGTGTTCTAGAATGTTTATTTATTATTATTTTAGTGTTTTGCCAGTATAAATTTGAAGACTTTCTAAGGAAATAGCTTTTTTTTAACAACATGGTGTTTTCCACAATCTAAGTTAGCGCGTTGTGCAATCCATCTCATCCATCTCGCATATAATTGAGCGTTTATACGATTCATTTATACCGAATGTATCCATATTAAAACAATCATATGCTTTCTGTTCTCCCTGAAATTATATATTAATTCGCCCAGCAACCTTCTTTGAGACGATTCTGGTAGAAAAATGGCTGCCACGCATGCGCATTGGGCCAAATTTGGTCTAAATCAAAAAAGTCCACAGGATACCATACATAACTGGCCAACACTTTCTTGGCCAGCTAGATCTCCTAATCTCTCTTCCATCGAGCACATTTGAGACGATTTTGGACGACAGTTGGAGACAATTTGGCAAGAAAGTCCACAGGATACCATACATAGCTGGCCAACACTTCCTTGGCCAGCTAAATCTTCTAATCTCTCTTCCATCGAGCACATTTGAGACGATTTTGGACGACAGTTGGAGACAATTTGGCAAGAAAGTCCACAGGATACCATATATAGCTGGCCAACACTTTCTTAGCCAGCTGAATCTCCTAATCTCTCTTCCATCTAGCACATTTGAGACGATTTTGGACACAATTTGGACGATTTTGGATGACAGTTGGAGACAATTTGGCAAGAAAGTCCACAGGATACCATACGGGAGCTTTTTCAGTCTATGCCACGTCGGGTGAAAGCGTGCATCCTGTGATGTAATAACTATTACAGTCCAAAGGAAGTTCAAAGTTCGCACATCATAAGGTTGCATGTTCAAATCAAGTTTAAGTCCAATTCCATTTCTATTTTAACATCGATTTATTAACAAAGACAGGACACTAACACAATGACAGTGAAACAAAGAGAATGGATCGGTTCATTCCAACGTAGTCTTCCTTCGACCACGTTCCAAATCAATCTGGCGAATTCCCCACCGAGTAGGGAAGATGCGCGTTTCAAATTCCCTTTCATAGGGATTATCACAAGATCTGTGGCTAAGTTGCCACACATCCAGGCCAGATGTGGACCAACGCCTTATTGACTTTCTCACTTTGTAACGGACAAACTATGAAATAAATCTTTCAATTGTCTGGCAGTTGGAGGCGAGCAGGGGGCGGAGCCCCCTAGTAGTTTACAAAGAACGTTTAAATTCCCTTGCAAGCAATTATTTTAAATTAAAATGTTACTCGCCCTTCTTGACACAATCCTGTTTTCAGACCAAATTTTTTTCTTCTAATAAACAAAAAAAAAATCCTACCAAGTAGAGTTAAAACCTCTTGTAATGATTTTATTTTCTGATGTCTTAATTAAAGCAGTTATGTGTATCGTTCAGACAGATTGATTTATCCCAGTGCTTTCAAGCGAAAAACAGTACGGTTGCAATGGTAAGATTGGGACAACGACGGAGGACGTTTTGAAACAACTTCTATTTCGCATGGATTCGCAGTGTTTGTTCTGTAATGAATTTCTTAAGTTCTCTCACCTCTCCAGACTGTAATAAGTCAATCCAGAATCTCATTTTTTTTAAAATCTAAGTTTTATTTACATTACAAACACAACAACAACAAAAAAACACGTAATAGATTATCATGGCTTATCACATCGTTCTCAAAACCAGTTCTAACTACAAGCTTCAATATCAATCCCAAGTCAGAGTGCACAATAGTGTCCTCTGGTCTCAGTATTTGAGTTTCAACACGTTTATTAGAATGTCATTGGTCGTTGTATAAAATCCTGTTCATATTTGTAAGAAGAAGGCTGACTTCATAGTATCAGGAGATGAGCTGCTAAGTAGCAGGTGCTCCGTAATGATAGGCTCTGTCCAGTCGTCGCAAGAATACTGCAAGTGAGCAATACTGCACCTCTGTCCTCTAAGCCCGAGAGAGCGAACGGTAGAAAACGACCATATCAGATACAAATTCGTAAAAATTAAAATTAAAATTATTCTGTTGATTTATTACGAATGAAAGAAAATTGACATTGCAAGTTACTTTTCACGACACCAATCCACACCCATACTGACAAGTAGAAAGATAATAAGATTACATACATCTGTCAAGACATAGTGTACAATTCTTTCTTGCCAAATTTAGGTTTCCATAAAAATCCAATTTGAAATTAAATACCTTTGCATTTCTTTTCCCAACCCCATATTAAAATGCTGTGTGGGTCCTATTTATTCACAATTTGGAATCAATTCTACGGCGAAGTACTTGCTTGATCAGTATGAATGCAAATTCGGGCGTCGTAACCAATGTAAACAATACCACGTGATCGTGAGGTATCCAATCACAGCGAGCGTCTCATTTTAATCCCCGGATCACTTAACACGCTGTTTGAGAATACCGTTCTTGCTAATCCTCGAGTTAACTCGAGACTTGTGAATATGGCCGATAATAACTCAGGTAAATATTTAAGTGAAAACTTCGCCGTACAATTGATTCCAAACTGTGAATAAATAGGACTCATACAGCATTTAATTATGGGTTTGGGAAAAGAAATGCAAAGGTATTTAATTTCAAATTGGATTTTTATGGAAACCTAAATTTTGCAAGAAAGAATTGTAAACAATGTGTTGACAGATGTAAGTAATCCGATTATCTTTATACTTGTCAGTACAAAGTGGGTGGGTGTTGGTGGTGTGAAAAGTGACTTGCATTGTCAATTTTTTTTCATTCGTAATAAATCAACAGAATAATTTTTATTCTACGAAGAATTAGTATCTGCCATGGTCGTTATCTACCGTTCGCTCTCTCCGGCTTAGAGGACAGAGGTGGCGCCATCTATCTTTTCGCTAAGCTGCTTGGTTAAGATTACGCAGCTACCTTTATTTTCATTTTTCTTTTGAATTTACCAACATAACCAATGTAAACAATATCATGTAAGCGTGAGGAGACGGTAGTAGCCAATCACAGCGAGCGTCTCATTTTAATCCCCGGATCACTTAAAACGCCGTTTGAGGATACCGTTCTTGATAATCCTTGAGTTAATTCTTACTCGCGGATCAACTGATCCTCGAGTTGACTTGTGAATATGGCCGTTACTCGCGAATTAATTGATCCTCGAGTTAACTCGAAACTTGTGAATATGGCCGATAATAACTCAGGTAAATATTTAATTGAAAAAAAATCTTTGCATCATTCTTGTGTATCTATTATCTTGTAAATTCAATTTATATTTACTTTGTTTAATGCTTATAAGATAATTAAATATGTGAGGTAACACAAGTCATAAAATAAAGGACTATGTTTTGCGAAAACTAAATCTAAAGGAATAAACGATAAAATAAAAAGGTTATGGTTACCAAATGCACGTGCAGTGCTTAAATGAATTTCTCTGAAAGTGAGAAACACTCAGCCATTTTCTAGTGAGTTAACACAACAAAGAGTTATTCTCAATTACATGAATAATTAAACTTTCATTACAAAATAACATTTCAACTGAAAATAAATTATTTTCGTAATATGCCATTGGAAAATTACTTGTAACAAATGTTTCACTGATAAAAATTCAATACTTTTTCAATGATCAAGTTGTGTTTTTGTTCATTGATAAAATTGAATCATCGAAAGATGCAACAGAATATGTTAACAATAAGGAATCAAAAAATCAATTATGAAAATTTGGTGGGAACAAAAGAAAAGTAATTTCTCGGGTTTCAAACAAAATCAGGCAGAAATGGAAAGACAAGTTGAATTTATTGCGCAAATCTAATGATAAAATATGCAGATTTCAATTTATTAAAACTTTATTTATTACTTTTAATGTGAAAGTAAATGAAAAATCCAAAACAAATTTGTGATAGATTTATTAAAGGTTGATTTTTGGGGTTATATACGGATTTGAAAGTTTCTTAAGTGATCTTATTTTCGTTACGCGCACTAGTAGACAAATTGTCTGTTCCGTGGAAAAAGAAAAAAACACACATTCTCAAAATGAGTTAATTGAAACATAAAATTCGTAGCGACATCTAGTGTGCGTGATAAAAGGCTTGTTTTCGCGGTCCGAAGCAACAAATATGCCTTAAAAAATAAAATTGCATTTATTATGGATTTTGATGTATAAATGAACTTAAATTCGATAAATAAACACTTATTGGCAAAACTTCTATGTAGAATATCAAGTAGGAAGAAAACATTTGTAGACCTGGGCTTTGTTATTTTAGGATTTTTGTGAAGTCACCAGTACAATGTTTTGAAATTAAAGTATAAATTAAATTTTCATTGTACAACTTTGACCACGTCATTGGTATCCATTCATGATTACGGATGAGATCTGCAGGTCACATCTGGCAGATTAAAAAAATGTTAATATGGTTGAGCAAATCGTTGAATCGAATTAATTCTCATTTCCTCGACCGCGCGTCGCCCTATGTTGATGTCCTGTTGTCCGCCCCTGTTTGTCTAACCGCTTTTTTTTCTTCTTGGGGTTGGAGGATATCGACAGTGAAACTTGATTCGTAACCCTATGAGATATTTTTTGCTCGTGGAATGATATAGTAGTCTTGAAAGCCCTATCTGAAGGGGTGTTCAGGGAAGCAGACCGATCCCTAACTAAATACGCAGAGAGGCTTTTTGAAGCAGCCCGAACCGTCGAAGGGTTTTGTCGACGGAAAGTTCGAAGAGTCATTTTGATCTACCATGCAGCATCTCAAAATCTAGAATTCTGAAGTGTTAATGAAAGCGATTGATGTTTTTTAATTTTGTTGTCATGGAACAGTGGCGTAGCAAGGTCAAGTTGTACCTGGTGCAGAATTTTTTTTCACCCCCATTGAAAGTATTAAAATATAAAAAAAAATGCAATTACAAATGTTATTTCCTGGTTTATTTACTTAGCATTGCGAAATAAGCACTTAAAGACGTATTTTCCTAACTTTGTTCTCTGCAAATTTTGAAATCACATAATCAAAATCAATTCCTTTCCCTACTTTATTTTCAATTGAGAAGATAGATAAGCAGAGAGCCGGACTCGACTCATAGAGAACCTCTGATAACTCTTGATTAATTTTAGTTTTGAAAAACTCCTCTCACATGATGCTACTAGAACACATAACGTTAACAATATTCTTAAGGCTAAAGTTAGGTTTGGAAATTAATTAACGTCGTTCTAAGGCAAAAGAATGAGCTATTGATGACGGTCAGAGATCAATCCCCTAATGGAAATCCAAGGACAACACCACGTAATTTTGAACCACGGTCAGATGACGAAAAGTTAGATTTGGTATAGAATCTGCAAGTTCATATTCAACACATAGACGTAACCAGGGGGAGTTGGGGGTTCAATCCCTCATTCAGTTTGTCGTAAAAGATAGTGAAATTTGTTAGTGAAGAGCAAACGGAGTTTTAAGCTTTATGGTTATTTAAACTAGATTGTATAAAAATAAAAATTATTTTTGCAGTCATATTTCCGAAGCCCATCCGTGTATTAGCCGAGAGTGCGTTTTTTCTTCAAAAATTTACCCAAAATTCAAAACCTGTATATAAACCGAAATATAAATTAAAAAAAAAATTGTGACGTTTAAACACAAAGCCACGAGTGCGTAAACGTCGCTAAGAAGGTAATACGAGTGGACTATTTTCTAATCAAATCGCTGTAAAGTAAAACACCACTCGCCAACGATGATAGTTTTAACCTGCTAATGAATTTTCCCATTGTACAGACGGTCCAGCTCCTGATATCCATCTTCCGACGAGGTGATTGACAGGTGATGATATACGGGACATTATGATTCAAAAAGGGGAGGGGATTTATCATGGCACTTAAAAGAAACTCGGGTAGTGTCTAAATGATCGTTAAAGAGTAATTATCTTCCCCAGTGTCATGTACCTGATGCCGGACATCTGACTGGGTGATTGACAGATGATGAGTTCAACAATGGTCAAGGGGAGCGGCTGGGGTTTGGGTATTTTTTTTACCAGTGCCACTTTTCTTCGCCGTGCAGCGTAAAACACATGCGAAACATAAAGTTTCAAAAGGTGGGAGCGGGCCCTTGGCAGGACGATTATGTGTATGAAGAAAATATAAATTCAATTACGGAAAGGGCATTGGAACTGATGATGATACGCATCAGGACATCCCAATGAGTGAAGCCGAATTTTACGAACTATTCGGAAACTCGGATTCAGACACGGAATTTGAAGGATTTGTGACTTATTTTTCTCTTTTAGCTTAAATGTTGCATTCAAAACGTAAGTTAAAGACTTTAAAAATTGGAACAGCTGTTGGATTCGGATGGCACGAAGTAAAAAAGTAGGGTTGCTTTCCCTTCACCCGTTGGAGTTGCTATAAAAATTGTTAACCGATCGTAAAGAATTCGAAGTTGCTGCCACCGTACGGAGATCCAAATCCAACAGCTGTATCAAAAAATTGTTCCCTTTCCAATTGTTATTTTTATGTGCCCATTAATTAAGGGTATTCAATTATTATTTTATGTGTTATATTTGGCGATAGTCAGCGATTTATCGCTTGGGCCGGGCTATCGGTATCGGAAATGTACCTTAGTTTTTTGTTAAATTAGCGGATCCGTATATAGGCCGACCCCCCCCCCCCCCCCAGACACACACACTTTAGTTTTAGAAAATGTTCCAAAAATTCTCGGCTTATACACGGAAATATACGTAAATGCACGACAAAAGTGAAATTTTCATTCACTTGATTTTTTTTTATATGTTTAACTTTAGGAAAATATTTCCAATTAGGAAAATGTTTATATGTACTTATCACAGCAAAATCTGATTAATTTTATCCGAATGTTATCGTTCAAGAAGTTCTAGTGACTATTTTTCTATTCTTTTCAATTTAATGATAATCTAAAAACGCTATTGATTATGTCTCAATCAAAAACTACCTCCTTAACGAAGAATATGATTTCTTTGAAATCACCCCTCCCCCCACAGTAAAAGACCGGTCAAAATTGTCATCAAAGGTCTCCCTCGGGACACTGACAAAAATTAATTAAAATCTGAACTTGGAAAATATAGACTTCGTGATTGAATGGTTCGCCCAGTTGACACGATTCAAAACTAAGGATCCACTCCCTATTTTTCTCATCACCCTAATCAAAACGGGAAAATGGAACACAATTTGCAACCTATCTAACATTACGTACCTAAGCGTCACAGATGAGCACTTCAAAGGCATCAGAGGACCTACTACAACTGTAACTACTTCGGATATGGCAGCTCAAACTGCAGTGTTCAAACCCGATGCAGGAGAGAAGCGGCTCAATCCCATGATAGTACTTTACGCAAGTCCTACTTGATTGGCTAGCTTCACGGGCTTGGCTTCACTTGGATATCTCGCCAATCTGATTGTTGCAGTAACCATTTGATTTTGAATATGCGCGTTGTTTCGTAGAAATACAATACATACTCTAGCGCCTCAGCGTACAGCGTAAGTGTCCGACAAGTGGACTCTGATTGGCTCCTCATATATATGTTGTATGGTTGTTGTTAGTAGTATTTCTCGCCAACTTATACTAAGGGTACTTATACTTTTAAAGAGCTTTTTTTCCGTGAAGCAACGATGGCCTAATGGCTAAAGTCACCTACCTTCAGATTGGCTTCGGCAGCGGAGGATGACTTTACGAGTTCAAATCCAGCAGGCGAAAAAAATTTTAGATCCTCCAAACTATTTTTTAAAAATTCCAATTTAATTCCTTTTGAGTCTAAATATTACTTTTCCTAATTTTTAATACCCTTTTTATATTTTTACAAGCTTCCGTTGATTTTACATAAATAATCTAAGAACCACTCCTGAACTCACTACCAGCTGATATTTTTCCGCCCCTCTGCCGTCCCCTTTGCTTTAGGATGATGGTGTCGTATCCACCTCTGGCTTAGGACCATTCTGATGTAACAAAAAGCATACATAAAACACTAACTTATATAATTATTAACTTATATAATAAAAGGATACAATTTTCGGGTCCCACCTCTACCCACCCATAGCCATGGATCTGAAAAGAAAAGAAGAAAGCAGAAAGGAAGAGATAATTGGCAACAGAAAAATTCTCATGACATACGTATCTAGGTCATGTGATCCGATTAGCCAATCAAGTTGGACTTGCGTAAAGTACGATCATGGGATTGAGGCGCCTGTATGCAGGAGATGCGGCCTCAGTCCCAGAATAAGCGAATGCACCAAACCGGAACAAAATATCCCCTCTGCATCCATGGCAACGAACGCGGACACGTGGCCTCTTGGAGAGGCTGCAAAAACCTTCCGAAACCCCCTCACACCCAAAATCGCACCAGATCTTTCCAACACAAACAAACCCGCGAGGGCGCTTGTTTTGAAAGGCTACACCACCCCAGATGAGCACTTAAATTCCATCCACTGCACCCAGTTGCAAGCAAGCCACGAACCCGTCCGGTCTTGATCTCAAGGAGAGCTTCGAGAAATTACCAGTATCTTCACTAATCTTAACCCTCATTCCAAATCTACTACAAAATCAAATCCGCCTCGACTGTCACAGAAAAACCCACAGTATTATAAGAACTCATTCTTAACTAAGTCACTACACCTAGTTCTCTAAAAATTATTAACAGCTCACGTCATTCAGCCAAAGTGAAGTTCACCTCTGTTCATCAACAGGAGGTTAAGGGCCATGTACACCGCCACCGCTATGCACGTCAATCAGAGTAAAAAGGAATTCAGCCAATAACTTTTAAATCGCCTTTTCGAAAATAATAACAGTTACATAACTGTCATTACTTGTAGCGATGAGAGTGGCGAGAATCCGTAGGTCCTGGGCCGTAGGCCCTCTACCTCCTTCAGGAAGGTAGCTGTAATGCATAAAAAAGACAAGATGATAGGATGTTGCCAATATCATATCATATCAAAGCATATGAAGATGATAGGACATAATTTAAATAATCTTTATGGTACTTCCGTTTTGGTCTGTTCGTAGATGACACTTGTTCTTTAATATTAAAATTTGAAGACAACACAGTTTTGGGGTAATTTTCTTCTTCAATGATAGACGTATCAGTAGAAGTACTTGGCCTTCCTTTTGTTGAAGTTTCTGCTTTCAACCAAAAATCCATGGGTAGTTTTTGAATAATATTTAAATTCTGTAATAAGAACACATTTTTTTGTCAAAATGGACAAAATTCGACATTGTAAACAAGCAGACTAAATTAGTATACAAGAAAATCGTTATATTTTTGTATGCAAATTTAATTTATTTATATTTTTGCAAAGTATACTCCAATCCTGTTTTAACGCAATACATTGGTTCCTGGAAATGATGCGTAGAATAAAAACGCGTAAAAGATTAAAAAAACACTATTGTTGATTTGACAGATTGGTTCCCAATATTGAGAAATCGTGTAAAAAATTATCAAAAATGTACTAGAAAACTGAAATGGTTATTTGAATTCCCGCAAAAAATCGTGTTCATCTAAGTGAATTTGCGGGAATAAATCGTGCCAAAAGTGAAACACCACCCAAGAAATTGCGTAAAAGTGAAAAATCATGTTAATATAATTCGCATAAGAGGACTGGGTGTAGACCTAATAACGTGTGGTCGATTAACAAAAAAAATTTGGTTCAAAGTCGATTCCACATTTTAAGGTTAGGAAAAAAAAAACACGGACTTACTTATGAAACTTCTCGCAGACTTTTCCCTCCAAAATTTATACACTGATTTTCAACACGTATTTTCAAACTGTTTTTTATTTAATAAGATTTATTAGAAGATCGGTGTTACAGCGCTCTGCTTCCATCGTGAACGTCTCTAATCCCTCTTTCCGGTGTCAGTAGAACACTGATAAAGAATTTGCTTACATTAAAGGGTAGAGAAAGATCATTTAAGGCGCCAAATCTTACAGATGAGTGATATGTAGCACTTGTGACTGTGATAGGACTAGAAGGAAACCGGGCCAGAAACATATATAGGGAGTTTCAGAACTATATGTCAGAAATGTAAAGGCAGGTAGAGGGTACATTAAAAAGCAGATTTCGAATAGGAAATTAGGATTGTGGGTGCCGAAATGCAGCGTTGAAGTGTTCGCACGTAAGGCAGTATTAACAACAGGCAAGTGAAAAGACAAAGGAATGCAACAATTTATTCATCAAACAGGTTTACAATAGCTGCTCGAAAGAGCGACCACCAACAGCGATACACCATTCACAGCGGCGGCGCATAGATTGGCGTACAATAGTAAAACCTTCATGCAGGTCACGCACATTTCCAGCAGCAGCAGACAATCGGGCAACCAGATATTCATACGCACACCATGATTTTAATGTGACAAAAAGAAGAAATCCAAGCACGTCGATTATGGGGAGCGCGGTGGCCTAGGAACAGGTCCGCCCCGTCCTATCCAATGCTGGCCGTAGACAGTCTCCAGGTGATTCTTGATGTTCCTGCTGAAGTGAGCTGGGGCTCCATCGTGCTGGGAACATCGAGCAGAAGTTCCGATAAGACCACTTGTAAGAAGATGCCGTAAGTGTGACCGGTTAAACGACTAGGTAGAATGTACGGTCCAACTAACGGTATTGAACACAATGCCTGGCCGTAGACAGTCTCCAGGTGATTCTTGATGTTCCTGCTGAAGTGAGCTGGGGCTCCATCGTGCTGGGAACATCGAGCAGAAGTTCAGATAAGACCACTTGTAAGAAGATGCCGTAAGTGTGACCGGTTAAACGACTAGGTAGAATGTACGGTCCAACTAACGGTATTGAACACAATGCCTGGCCGTAGACAGTCTCCAGGTGATTCTTGATGTTCCTGCTGAAGTGAGCTGGGGCTCCATCGTGCTGGGAACATCGAGCAGAAGTTCAGATAAGACCACTTGTAAGAAGATGCCGTAAGTGTGACCGGTTAAACGACTAGGTAGAATGTACGGTCCAACTAACGGTATTGAACACAATGCCTGGCCGTAGACAGTCTCCAGGTGATTCTTGATGTTCCTGCTGAAGTGAGCTGGGGCTCCATCGTGCTGGGAACATCGAGCAGAAGTTCAGATAAGACCACTTGTAAGAAGATGCCGTAAGTGTGACCGGTTAAACGACTAGGTAGAATGTACGGTCCAACTAACGGTATTGAACACAATGCCTGGCCGTAGACAGTCTCCAGGTGATTCTTGATGTTCCTGCTGAAGTGAGCTGGGGCTCCATCGTGCTGGGAACATCGAGCAGAAGTTCAGATAAGACCACTTGTAAGAAGATGCCGTAAGTGTGACCGGTTAAACGACTAGGTAGAATGTACGGTCCAACTAACGGTATTGAACACAATGCCTGGCCGTAGACAGTCTCCAGGTGATTCTTGATGTTCCTGCTGAAGTGAGCTGGGGCTCCATCGTGCTGGGAACATCGAGCAGAAGTTCAGATAAGACCACTTGTAAGAAGATGCCGTAAGTGTGACCGGTTAAACGACTAGGTAGAATGTACGGTCCAACTAACGGTATTGAACGCAATGCCTGGCCGTAGACAGTCTCCAGGTGATTCTTGATGTTCCTGCTGAAGTGAGCTGGGGCTCCATCGTGCTGGGAACATCGAGCAGAAGTTCAGATAAGACCACTTGTAAGAAGATGCCGTAAGTGTGACCGGTTAAACGACTAGGTAGAATGTACGGTCCAACTAACGGTATTGAACACAATGCCTGGCCGTAGACAGTCTCCAGGTGATTCTTGATGTTCCTGCTGAAGTGAGCTGGGGCTCCATCGTGCTGGGAACATCGAGCAGAAGTTCAGATAAGACCACTTGTAAGAAGATGCCGTAAGTGTGACCGGTTAAACGACTAGGTAGAATGTACGGTCCAACTAACGGTATTGAACACAATGCCTGGCCGTAGACAGTCTCCAGGTGATTCTTGATGTTCCTGCTGAAGTGAGCTGGGGCTCCATCGTGCTGGGAACATCGAGCAGAAGTTCAGATAAGACCACTTGTAAGAAGATGCCGTAAGTGTGACCGGTTAAACGACTAGGTAGAATGTACGGTCCAACTAACGGTATTGAACACAATGCCTGGCCGTAGACAGTCTCCAGGTGATTCTTGATGTTCCTGCTGAAGTGAGCTGGGGCTCCATCGTGCTGGGAACATCGAGCAGAAGTTCAGATAAGACCACTTGTAAGAAGATGCCGTAAGTGTGACCGGTTAAACGACTAGGTAGAATGTACGGTCCAACTAACGGTATTGAACACAATGCCTGTCCAAACATTAATGGAAAACCTTTCTTGGTAGCCATGTGTTCTTGCGCCATATGGGTTACCGTGAGTCCAAAGGTAGACATTAGTGGTGTTAAACATACCCGAACCAGAAAAGGTAGCATCATCAGTGAATAAAACATCCGCATGGTAGGTGGGATTGGCTGTAGCTTCCTGTAGGTACCAGCGGGCAAAGTTGACGTGCAGAGGATAATCAGCAGGGTTTAATGCTTGCACTCTCTGCAAATGATACGGGTGTATTCCGTCTTCATGTAAAGTCCTCCAAACAGTTGCCTGGCTCACACCGAACGCACCTCCAACAGCTCTCGATCTTGTCAAAGGACTATCCTCTACTGTGCGCTCTACTGCGTAATATTGCTTCTTCCACTGCAGGAAATCTACGATATTTTCCAGTGCCCGTATCACGCCTGGAAGTTGGGGAAAGGGAGCTAGTGTGGACAATTTTTATTAATTTATCAAAAAAAGTATACTAAATATCGTTTTTGACACATCAACTATATTTCTTTTTACAATATTGTGCTATTTTACTTTTATTTTGGTTGATATATAAAAGTATTTAGCAATATTGTTTTTTAGTAATTTTTTTATTTAAAAAAAAAATTATTTTTGTCCACGCGTGCCCCATGTCATAGGGCTCGTGTGGATAAGTTAGAATACTGATTATACAATGTAAATACAACTCATGAAAGTATGTAAAATCATAATGAAATCAATTTTAACCTAAACAGTATAATTCCTTATGAATGTTAACCTTAAAGCATATTTAATTAATGTTAAGCCCAGAATATTTGAAAAAAGGATCTGCTCTATATTATAGAATCTACTTCAAAGACAAAGCAATGGAAATTTATTTTAAGTTTTAATTAGTGAGATAATTAGTGGATTTTTTAATAAAGAAATGGAATTATCCTTCTATTTTGCAATGTAGTTAGATAAATCAACATTAAATGTCAACTGAGATGCAGTGTGAATTGTGCTACCAGCAACATCAGGTGATGGCAATTTAGCTACAATTTCATTTCTTGAAATTTGTGATACGTCCTTTACATCTGAGAAAGAGAAAGATTCACTCTGTTTATTCGAAGAGTTGCTTTGAGTGTAACAACTACAATTCCTTGTAAATTAATTTACCATTTCACAAAAACTAAATCAATTTTATACAGAAGAGCCTAAGATTAAAAAATAGAATTATATATATTTGTGAATAAATTTTTCACATAAACAATTATATTTAATAAATAAATAGCCTAAAATGTAATATTTAACCCTTGTTTTTTACCACTGCAATCTAAATGCGGTAAGTGTGGACATGTACACAGTAGCCCCAAAAACCACGTGTCAACACTAGCCATATGGAGCTATTTGTTTATTTTGGACTACACCTGGTTTTTTTAATCCATGTAGATCAAAAGTGAAAATCAAAATAGCTTTTGAATATATTCATTTATAACATACAGTCACCTTTAAAAGAAGAGTCCCGATTATCCGAGTTATTGTGGGCCAAGACTAACTCGCATAACCGTATGTATATTTTAACAAATACAAAAATTACACAGATATACCACATGTAATTCATATTGTTACGATAATTAAAGAGTTCTTACTTAAAAAAGTCTTTTTTTTTTACATTACTTTGGCGTTTTTCTGCAGCAGCCTAAATCATCACCACAGCTCATGCATTTTGCCACTCTTTTCGGTACTGATAGCTTGCTCCTCCTCATTGTCTCCTCCCCCTTTGGAACGTGAATTGGACTCCTAATGGTATCAATTATTAAATTCTATCGTCTATCTAAATTATTTACCTTGTTCATAGTGCATTGTCACTACCTTTAACTTTCTTCCCTCATTTATAGGTTTACAATCAATAAATTCTCTATTAATTCTGATGTGAAGGTTCGCAGTTGTCTGCAAGGTACCCCGTAAATGATACGTCCGTTACGTTCCGTTCTGCAGCAGTGTTTCGCCAATTTTTTAAGCTTAACAGGATTGCTGGTGTCGCTTCTTCTTGTTGTTCTATATATTCAATAGCACTTTCGATAGCTTTTAGTCCATCTGTATTGGAGATTTTAATGTCGGTTTTAATCGTCACTGTTTTCATCATCATCGCTAGATTCATTTTCCTTATTGACGATATTGACGATCATTTTATGCGTTATCTTTTGTTAGTCAGTGTTTGTCCAGTCACGGATTTCGTTTTCCTGAGTGTGTGTGAGATCAAGTTTAGAATTTTTTTCGGTAGTTTTAAAAATGAAAAATGTAGAACTCAAAAAAAAAAAATCCAAGAAAAAATTTATAGCTTGGTTAAGGCGGAAACTCGGTAATCGGGGTTTTACTGTAATTAAAAAACAAACCAGGAACTTACTTTTCCATCATGAAAACCTTGTTTTATAAATTGCTACTCAACTATCAAGTGTATTGTCATGCAACTAACTGCGCATGGAAGTTTATATCAGAATTACTATTCTGCAAAAATTTGCAGAGAGATTTTGACTGATCGATAGCAGAACTATTCAAGTAGTCCACACTAGCCTCCTTCTTCCCTATGATAAACGATCCACTCGTGCACAACCCGCAATAAAGACGCTCGAATGATCGGCGATCCGGTAGATTCCAACTCTTGAATCGCTCCATGTACATTCTTTGAGCAGCTGACTTCCGTTTACTTTCGCAGCACCACACACACAAGCGGATGGAGAAAGAACGATCAGGAATGTTAAATACCATATTCACAAGTTTCGAGTTAACTCGAGGATCAGTTGATCCGCGAGTAACGGCCGTATTCACAAGTCCGAGTTAACTCGAGAATCAACGATAATCCGTGAGTTATAGAAAAAAACTGTATTCACAAGTCCCGACCCGTGGTTTAAACTGCCGGTTCGGTGTTACATTTTGATCCTCCGAAATCGGCGAGTTAACTCGCGAGTAAGAGCTACGCATGCGCAGTACTACCTTTCTACGAAGGATATTCTGCAAAAACAAAATGGATGACACATTTCATTCTATGCTAAAGTATAGTATTCTTGCGACGACTGGTCACTGGATTCGACGTATCATTACGGAGCACCTGCTTCATAGCAGCTCCTGTCCTCATCATAATATTGCTTAAATGGAAAATTTAAAACATAATTTTATTGAAATTCAAAAGAAAAATGAAAATAAATGTAGCTGCGTAATCTTAACAAGCAGCTTAGCGAAAAGATAGATGGTGCCACCTCTGTCCTCTAAGCCGGAGAGAGCGAACGGTAGAAAACGACCATGGCAGATACAAATTCGTCGTAGAATAAAAATTATTCTGTTGAATTATTACGAATGAAAGAAAATTGACAATGCAAGTCACTTTTCACACCACCAACACACACCCATACTGACAAGTACAAAGATAATCGGATTACATACATCTGTCAAGACATTGTGTACAATTCTTTCTTGCAAAATTTAGGTTTCCATAAAAATCCAATTTGAAATTAAATACATTTGCATTGGTTTTCCCAAAACCACATTGAAATGCTGTATGAGTACTATTAATTCATAATTTGGAATCAATTCTACGGCGAAGTACGTGCTTGATCAGTATGAATGCAGATTCGGGCGTCGTAACCAATGTAAACAATACCACGTGATCGTGAGGTAGCCAATAACAGCGAGCGTCTCATTTTAATCCCCGGATCACTTAACACGCTGTTTGAGAATACCGTTCTTGGAAAAGAATAAATATATATACAGATAGTATCGGCTCAATTCAGGCCTTGAAAACAGCTCAAGATAAATCAAATTACCTTTTCACAATTAAACAGAAAATACATAATAATACTAATAACTTTGGCCTGAGTTGGGTTCGGGCACATGCGGGGCTTGCCGGAAACGAGCTAGCAGACGAACAGGCCAAACTTGCCTCGGTCGACGGTGAGACGTTGGATATTCCCTTTCCTGTCAGCCTTTTAAAAAGAAAAATTAAGAACTTTATGATCAAAGGCTGGCAGGAACATTATAAAAACTCTCTCAAGGTAGTCCGTCTAAAAGACTACATACCAAAAGTTAGAACCGACACCCTCATCATCTACCGTTGGATTGTTTGGTTCCTTACAGGGCACGGCCCGTTCTGGGCCTACCTCAATAGATTCCATTTGAAGGACACCGATAAATGCGTCTGTGGTTAAGTGGGGGACGCTGATCACTACCTATTCCAGGCCTCGAAATAGATTTTTTAATACAGGTGCACTGCGTTCACCTGAGTTTTTAAATTAGGTGCACTGCGTGCACTTAGTGGTAAAAATTAGGTGCACAATTATATTTTCATGTGCACAGTGCACCTGTGCACCCGGGTATTTCGAGCCCTGACCTATTCGACTGCATATTCACACAGGCAAACCATACTACAAGACCAGCTAACGAGAATAAGGCCAATTTGCTTGAAGGTGTTCTGGGTAATAAAATGTCTCGCTCAAAAATCAAGTCCTGTGTGAAAACAGCGATGGGGATGGTGGCGGGACCCTCCCTCCCCTAGGTCAACAGACACACCCGGACACGAAAATACTTTTGTAGGTACTCGACAACAATATTACTTTTTATTCACAACAAAAACGAATTACAAGGACTTGTAGAAATAAAGATTACAAAACCCTCAGACAACAGACCTAGCTCGACGGATTCAGACGATGCAAGATTGACATATCACCTAAGTTAATCAATCTGACAATCCAAGAAGGAAATGTGAAAAAATATTGAAATTCTAATACATATTCATATTAATAAAACCCAAAAAATATTGCTCACATATGAACCCAAATCTAAACATAAAATAAGTCTAAACTTTCTTGTATTATATAGCAAAATAGGTAAACAAATAATACACTGATACTACGAATAGAAAAAATTGTACACAACACAATTATTGTGGCTATGATATTATCCCAATTGTCAAAATTCACATTTCACAAATTCAAAAATATCATCACTTATTAGAAATTTAAATACATTTTAGAACAGAAAAGTTCAGAAAAGAAGTCTAAATAAGCATGTCACTGAAAATCGATCATTACAAAATTAAATTATTTTTCACTTCATCCAAATTACTGCAACTTGCCACTACTGTGTCCAACTTGCCGTCCCAAATGATCCAAGATATGCTTGATTGGTGACAAATCTGGGGATCGAGCAGGCCAGGGAGGAGTGGTAAATTGGCGGAGGCAGTCTTGTGACATCCTTGCCGTCTGTGGCCGAGCATTGTCTTGTTGAAAAATGGCTCCTGGGAGCCCTGCCATGAGTGGCATCACATGTGGCTGAAGGATGTCATGGAAGTACCGCTGGACTGTCATTGTGCCATGGATAAATATTAAGGGTGACCGTGTATCTTAAGCAATTACACCTCATACCATCACACCAGGTGCGGGAGCGGTGTGTCGCTGTAAAGCGAAGGCAGGATTGAGGCGTTCACCACGGGGTCTCCACACACGAACACGATTGTCATCACTGCTCAAATTGAATCTAGATTCGTCGCTGAAGACGACCTTGTTCCATTTCGTTGCAATCGAATCCTGTCGTGAGCGACACCACTCCAAACGGAGGCGTCGATGGGTGGGTGTTATTGGCAGTACACGTAATGGGCGTCACGTAACCAGATGTCCTTCAACCAGGCGCCTCACGATGGTTCGGGAAGACACAGGGGCCCGTAGTGAAGGTGCTGTCTTTGTCTGGATAGCGGCCAATGAGGCAGTTGGCTCTACGCGTGCGTTTCGTATGATGTGATGGTCTTCTCGACAACTGGTCAGTCGAGGGCGTCCTGAGACTGGTCGCCGTGTAAATGACGTCTATTCTGTCCACTGGTCCTAACACCTCCTCACAGTAAAATCAGAACGGCCTACTTCACGAGCTACTCGCCGAGCTGACCACCCAGCTTCCATCATCCCGGTGATTCTTCCCCTCTCGAACTCAGACAGCTGCTCATATTGTGTTCGATGGTGGCGTAACGGCATGTCTACCTCAGCGTTTCCTTTGCAAAAGATTAAGTACACTCAAACAAGCTCTGCTTACCTGTTTTATACTTCAAGGAGAACGAAGTTCAACGCCCTATAGTGGCATTACGCAATGATTAATCACGATGCATTTCTAATCAATTTGCAATCTCGAAGATTGAAGAACACTTTTAAAGTAGGGTAAAGGGAGTCAAATGCCTCCCGTTCAATCGTACACCAAGTATGCTGTGGAGTGGTCAGTTTCTGACTATCATAAGCAAATGGATAAATCATTTTTGTCTGTGAGCAGCAGTTAAAGATGCACGTTCAGCAGCTTTCTACGTTTTCATTCATTTCTTGAAGATAATCGACGGTTGACTGAGAGATGTTTGTTGATAGGTGTATCCCACCAGCCCAGGAGGTTTTGAGAGCTGAGAGCGGACCTCGAGCTTTTCTGTCATTCGGAAGTAGAAAAGGTGAAACTCCAGGTAGTCGTGTTCGGCACTTCTCGATCAGCGAACAGGAAGAATTGTTGCTGATCTCAACTTCTCGGATCTTCTCTAATTGCATGATGAAGCATTTCCTTCAACACTACGTTCTATTGCTCCACCAAACTGTTGCTAGATGGGTAACCAGAACACGAAAACCTTGGCCTCGATCCAATTCTTTTCATAAACTCTGGGGTTAGGGACGATTTAAAGGTCAATCTCTGGCAAATTTTGGGTATACCAGTTCTCGGGAATATTTGCAGCAAAGCATCGCATGCCACCTTGGCTGAAAGTGGCCTAAGAGGTACTACTTCAGGTCAACGAGGTGTGCTGGTAAATCATACAATGTCCATCATACTTTGTGTCCACTACTGGATGGAGGCTCTATGGGTCCAACATCAATATTGACGACTTCAAAAGGCAGCTCCGGACGAACTATTGGAGTGATTGGAGCTCTTACGATAATATTTTCCACTTTCCTAAGTGAAATTCCACTTCGATCAGCAGTTGACAGTTTACTGTATTTGGCAATGGGGACGCGATCCGATATTGTTTACACAGTGAGTTCAGTATCTCGTAAGTTGCACAACCCCACACTGATTGGGAAATTGTGCAGACATCACTATGATACCTTAGCAATGCCATTGTGTACAATAATGAAGATGACAGAAGCCTGATGTTGTTTAGTGATGCACATAACAGCTGTGGCAGAAACACGCAGATCTCGCAGAGGTGTAGTTTCTTTTTACGGAGGAAGTGCAATTACGTGCCGAAGCAAGCTACAGGAGGCTGTATTCAATTTAATGACAGAGACAGAGGTCATGGCATGCTGGCAGGTTTTAAAATTTAAATAGTTCTTGAACAGCATGGAGGAAAATCATGTAGAAACTGAACATGGACATGTGATGCAGCAGATATATAAACAGTTCTTGAAAAGTATGATGGAGTGAAAGCAGGGATGAAGTGTGACCACGAACATTTGTTCAGGCTGGTTTTGAAATGTAAACAGTTCTTGAAAAGCATGGAGGGAAGGCATATATAAACTGATCACAATTTGATATGCATTTAGGTTTTGAAATGTCTATGATTCTTGAGTAAACAGAGAGAGAATTTGTGGCTTGTTCCATTTCATTTTTGAAAGCAAGAAATTCAGCCTCAGAGTTAAATTAATTTGTTTCTTTGTCAAATTGTATTTCATGTACATCCAACAAATGACTTTCTAGCTGCTTGTTTGAAGTTTGTACCAGTCTGCAAATTGTGCTCGCCAGGTTATTTTTATCAGCATTAGTGACTGCAGATGATCCAACTTGATTTTTCTGTTGATGCTGAAACTTTCCAGAACTTGTCTTGAAAGACTTGCAGCAAATCGAACAGATGTGATCGGAATCCATCACAAAACCTTGTTAGGAAAAATAACGAAATAACAATACAATCGTGCTCGAAACATATGATACTTAATCTGACAAAGCTAAATCTAAATTAAAGTAAAGAGCTAAGACATAAAGCAAATCGTGTCGAACTTGGAAAAATTTCCAACAAACTGATATATATATAATAAATAACATTTGTACTTAACAATATAAGCATGTATTATTGGTTAACTGTGTTTGTTCCTTCTGTACAAGCGCAGAAGGATTGCGACAAAAAGGTTTGAAAATGACTAAATTTAACATTGCTGATCGTTCTCTCTCCATCCACTTGTCCATATACGAAATGAAAGTCCGCAAGCAATGCCTTGGTGTAATAGCCTCTAGATCGGAAGGTTCCTGGTGCGAATCCGGGTTCGGTTATAGATGTTTGTAAGCGTATGGAGAAGAGGGCGGCTGTTGCACCTTAACTCTGTCGTGGCTGAAAGTCCTCAAGTTGGGTTGGCGTGGAAGTTTGGATAGTGGGGTGCCAGCTCAGGTGTGGCTTCGTCATCTGACCGTGGTTCAAAATTAAGAGGTGTCGTCCTCGGAGCTTTCCCTTAAGGGACTGATCCCGGACCGTCGTCAATAGCCCGTTGTGTTGCTCTAGTACGATGTTAACTAAAAATTACCATTTCCATTACCTTTAAAGTACGAAAATGGATTATTTTTTAACTATGAGTGTAGAATCTGTACTGGTATTAAAACTAAACACAAAACATTTATGATCAAATTACGAGTACATGGCACAAGTCATTGAACTGTCGCTTGGTAATCATCTGAAAGCTATCGCTTTCTTTTTTATTACTATTCTATTTTCGGTCGAAGCAGTTTCAATTTTTTTTTTCGCAAACGTTGCAAATAAATAGTGATACTTATCACACATGCGGTAATGGTAATGGTAATTTTAGTTAACGTCGTACTAGAGCAACACAACGGGCTATTGACGACGGTCCGGAATCAGTCCCTTAAGGGAAAGATTCGAGGACAACACCTCGTAATTTTGAACCACGGTCAGATGACGAAGCAACACCTGAGCTGGCACCCCACTCTCCAAACTTCCACGCCAACCCAACGTGAGGACTTTCGGCAACGACAGATTTAAGGTGCACCAGCCGCCTCTACACCATACGCTTACGAACGTCCATGCCCGGGCCCGGATTCGAACCAGGAACCTTCCGATCTAGTATCACACATGCGGAGTGCGCACTATGGATGAGTGACGTCTTAGATCTCGGAGAGAGATAGCAACGAATCAGCGGGCTTAAAATTTCCCCATGTTTTCTATTCCAGGTAAAGGTTGGTAATATGCATCCCGGACCGTCGTTAATAGCCCGTTGTGTCGCTCAAATATGACGTCAACTGAAATTACCATTACCGCCTTGGTGTAACGATGTATGTTGCTCGAAATTCATGCGGGGAATTACGACTCAAGTCAACGAAGCACTTTCATCCATTGGACTCAACAGCGCCCTCTAATGCCTCAACGCGGAATTTCCGCACACACATTGCAATACGAAATCTGTTTATTTCGGTCCCCCTACCTGCCATTTCATTTGGACATTTTTTTTTCGTAACACCTATAGATATTCACCTATTCAATGATAGGCTGTCATTTAGAAAATATTTCAAGTAATAGTTGAAATAAAAATAAAAATTAATAACTGATCAAAAATAATAACAGCTACCTAACAATGCAACAATACGTCATTCTCCTTTGCTGTTCAAATCTTCTGCCATCTGTTGGTGAAAACATACACTAAATTGTTTATTCCCTCCCACCAAAAAGTACTCAACCGTCTATAATTTCTTTTGAAGATAACCTACACTAAAGTATTATATAAAAAAAATTACTTGTGTTTGTTTCAATTTCGAGAGCAGTAGGCTTGTAAGAATGGTAAAGTGGAGGAGTTTAAATATGCACTACTTCTGTAGCTACCACTGCCTGTAAAACGTTATAGTATTTATAATAATTTCGAGTTTGCTTATGAAGTATCTATCATAGATTGGGCCATTTTAAATTTAATAACAGTTGCTTAACTGTTATTAATAATATGTTATTATAAAATAGTGTTTGAGTCCTTAACTCTTACGTTTATTCTTTCATAGCAAATGTAGTATCTGTTAAAAAGAAATTTCCGTAACTGACGGTTCACAAAACTAGCATTTGTATGACTTACTTAGTAGCCAATTAATTAATGCTACTGTCAATTCCTTGCAAGAGCAAGAAAAAGCAAATCGAAAAAAAAAAAAAAAAAACAGATTTCTTGAAACAATGAATTACTGTAAAGAAAGAAATAAAAAGGTATGTTACTTAAATTAGTCTTTATTTCGCGCTCTATTTGTTTTTCCCCGAGCCCCATTTAATATTTTCCCGCATATAACGTTATTTTTTTCCGTTTTCTTAAATGTTAAATCGGTTTCACTGTATTTAAATAATTTTCAATTACCTTATTTCAGCAGAAAAAGCAATGAAAATTAACCATTAAATTGAGATGTTAACTTAAACATTTAAGTATTCTTCACGAAAATCAAATCACTTGACAAGCGGATGGAAGAATCCTAATATTAAAACTTAGACGAAATGCCTCTAGATGGCGTACACTTTTTTAGTTCTGTCGGCGGTAGGGAAAATTTTGAACTGGTTTGAAAAATCCCTGTTTTGATGTTGAATGTATTATTCTGTTTTGTTTATGCTTGTGAGGTGAGGAGCTGATGGATTGCAATTGCAACGGACTTTCTATTGAAAGCGGAATAATTTAATTCGGAAAAGTTAATTTGTGTTTAGGCGTATTCTTGATTGAAGAAAGATTGTATTTACTTTTCAGTTACACATCCAATCTCCTTCAAATTTGAAATGTGTCTTTCGATGCGTTGGATACATGCAAGGAAATTTGTTTCAGCTTCGATTTTGAATTGTTTTACGCTGTTGCGTTTAATTAAATTTGTGAAGTGTTATCTTAGTATTTTAGTAATAATATTTAGATAAAATAATTTTGAATAGCCCTTTTGAAAAATAAATTAAACCAGCATCATGCTAATTTACCAGATGCCATGATGGGAAGAGCAACCAGAGGGTTGGGAGTTCGAATCCAGCCAAATACTGTCATGTAAAAGGGGGCTGGTGTATGTTAAATCTGTTGTGTGGAAGTTTGGAGTGTTAACTCGGGTGTTGCCTTGTGAAATGACCATGATTCAAAATTGTGTCTTAATCTTTCCCTTTGGGGTTGATCCAGGACCGTCACAAATAGCCCATTGTGTTGTTCCAGTACAACGTTAATTAAAAAATACCATCACTAATGTCTGTTGCTCCAGTGGGAGAGACGTTAATTAAAAATACCGTTAGATATACAACATTTCATCAAAATCTTGGCTTTAGACTAATCAGTAACATGGTATAACTCCTTAAAGGTCTTGTGAATAAATTATTGCACACTTAGTAATTAAACAAATAATATTACTCAGATAAATATTGTCATTTTATTTTTAAAAAAAATTTCTTCTGTTCATAATAAGAAAAATTATATGAGGTATCTTACCTTATAGCAGTGAAAAATGATATATTTAATGATCATGTATTTTTTAGCATACAAAACTGACATCTGATGTAGCTCCTAAAAAAATACAACAGGTGCCACGGTTGGAAGAGCGATGGACTAGCAACCGGAGGATTTGGAGTTCGAATCCAGCCAAAGACCGTCATATAGCAAAGGGGCTAGTGCATGTTAAATATGTTATGTTCTTACATTAGTGTGGTGTGCAAGTTTGGATGTTGCCTCGTTATTTAAAAATGATTCAAAATTATGCTGTGTCCTAATTTTTCCCTTTGGAGTTGATCCTGGACTGTAACAAATAGCCCATTGTGTTCTCCAGTTCAACGTTAATAAAAAATACCATCACCAATGCCTGTTGTTGCTCCAGTGGGATGTTAAATAAAAATACCATTAGATATACCACATTTCAACAAAATCTTTGAGGTCTTGGACTAATCAGTAACATGGTATGACTCGTTAAAGGTCTTGTGAATAAATTATTGCACAGTTAGTAATTAAATGAATAATATTACTCAGATTAATATTGACCTTTTTTTACAAAACAAATATAACTTTTCTTCTGTTCATAAGAAAAATTACATCATAGCAGTGAAAAATGATATATTTAATCATTAATTATGTACCTATTTTTTGTCATACATAACTGACACCTGATATAACTCCTAAAAAAACTACACCTTTTTTGTACATTTAATAAAATCTCAATTTGCTTATCTCTTGGCTAGCATAAGATAAATAACTATTTTGTTTTTGTGAATACATTGAGACAATTGGAAACCAATACAGTTTTGTCACTAAAAGTTAAGAGATGAATGTGTTTTAAACGAGCACTAATATAATCAAGAATTGGGATGGGTATCTATTTGCCCAGCTACAAAGCAATTCCTACTTGCCAATTTTCATTCTACCCAAGTTATGATCAACATTGATTTTTATGTACAAACACCATTAATTTGTGAATTTCATCATAGGATACGTATAACTACTTTGTTAGAACCTATCCACTCAATACTTCTCTTTTCCTTGCTCTAGAAAATCAACCATGATAATTCTAAAAAATGGTTCAGATCCAACTGCCTACAAAATCGAAACGAATCACTCAATACTCCCTTAATGAACAAACAATACTCCTTAATTTATGTCAAGTAATGCTTCCCCCAAATCAAAATGAATAAAATAAAACTCCTTAAATTTATCTGATAGAAGTACAAGAAAGGTTAGTTGTAAAATACAATATAATCAACCCAATTAATTATCAGATTGTTAACTCAGCAAAAAATTAATTGAACTATTTTTTAATTAAAACAAGTTTTACGAAATTATATCGAATTATGAATTGCTTTAACTATAAATTTGAACACAATTAAATAATCAAACGCAATGAGCGAAATTTTGTAAGAAGATAAACATTTAAATAATTACATTTAGGATTTTAGTTTGCAAACCATAAAATATATGGCAGATCACGAAATACAATCGCAATGTTTAAAAATCAAGTTAACGACAAAATACAAAAGAAATGACTTCTGAAATGTTGCAAAATTAGAAGCCAAAGCATGCTAAAATACTCGAATCAAGGTGATGAAAAATAAACTAATGCCGAGAGATTAGCCAGAGCAGGAATCCTAATGTAATGAAACAGCAGAAAAGAAGATAATTTAAAACGGATCATACACCCAAATAAAACTATAAGAAAAATATGTCGTTTATATCTCCTAGAAATGGAACGTAACGCCGAAAAATTAATGGATTATGCAACCAAGATTTGACAGAGGAAGAATCCTAATGTTAAAGTCACCCACGCCCAGATTTTCCCCATTTGCATGAATATCCTTCCCTAAAGTATTTTCCCCTATACGAAATCATCGCTAATGCGCATGCGCCAACCTCCGAAAATTCGTCTAAGTTTTAACACAGGCGCCTCAATCCCATGATAGTACTTTACGCAAGTCCAACTTGATTGGCTAATCGGATCACATGACCTAGATATGTATGTCAATAAGGTTTATAGTTGTTGGCGATTTATCTCTTCCTTTCTGCTTTCTTCTTTTCTTTTCAGATCCATAGCTATGGGTGGGTAGAGGGGGGAGCCGAAAATTGTATCCTTTTATTATATAAGTTAATAATTATATAAGTTAGTGTTTTATGTATGCTTTTTGTTACATCAGAATGGTCCTAAGCCAGCGGTGGATACGACACCAACATCCTAAAGCAAAGGGGACGGCAGAGGGGCGGAAAAATATCAGCTGGTAGTGAGTTCAGGAGTGGTTCTTAGATTATTTATGTAAAATCAACGGACGCTTGGAAAAATATGAAAAGGGTATTAAAAATTAGGAAAAGTAAATTAGAATGAAAAGGAATTAAATTGGAATTTTTTAAAAATAATTTGGAGGATCTAAAAATTTTTCCGATAGCTGGGTTCGAACCTCGGGAATTCATGCTCCGCTGCCGACGCTAATCTGAAGGTGGGTGACTTTAGCCATTAGGCCACCGTTGCTCCACAAAAAGAAGCTCTTTAAAGTATAAGTACCCTTAATATAAGTTGGCAAGAAATACTACTAACAATCACCATACAATATATATATGAGGAGCAAATCAGAGTCAACTTGTCGGACACTTACGCTGTACGCTGAGGCGCTAGTGTATGTATTGTATTTCTACGAAACAACGCGCATATTCAAAATAAAATGGTTACTGCAACAATCATATTGGCGAGATATCCAAGTGAAGCCAAGCTCGTGAAACTAGCCAATCAAGTTGGACTTGCGTAAAGTACTATCATGGGATTGAGCCGCTTCTGTTTTAACATTAGGATTCTTCCTCTGTCCATCCGCTTGTACTTTTCAAATGGTTGGGATTTTTTGGGAAAAACAAGCGATAAACAAACTAATGTATATTTGCACTGATAGAGGGCAGCAGGTATGAAACGCCATATCAAAAACTGACGCTGAATGCCATTCTTGTAATTTGTCGATTTCAACCTTTTGTCTCTTTTTAATGCGGTCATATCTTTTGAATGAAGGATATGTGGTGGTTCTTATCAGAAATAGTGATATTTCTAGTAATGAGCAAAACTGTTATTAATGATAAAGATGGTATAAATTGACAACACACAAATTAGTTTATACTACTTCATTTCTGAAAATTTTAGTTTTTTATATTTGAAATTATATTTGAGAAAAAACATCCCTTCTTTTTATATACCTTATAAGTAATTATTAATATTTTTGATAACAGTTACTAAATGGAAATTTACTTTACACTGTTATTTCAACTGCTATCTAAATGACAATTTATCGCTAGATAAACACAACATGAATTCTTAGTAACAGTTTTGAGAATGCAATTAGTGATGATGTTGCATCAATCATTGCTGTTGCTTAAGATTTAAAATTTTTATGCGTGTATTGAAATCTCAACAAAAGTAATTTTGTATTGGTGGGTGGAAATTTTCTTGTGAGACAGTGTGTTTTTGAAAAATAAATTAGTATTTAAGAAAATTTGTATCGTTTAGGAATGAAACTGAAACAGAATATGAAAAAGACAGATAATGTTGAAAAATATATCAACGCCTCCACCATAACTCGAACAAAAAGTGCATAAAACGTCCCGTAATGGGATCTGGCACCCCTCCCTGAACTTCGTAAGTCATTAGAAGAAAACTGTCCAGATCTTGTTCTTGTGATCATAAACGAAATAAGTATTATCCTGATAACGAGATAAAATTGATGATGAGAGTATCGATTAACTTCATCTCTCGATACCCGATACTTTGGATCGATCCGCCAACAGTGGATCGATGCATTTTGATAAATATCGTTTCAGACACCGGTGTAATTTTTTTGTGGACGAGGGATAGTACTGCAATGAGACAAAACGAGATGATTTGAAACCAAAAACCTTTTTTTGGTATGAAAATTTATCTTCACCGGATCGATTCTTTTTGTACGAAACTTTAGGTGTATCGATACTATGTGCATCGAATAATGATATGGATGCTTAGACCTAAGTGTCTATCTTTACTTTCCTTATAAGGAGGCCGCGGTAGCTTAGTTGGAAGATATTTTTCATTTAACATCACACTGGAGCAACACAATGGGGTGCCTGCCCAGTTATTAACTTTAATCCGCAATTATTAACTTTAATCTCTCTTGAATTATGGTATTTCAAAGCTTTTATGTAGAAAGTGGTTGCATTCCGATTTGTAACGTAACTAGATCACGAGTTCATTCTTAACTGAACAGGAACACGAATGTCTTGTTGGCGCACGTGAAAACGAAAAGTGAAATGTGAAAATGGCGCAGCCCCTAACACAGCGCTCAAATGGCATGCTAGTGATAAGTGTTGGATACCAACATAGCCGTCTGTGCAACGAGAGTTGGGTAGTGACTAATAGAAGGCTACTACAAAATCCACCAGTCGTGTACACAGTAAGCTGGTGCACGTTAAATCTGTCGTGGCCTCAAATGTTCACACGTTGGCGTGGCGTGGAAGTTTGAAGAGTGGGGAGCCCGATCAGGTGTGAATTCGTCATCTCGCCTCGGTTCAAAATGTCGTGGTGTTGTTCTCGGTTCTATCCCTTGGTGATGGATCCCGTACCGTCGCCAATAGCCCGCTGCGTTGCTTCAGTGCGACGTTAATTATAATACCTACCTGCTTACACTATCTAGGCCTACCTCCGCCATCTGACTAAGCCATCGAGTGTCTTGCAGGGAAAACGAGCCCGAGGATGAAGAATCGATCTTCACCGAAAATTCGCTGAAATGTCAACAGTCTTCATATGGTCTTTACTGCATTCCCGCCAGTCTTGGATTTGGATCATTTATGCAAACTTAGAACATTTCTTCTATGTAGTTCTACTCTCACTGGATGATGATGCGCTCTTCGAATTTCAACATTTTACTAAGAAGCAAAGACTTGTTCCATGAATTTATTGTTTGTAGACATTTATTCCAAGATTGAATCGGAAAGGGTGTTGTACATATGACTGATTCAGAGGACTCTGAGCGTGGAACAGTATGGACATTTGAAGGATGCGTTGATGAAGGATGGAAATGTTGCTATACGAAACTAAAGTACGCAGAAATCGTTAAACTTTAAAAAAGATATCCAAACCGAAAGTAAAACCTTATGGTTTTATAAGTTTATACGTTGCATAAATTATCATAATTAAAATTGATATACTTGTTTCAGCAGCACATCGATGCACGTTCAGCAAACGTATCCGGGAAGCTTGCAACCTCTGAAACCTGGCCACCCCTGGATGATCTTGCATAGCTGAGCGCACGGGCATGCCGTGCAATTAACGTCTCGGTGGCCGTGAATTTGCCGGGACCTAGATATGACGTTCTGCGATAGATAAGGAGGTAGTTGATTGACGACGCACTGGAGCAAGGCAACGGGCTAATTGTGACCGTCTGGTATCAATCCCTCAAGGTAATTGGTAATTTTTTTTTGTTAACGTCGTACTGGAGCAACACAAAGGGCTATGGACGACGGTCCGGG